>JABSTQ010011308.1:0-698117 GCA_013358835.2 Ixodes persulcatus | reverse complement strand
TATCGGTACTACCGAAAACATAAAACCCCAATTAAGATTCACAAGAGAGAAGTGCCAAACATTTTCAACAAGGCATATTCAAAATAGCACAGCTCTTAGTTGTGATGGTGAAAAAACTGGCAACATGTACAAACAGCAAAGCTTTATAAAACAAAAATGGCTCAGTGATAACAGAACAATTTGCCTAATCTCTTGGTGACTCAAAATTCCTATTTACGTCATTTGTATAAAGTCACTGAACGTATAGGCCAGATATAAATAGAGTATTGAAGCTTAGAGTTATAAATACCTCGTTGTGAAAGGCCTCATTTTTTCGTGGAGATCCTGTACACTTCTTCACGTTTACTGCAAGAACATTCTCAGGTTTTATGTCTGCACAAAAATAAAACTCAAGTTTTTACTTTTTACACGATTAAGGTGCAATTAATTTGCTCTACACTACTGAAATATGCTAGGAGACATTATTTTGCTGTACACCACTGCAGTATAAACGTTCTTCACCCAGGCATTAGACACAATGTGCAGAGAAAACATTCTTGCAATCAACAATAAAATTGGCACCTATAAAAACCTTCATATCATCCCTACACAGCAGCGTCTCTTTATAAGTGACTACTTTATTTAAAAATGTTAATAGAGGCAGCCCAAGAATAGCTGCCTGAAGTCACTTGTAATATTTGTAACCTGCACTGGCGCCTTAGAGCACAGCTCTTGAGGAGGAGGAGGGGAGGATATGGAGGGGAGGGTATGCCCCTCATCCCACTCCCTAACCTCCCCTCCTCCTCTAACGCTCCCGTTTCATTTAGCGGGGAAATATTCCAGCTAAATTTAGCGGGAAATTTAGCGAAAACTTTCCCGCTAAATTTAGTGGGGAAATTGAATTGGCGTCGAGGTCACGGGACGTCAATATCCTTGCGAAATTTAGCGGGGAAATGCTTCCACTAAATTTAGCGGAAAAGTTTTTCCGCTAAATTTCCCGTGACTTCACATTCATTCACGTGATGTCAGACATGACGTCACGTGCCATGTCACGAGGGTAAAATTTTCCCGCTAAATTTGGCGTGAACATTTTCCGCTAAATTTAGCAAAAAACGTTTTCCGCTAAATTTAGCAAAACATTTCCCTGCTAAATTTAGCGGAAAAATTTTCCCGGGTCGAGCGGCATCACGTGTGACGTCATTATGGGAAACATCCTATAATGCAATGCGCGGTTAAGCCGACGGCGGCGCCGCTCAACCCGGAAACAGGTGTCTAAGAACTGCGCCCTAAATTAAAACGCGATTCCTAATGAACAAATTTGACTTTTAGGCCCTATTGGTTGGTAATTAGAAGCAACAACCATATAACAATAATGTCTGCAACAATAGCTCATGAGTCATAACTGATATCTGCATTATTAGCTTCTAGCTAATGCTCCAATAATAAACTAACCTGTTAAATTTGAGGTGGATGGGCCTTGTGCTTCTAAGGTCAAAACACCACCTGAAATAACAAAGGCTCAAAACTATGTTTATAAACTCAGTTACGCTTCTTAATTGGAAAAAAAAAAATACCTGGACTATGAGCTGGGGTGTCATGCCCCGAAGCTGCAGTGGCTGAAATTTGGTGAAATGCAGATATGGATTAAAAAATGTCTTACACGTGCTAGCATAATCATTTTTTGACCTGCTCATTCACACTTTGATTTTACCTCCCTTCAGCAGTCCCTTACGCTTGAATCAAGTTGGCTAACACTTACCTGATGCAGTTGAAGAGGGAAAATCCTCTGGTAGTGCCGGATAGAGTTGGTGCACTGCAAATGCACGGTTGCTTTCTTTTTTTTGCTTTTTAGCCGTCGGAGTCCGAATCAGATATGAATCGGCTGGGCTTTTGCACTGGGCGTCTCTGCAGTTCCTCATCAGTTGAGGCGAGATCAGACGTAAACTGTGACTTGTCCAGTTTTTTTCTGGCTCGCTGATACGAAGCTGAAAATAAAAAAAATGTTCATTTTAGTGACATTTTATATAATACAAAAACCAAAACGGTGTATATCATCTTGATTGTCACACCAGTGTCTCCATCTTTATATCGTGCACAATGGTACAAATTCGCAGCTTGTGAGTAAGTAGCATGCAAATGAGGCACGTTCTAATTCTGAGCAATAACTGAACTTGCAACTTACAGAAGACTTCTTTGATTTCCACAGCATGCTGGTTCCAATCTTCTTGCGCTTTCGCTGAAGCTCTCACTAACTTGTTAATTCTTTCAGGCTTTCCAGGAGGCCAGAAACACATGGTTCCATTGATTCGCGATGAAGGAACAACTTCAACTAGCTGCTTATTGATGAATTCCACAATTGCAAAAGCCATCTAGAATAGACAACGACTACAATTTGAGACTTCACCAAGTAACACCATTGGAAGCTGACAAATCACTATGTGTTCTCACTGTTCATGAACATTTGGGTTGCAATAGCTAGATCGCATGAATTATTGGAAATACTGCAAATCTTCCACACTAGGGAAGCCTCACAGCTTTCCTAGCATTCGTCAAGGGCCAAACTTGCAGCAACGAAGAGATGTCGGAGACAATGCAAATGCCAAAGCGCGAGGATTCAACCGGAAGCTCATAAAGGTTTTCCTTGAACTTGTACTTCTGCCCAATAACGCAGGGCTCCCCAGACTCGAGGAATGCAATGTTCAGAATCTGAACGACATCATTTCCTACAAAGCAACATCCATCGGCCTTGTTGACAGCCAAAGTGAACATGGGCATTTTTACCATGTAATGCTATGGTGAGCAGCACTGTTGCAACATTGAACCGGAGCTGTGGGATTTGCCAAATTGATATGGTGGAAGCACTCTCAGAGGAGAGTTGCTCGTCTGTTGTTTGTTTTCTTCTTTCCGATTCCACAGCTGGAGCAGGGGGTCCTCATGTTTGCGAAGCATTTTCTTAATTTGTTTCATGTTGTTTTCAAACGGGAACGCACTAAACGAATCTAACGGTCCATGGCACAGAGCATCGTCAGCAAGATGCAAAAGAGAGTGGACATTGTGCGATACCTGCTCTGCACCATACAACCTAGAAAACTCTTGGACCACAGACTCCAGAAGAGATTTAGCATATCCATTTTGCAAATAGTATAGCCTATTATGCACAAGCAGTGATATTGCACAGTGAAATGCAATAAAGCAATTGACTTTAGTGCAACTGGTCCTGTGTATAACCGGAACGTTCTGAATTCCACCGCCTTCCAACGGTCAAGCTCATCAAGGCCCCTGGGTTTTCTGACAAACTCCCGTGGCATAAAATGCCCAAAAGATGCACTCCGTTCAGACAATGCACTGCGCCCTGCAGGCCCTAGTGACACTTTTGATCGACCTTCCACCCACTGCTGCAGTAACGTCTTCATTACCCCCCGGCAAACCAAATGCATGTAATCTAGCGGTACATGTTGTATGCAGTCTATCGGAAGCTCGGTTAACACTGACACTCCATGGTGGTGGTCAGGATCTTCCTGTCCACGAAAAGACTGATCAGTACGCAACGTGGCTGCTGTTTCGGGGAAGCAAACTCTTCCCAGATGACTCCCTTCCACAGTGCATTTCGGGCAAGAGTTGTACCCACTGTGCCCTTTGGTCATGAACACGAATGCCCTCGCTGGGGAATCACCAACAAAGCCTTTGACCGACATTTTCACAACCTTTGCACCTACTTCTACGCCGTCTGGCAAAACAGTCTTCAGCTCACTGACGAACCGTGATAAAAATTCATTAGAGCATTTAGGCTTGGTTTTTCCCTCTAAATGCCGACAATAAAGGGTGGAAGCTCACACTTGGCTAACTTGCACTGTATCGGCCACAGCTGTGTCTTTGAACTTTTTGATATAGGAAGTCCATCTATATTAAAATAAAGATTGGTTACAGCTGGGAGCTCCTCGAAGCCTTGCAGTGTTTGCCGTAACCCATCCAGCAGCCCAAAGTGACAGTATTTTCCTGGGGTGACTATGTTAATATACGCTTCAACTGCAGTTGATCTTGGAGTTTTGAGCAAGCTCCTAGAGTCCTGTGGCAAATCAGTAAAGCACTTGTGCTTTCTGAGTAGCTTTAGCAGAGAGGTTCCAGCCTTTTGCGTGATGTTCTCTTCCATCATCCATCGCCTCAAATCGGGTCGAATATTAACATCATCGCTGTCTTCTTTAGAGTCAAAGCAAGAGACAGAGTGCAAAGAATCTGAAATAAACTCCCTTTCACTCCCTTCTTGAGATGGTAAAGATGTCCCTGCCCCCGCCTCCATAGTTTCGGAATCGGCGCCGGCGTGGTCACGCGTAGTCTCCTTCTCAAGAACTGCTTGAACTAATGGCGCTGTCAGCGGAATCGGACCCTTGTCAAAACCTTCAAGTAAAGTAAACGAGCTCCTTGATAGTCTAGCACCCGCGCGACCTGCCCAAGACTTCGACTTCGCCTTTGGCATGGCGAAACACGCGGTGCGACAACGATAAGAAGACCAGCACGAACCTTTCAAACGGGGGCACCCTTGATGGGAAAGAACAGCTTGTTTTGAACGTCAAGAACTCGTTACGCTCCAAAACGAAGACACGAGGGAACGAGGGGTCTCCCGTTGCTTGGTCGGTCGGTCGCCCCGTCGAGAGCACGGTGGAAGAGTCTGAGCTGTCTGAGCTCTGAGGACAACTTTCCTTAGCACGCCGCAAACTTAGGATCCGAAATATGTCCGAAACGAAACACGTTGTCGCGTTGTCTTCCTGCGCACCTTCAAATAGTTCCAGTTGTAACTGTTGGTTCAAGTTTAAAACAAAACGCAATATAAATAACAGTTATTTATTAATCATTATTGTCACTTTTACGCATTTATAATTAAAAATAAATAATATTACACTGTTTGTATATAATTTGTTTTTAGTGTTTATTCAAATACGCACCAGGGGGACACCTGTCTTGAGCAGAAAAGATGGCGTCTTCCCTGTGTGGTCGTTGTGGTTCTCGGTCGTCTCAATCGTCAGCGTTTGTACGTTCGCCCTTACGTTCGCAGAAGAGGATGTGCGCGAAGTTCGACAAAGTTTGTTTGTCGAAACAGACCAAGCAGGTGGTGGGCTCTCGGTGCAGTCAATCTGGACTCTCGACTGTCGCTGTGTGCCGTTCGGTGAGCGAGCTCACCGGCGTGATTGAGCCACTGGCGTCCGTATCAAAGCCAAGGCCTTGCATGATATGTTTATTTTATGGCAGGAGCACATGCTGGATATTATGTAAAGTTAAGCCACGGTAACACGCACCGTGAAGCAAATATATATTGTGCTCATGGGAAGAGGTAAGGGGCATTTGTGGCGAGAGCTATGTGTATCTAAGTACCACTCTAATCGCGTGCATTAAAACATAACGGAAAATGTTGTGTATTGCGTCAGTGTCTGCTTCCTATCGTGTCGCCCCACCTTTAGACCAAAGGCAGCCTGCAGAGTGTAGTCGGATGAAATCCGATGGCCGAGAAAGGAAACCGGAGCGGCGGAGTAGCACAGCGTATGTACGCCAGACACGAGGGCCGGCGTCGCTGTCACGTACAAAAGAAATTGAATACGTTTTCTATTGACCGTATCCTAAGTATTCAATAAATATACCCTTGCGTTTTTTCCAAATCACTGGGACATCGGACAAAAGTTTACGTGCTGTATTTGCATGAAGAAGGCACCGTGGATTCAAAATGTAACCAGAACTGGCGCCAAAATACCCAAACTATTTGGCGGAGTAACACATGTGGCAGAGTCGCGAGTTTGTTGCCTCCTCTCCGTGTTTTTCTCCCCCTTGCCATATCCCTTGCCCCCCTCGACTTTCTCCCTCTTTCTCGCTCCCGCTGTTCCCTTTAAAGGCCTCCAAACTTTACACCGCATGATCGGTGCTCTGTAATCGCTTTAAAGCGGATCAAAGACGCAAGGGGGCAAGGGTTATTAGTATGTATAAATTCGGAATAGCTACTGCGAAAACCACGAGTAAAAAACAACATTCAAATTGACCGCCCTTTCCAATGGCGTGATGTCGCCAGTTGGAAAACTTTCCGGCAGAAAGGTAGGTACGTGTGTGTGTAGCAATCCTACTGAACCAATGCTGTTGCGAACTTTCACAGCATCCCTTTTACACCCCCTTCTAATTTCTCGGAAGCAAGGTCTACGGCAAGCCAAAATCTGCAGCCCAAGCCGTGATTGTTCCCGCCAATGACGTCGCGTTTCCAAGATTACCATAATTTCAGTTTGAAAATATAGTAAAGACGAAATTTCAAAATTGCATAACTTCGCAATTTGCTTTTCTACTGACACATAATTTATTATGTTTATTTGGCCATGCCTATTGCAGTGCTAAACCAATTTTGAGGCAGACCGGCGACCCCCTCCCCCAGAAAAAAAATCGGCGGTGTTCCTTTTCAAATACAACGGCTTACTTTTATATACGTATATATACATATATACCGAGTGTTTTTGCGAAGACTCAAAAATCCTAAAAATTAGGGCGTTTGAAAAAAAAAAAAAACTGTCTTCGGGAACAAACTACCAGCCAAAAACATACTAATTAGCCAGCTAATTAATTAACATTTGTTCATTAACTTCTTAATTAGTAGAAATAGAAATATGGTTTCAATTATAAAGGTGCTGAGCGTAATCGAAAACCACTAAATCATTCATTTTCAGAAAGACTGAGCGCGTCAGAAGAGTAGTAGCGCACTAAAGTTACCACTCGTGGAGCAGGTAATAGGCTAGCAGTTGCGGTAAGGCGCCCGCCCGATTTTTCCGCCTCTTATCTAGCCCCAGCCTTGTACCTGCTCCACGAGTGGGAACTTTAGTGCGCTACTACTCTTCTGACGCGCTCAGTCTTTCTGAAAATGACTGATTTAGTGGTTTTCGATAACGTTCAACAATTTTCTGATTGGAACCATATGCCTATTTCCATTAATTAAAAGTTAATTAACAAATTTTAATTAATAAGCTGGCTAATTAGTATGTTTTTTGGCAATTCCTGACGTCCGCCGTGGCTGGTAGTTTGTTCTCGAAGACAATAGGGAGTTCTTGTAGACCACGTTTCCTCCTCCGCTAAGCCCTCCGCAACCCGCTACGATACCCGGAACTCTACAGTCAAGGCCATCGGCCCGCATGCGCAGTAGCGGCTTCTCCGTTACGGAGGGCTTAGCGGAGGGGGAAACGCGGTCTACGAAAACTCCCTAGTGTCTTTTTTTTTTTTTAAACGTCCTAATTAATTTTTAGGATTTTTGAACGTCTTCGCAAAAACACCCGGTATATATATATATATATATATACAGCAGGGTTGGGCAATATCGCGATACAAATGTATCGCGATAGTATTTCAGAAATACATTTCGTATCTGTATTTCTGTATCGCGATACATTTTTTTCACCAGTATTTGTATTTCTGTATCGAAATACATTCTGGAATGTTTCTTTGTATCGCGATACAATCAGCATGAAATGTATTTCGTTACATTTTTTGAGAAATACCCCCCCCCCCAAAAAAAAAAAAGCAAAAAAAAAAAAAAACAAATCCAAACGCTTTTTTTTTTTTTTACTTCTTATGGCATCAGGGTTAAGAGATGCTGGGGCATTGTTGCTATGCTGACCAAGGTTCCTTCCGATTCTCCAAACAATTTTTCTGTGCGTCCTCCTCTCTCTTCTGAGAAGTGTTGCGTAGCCGGGAACTCGAACCAGGTGGCGTGCCTGGATTGGAGTCAGAGCATCTTCTGCCGTAGGTCCTTAGGTAGGAAGTTTCTTGCCTTAGCGTACACAGTACACCCAGCCGGCAAAGCTGAGTCACACCCAGTCCGTTGCTGCACGAGCCTGGCGGTGGTTGACTTGAAACAGTAGGATGACTCACGCAGTGAAGTTATCACATATTCGAATGCGTCTGCGGCTGCGTCCGTAATATTGCACGGCTCACGGGTACGTCATCAGCCGACGTGAACGTGACCCGCTGCTCTGGGAATCCGAAACCCAGGAAGGAGGCCCAGACGTGGCCTCGCTGTGCCGACCCAGCCTTCGTACACCTGTGACTCGTCTCGAGCGCGCTCTTTCTCGGAGAGCTCGCACCTGTGCCGGCAATATCAGGTCGTAATCCCCGAGGTCTCTGTTTGGGTGATGCTAGGCTAAACTTGATGACTGCAATTCATGCGTCGGTAGCGGAGGGTCTGCAGGAAGGACCTTCACAACAGGGATGCAATCGTATCGTTTTTTTCAACCATAACAGAAGATGAGACACGTGTTTCAAGATGCTTCAGGTGGCCCACTATTCTCGAAAATTCAAAATGACACCGCCTGCACGATCTTTAACGAGGTAACCTACAACGAAAGTACCTATTGCACTTTGATACATCAGCGTGGCAAAGTTTCATGTTCAAGGCCACACCTACAGATAAAGAATACCTGTTCATTCCACCGTGACGTCATGCGATCAATGTTGGCAAGGATGTCCTTATTGGACAGGGGCGTGGTGATGTTTGATGGGATTTAGGATGACAAAATTTATTTAGAGGTCGAAGTCTTTCGCATCCCTCGTCAGACAGACAGGATGTCAAGGAAGGGACCGCGGTCAGTCCTTGATGGAACGTTTTTCGGAGCCCATTGAAGACTCCTCGTCGTCCGAAACCACTACCTTCAAGGCAAAGTGCCAAGCCTACGGGAAAGTGATTTTCGGATCAAAAACTTCCACTTCAAACTTCAAGCTTCATCTCAGTTGGCGTTTCTAACAAATGTGAAAAATGTATTGCAGTATCAGTATTTCTGTATTTGTATTTCTGCCCTCCCTAAGATGTATTCCTGTATTTGTATTTTCAAATACTTTTTGTCTCTATTTAAAACGTATTTCCGATACGTATCGCGACACATTTTTACAGATGTATTTTAGTATCTGTATTTTGGCTACTATTTTAATGTATCCCAGTATTTGTATTTCCAAATACATTTTCGAGTATTGCTGCCCAACCCTGATATACAGGGTGTTTTTTTTTTATGCTTAACAGAATTGTTTTTAAAAAACCATGAGAGCTAGATTAATGCGGTCTGTGCAGGTGAGTTATACGGCCAGGGGGACATATTATAGGAGGCTAATCGTAACGATCAGTCTGCTAATTAGTTAAAAATTGCTAATGAACTTTTTAATTAATGAAAATAGACATATAGATTCAACTAGAAACTTGCTCAGCGTCATCGAAAACCACTAAATCAGTAATTTTCAGAAAGACTTTGAGCGCGTGAGAAGCGTAGTAGTGCACTAAAGTTAGCACTCGTGGAGCACGTACAAAGCTAGCGGTTGCGATAAGGCGCCCGCGCAAATTTTCCGTCGCTTATCTAGCCCCAGCCTTGTACCTGCTCCACGAGCGGTATCTTTCGTGCACCACTACGCTTCTCACACGTTCAAACTCTTTCTGAAAATTACTGATTTAGTGGTTTTCGATGACGCTGAGCAAGTTTATAATTGGAACTATATGTCTATTTTCATTAATTAAAAAGTTAATTAACGAATTTGAACTAATTAGCCGACTGATCGTTACGATTAGTCCCCTATACTATGTCCCCCTGGCCTTATAACTCACCTGCGCAGACCGCATTAACCTAGCTTTCATGGTTTGTTTTTAAACATTCTGTTAAGCTTAAAAAAACACCCTGTATATATATATATATATATATATATATATATATATATATATATATATATATATATATATATATATATATATATATATATATATATATATATATAAATATATATATATATATATATATATATATATTAGGAGCCTCCTCGATCTTCCATCTATACTCCGTTTCACCTTAAGTCCGAGCGAACCCAAAGCTAAGGTTCGCTTGGGCCAATTAAACGTCGGCTCAGAGCGCAGCCATTGGCTGCTTGCCGAATTCAGCCAATGGCTGCGCTCCGAGCCGACGTTTGGTTGGCCCCGGCCACCCGTACCTTTGGCTACGCTCGGACTTAAAGTGTAACGGAGTATTGATCTAGTTAACCTTTTGTATACAGTCGGCGTTCGATCAAAAAGAAAAATATGTTGCTAAAAAGTAATGCAACATCTTCTGAACATTTACTTGACTTAATGAAAAAAAAAACATCTTGTAGAAACATTGCATATATATTACAAATTGACATTCTACTAAAGGTAATTGCTTGATATCTAATAAATGTCCTCTAAATATTTTATTACGATATTTAATATTTGGACAATCTGTGGACATCCTGTGGATATTCGTGGTTGTATGGGACGGCGAGGAGGAGGTGCCTCTCAGAAGGAATTAAAGCGCTGTATGTGCGATAGGGCTATAGCGAACCCTACGAGCTCCCGTCGCAGGGAGCAACTACTCCCCGTGCAAAGGCCGTAAGAGATCACGCCGGCTCACTCTAGCCCGGCAATTGTTCTTCCAACTTCTGAACGAGGCAAGCGCATGTTCATTATCACATTCGGCTTCAAACCTAAACACGTCAGGAGAATAACGCGGAGTGAAAACGTGCGCTGCAGAAACCAGAAATCATCGACTCAAACCACGCCGCCGCCCATTTTGACCGGAATGAGCATCGTACCGGCGTGCTAAATTTCTCACCCACGTCGGAGAAACTAGGTGCCTCTTAGGATAGGTTAACATTCCACCGCCTAAACATCTAACAACAAATTACTTATGGTGTATTTGCAGAAACGTTTTCTAAACAGGAATAAGCATACGTGAGTTGAGAGTGAACCGCCTGTCCTGTCGTCCGTGCTTCTTGATTGGCCCCCTTTGTTCGCGCTTTTTAATCTTTTATTAGGCATACGTTATCACGTTTCAAAGTCACGTGCGCCAGATCAGGAATTGTTGCTAATCCCCGTACTACGCAACTTTGCCGAGAGCTGGCGAAGCGTTAATGTAAAAGTCTCCATTTCTGTTGCATTCAAACAGAAAATATATATAAAGAGCCACGAAAGAGATTGGGAATTTGTTTTTCTAACATCAAACTATCAATAGAATTAATTATTAATTAAAAAGTATCAAAAGTACTATAACAAAACGCACTTCAAAATCTGTTATCCACTCTCGGAACAATGTTTAAGTTTAGGTCACTGGGGCTAAGAAATTGAATACGCTTTTACTCTCTTCTTGAACATGCCGATTCTTCGACTTTGGTGTACTATTTCAACAATATTGGTGTAGTTATTTATAAGGTCAGATAATTGGTAATTAAGTTTATTCAAACTATCCTCAAAATGATGATTTATTTAGAGCGCCTCTCTGAACACACGTTTTGAAAAAAACTATTCTGCTATTGTTTGTTTTATCACAAATAAAAATGCACTCAAAGAATACAAGGTACGCAAGCACAAACACGCATGCTAAAACTGCATGGCCACGGTGCATGGTTGGCGCTCGATTGATTTAATTGGTGACAACAAACGCACTAAAAGACGTCGAGCTCTGTGACGTTGTGTTTTTTGGTTCTGCTTGATTGGCCTCATGGACCTGTTATGTCGGCTGCGCTCTGACTTAAAGCGAAAATTAATTTTAAAGTTTATATCGTGCAAAAGCTCTTTCGTTCACGAAATGCTGACAAGGCATGTCTAATGTATTTTCTTTATTGTTTGATAACATTCTTCACCGATTTGTTGAATATGTTTTTAATTCTTGAATAGGTAAAACGATAACAAATTGCTCGTGAGCTTCTAACGAAATCGCTTTGCCAACCTTGCAGCGCGGAACAAAGCTAGTATAAAATGACCAAATTTGCCCAACTTGGCACTCTCGCTCTGGTCGATGAGCTAGCCTGGGCTCCGCTTCTGAGTGAACTGGGCAGTGCTAGCACCACTGGCACATTTGCTGACAGACGTGTCAGCGAGAGTACGCGCTGAGCGCTGAACGTGTACGGGCGAGCAGCAGAATTGAGGAATTTAAGAGCAGAGGAACATCAGCGGCACGAGCCAGTTTTCTGGCCACACGGATGAGTGCCGCCATCTAGTGGTTGAATTAATGGCTTGTTCAAGATGGCCGCCGTGGGACCGCCGCCTTAAACATCAAAATGAGAAGCTTCTCAAACAGCTTGTCTCCAAAACAACAACTGTTTTGTCTCAGGGAATGTCGCTATGGTGCAAGTCTTCCTACCGCTGCATATGGCCGTCATATGAATTTTAGCGGAATAAATACTACCTTTATGGCTGAAACTTCTTAACAGAAATTTATTTTCGTTTCACTTTTTTGCTTGATGTCGTTTTGGGTGACTTCTTTTTTGCAATCTTCCGGGCTTCCCCCTTAAAATGATTCTCTTAAAAGTACTCTGGCACTTCGTGCAAAATAAATTTTGCTCAGTATAATTTTAGTCTTATTTGTCTGTTGATGTGTTAATTTGTTACTGTAGGTATTGGGCAGCAGCTCCTGGTCGACAATAAATGTAATGTAATATCCTAGCCTGCCAGAATGTGATGGCACATTGGATACACTGTCAATGTAACTCCCTACTAATATACAAATATAGTTTTTAAAATCATCTTAAAAGAGAAATGCAAGCACTCGAACGTATCACTAATATAGCGGGACAAAACGGCGGCTTGGCAAGTTGGTTATCCATGTCTCAAAACTAACAGCGCAAGTAGGAGTTACACACAAGCACACGTCACCACCGGCCACAAAAACAATCACACTTAGGGACACAATCACAGCAGACAAAACACTCACACAGCGCTGACTCACAACTCAATCTATATTAGAAATTCGCTTTCTTCTACGCCTTTTCGATACATTCGTGAATATTGTCTTATTTTTCTTCGACGTCGCATTACATGACACTCATGTGAGCTAATAAGGTGTGCTAATAAGATAAGCTAATTCGTTTCCTGATAAAGTGAGCGATGGAGTGCTTACACATTTGTCGTCATACCTGGCAATATGTTATGCTTCCGCTATCTCTCTAGTCAGTTGGCTACCGCTTCTCCCCAGCACTGTACACCTATCTGCATGTGCCGCACATCCGCAATCACGGCAATGTAGGCCTAAACGCCCTGATTTGGCTCTAGTTCTGTTGTTGTTGTGTTCACGGAGTCGACCGTTTAAACATCTCCCAGTCTGGCCGATATATCGCTTCCCACAGGAGAGGGGAAAGGAATATACTACCTCTTCTGTGCACGGAACGAAACTCGTCCGTTTTTTTTTCTTCTTTTGTGCAGCTAGCTGGATGTTGTGGAGGATTGTTAACTTTTTCGCAAGCTGGAAATCTTGTTTGAAGCCGAGAAGATGACGTCAATGTTGACCCTGTCTGCCACTGATGTAGACCCATTGTTGTGCCTTACATCCACAACGTCTCCCATGGTCTTAAGAATGTGGCAATCAGGGTAACCATCGACGTCATCTTCTCGGCTCCGAAAAAGCTTTCCAGCTTATACAAAAAAGTGAACAATCCTCCACAACATCCAGCGAGCTGCACAAAAAAACACCGGACCAGTTTCGTTCCGTGCACAGAACGGGTAGTATATTCCTTTCTCCTCTCCTGTGGGAAACGACATATCGGCCAGACTGGGAGATGTTTAAACGATCGACTCCGTGAACACAACAACAACATAACTAGAGCCAACTCAGGACATTTAGGCTTACATTGCCGTGATTTCGGATGTGCTCCAGATCTAGATAGGTGTAGAGTACTGGGGAGAAGCGGAAGTCAACTGACTAGAGAGATTATGGAAGCAGAAAATATTGTCAGGTATGACGGCAAATGTGTAAGCACTCCATCGCTCACTTTATCAGGAAAAGAATTAGCTTATCTTATTTTATTAGCTCACATGAGTGTCATTTAATGAGACGTAGAAGGAGAGAGGGGTTGTCGTACAGGCAAAAAAAAAATGGGGAGAAGGAAAAGAAGCCCATATTCACGAATGTATCGAAAAAGTGTAGAAGAAAAAAAAGTGCATATATAGATTCAGTTGAGAGTCCGCGCTGTGTGAGTGTTTTTTCTGCTGTGATTTTGTCCCTAAGTGTGATTGTTTTTGTGGCCGGTGGTGACGTGTGTTTGTACGTAACCCCTACTTACGCTGTTATTTTTGAGTATCACTAATAGATTGCTGCAATAAGCTTGTGTCGTGATACAACTTAGCTTTCCTTCTTTTAGTGAGAATACAAGATATCGTGTTTTATGAAGCCTTTGTTTGGTGTTTTCGTTAAGAAAAAAAATGAATAGCTGGGAGATGTGTGGGCCACCCCATGGGGCAGTCGCTGACCGGCTAAGGTAGTGACATTCTTAAAACAATTGTTTTATTTTAGTTTTAATCTATAACTGGTGTTGTGAATATTTGCTTGGGCGTTATCTAATATATTACAAATCTATAACGGCGTGACACTGTGTTTGATCACGAAATGCCTAGTGTAAGTTTTACCGTGATTTTGTCTAGTGCGTTTCATGTATCTCCCTGGAGAGACCACCTGGCTGTTTTTTTCTGAACTGTGCGTTGATTGTCAGCATGCTAGTCGTTGAACTTAAAGTACGGCTACAAAACATTAAAAATGCATTTCGCATTCTGCCTTGAAAGAGATACGGACTGGATATACTAGGTTGACACTCGAAACAAAAAAAGCTGAAAGTACATCTCTGTTGTTCTTTTCTTCGCACAAAGAGGCTAACTCACCAAATAATGTACCAGTTGTTTTTTTGACAGATGCCTTCTTAGAGGCTTCATAGAATGCCTCGTGCAAGCCGGGCCCACTACAGCACCAGCAATATATTAGATGACAACGACTTAACAGAAGGCTAGTGTGCGATGGTCATGTGCTTCATTCCTCTCATCTTAGCGAAAGAACAGTTGTCTGGTCACCTTCCAGTATATAAAAACTCGTGCGAGAACCTACGAAGCGATGAAAACTTTACGAGCACAGGTCAAGACAAACTTCCTACCTTTCATAAAATACAAGATATAAAAATAATAACAAAACAGCATACAGCCGCTTGTCACCACCCCTAAACATACGCGTGGTTATGAACGCCCCCCAAAAACCTCGAGTTTTAAGGTATATTTACCAATGTTTGTTTGCAAACAAGCTCGCTACCGCCCGCACTCATCGGACCCCTGAGCGCTTCGGGTTTTCCTCTCATTTTCTTTTTGTTTCACATCTTTTTGTGTGTTTTTTACTACTTTCTTTAGTACACGCAGCTTCTTACGAACGTGTTACAAATACTTATCAGACGGAAAATATTCTTGAGCAATCGCTGTGCACTGCTCAAGAAACAAATAAATACACTATCGGAAATCTACTGGAGCACTCTCGTTGTATGAACTCCCGCCGAATAAGGCGAAGAGCTGCAGCTGTTTTGTTGCAAAGTTCAGTTAATTTTTATTTCGCTCACTCGCAACTTTTTACTAATATTTATATTTTGTGTGAAAATAAGCGATTGCATTTCGGCGCTGTTTGATATGACAACAGCGTTTAGAAATGAAATATGTCGCCTTGTTTATACCAGCTGGAGACCTAGTATAGTGTTAATGAACTCTCCCAAAATAATGTCATCAGCCAAACTTGATCGTCCAAGTGCGTTCAATGACTCCGAGGATGTTGTTATCAGGTTGTCTTTTTAGTCAATTTTTTTTTATTCATATTTCTGTTTAGTTTAGGAAACCAGTGAAGGCACTACCATGTCTCGTATACAAGTGTCCTTAGCTTAAAGGGGCCGTGTAACGATATTGGGTAGGATTGCTTTTCACTTTGCACAAACTTACTAGCACTATAGTAGCACCCAAATATCACACACAACGCCGCTGACTAACAAGCTTCTTTGACGCCGGCTAATTTTAAAAATAAGAGCTAGCGTTTTCTTTCAGTCTCTCCTTAGTAAAACGTGCTGACGAAGTTGCGGAGATCGCATTGGAGGTTTCGTTAACAATGCGATCTACAGGATTTCGTCATCTAGCTTTGCTCTCCTCGCCGTGACGATATATAAATGCGGCTCATATCGTGGACATGAGCACTGCATGAGCATATGATTTGGGTTCAAGATAATTCAATGCTTTGACATGCATTCGGGTATTTAACTGTGTCATCACTCTTTTAAGAGGTCCACACATTTTGTATACATTATGTCATATACATGCATGAATAAACTTAATACCTTTTTTATCACCGCATTGTTTATTGTAAATTTACTGTTTGAGTAAACAGTCTATAAATTGGCTGGCCCTCAACTCGCAACGCGTGTTTCCGCGGTGTAAATACGGTAGGGGGCTCTTTACATTCTATTAACGTAGAATGCCTTCATCCAGACACGCGATTTTGCTTGGTGACACCTCAGTCAATGTTTCGCCGAATTGTGTTTTATGTCTTTTTAAGTGCATGCGATTCGGTGTGACTGAGCTCGAGTGCGTAGTATTGGGTAGTGCTTAGACGCCCTTTTTCCGCAGAATTCACGCACTCAGTGCGCGAGTGTGTCACGCGCTGGCCCACTCAGTGCAACAAAGCATGTCTTCACCCTGGGAACGACACACGTGTAGGCACCCTAATTTAATAGGTACAAAGTGCACTCGTACTCGTAGGATCACTCTGCGATAAACATCCTTTTTGTCACCAATATCCTGCGGCGTACGTTGTAGAACAATCTTTGTTTCGAGCGTCTGGAACATTACTTTAACCTGATCTCCTGCGGTGCTGCAACACCGAATCTTTCACTAGTGGGCTCAACGTCGTCACCTAATTTTTTTTTTAAGGGAAGCGGTTTTAGGTTTACTTTTTCAAACGAAGGTTGATTTAAAAAAAAAATAGACCTATTATTTTATTCATCATCCGAATGTCTCATAAACAAATTTTAACTTTGATTCTGACTTTAATGGTTTGTGGGTTTATAATGTGGACCCTCCCGGAATCAAAGCAGCAGATACAGATTTGCCACCGCCCCAAAACATCCGAGTGTTTACCGGATTGAAATTTAATCTCAATGCTGCTCCTCCAGTAGCGACAGCTGTGTGTTTTTTTGTGATAAGTGTACATTACCGTCTTGAGCGCGGCGTCATAACGCTGCAGCCGTAAACCAAAGGTGTATATTTCGACCAGCGAGCCCTGTAGCAATGTTATGATGGGCCTCAGGCACTCATTAAGGAACCAGATGTCAGTGGAGGCGTTCACATGGCGTTTACAAATGAATAAGTGAAACTCGCTTTATTTTTAATTATGGGCTTTTTAGATTCAGTGCTGTTGCTACGACTAATTTTATGTTCTACATGCAATTTGGAACTACAGGGGAGCAAGGCGCTCTGTCAAGAGGGTATACAGTTTTTACCCGAGCTTCCACCAATCACGTACCAGAATAGAAAACATCATTCTTCTTCTGATCAGCGAATCGTCGTGGGATGCTCCAGTTACAGCGCGGGGCACGAGCGGCACTCACGTAGTAAATATCGCTACCTGATTCCCCGATCAATACACATTATGGGATGAAAATCGACGCCCCCAGCAGCTCGGAGAACCCAAAGCCTTGAGGCCTCTATTCAAAATCCTATTGACCTTCCCATCTGGCAGAGGTAATAGAGTAAGTTCTGCACCTACAACTGTAACAAAACAATATGCGAAATATAAGTTAACCTTTGCCCATTTGTCGGTTCTAAACCCTTGCAGGGATGTGAACGAACAATAAACCAATATTGTATATAGGGAGTTTTTGTAGATCGTCTTCGCCGTCGCGCAAGGCCCCCCGCAACCCGCTACGATACCGGGAACCCTTCAGTCAAGGCTATCGGCGCGCAGGCGCAGTAGCAACTTCTTCGTTGCGGAACGCTTAGCGAAGGGGGCAACGCGGTCTACGAAAACTCCCTAATAGGGAGTTTTCGCAGACCGCGTTTCCCCTTCCGCTAAGCCCTCCGCAACGAAGCAGCCGCTACTGGCTGCCGGCGCGCCGATGGCCCTTGACTGTAGAGTTCCGGCTAGCGTAGCTGGTTGCGGAGAGCGTTGCGGGACAGCAGAAACGATCTACGAAAACTCCATAATATCACGGTAGCGTCGACCGTGGGGCCTATCAGAGCCGCATCGCGGAGGCCTGCGGTGTAATAAGCGACAGTGATCGCGTGGACTCAAAGCTGTAATCTCTTTTGCGATATAACGCGGCAGCGCTCCACCATACGGCACTAACTGTCTTGCCGGTTCATGCTTTCGTGCTATATTAAAAGTTGGGTCACTGTACTTAGGCACACAATTTCTACTCGTTAGAACCTTCTCCCTCGTGAATTTAGAAGGAACTATTTCGGGAGGCTATCGCGATGGACCTTTCAAAGAAAATTATTTTATCATTGTGTAATACGCCAAAGATCACGGACGAAAACGAAGGGAGAACTGGATGTTGTGGAGGATTGTTAACTTTTTCGCAAGCTGGAAATCTTGTTTGAAGCCGAGAAGATGACGTCAATGTTGACCCTGTCTGCCACTGATGTAGACCCATTGTTGTGCCTTACATCCACAACGTCTCCCATGGTCTTAAGAATGTGGCAATCAGGGTAACCATCGACGTCATCTTCTCGGCTCCGAAAAAGCTTTCCAGCTTATACAAAAAAGTGAACAATCCTCCACAACATCCAGCGAGCTGCACAAAAAAACACCGGACCAGTTTCGTTCCGTGCACAGAACGGGTAGTATATTCCTTTCTCCTCTCCTGTGGGAAACGACATATCGGCCAGACTGGGAGATGTTTAAACGATCGACTCCGTGAACACAACAACAACATAACTAGAGCCAACTCAGGACATTTAGGCTTACATTGCCGTGATTTCGGATGTGCTCCAGATCTAGATAGGTGTAGAGTACTGGGGAGAAGCGGAAGTCAACTGACTAGAGAGATTATGGAAGCAGAAAATATTGTCAGGTATGACGGCAAATGTGTAAGCACTCCATCGCTCACTTTATCAGGAAAAGAATTAGCTTATCTTATTTTATTAGCTCACATGAGTGTCATTTAATGAGACGTAGAAGGAGAGAGGGGTTGTCGTACAGGCAAAAAAAAAATGGGGAGAAGGAAAAGAAGCCCATATTCACGAATGTATCGAAAAAGTGTAGAAGAAAAAAAAGTGCATATATAGATTCAGTTGAGAGTCCGCGCTGTGTGAGTGTTTTTTCTGCTGTGATTTTGTCCCTAAGTGTGATTGTTTTTGTGGCCGGTGGTGACGTGTGTTTGTACGTAACCCCTACTTACGCTGTTATTTTTGAGTATCACTAATAGATTGCTGCAATAAGCTTGTGTCGTGATACAACTTAGCTTTCCTTCTTTTAGTGAGAATACAAGATATCGTGTTTTATGAAGCCTTTGTTTGGTGTTTTCGTTAAGAAAAAAAATGAATAGCTGGGAGATGTGTGGGCCACCCCATGGGGCAGTCGCTGACCGGCTAAGGTAGTGACATTCTTAAAACAATTGTTTTATTTTAGTTTTAATCTATAACTGGTGTTGTGAATATTTGCTTGGGCGTTATCTAATATATTACAAATCTATAACGGCGTGACACTGTGTTTGATCACGAAATGCCTAGTGTAAGTTTTACCGTGATTTTGTCTAGCGCGTTTCATGTATCTGCCGGAAGAGACCACCTGGCTGTTTTTCTGAACTGTGCGTTGATTGTCAGCATGCTAGTCGTTGAACTTAAAGTACGGCTACAAAACATTAAAATTGCATTTCTCATTCTGCCTTGAAAGAGATACGGACTGTATATACTAGGTTGACACTAGAAACAAAAAAAGCTGAAAGTACATCTCTGTTGTTCTTTTCTTCACACAAAGAGGCTAACTAACCAAATAATGTACCAGTTGTTTTTTTGACAGATGCCTTCTTAGAGGCTTCATAGAATGCCTCGTGCAAGCCGGGCCCACTACAGCACCAGCAATATATTAGATGACAACGACTTAACAGAAGGCTAGTGTGCGATGGTCATGTGCTTCATTCCTCTCATCTTAGCGAAAGAACAGTTGTATGGTCATCTTCCTGTATATAAAAACTCAGGCGAGAACCTACTAAGCGATGAAAACTTTACGAGCACAGGTCACGACAGACTTCCTGCCTTTCATAAAATACAAGATATAAAATAATAAAAAAAAGCATACAGCCGCTTTTCACCACCCCTAAACATACGCGTGGGTATGAACGCCCCCCAAAAAGCTAGAGTTTTAAGATATATTTACCAATGTTTGTTTGCAAACAAGCTCGCTACCGCCCGCACTCATCGGACCCCTGAGCGCTTCCGGTTTTCCTCTTATTTTCTTTTTTTTTCACATCTTTTTGTGTGTTTTTTACTACTTTCTTTAGTACACGCAGCTTCTTACGAACGTGTTACAAATACTTATCAGACGGAAAATATTCTTGAACAATCGCCGTGCACTGCTCAAGAAAAAAATAAATACACTTTCGGAAATCTACTGGGGCACCCTCGTTGTATGAACTCCCGCCGAATAAGGCGAAGAGCTGCAGCTGTTTTGTTGCAAAGTTCAGTTAATTTTTATTTCGCTCACTCGCAACTTTTTACTAATATTTATATTTTGTGTGAAAATAAGCGATTGCATTTCGGCGCTGTTTGATATGACAACAGCGTTTAGAAATGAAATATGTCGCCTTGTTTATACCAGCTGGAGACCTAGTATAGTGTTAATGAACTCTCCCAAAATAATGTCATCAGCCAAACTTGATCGTCCAGTGCGTTCAATGACTCCGAGGATGTTGTTATCAGGTTGTCTTTTTAGTCAATTTTTTTTTATTCATATTTCTGTTTAGTTTAGGAACCAGTGAAGGCACTACCATGTCTCGTATACAAGTGGTCCTTAGCTTAAAGGGGCCGTGTAATTCTGCGCTCTAATTTCGCATTACAGAGAGTTGTAAACGTCTTTGCTTTTTCGTTTGTGTGACAATTATTTGCGCAAAGAAAAAAAAACATTATTATTCTATGTGCCTGTTCCACTTATTACGCCGAGCAGTTCGAAGGTGTTTACACAAAATGTAGCCAACGTAAATTGGAACGATATTTTCAAAAAGAAAGACACGGATGAGGAGAGCATTTAATTTTAGAGCTGTTTGAGGATCTTTCTATGGGTAATTTTCGCTGCAAATTCATTAAGCTTAAAGAACGTATTCAGAATGCGTGGATACGGTGAAGTGCTACTCGGAATAATACACGTAAACAATGTGTTCTGTAAAACGTTCGTGAAGCCTAGACATCCCGGTAACCTCCAGACTTCTAACGTCTTCCGCAACCAACTTACAAAATATCTGAGAAAGGCCAGTGAATGTTATAATCATGAATCTTGTACGTCATTATTAGGTTGCACTGACCTTATGTAGAAGAATTTAAATTCAGTTGAAGAGCGTGTCAAACGCGCCATTAATATAAAGGCATCTGTTCTCATGGTGTGCAATTAACTAATAAGAACTTAGCCAATGCATTCAATTACCATTTTATTATTTTCCCTTAAATAATTAAAGAAAAGGCGCGTTTGAAAATAGAACATTTCATTGCAATTACTAATTGTTTTATGTCCAGTAACTAATGCCAAGGTGTCTAATTTTTTTTTTTTGCGTAATTGAAGAAACAGTTACTGTTGTGATGCTGATAAGATACAGATTCCGGCTGTCAAACATGATTTACTCTTTATAACTTCTTGCGTTATTCATATTTCTTATTTGTGTCTCTCAAATTGAATGTTCCTACAGCTCATGCAAATAGCTAAAGAGTCGGTACTGTAAGAGAAGGGCAACAAAAACGACTTCAGCAACTACGAACCCATTACTATTCTGCCAAAATTTTCCGATGGCCTAGAAAACATTATACATGCTCGTCTCTTCAATTATGTGAATAGGCATAACAATTACTAATTATCAGTTCGGTTTCAGGAAAAAGATATTTACATACCTTCCTTTGCTTGAACAAAAATAATAATGTTGCAGTTTTTCGGCAGAAAAGTTAGCTCTCGTTACGTTTTCTTTTTTTTTTTTTTTTTTCAAAGACATTTGGCTATTAAATCATACGTGAGTTCTAAAGTAACTGCATATCTACAGAATTATGGGTCAAGAAAACATGTTACTTCAATCATATTTGTGTCATAGTATGTCTATTTAAACGGCTATTCGTCAGCAGCGAAGTCAAGTCTCTGGTGTACCTCTTTAGACCTTTGCTTTATAACATTCCTGTTAATGAAATAATTAACCAAAATCCACTAGATAAGTTTGTTATATATGCACATGACACTAGCACCTTTGTTTCCCTAAGACTGGAGATGACCTTGGCGACTGCGCAAAGGAGACATTAAGAGTGTTGCAAACTTGGAGTGTAGACAACGCGTTAAAAATTATTCTATGCATTATGTCATATACATGCATGAATAAACTTCATGCCTTTTTTTATCACCGTATTGTTTATTGTAATTTTACTGTTTGAGTAAACAGTCTATAAATTGGCTGGCCCACAACTCGCAAAGCGTGTTTCCGCAGTGTAAATACGGTAGGGGGCTCTTTACATTCTATTAACGTAGAATGCCTTCATCCAGACACGCGCTTTTGCTTAGTGACACCTCAGTCAATGTTTCGCCGAATCGTGCTTTATGTCTTTTTAAGTGCATGCGATTCGGCGTGACTGAGCTCGAGTGCGTAGTATTGGCTAATGCTTAGACGCCCTTTTTCCGCATAATTCACGCACTCAGTGCGCGCGTGTGTCACGCGCTGGCCCACTCAGTGCAACAAAGCATGTCTTCACCCTGGGACAGACACACGTGTAGGGACTCTAATTTAATAGGTACAAAGTGCACTCGTACTCGTAGGATCACTCTGCAATAAACATCCTTTTTATCACCAATATCCTGCGGTGTACGTTGTAGAACAATCTTTGTTTCGAGCGTCTGGAACATTACTTTAACCTGATCTCCTGCGGTGCTGCAACACCGAATATTTCACTAGTGGGCTCAACGTCGTCACCTAATTTTTTTTTTTAAAGGAAGCGGTTTTAGGTTTACTTTTTCAAACGAAGGTTGATTTAAAAAAAAAAAATAGACCTATTATTTTATTCATCATCTGAATGTCTCATAAACAAATTTTAACTTTGATTCTGACTTTCATGGTTTGTGGGTTTATAATGTGGACCCTCCCGGAATCAAAGCAGCAGATACAGATTTGCCACCGCCCCAAGACATCCGTGTGTTTACCGGATTGAAATTTAATCTCAATGCTGCTCCTCCAGTAGCGACAGCTGTGTGATTTTTTGTGAGAAGTGTACATTACCGTCTTGAGCGCGGCGTCATAACGCTGCAGCCGTAAACCAAAGGTGTATATTTCGACCAGCGAGCCCTGTAGCAATGTTATGATGGGCCTCAGGCACTCATTAGGGAACCAGATGTCAGTGGAGGCGTTTACATGGCGTTTACAAATGAATAAGTGAAACTCGCTTTATTTTTAATTATGGGCTTTTTAGATACAATGCTGTTGCTACGACTAATTTGATGTTCTACATGCAATTTGGAACTACAAGGGAGCAAGGCGCTCTGTCAAGAGGGTATACAGTTTTTACCCGAGCTTCCACCAATCACGCACCAGAATAGAAAAAATCATTCTTCTTCTGATCAGCGAATCGTCGTGGGATGCTCCAGTTACAGTGCGGGGCACGACCGACACTCACGTAGTAAATATCGCTACCTGATTCCCCGATCAATACACATTATGGGATGAAAATCGACGCCCCCAGCAGCTCGGAGAACCCAAAGCCTTGAGGCCTCTATTCAAAAATCCTATTGACCTTCCCATCTGGCAGAGGTAATAGAGTAAGTTCTGCACCTACAACTGTAACAAAACAATATGCGAAATATAAGTTAACCTTTGCCCATTTGTCGGTTCTAAACCCTTGCAGGGATGTGAAGGAACAATAAACCGATATTGTCAATAGGGAGTTTTTGTAGATCGTCTTCGCCGTCGCGCAAGGCCCCCCGCAACCCGCTACGATACCGGGAACCCTTCAGTCAAGGCTATCGGCGCGCAGGCGCAGTAGCAACTTCTTCGTTGCGGAACGCTTAGCGGAGGGGGCAACGCGGTCTACGAAAACTCCCTAATAGGGAGTTTTCGCAGACCGCGTTTCCCCTTCCGCTAAGCCCTCCGCAACGAAGCAGCCGCTACTGCGCCGGCGCGCCGATGGCCTTGACTGTAGAGTTCCGGCTAGCGTAGCTGGTTGCGGAGAGCGTTGCGGGACAGCAGAAACGATCTACGAAAACTCCCTAATATCACGGTAGCGTCGACCGTGGGGCCTATCAGAGCCGCATCGCGGAGGCCTGCGGTGTAATAAGCGACAGTGATCGCGTGGACTCAAAGCTGTAATCTCTTTTGCAGATAACGCGGCAGCGCTCCACCATACGGCACTAACTGTCTTGCCGGTTCATGCTTTCGTGCTATATTAAAAGTTGGGTCACTGTACTTAGGCACACAATTTCTACTCGTTAGAACCTTCTCCCTCGTGAATTTAGAAGGAACTATTTCGGGAGGCTATCGCGATGGACCTTTCAAAGAAAATTATTTTATCATTGTGTAATACGCCAAAGATCACGGACGAAAACGAAGGGAGAACTGGACAAGATGCGGCGTAACTTTCAAATTAATTGTTTACTTGAAAGATATATATTTAAAATATTTAAAAATATATAAAAACCGGCACACTTGGCAGAACACAAAGTTATGGTATAAAACACGCCCTCTCAGATACCAGCGTCATTGTTTCTTCAAATAGCAGAATTCTTTATCAGACACTAACAAAGTGGGTGCGCTTACACAAGAGTTGTTGTTGTGGGACTTTATCAGAAAGCCTTCATGAATTTCTCTGGCCGTTTTGGTTTTGTAACGGCCCGTGACACAGGTCTTAACAAAGATGGGGCTGCACTTCTCAGAGCTGGGCCCGCACTTGCAATGGTCTCAGTGGACCGCTACGTGGCCAGACGGGGACTGCCTGATCGCCAACGCGTGCTCTTTTATCTATCACTGATGCACCTCCCCGTCGGGCCAACGTACACCTTACTACATTACAGGGGAATTTCGTACGTTTCCCTTGTGGCGCACTCGCAAAACTTTGGGACATTTTTTTTTTTTTTTTCAGGTATCTTGTGGCACAGACAATTCCGCTGGCGATCTGCTGATCTTTTTAGACAGCGAAGGAAGTTTGCTGGTGCTGAGAACACTACCCGTTTGTCAAAGCGATGGCCCACGTTCTTGAGGCTGTGGGCCATATTTTGAGTTTATTGTACATTTAGTAAGGATAAATATTAATTGATAATAAAAAAGGAACTTCGATGCAACGAATGTTAATCTTCGCATGGATATATGCTGTGATAGGTGTTTTGAAGGTAAAAAAAAAAAAAAAAAATTACGGGTCGTTTGCGCTTTGAAAGGTCTGTTGTGTAGTTCAAATCGACCGGGGTTGCTACCCGTCGAGATCAAAAGAAATCTTAAACATATGTTCGTTTGATTTCCATCATTTCTTATATTTTTAATGTTGAAAAAAAAAAAAAAGATACTATCCGTTTTGAGAACAGAAACTTTATAAGAAATCCAGACCAGTTCACACTCAACTCTTCCGGAAAGTTCGCAAAACATTTATTTAAACTGCAGCGACCAACACAATAGCTGGCGTGACCTCACTCGCAGTTACCGAAAAATCGAGCGGAAATTTACACAGCTTGTGAGCGCTAAAAAGAGATCATTTTAACACTGACTGTGTGAAACTTACAGCCGGCCAGCTCGGCAAGCTTCCTCTGATTCCACTTCGCGGTTTCCTGTTACTGTTTTTTTGGGCATTGAAACCCTGTAGTGTTGCAAGCTAGCGCCATCTACGGGAGTTATGGGTAGGCGTTGCCTTTTACTTCAACGCAGCATTCGATGGCGCTGCGCTCTCGGCACGAGGGATTTCTCCTTAGCGCGCGCAGATTTCACCGCCTATCGGAATCGTGACAGGCAAGATAAGAGTTGTGATTGGGTGTGCCTTGAGGAACATTCTTGAGTGTGTGAATAAATGGGGAGGCTCAAGGAGCTTGCTCCGACAATTTGCCTGAACGTTACCTCGACTACATGTGTCACTGATCCGACCAAGTACCGGAGTCGGAACCACCGGCCCGGCTGCGTATATACATTTCTCGGGGAGCACAGAGCCGCGAGGGGGAAAAAAGAGAGAGAGAGAGGAGGAAAGGGGGAGAGAGGCCGCCGTTGATTGGCCCTTGTAGTCACGTGGTACGCCCGCCCGGCTGTTGCAGCGTCACCCCCCGCAGAACACGCCGATGCCGCGTTTGATAATGGGTAAAGTCAGAACTAGTTTTCTAAGCGATGGCATAGTATAGCGGTTAAGGTGTCCGCTTTCTACGCAATGGGACGCGGGTTCGATCCTCGGTGGGCCTACTTTTTTTATTCTTTTTTTCTCGAACATTTTGTTTTGTCGAGGCATTTGACGATACTTACGACATTTTTTTTTTCGCGATGAACACTAAAACAACCAAATGTTGTCGACGAAACGTTTCCAGAGGTGCGATCGGGGACTGCGGGGCTTGGGTGGCCGGCTGGACGCCGCGAAGCGGCGTGTACCGGTTAAGTTTTGTAATTAGCAGCCGATACTGTCGCCGCGAAGCGGCGTGGACGCAGGCGGGGGCTGTGTTAACGAGCTCCCCAGTGATACACGCGCCGTTCGAAAAGGTTGGCCCGAGCGGCATGAGCTCGGAAACGCAAACTAGCTAGCGGCACCGCGCTGTGCTGCGCCAGTGCCGTAACGCGACAAAAACATCGGCGGCGGCGGCGTCTGCTCGCGGTCGGGAGCGGCTTGCGGGCGGTGGCGGCCGGAACAGCCGGGCGGGCGTACCACATGACTGCAAGGGCCAATCAACGGCGGCCTCTCTCCCCCTTTCCTTCTCTCTCTCTCATTGGCTTTACACTTCAAATTTTGTTTTTTGGTCTTTACCACTTTTATTTATTTTCAATTGGATTAAGTCTGCAATGCTAACGCTGGAGCAGACCGAGGCACATTATTTTTCAATCCTTTTCTATTGCCTCAACTCAAATCTCTTTTCCCCCTCGCGGCTCTGTGCTCCCCGCGAAATGTATATACGCGGCCCGGCTCACGTCATGGAACCCCGTTGGACAACTCGGTGAGTTGCGCCCTTGCCGGCCACCCTCGTCCTTGACATGTAGCTCAGCACGGCACAGCGTAGAGCGTCGGTCGCGTAGGAGACAGGCGGCGTTATGTCCGGACCAGGGGGATCGGCATATGTACCCCCCCCCCCCCCCCCCCCTAAAACATAACAAACCCCCGAGAAGATTTCAAGGTGATTGCCACAAAAATCTTTCTCGAGGGAATTATGACTTGGGTTAGAACTAAAATAAATCCAAAAAAGTAAAAAAAAAAAAAAAACGAAATCACTCGCCGCTAAGTATTTTTGGTAATTCGGATTTATCCCAATAACGTGGAATCTCTAGGTAATAGTGACAAAATAAAAAGGTAAAAAGGTCGTTGTTTTACAAATAAACTTCATAAGAAGCTGCAGGGTTAGAGGTTCTGTGGAGATACCACTTCAGCTTCCGTTGAAATCTGAAAATACTGACAAAAATGCTCGTCAATGTTCCTTCAGGACAACAGTTCATGGTACCCGAACATTATTTATATTTTCTTTATTAAAAAAAGGAAACGCAGTAAAATAAACTCCGAATTTCAAAGAATTGAGGATCCAGCAAAAAGGAACTCCGATATATATGCCACGAAGTTTCAGCGAAGAATAAACTCCGAAAACGACCTTCCGAATTTCACGAGAAATAAACCCCAAACACGGAATGCTAGTTATAACGGAAGTCATTTGTCGTCACTCTGTTTACCATTTAGTTCTCTTTTAGCACTATTGCTTGTCGGAGATGAGTACTGAATTGGCAGTCTCTGTTATTATTTCTACGTTCTCATTTTTATTCAGCACGCGGCTTAGTCACACGTTGTTTATAAAAGGGGCACAAATTGGAGTCCTGGAAATCTGATCCTTTGACTACAGAAGCGCCTTCAACGAGGCCCCAGCTGTACTGGCCGTCGGTCGCCAAGTGTCCCTCGGGTCCATTCAGTGCAAAATACTGCAACGTCAAAACAAGACAAGCTCAGCAAACCACCTGTGGTCAGCGCAGGACGTATAATACGCAATAGTTTTAAATGCAATTATCTTCGTGACAGATTGTTTTTTCTTTCTTTCTTACATTGTTTCAATTTTACCATTTGTTAACTTCATTGTCACCAAGCTTTGTGCCACTCCGCATGATATAACATATGTTGCGTAAACTGACATATAACGTGATATCCATACATGTTTCAAGAAACAATATTTTCCATTTATAACGTTATTGTAATTTACGTTGTTTTAAGAACCAAAATTATGAACATTAAATAATTATTGTGGCACGATCAAAACATTACAACGTATTCTAGAAAATCTTAGAGATAATATAGTGATATTGGATTTGAATTTTACTAATTTACGCATTGATTAGATGGGCACATGAGTGTATGCAGAGCCAGGAATGTAATATTTGCGGTGATATTTCTACCATGATTGCAAACGACAATGTTCATTTCCTTTTGTTCAAATAATTCTGACGTTTTTCATAAACATGCAGGTCAATATTCTGGTTCGCTTCTGGAGCAAAGGGACCCAGTACTAAATTACCCAAGCATCAAAGAATTTCGGGAATGTAGGTTTACGCGCCCCACGCACTCGAATTCCCTGTATGAGAATATTCGAAGTAAGTAACCAAAATTAGAAGTTGACTAACGCGCGCGCAAGATGTCATTTGTTGTAGGTCTTTGCTTTAGAACAGTTACTTCTACAGACGCCAGCAAGTGCTGCGCGTAGACCTGGATTCTCTGCATTCTCCTCGAAACTTGGGTAATTTAGCAATAGGTCTATTAGTGCTGTGACGAAAATCCAATAACGATAAACATGTCCGCGTATAGCACGTGCTATAAGAATTGCCAATCTAGACGCGTGAATGAGATAAACAGTGACTGTACATGCCGGTGAAATAGCGAGTGAAAGTTTGTTTAGTGAAAGAAGGTCGTGTTCTGCTTAGAACACATTGAACTCGACCGTTGAACATTCGGGACAACATACTTGGCTATATTATCGGTCTCAAAACGGCGTTTGCTTGTATTTAATGACACTTTTCAGAGACAAAACGTAATGTTATGTAAAAGCAACGAGGTAGAGGGGCTTAGAGGGTAAAAGCAACGAGGCAGGGGGGCCTCCCCTTGGCCGCCGCCATAGTACGCAAATGTGACTATTCGTCACGTGACCCAACCAAACATGTAACGTCACAGGCAAGATGGCAGCGCCCAGTCAGTGCTCCGGCCAGCTGGACCGGAACTTGTTGGACGCGTTGTTCGTTGTTGTTGGTCCAAGCGAGTTAACTTTAGATGCGGGAGCCGTGATCTGAAGCCGGTCGATCCGACTTCAGAGTTCAGCGTGGTCTCTCACATCGGTATAACGTGAAACTACGGAGGAACCGTGCTTAGGTCGCTGGCGATCGGCGTTGGTATTAACACGAGATATAATCGACCATGCGTACCTCGGATAGATTCGGATATAGCTAAGATCAAATTTAACGCGAAACTGTTGGCTCCCGTTGACCATCGGAATCTCCGACGTCTACAGTGAAGCGTGTGGGATGTATTTGGATACACGATTCAGCTAGCTAAAAAATTGCGTTAGTCGTGCTTGGCAGGGTGCAATCGTGGTGCCGCTTCGTTCAAATGACAGGAGGCTCACCCCGGTTGTCAGGCGTACCAAAGAACTTTGAAGCTGGCATTTCCCGTGTCGTGCTAGATGATTCTGTGCTTTCCTCTAAATTGTTCCGGAGTACACGTGCACTTTCACGAAGCATACGTGTGGCCGTTCAGTGCCAGAAGTGTGGTCCCACATCCGTTTCCGTTCGGTTCGTCTACGGCAGTCGTCTTTCGGACAGCCTAACACTAAACTAATGCAGCTTCTTCACTCAGCCAGAATAAACGCTCTTCAATAAGTTTTGTTATATTGTCACGGATGATTGGTCCACTAGTCCTTTCTTTTATTAATCATTTATATTTTGGAAAGCTTCAGGCCATACTTGGCTGACATCGTGTGTTCTGGTGGAGGTTCTAGGTACTTTACCCTATGCCCTTTTCTCGTACAGCCCGAGGAGCCGCAAAGTCCGATCCCGAGCCAGCAGAAAAACCACAAGATTAGCGACAAGATTCCACAAGATTAGCGAGCACCGCAACTAGACCGCGAAGAACCTGAACCGTGAGCCAGTCGCCGCAACCATTGAGAAGCACCAAAATTCGCTCTCCTGCCGGAAAAATTCAAGCGGACTAAGCCAATGATGACCAACCCGCCGCAGCAGACCTCGGCCGCTTTCACCGTTATTTACACGCCCGTCGCACCTCGCCTCCCGACGCCCTTCCACGGCGAGGTATACGAAGATGTTGGACTTGTTTGACCAATACGACCGTGTCACCCACCAAAACGGTTGGACACACGACCAGCGTCTGCAGAACCGGTACATTTTTGCTGGAAGGAATTACCAGGCACTGATTTGAGAAGCACGAATCCTCCTTGACGTCGTGGGAAGTTTGCAAGACCAAGCTGAAACACATTTTCGTCCGCCAACATCGACGGAAGAGAGATGAGGACCTGCTTTCGTCTAGGACACAGGGTCCCAACGAGAGCGTCACCGCCTTCGTGGAGGATGATTTCCGCCTGAGCGCCCGCGCCAACCCTGAGGCTACAAAAGAAAAGCTGAGAATCCTCATGCGGCGCTTAAGGAACAACCTATTCGGCGGCCTTGCCCGCCAACGTCCGTTCGCACTCCAAGGTTTTGTCACCGAGGCTTACAACATCGAACGTGCCCTGCAGGCCCGAGCTGGTCACTATAAACAACTCTCAGGCCTCTCCACACTTGAGTCGTCCAGCTGCAACTTTGGCACCAGCCTCCCAGGCATCCGTAACATCATCGACGATGTTGACTAGGAGGAGCTCAGGGAGCTAGTTCCTGCTGCCAGTCGCCCGGCTTCCATTTCGATTGCCAAGGTTGTTCAGGAAGAAGCTCAACGGCCATTGGAGCCGGAGACTTCTGCGAGCATAACGGCATCTCATGAACCGACGGTGACTTACCCCGCAAGGGCACAGCGACCTCCACAGGCTGCTTGTTATTTCCCGACGTAAACTCGACGGCACACCGCAATGACGTAGTAATATCGACGTCAGGAAGAACCAGTGTAGGTCCGCGCTGAAGAGCGTACACCGAGGAAGGCGGACGTGTGGCGAACGGCCGACCGACAATTCTGCTACCACGGCAGTGAAGCCGACCACATCTACGGGAGGTACCCGTACTGACGAATGGGCCTGCGAGGGCTCGCGCCGAGCGACCCTTGACCACGTCTCTAGGAGTGGCCACGGGACATTGAAAAGAATCTTCAAGGGCCTTAGTCCCCGGTGCCGACACTACCCCGAAGCCCCCAATTGATATCACATCGACGTGCGTTTTGGCGCTTCCGCCGTTTTCGCCGGGACAGTCTGTCCTCCCTCTCGTCGGGAAACTAAGTACGCTAATGCCTGGAGGCGGCGTTGCCAAAGGCGGACGAAGCAAGAAGCCTTCAAAAACGCCGGAGTGCTCCCACTCTAGCAACGACGCATTGCAAAGGTGTCTAACAACCAGTACTGTAGGCGCTACCAAAAAAAGTAACGAAATACGTTACTCGTTACTTGCTGTTCGAGGTGGGGTTTAAGCCGCACGTCCGGAGGCTTCCTGGCCTTTGACGACGACCATTCCCCGAAGTGAAGAACCCAGGGGTCCAGTGGAGGTGGGAGAATTGGTAACGTAACGAACGGTTTAATTACATGGTAGCGATACAGTCGTCAAATCCGAGAGAACAACTGGAGCCGCCTCACGCCCCGCCTTATATAGGGTCCGTTTTCTCCCTCACTCTCCGCCAGGGCAGCAGGTGCGACCGCCAAGTGCGTTGCAGCAAAGTCCGCCGCGTCGTAGCCAGAAGTGCGTCGTAGCCATGGTTCTCCGCAGTTAGGCCATGCCTCTCTCCCCCTCCGGAGCGCACGAACCCACACGCACACACACACACGTCCCGTTGACGTCACGGACGCGTTGAGACTCGTTTTGGGCAGGCTTCGACTGGTGGGCGACGGTCCTGAACACGTCGGGACTCGTTTCGGGACTCGTTTCCGCAGCGTTGAAACTCGGAAAAGGTTGCCGAAGGTTCCATTCTTAACAGCCCCTCCGGGGCCAGGGAAACCTCGAATGGCCGGTGGTACAATCGCTGGCCTGAAGAGGTGGGCTTGGAGTAGGCCTTGAGAAGACGCTGCAAGCACCAAACAAACTTCCAAACCTCTCACAACGGAGGCATCAGCGGAAACGTCCCCCTCAACACCACGTCACACCACAGTCAAACGCTCGGAATTCGCCAAAGACCCGCCAGACTGGATTACGGATTACCAAAACTTGGTACAATTTCGGGTATCGAGACCCACTGTCGCCAAAAAAACTCATTTTTGCAACGAGGTCACTAAGAAAAAAATACAAAAGACAAAAACTCTTCGCAATTTGTGAGGTCCTTTTGGGGTTTCAACGAAGTGCCCCCACTTAGATCCTCATTCCCGTGGATGACGAAGACCTCTGAGATCATCCCTACTATTTTTCGTGATGTCAGAAAAATCTGCTCAACCCATCGGCATTGCCGTTAAATTTGCCTTTCCTTTTTATTACGCTGAAGTCATAGTGATCGATTTTCACGTGATTTCTAGACGTGAAAATGCGGTCCTTATAGCGCCGATAAAACAATCCGCCTCTTCCATTCCCCGTCACATTGGTCCTAGCAATCTCATGAGCTGTAAGCGAAACCCTGACACACTAGGGTCGCTCTTCTGCTCGACTGTCAAAGACACTCTGTCTACTCGTAGCAGAGGACCAAAGTTACGCGACGCCGGAGCTACGAGAGATCTTTCACTGATCCCCTCTTCCTCCACCTTTTCCGCCGGCGCGTTGGGACGGCGTACGCTTCCTAGTGCTACGAGATCAGGCTGTTCTACAACCTGGTCCCTCTCATCCCGGTTTCCTGCCTCCAACTCTGGGAGTGCTTGCTCCCCGTCAGCTGCCTCTGGCTCTGGATCACTCGTCAACAAAGGGGCGACCTGACGCGATTTGGACCTCGTACACGACTGAACTAGCCCTTCTCCCAGTTGTTGACCCCTTTCGCGCAGCAGGAAATCTGACCGGTTAGAAAACAAATAAGGATACTCCAACGGGACTGTTTGCGAGACAGCCGCCTCTGTCACTAGCTCTCCGAATGGGCCAGTTATCCTTACTTTCGCCATAGGCAGACAGACACTGTGCTTTTCGAGCAGCTGCTTGATCCAAACTACCTTTCCCGTAAAATCGGATGGCGTTACATACGACGGATGGACAACGTCCATCGTCGCTGCGCTGTCCCGAAGCACCCTGCACGGCTTTCCGTTTACATGGAGCTCGTGAAGATAGGGACGAAGAAGCTTCAGGTCCCCGTCACTACCGTTCACGTACGAGAACACAACCCGCGGTTTCTTACATCTGGCCGCTGTGTGTCCCGGCTCCTGACAGTTGTAGCACAGGAACGGCTTCCTTGCCTCGAACTGCCCTGTTGGGCTTTTCCGCGCCTCGTCTCCGTTCGAGTGTTCTGCGCTCTTTTCTGGGACCTTTTGTCCTGCTTCGGGCTTCTCGGGCCCGTTTTCTCGCGAGTCGTTTCCCTGTCGGAAGGTCTTGCGCTGATCGCTCCGGCCGGGTTCGCTTTCCTCTCCGCTCAGCTTTCTACGCGTTGCGTACTCTTCGGCTAGCTCAGCGGCCCCTTCGACAGAGTCGACTCCCACCCTGTCCTGCACCCAGAGCTTGACTAACTGCGGAATGCTACGAAAGAACTGTTCGAGGCACACACAATGGACTACCTTGTCTCGGCTTTCGTACACTTCCTCGCTCTTCAACCATTCTATCAGGTTGGTTTTAAGCCCGTACGCGAATTCCGAGTAGCCCTCGCTGCTCTTTTTGGATGCGTTTCTATATCTTTGACGGAACGCCTCGGCAGAAAGGCGGTACCGCTTCAAAAGGCTGGACTTCACCTTGTATAGTCGTCCGCGTCTGCAGCACTAAGGCGCGCGACAACCTCTGCAGCCTCACAGGGCAACAGAGTCAAAAGTCGTTGCGCCCACGTTTCTGGGGCGAAGCTCAACTTCTCACATGTCCTCTCAAAGTTAACTAAGAATGGGCCCACGTCTTCCCCAACTTTAAACGGCTGCATGAGCTTCTTCATTTGATACGACTCGGTCTCACTTGCTCGTACCGGAGCCCCAACTCTACTGTTCTGCGAGTTTAATCGCTGTTGTTCAATTTCGAGCTCTAGCCTTTTCAGCGCTCGCTCCTCTGTCGCTGCAGCCCGCTCCTGTTCTCGTTCCTCTTTCGCTGCAGTCTGTGCTCGTTCCTCTCTAGCTGCAGCTTGCGCTCGTTCCTCTCTCGCCGCAGCCTGCGCTTGTTCCTCTCTCGCTGCAGCTTCACTCTTAGCGTTCTGAAGCAGTTCCCACGCAATTTTAATTTCCTCTGCTTCCGCGCTCTCTGAAATCGCTTTACTGATCTCAGATTTCTTCATCTTTAGCTCCACCTCCACACCCAATTCTTCACATAAACAGAATAAATCTGTTCTCAGTAACCTCATTAGATCCATGATCGCTGCACTTTAGCTTTGGCTTTGTTCTAAAACTTGTCGCGAGGTTGTACACAAACCTAGCGCACGAGTCAAACACTAAGGATTCCCAGCAGTTCAAAATTAATTACCCATAATCTGAAGCCTGGCGAATCTCAAAGCAAAGTCCAAACGCTCACCCACAGATGTAGCACGATGTCGCATGGTCCGATCCCAACCGCTGCCAACCAGTTGTTCGAGCGGGGTTTAAGCCGCACGTCCGGAGGCTTCCTGGCCTTTGACGACGACCATTCCCCGAAGTGAAGAACCCAGGGGTCCAGTGGAGGTGGGAGAATTGGTAACGTAACGAACGGTTTAATTACATGGTAGCGATACAGTCGTCAAATCCGAGAGAACAACTGGAGCCGCCTCACGCCCCGCCTTATAGGGTCCGTTTTCTCCCTCACTCTCCGCCAGGGCAGCAGGTGCGACCGCCAAGTGCGTTGCAGCAAAGTCCGCCGCGTCGTAGCCAGAAGTGCGTCGTAGCCATGGTTCTCCGCAGTTAGGCCAGGCCTCTCTCCCCTTCCGGAGCGCACGAACCCACACGCACACACACACACGTCCCGTTGACGTCACGGACGCGTTGAGACTCGTTTTGGGCAGGCTTCGACAGGTGGGCGACAGTCCTGAACACGTCGGGACTCGTTTCGGGACTCGTTTCCGCAGCGTTGAAACTCGGAAAAGGTTACCGAAGGTTCCATTCTTAACAAAAAAAGTAAAGCGTTGCCGCCCTACGTTACTTCAAAATAAAACGAACGCGTTACCGTTACCCTTACAGCTAAAGCCTAACGCACGTTACTTTTGCGTTATTTTTTTACTTGTGAATTGACACGTTTTACTGTTTTGACATTACAGGTATGCATAAGCGCAACATTTGAAGAAACAATATGTCCATGCAAAAACTGGACATAATTTCTTTACCCTTTTGACGGTTTCTCCTAAGTAGTCACAAAAACGCAAAAAAACGCAAATAAACTGAAAAAATTTGCATGGCTTGGCGCCTTGAGTCAAGAAAAAATATAAGTGTAACCTTTTTTTTAAGTCTTGGGAAGAAAAGTAACGAGTAGCGTAACTCCGTTACCCGTTACTCGAAATTGGTAACGTAAGTACGTTACCAGTTACTGCAAAAAAGAGACGTTTACAATTCCCTGTAATGCCGAATTAGAGCGCAGCTCTTGAGGAGGAGGAGGTGAGGGTACAGAGTGGAGGGTATGCCCCTCATCCTCCTCCGTACCGTCTCCTCCTCCCCTCCTGCTCCTCTTTTCCATGTTCCCCATTCCCTCCTCCTCCCTCCCCCTCCTTCATCCTCATTCTCCTCCCCCTTCTTCCTCCCCTCCTCCGTACCCTCCCTCCCCCTCCCTCCTCCCTCGTGAGGTCACTCGTGAAGGTCGTGGCTCGTGACCTTCACGAAGCCTTCACGAGCGAATGTCAGTGAAGGTCACGTGACCTTCACTGTGAAGGTCGTGGCCTTAGTCGTAACCTTCACGAGTGACATTCGTGACGTCTCTCGTGACCCTAGTGACCCTCGTGACATCACACGTGACGTCACGTGTGACGTCATTATGAAAATCGTCCCATAATGCAACGCGCAGTTACGCAGACAGCGACGGCGACGCCGCACAAGCCGGAAACGGGCGCCTAAGAGCTGCGCTCTCAAACAGCAAAGAGTACATTACGCGTTACCGGTAAAAAGTTACGCGTTTCCAGTAAGGCCGTTACGTGTAACGCCTTACCGCCAACACTGCAACCTCCACATTGTCATCGACGACCACGAAGCAAGGGCACTCGTCGACACCTGTGCCTATTATCTGTTCCGAGGGGGAAGCTCTCTTACCGCATTTGGAAAGTGACGGCACGGTGGGATGAGCCACAAATAACCAGACTTGGGATGTAATTCGTTACAAGTAACGGATTACTTTTAATTCGTTACTTTCTTAAGTTATTTTGTAATTGCCACGTTACTTTTTTGCGGTAGTCATTTGTATTGTAATTTCGTTAGAAATATTGGTAGCAGATTACTTTAATTACTCGTTACTTTAAAAATATGAACATAATACAAAACCTGGAGCAGTATGAGCAGGCAGTTGCAGCAACATAAAATAGCAAGTTCAACAAAATAAAAAAATATCGTGAACAGGTTAGTGACCGAAATGAAACCACTATTTTTTGTATGACCGGTCACTAGAACTACTAAAATAACGTGCAAGGCCTATATAAATTTGAGAAAAACAAAAGATCAAGGAGACAACGCCGAGCAGGCGTTGCCTTCTTGATCTCTAGCGGAGTTAGACGCTGCTGCTGAGCATACACCAACGTTACTAAACCACTCAGTTGGGAAATTGTCATAGCGACTGCTCTGAAAAAGTTGCACCGACCCGTCCTCCTAGAACCGATCTAATGGCGATCACAACGCCGCCATTTCTCCCGCAGCGGCTACTCAAGGAACTGCACGGGACTTCTATTTTGGCTTTAATCGTCCATTATGGCGCCGAAACAGATACGGTAGAAGAGGTTACAGGGGAGCCACCCCCGTCTCCCCGGCGGACGCGCCGCGAATTAATACCGAAGCTAAGATGCACCTAGGTCGAGACGCGCTACCTGAAATCACCGCTGAGGCATGGTTGTATAAAAACAATATTAATTCTGCCGTTTGTTTTACGCATAAACATGCGTCTGAAACTTCAAGGTGACCATAGTAAAGACAAATGATATAGGGTGGCGCTGTTGTCATATTTAGCTCGGTCTCGGTGGATGCCAGCGGCCCATATTTCAACAGAGAGTTTCCCAAGTGAGGGTTCTAGTAACGTTGGCATGCACACCGCTAGCGTTGTCTGCAGAATTGCGAGGATCAGTTCTGGTCGCCGTAAGCTAGCGGGATGGCGGGTGTGGTTGCAGCCTTCGCTGCCTTGTCAGCTTACAGGTGAACGGAGTGCACCTACGTTCTTTCTCTTTAGTAGAAGATGTGCTTTTTGCAAGGAATATTTTTAGAAGTACTACACTGGCCAAATTACTCTTCGAAAGTGGGTAACAATGTCGCCATGCTGTGGAGCAGACTAAACTCCTGATGTATAAACAACGAACCACTAATTGTTTTACCATAATACGGGCGTATGAAAAATGGAAATCAGTTTTGCAGAACATTTTTTTTTCAAAACATCAACATTGTTTTTGTTGTTTTCTTGATAAGAGTACGGGAAAAATAACAGTGAAAGTAAGTTGTAACGTAACGGGTAAAGTAATCGTTACTTTTCAGCGAAAGTAATTTGTAACGGTAATCCATTAATGTGAGACTCGATAATTTGTAATTGTAATTCATTACATTTTTCAAGTAAAGGGGCACAAGTCTTCAAATATATAACCGCCAAAAACCAGTCAATAACTCCGATCGGAAGGTGCACTCTACACGTCGAGATCCAAGGCGAAACATGTCCGGAGACGTTCATAATGCTACAGGACTGCTCGAGAAATATTATTCTAGGAATTGACCTTTTGCGTGTATACAGCGCCGTCGTCGACATCGGTGAAAACAAATTGACGATCTGAAAACGTGTTCAATTATCGAAGATCGAAAACCATTTCCAGCCGCGGTTCTGATCATGTGACTTTTTCGCCTCGCTCAAATGTCATTGTACTTGCCGTAACCGACGAGATTACTTGCGGAAAAGCGCTACTAGAAGGCAGCATCTCATTGCTACTAGAGAATTAAATAGGCGTTATCGGGAGCATTATGACGTTTCAAGATGGCGAGCACAGTGGCTTTAGTTACAAACTTCAGAAATGAGCCGCAGCTTCTGACCACGGGCACCACTATAACCCATATGCAAGACCTTCAGCGGCATTACTGAGGAAATTTCAGCGGCAGAAGTATTTCACATAGCCGGATCTGAAAGGACCATCAGACATCGACGTCCAGCCGAATTGTTCATCACAGCAAAGACAAGAACTGGTCCAGCTACGTATGGAGTTCCGTGACTGCTTCTCCACGCTATCCGGGGTACGCCAGATTACTATCGCCAAGCACGGGGTTATTACTAATGTTACCGGGTTTTCCTAAAAGACAGGAAAGCCATCCCAGGTACGAGAAATGCTAAATGACGACGTCTTTTAGGCTCCGTCCGTGTCCGTGTCGTTCTGTGTTTTCGTTCCTAGTCCCAATCCCCAGTCTCGGGTTTACAACTATCCATGGGTCATGTAGAAAGGACTGAACCAAGCGGGGTTCGAATCTCGTTTCTCCGCGAGTCAGCCACGGGTGTTGCAAGCTCCGCCCCACACATGGCAAATTATGTTGTTTAACTGCACATTTAGTGCATATATGAACTCCCAATAAAAATATCTGCACTTCGCCCTAGTTTGCCTCCTGCCAATTCGGTGCAAGGCCTTGAAACATTGTAAGCAAGAAACTCCAGCTAAATGGTTCTTTGAAAACTATGAAATTAACATTTTGTTCAGCCTCGGGCAGCAAACAGAATCGATGACCGAGCTCGTTGAAGCTCTGTGGCTCCTCCAGTGAAAAGTTGAACCGCAGAGGCACAGAACCCATTCTTGTTGGTTGTATATCGATGTGTGTTACAGTGGTACATATTTGTGTAATTCACGTCAAAAATATGAAGTGGACAGTTTTATTTCACTGACCAAGACGCTTCCCTAAATCAGCGAAATAAGGTGCCCTTGAAGTGCACGCTTATTTATCGTTGTCTAAAAATCTGTCACCCGACTCTGCAGCTTTGGTGACTCACATGGTGTCCACGCACAGGAAGCACATCGGATGTTAACAGCATTATGTGACATAATATGTGTTTTATTGTTATTGTTTTATTTTATGTGATGATACGTCACATAAAATTATGTGACGTATCATCCTTCATTCCACCACTTATCTCGTGATCGAATTGAACTCTGGACTGCCTTGAGCATTTTATGACGCTACGACTGAATGTCCTACGCGAGTCGGGCATGGTTCGCTTGAGATCTAATTGTTTGAATCGACAACTCTGCTGATATTGCCACGAATGAAGGTGACGAGAAGGCGAACCGTGAACTGAAAATTAAGGTCTAATTGGCGTGGCGAACTTGTGCCAAACAAAATAAGTAAAGAAAGAGCGTCGAGGCAGCAGAAAAGCGGGCGGCGATTCGGCGGCGTGACAGAGAGCGAGAGCGAGACTGACTCGACAAGGTCGCGGGTAGCTGCTTATCTACAGTGGGTCACTATCTCGAAAGTTCAGCAAAGAAGGCTCGAGCGTCGCGCGCTCGGGGCGAGGATGAACTAGCACTTTCGAGAAAAAGAAAGCAGGGGAAAAGTTACGTCTGGTGCGAGAATGAATGCGAATCTCCTAGAAGTCGGTGACCGAGCGTTGCTTTCTCGGCCCTGCGGGCGGCAATATATACATGACAATTCTGGTTCTTACTAAATCTGCGTCAAAGTATAAACATTTAAAACATAAGCGCTGGCCGCCGTTGACTTTGCGAAAACTATAGCTACCACATCCCGATCACGGGCCCCATCAACGAAAACAGACCGGAACGGGACGTAACTACGACACACGCTTTCACTCTAAGCACGACAAAGCAGGAGAGCGTCAATGCAATGGTAGTCGATTTGATTTCGGTCGTTGTCCGGGGGAACAATCGGTCGACACGTCTTGTCTGTGTCCATTCTATGAGCGACGCTTCGCACATGATTCCAAATTTTGAGAGAGAATGCCGCTGAGTGGCGTAAGTAAATATAATCGTTGGGCGTTCGCGAGAATCTGGACACTAAGCATCAACCGACTTGACTTTGTCACACGAGACTTGCACAAATTGCATTGGCCGTGGCGTTCAGCCGTCGTTGCGGAATGGAAGTGTAAGTGGCTTTGATAGCAAAAAAACTTCGTCACCAGCCATACAGTCAATGGTGCTGCAAAAGGCATAGCCACGTAAGCAGCATGTGCTCGATCTTGCTACATTTGCGCTTGAAAACTACAAGCAAAACTTGCGGATTACAATCTGAAATGATTTGAGGACAGCAATTTCGTTATGACTCGGGTATCTCAGCCAGCCCTGCAGCGTCAGCACATCGGATGTCTGTGGTGGCAAAAAATCTTTGATCAGAAGACGGCGGGTGGTGGCCAGCACGACCATCGGGTCAGTCAAAGTCGCCTACTAAACCAAACTGAACATCGACATGCTAGGAGCTGCAGCGGCATCTGACAAGAGGGAGCGCAGGCACTATGCTTGAACGCCTGACACAAGACTGAAGCATAAAGAACTTGTATGTAAAGCATTTGATAGGAATTAGTAATTGTTTAATCAAGTGGAAATAAATGTATTCAATACACTAACCAAACGCGCATCATAGTCACACTCCTTTACTCTTCCTTATTCAGCACCATAAAATAATTGTGCTCATAGCCTGTAGTGGAGCTTTCGAGGACACTGCAATCTAACCCCCCAATAAGGATAAAGTAGACAAACCACGCTGGCAGTGTAGGGAGACTTGTTGCGTGGTGGCTACATTCCTTACAACTATCCTGAATATATGGTGTATTTCAAAACAAACTCCAGTAAGGAGCAAATGTTGTTTATTCATCTGTTCAATCCAAGCGCCCTCGTAGGCATTGCAGAGAGAGGAAGTTCGAAGCTACGCACACATTGTAATAAAGACATCGCAGCAAACCGACATTAATTAGCACAAAATAAGCCCAACTACTGAAAACAAATACAGTATTTGCTCGAGTAATAGCCGCACTTCGTGAACACGGCCTTTGCGTCAACTTTCTGCAGTACATACATAAAACCAATCATCGCGTTCTGCATAAATAACGCAGCGAATAACAAGTTCAAGAACACGATTCTCCGTAGAAATGCGATATGAGCAGATGGCATCTTCACATGAAGATTTTATCTGTCCCATAAATCTCTGTCTTTTTTTTTTTTTGCCAATTGCGATGATTTGTTATTCACGTGCTCTGCGGGAAAGCAGACGCACAGGCTTTGTCCATAAGCAGCGCGACTATTACTCGAGCAAGGACGATATTACACTCGTAAAAAATAATTATTTCTGTAACTTGTTAGTTACCAAGAGGAACACACTTCTTAGCACATAGTTTAATACTATGTGAAGATACTGGGCATAGGCATTGTCATATAGCGCGACATTCGATAGATAAGTATATGACAAGAGTCCTTTTGCGAGACTCCATCACACAATATACACCTTTTCTACGTGGGCGCCGCCATCTTCAATTCTGGCACTTCCGGTATGCGTGAAAACGTTGCTTTCTTCTCCCTTCAACAATATAATGTGTAAACATTTTAATTGCAACCGTCAGTCGTTCTTGTTATGACCCTTCTATAATTTTTTACTTGTTTGGGGTTGTAATCTCTTGCTTTTTTTTCGGAACGCATACCGGATATGGGGACGACGTGGCTGGGTGCGAGGCTAAACGAAAAAGGTGTATTGACAATCGTTTTCTTTCTCTTTTTTTGCCGTAAATTGCGGGAATGAATTAATTCACGTCCAACGCTAATGCAGCACTTGAGTCCGATAATCGCTGAGCCAAGTTCACTATGATTGCTGACATAACATTATATCTAAAATATATGCCAGAGTGCATGCACAAAACCTGGCGGCCTTAGGTAATTATCACAGTACATACTATACTCCGTTTCACCACAATCTGGCAAACGGTGAAGGCCACCGTCTTTGTGAGCCAATAGAGAAAGGCACATGACAACGTATCATCGGAGTGAGTCCCTTCTGCGGAGAGTTGTCACATACCCTCACTGCGTCTTTCCGATTTGCTCGAGGGAGCTGTAGTGTGTGCTTTTTGCCAAGTTATGACGAAACTTTTGAAAAAAGTATATTGACAGACTGAAAGGATATGGCAGTCAACATTTGACTGCAAGAGTGCTCCTTCGAGAGGGGACGAACACAAACACTAGTTATCTTGTCCGGGTAATCGGAACAACAAAATAATCGAGCGAACGATGCAATGAACATTCGAAAAAAGAAATTATGGCTGCATTAAGTTCAACGAAAGTGAAAGATGCGTATTTCATTTTCTATTGCTTATTTGTATGAAATTTAACGAATATGTTTATATAAGTGGTGCTATTTATTGTTGTCCCGCTCTGGACCTTTAGGGAGCAGGGCTGCATTTTATGTAGATATTTTAGATGTTGGAATCATTGATTAGACAACCATCTAAGAGAACTCTGATCATGTACTGGAGGTTAATGTCGACTGTTGATACCGGATTTGCCAGTTGTGGCAAATCGGTATCAATCGGTACTAATTTCGAAGGGACGTCGGATGCAGTAATTTGGGCACCTCTCAATCTAAAAGGTGTAAACTTGCTGTTTTGTGAGTTCCAAGGAGATAAATTAACTGCTTTAGGATGTTACTAAAATTAACTATCTCTTGGATGATTGGTTCGAATCATTTGTAAGGTTTCACGTGCACATCCCTTAAACAAGCACCAGCTTTTCACTTTAAAAATGCGATTGAATGCAAGCTACTGCAGTGAAAGCTCGTTTGTATCAAAATCTTGAGAACTGCCAATGCGTAAAATCGTTGATTACTACGAAAGCTTAAAGATCGCAGCAGTTTCCTCGATAAAAGTTTCTGTGCTTATGCGGTGAAATACGGTGCCCTATGGGGCTAAAACAACTTCCCCTAGGCTCTACATGCGGCGCATACCTTTCGTTTCGATTCTGACATTCCAACGTTCAAGCTAAGCTTGGAGAACGCGAAAATTCCACGTGAAAAGGTTTATCGGTCCTAGAACACGTCTGGGAATTCGAGCACCGCTACGGAGATACGACTGGCGCTGTATTACAGGTGCTAATATCCAGGGCGGTCTTGCGCTAAAAGCGTATAAAGTTTCATTCCTTGAGATATCACGTTATACGCGCGTCAGAGAGCACGAATAACTCCTAAATCGTGGACAAGCAGCGGCAGATCACGACTACCGCGAACCGGACCAACTCGCATGAACCAGCTCTAAGCACTGCCATCTTACAGGTGACATCGCGGTTTTGTGAGGTCACGTGAGGAGTAGTCACTTTTGCGTACAGCATTGCGGCAACCGGGGGGTGCCACTTTCCATCTCCCGGTTTATAACTCTAAGCCTCTCCTTTTCCTTGCGTAAAACAAACATTTTTAAGCAGCTTAAAAATGTTACGCAAAACATTACTCTCTCAGGCAACTAGAAAGAACATGTCTTACTTTTTCAAGAATTGCTGTATACCATCCGTGCGCAGTAAGAAACAAAATACTTGGCTGTCGTACTTACCCTGATAAATGCGACAACATCAGCCGTTTTCACAAAACTCATCTCCAGCCTGCATCCCCATGACACCAATGCTAACGGCTGCAGGAAATTATGGCAACGTATAAATACAAACATATTTTATTCTCAAGTTTACTGTGTAGCCCAGTAAAAGGTAGCTTTAAAATTCTTGTCACTTGTTCTTTAATTAGGAACCTTGGCTACTTGTACGGGCCGGCGAGTTCTTTCAAAACATGGTTCACAAAATGATGAAAATCTTCGAGTTCATGATCAAAATACTAATATAGCTGCAGACTACTTGGCAGATACGTCACTTCCGAAACGTTGGTCGTATGTCGAGCCTCTTTTCTAAGTGGTTATTTTCTTAAATATTAAAGCTCGGCCTCTTGAATCTAAATTTACCCAAACAAAAATAACAAACATATTTCATATCGAAAAAAAAAACAAAAAAAAACATTCTCACAAATAGCGCGCAATCACATGAAGACGACTCCCCGCGCTTGTCATTCAATTTCTTTGTTACTCGATTTGTTTTAACCCTCGACTATAGATGATCACCTGGCACTCTTGTTTAGCTTGCAAGAGTTGTATTTGTAAAACCTACATTTCTGGATAAAAGCTCCCATGCAATTTTTATTTACAGCGCAAGCAACCACTTGTACGGGACTCACTCTCTCAGGCACTTTGACAAGATGATAATACCCACCCGCGTAGGTGTTAAGCCGAGATATGGTGTTATTATGTGCTTCCGAATGCAATTCTTCAGCAACGTTCGCAACTTTTGCACGTGTCCCCATCGAGCGCAAGGGTGGTACAACATGACCACTGCGCCGTGCTAAAGAAAAAAACACACAAAAAGTATTAGTTATCATGTTTTATCTCGGTTTCCCAATATACAATATCTGCCTTAGTGACAACACGTGCTCATACAAAGCAATTAATTGTTAAATTATTTCAACTAGAGAACGGAGATTTAGTATGGGAACTTTGGTCTCATTAATTGGGGCACAACTAAATCCGCTTGACAGTTGTATGATCTCAGAAATATACTGCACTCAATAACTTATGTACAGCATAACTCTACCGTCAAACCTGTAAGAGTAAGTTAAATTCAGATAAAAATGCAACTAAGTCCACTTAACACAAAAGAGAAATTAACCGATAGAGGTTACGACCCGGTAACAATATAAATAAACTTGGTTGAACCAAACGAGACGAATTACAAATAATAATTGGGTTGTATGTATGTTTATACAGACTAGAACTTGGTCTGCCTCCAAGGGCGACGAGTCTCCCAGCTGTAGATGAGCAATTTAGCCAGTGCAGTACAACCGCTAGCCTGGGGTCCTTATCGTGCATCACGCAGTAGTGAAACACGACCGCACGCCGGTACGATGCTCATCCAGATCGAAACGGGCAGGGGCGGGGATTGAACCCAGTATCCTGGGTTCTGCAGCACGAGCTTTCGCTCCACGTGCTCCGAGCTGGTGTGCGCTAGCCCACTCGGCCACCAATCCCCCCACGAATTACAAAAAAAAAAAAAAATACCGAGGAGAGATAAAAGAAACAGTGTTACAATTACTAAAAACAGAATGAACTCGTCCTGTCTATAACATAACAAAATTACGTAGCCTTCATCTTTACTCGATACTGTAAACGACTTAATTTTCGCGGGCTCAAATTTTTGCGAATCTGGCCAAAGCTGAAAATTTGAAATTATTCGCGGGTTCTAATTTTGCGAATCGAGTGTAGCTTCCGTAGTGTTCACATATTGCCCGAATTATTCGCGGGACGTATTTTTCGCAAATTGTAGGCGATTCGCGAAAGTTCGCGAAAATTAGTCCTCGCGAAAATTTATTCGTTTACAGTATTTATTAGCACCAGCAAAGTAAAGCAGCGGTCTTGACAAGAATGATGGAAAGCAAATAATTTGAACTCCAACTTGTTTGTACACATAATCTCTAACACACATGGCGAACCTCCTACCCTAGAAGACGTTCCTATTGTTGGGACAACTTATTACCTACACATTTCTTCGCTCATATGAAACATGATCAAAAACAGAATTACACAGTGATTACATTTATGTAATCAATTTAAAGATTTTGAATAAGAAAACCTTGAAAATACTACGAGTATCTGATAACTGCGGCACATTCCAGGGTAGAATATCTAGCCGCCAAAGCACATAGCTTCTTTCGTGAAGTCATACCTCAATACTGTGGAGCCAGCGTTGTGGAGGTACGTAATTATACTCGCCGTACCTGGGCCATAATGGCCGATGCCCCTCACTGTAAACAAATTAAAAAAAATTACAACTCAGTAAGAAACGCTTAAGCAGAAATGTATTTAAAGAAATTATATTTGTTCTGTGTTCTCCATGTGTGCGGGCGTGTGTCCGTGTTTGTCTGCACACCAAGCACACACACGGCTCCGCAAATGCGCGTGCGAGCGCATGATCCTATACCTTTTGCCGTCTATGTGAACACTTTCCCGTGTACGCTCGCTCTCCAAGTTTCGTCTCTACTTTAATTCTATATTATGTAAGATATAAGGTTGCACAATGATGAAGCAGTATATACTAAGAGGACCACTTCGAAAGAAAAACAAAATTATTGTTTGCCATTTTTTTTAATAACGAGATTGAGCTTTAGACAACACATTAGGGCCACATAGAACGTTTGACTTGAAGTGTTGTGTATAACTACCCGCCAAACTTAAATTTTCAAGACAGTTTGCAAAGCTGAGCGAAATAATATTAGAACACTTCTTTAAAATCCGAAGACCATGACCATGCCTCTTTTATCTATACTCCGTATTACTAGTCGTGTGTTATACAGGCGAAGGCAACGCCAGGGGAAGGTAGAAAGAGCAAGCACTATGAAGGCTTGGAGGAGGAAAGGAACCTCGTCTGCTCCCTTACGTTCCTAGTGCTCACCCCTTGTTTCTTTGTTTGGTATTAAATTCTCCTGCACTGCTCACAACTAGTGACAGGGAGTATAAAAATGTCCAAGCAAGTCGGACTGGACAGGAACATTCAAGGTAATACTTGCTTTCATGCTTTTCCGCCGTTCCCCAAGTAAACCAATAAAAATGACCGGCAAGCAAGAAAGCTACTCCATTCATTCATTCATTCTTCAATATTGAATTATTCTTTATTTTAACCGATTTTGAACAGGGAGTCTCATTCGCGTCATTGTTCAATCAATCGACATTGACGTACTACAACAAAAACTGCGCTTACAACGTGGGTATCCTGGAAGGGTACTTAATTCCTCGTATCCATGCAATAATGAGGCGGCTGGAAGAAGACAAGAGCAGATATTAATTTTCATTTTATTTCTAGCAAAACATTCATCACAATCGATCTATCAAAACGCGACTTTGAACTCAGGATGTCTTTAATAGAGTAATCACCCCTCCCCCCCCCTTTTTTTTTCTCGGTTGTTAATGAAAATGTTATATGTGCTGTTTTGTCGGTGGCGCAAAATGTAGCATCCAATTCGGACATCTTAGTATAAAATTAAAATTAGACCCCGCCGTTTTTTTTTTATGTCGTAGGATACGTGCTTTTTCTGCCCCTTACCCGACAAATCTGAACAGATAACCAGTCGCATTGCATTGACAGACTCTTGCTTCAGCAGTGGCAAAGGCGTGATATCATCCAAAGGTTATGAGGGTAGTGGGAAGTGAGAAACGTGATTCTTATTGCAAACCCTCGACATAAGAAACCGGATTATTTTTTTTCTTTCTTTGCTTTATAAGCTTGTCGGGCGATGTAAAAAAGTTGGAAGGTCGCAGCCAAATAGTCTCGAACAATCTGTTGCAAGCCCGTAAACAATCAATCTGACGGCGGATATTCTGGTTCGTGCGGAATTTTCCGCTGAGCGAAATCCCTGACCTCTAAGAATGACCGGTGCGCAGCATATGCTTTATTCACTGAAAGGATGAGAACGGCGCGGCGTATCTTTCTCCTGCACGTGCTCACTGCTTTCCCCCGTGAAATGGAGGAATGGAGGAGGCGGGACAGCTGAAAGACCTATCTGCTGTTCTCATCCTGCCAGTGCCTAAACAAGCACCGCCGTCCAGTGCGCGCGACAGCGATGAAAATTAGTTGCACGAGCTAGCAAAAGAACACTGAAAGCGTGCTGTTGCCGAGAGCTAGAAAACGTGGCCCACGAAGGCAGTTCTGAGGCTGGCGCCACACATTCTCTTATGCTGGGAAGAAGGTCGTTAACTGGGGTCTTTCTATGTCTGTACAGTTCACGCATTAAAAAGAAAGCAGAGCTCTATCCTGGTTTGTATGAACGTGCAGGATACATTTGGATTACCTGTACTAAATTTAGAAATTATAATACAGTATACTTCATGACATCTCGAACCAACTTTTTTTCTAAGTAATAATAACTTAAAAAAAAACTCACGTGATAATGGGGTGGTATAATGTCGCAAGTTAATCTTGGTGGAGCCAGACCCTAGAATATTATTGATTCAGTCGGTGAAATGGCGTAAGTTCATATAAAGCTTTAGATCGTAACAAACATATTTGTTGCATAATGAGCAGCTGAGGTAAGTAACACTGGTCAAACGTATTTGCTCACTAGTATTGATTATAAATTAAAAAATAAAATCCCGTGAACAAGCTAATGAAACTAAATATTATTCATTCTTGGTATATGCTTGTTATAATAATAGCACCACGCTAGAGGTACAGTCCATTATCATTATTTATATTGGATTGAATGTGCAATGCACTAGTTCCAAGCAGCACAAAGTTGGCCGATCATTGACCAATGGCTGGCAATGGTTCTTTGCCCAGTGGCCAGACAGTGGCGAGCCATTGGCCGATAACTGGCCTTTCTATTGCCATTGGACAATGGCCTCTGGCCACCATCCGTCGGCCAAGCATTGGCAGATGAATGGCCACTCTTTGGCCATTGGCCAAAAGACCACTGCCAGCCATTTGCCAAAACTCGTGCTGCTTGGGACGTGATCATGATTATTATCGTTCCACTTTTTATTTCAATACTTTGGGATCTCTTGTCACGAATGACAAGTGATGAAGCGGAGAATAACTGAGTAAACGGAACATTTAATGGAGCAAACTTGCGCCCAAAACAAAATGGAAACAGACGAGAAGAGCAGAGCGTCGCGGGCGTCGAAGTCTGCAAAACATCAGGTTCGAGCGCTGGGGCGAGACTGACTTCGGCTTGCCAAGCGAAGCGACTTTTGTAGCCGCGTGGGTTTCTGGGGCCTAGAACGTTGGGCGCGTAGAACATTCGGGCCCCGAACAAGCAAGAGGATTCTCGAATTTGCCAGAACACTAAATTCCAAGAATAAATAAAAGACGCGCACTTCGCGTGCGAGGCAAGCACGATAACCGTTAAGCCACGGCCGCGCTGCCTACTTGGCCAGCTGCGCGCGCGGCACAATAGCATGGTTGAAGCTCTTGTTTTATTTGAAATTTGGTACAACCATTTCAAATCAATCGCGTTACTTTATTTCTTCCGATCATCGTGAAATATACACCTTTCCAAAAACTCACACGGCCCCAGGGGTAAGAGAACCTTTTTCAAAGACACTCACTGGGTTTTAGGCGGCTCTCGTACCGGCATCCCTGCTAAACCTAACCGGATAACGAAATGACTTATAATCCCTTACATTTATCATTTATTTTGTAAGGGAACAATCACATATTTGAGAAGGTAGGTGTAAAGTAATTGCATTACGATTTTACGTAAGAGAAGTCTCGCGATATATTACATTTTAATTTTTATTAAGGAAGGAAAAAACTGGAATTTTGAATATTGACAAAAAATCGTTTTTTGTTGTTTTTTTGTGAAGCCAAGCTTTGCCGAAATCGCACTGTCACCGGCACTTACAAGACGCAAGGCCTGGCATTCTTCAGATAATCAGAGCCTTTATTCACGTCTCTTTAAACCTCAAATCTTTTTCTTTTTTTCTTTTTTTTTGTGGCTCGGTTGTTTGCAAATTGTAACTGGTCAGCTTGGTGGCCCAAAACGAAGATAGAAGCACACTGATACAAAGCACCGCGGATACCCCGTGCAAAAAATAGCAAGCTCCCAAGGCCAACATTTTTCATTTTAACGAGAAAAAAAAAAAAAAGACGGTCAATGTGCACACGAGTTGGTGTAGTGAATCTGAGCGCGCATTTTTTATTTTGTCCTTTCACTTTTATTTTGCTTCCTTCTATCCAGGAGAAAGAAAAACGACTTCTTTGTATAAACTTCAGGGACAAAGATATTCTTCACTGGGAACAAAAGCGAAGTTTTAGGGAGCCGTATCTAGGTCACACCGTCTCAATGGGCCAGTCAAATCTAGCTGACGTTTTGGATGTCGAACGGGTAGAAGAGGCTTTGCGAACGCGTTGTTTTCTAACCACTCAGTCGCGCGTCCAGGTGACAGCACCTCTTTGAATTGTAACTGTAACTAATTGTAACTGTAATTACTTACAAATTAGCCATGGATAATTGTAAATGTTTTCCTTACTCTTTTTTTTTTCTAAACTTTACAAGTCTGGGCGTAGCCTGTGTAGGCATTATTTCAGTCACTGGTGGCAGATAAATGCTCGCGATTTCGCGTTGTTTTTGAGCTTTATGATGTATATACTTTCCCAACGCCTCAGAGAAAGCACTGTACTACATTTCAAATTAATAACAATCAAGCTTAAGCCATGTTTGTTGAGTACGTGCGTGACAGAACAAACAAAATTAGAATGTTAGTTTTATTTTATTTTACAAGTCCCCGCCGGCTCAGTCGTATCTATCGACAAAACGCTTAGCTGTCGAAATTAATTTACAAGAGAAAATAGCCGAACAGCATGCATGTACAATCCCCACGCATATATATCGTGATTATCGATGTATACAGCAGGATTCAGACATAAAAGTCAGCAAGTGTCAACACTTAAACTTTATACTGTACTGTATATGTAATTCACTTTTTTTTAATACCGCGGTGCCGCGTTATCCGAAAACGGTTTATTCGAGAAATATATCACATAACGCTTACACATCCACTCAACCAAGTCGACGTCAGTCGCTTTACGATGATCAAACAAAATCCAAAGGACGACGTTTTTGGGCACGTTTTAGGAAGAGCTTCCCTTTTTCATGGCACCAGCACAAAAAAAAAGCAAAGGAAAGGACGCGACTGATCTGTTCCCCACCTTAATCAGATATGCTTTATCTCAGGGAAAAATATTTGTCATTGTTCGCATAATCACGTCGAGGGCCGTTCAAATTTTTTCCCTTCCTTCATTTCCTGTGAACGCAGAGCAGAAACGCTCCAATGACAGGCACTGGTGCTACCGGCTCTACTTCTCACAGTGCAAGAGAACACAAAAAGGGTACGCGGAAACTTACAAGAGCGACTGAGAAACTTGAAATGCAAAACCTTCAAAACATAGGCGGAGAAACTTGGAAGGCAAAACCTTCAAAACGCAGGCGGAAGCCTTCAAAACAAGGCGGTCTCAGGCATCTAAGGAGTGGGTGAAACTTTCTAGATACTAGAAGTCGCGAGAGTCACATCAGTAGCACCATTATCGTCAGCGAGATGGCAGCGGCTTAGGAACGTCTTTTGGAAACGCTTATAGTTTCGCAAAAAAGCAATTAAAAATAAGTCATTGTAACATCTGCATAAAAGCCTACCTTGATTTTATGTGATAAACTCGGAGAGGCACACAGCATGTTGACATTAAGTTGGGCACGTACTGTGTGTGTATGCGTGATGTCGTGTGGCGTCGTAAGGTCAGGTTACTCGTGACGTTACGCCACGTCATGATGTCACGTGATAGTATGACGTCACATGACACCCCAAACCTGATACCCAGTCGCATGACGCTACTCAGTTTCGTGATGTCATGACATCACATTCCCGCGTGCGCAGCTAGCCAGGTAGGTAGCGCTCCTGGCTCCCACGCAGATGTCCGGGGTTCGAGTCCCAGCACAGCCTGTCGTTTTTATCTTTTGTGATGGAAGTAGAAGATTCGAGAATTGTGAAGAACCGTCCAGGCTTGCCTAAGTTTAGAATGTATAGTTCGAGAACAATCGAGGAAGAATATTCTAGGCTTCCAGGGAAGGCTGCAAAGAAGCCGCGCCGTGCCGTTCGGGGTCAGTCTTACCCCATCGCTCAATCCTGCTGTTACGCCGTCATCGACGCCTGCGACGCTGGCCTTTTTCTTCTTTGTTTTTTTATTTTGTTTTGGGCACACGTTCACCCCATTAAACCTTTACTTTCCTTCAGTCATGCGTCGCCTCATCAATTGTCATTCGTGACTATAGGACACCGTTACGTCGAGGTCATATAATAAATATAAGCCCTATGAGTCTATATTGCCCATAGTATATCTGTGTGTCGGTCTAGCGTAACGGTTGAGCCTAACGTGTTGCTTTTTTATGAAACGCAGCCCTATAACAAATGTTGCGTTAAATCCTAATTTTGCAATTTATTAATGTTTGCAAATTGGCTTTTGGGGCCGAAGCGGTGTCACTTTGGGCCAAAGCGGTGTCCCAGCGTGCGAAGAGCAGCTGTTGCTATAGCGAGTCTTACAAGAAGACAAGATCTCAGAAGCTGATTATTGTTGGAGCTCACTACATATAAAAAATCAACGCTGAATAGTTATCAAATCTCACCGTAACAAAGGAAAATTTCAACGCATCATGGTAACCACAGCTCAAGTCTAGTTTGCGTGCATCGTAGTCAACATTGAGGCGCCTCTGTAAAGAAATTACGTTTCATTAACGTTTACTATCACAAGTTTACAGTTGGTCTAACGACATTCAGCAGTAAGACGGTAGTATTTGTAACATGAAATGTCAATGTAGTTTCAATTACGGTGAATCAGGAATTTTCCTTACTTACAAATCTAGCGATATTCATTACATTATTGGGGTTTTACGATGGACGCCATATTTGAGGACAAGGTTTAGAGCGCATACTGGGAACGAGCTTGCATTAATAAGCTGCTAAGAGCGGCAATCGTGATGGTGCGGAATGCACGTTGTAGAATAACTGTGGAAGCCCGCCGTCGGCACGCGCTCAACAGTCGCGCACACAACTATGGCCGCCGGTGGCCATAGCTGGCCACAGCTAATCATACGCCAAAAAATTACACTGCGTTACATGCAGACATAATAATATCATTACCTGCGGACACACCTCACGCACGTTCGTAGCACGTATGCATCTTGCATGTGGGTGGTTTCATTTGAATTCAACCAAGCTTGTCGGGGTGGGTCCTCAGAATTATCTGTAAATAATATATGTGAAATCCCAATCCCTGTGATGAACAAAACTGCCTTTCCAAAAAATTAGAAATATGTAGTTCGAGAGAAAAAAAATATGGAACGCTGCCGGGTGAAATGCGTGGAAATCGCGATTCTATTTCTGCTCAAGTTTAGACGGTCTTTACAAAATATTGAGCGTTTACTTAGTCATAATACTTTTTATACTATAAGTATGCGTTGTGTGGTATTTGTATAGAAAAATTATAGTTTTTTACCGTTTTTATTTATTTTTACGTAAAATCGCAAACATGCCACCCAGAGCAATTTCGACTAACATTGGGATAGCCATATCAAACGAACGGTATGGAGCTATGTCATGAGACATATATCAATACGTAGCTATTTAAATAAGCTATCGATTGGTATGTCTTTCTTGTTTATCGATTTTATTGAACAAAATTGATTTCACCCCAAATGTGTACAAAAATTGAAAATATACAAATTTTGAAATAAATTTTCTCAAAAAGGCCATTTTTTATTTTCTTCTAACTTTTTTACTTCATAGCCCATAAGGTGTAGAAATAGTGTATATAAGTCTTGGGTGTAATATTTTTGTTGTATTTTGGTGGCAACCAGTTAAATAAGCCAATTTTAAGCCTGTCACTCAATCCTTGGTTCAACTATTCTGCCTTCACCACAATGGTGCTGGCGGCCTCAATAATAACAGATGGTTTTAGAAGCCAGTTCATCATGATCCGTTTGCCATTATATATGCTAAGGACAACTCCTGGAACATGTGACACACGTTACGGAGGCAAAATTAACCATTCATGTTAACAGTAATGCCACCTGCAGTCTGCGAGCCGGACGAGCTAGACATTATATTTCAAGATTTGGCGGGCGAGTGTTCTTACCGATTAAATCGCTGAAGCAGAGTGCGGTTAAGTGAACTTGAATATGCAACCTATGTTACATACGATAGTCCTGTTTCTGAGAGAAATGAAACACCTTACTATTTTTGCAAAAGCCGTTATAGCTAGAAAGAACAATCATTAAAAGTTTCTTATTGCTTTGTAATTTTGCCTTAAAATTTCATGGCTAAAGGAAGCTTCTTGCCATTTCCTTTATTATGAAACACGAACAGGAGCTAAATTGGTAGGAAGAACGTAGAGCTCCCGAAAGCGGCAGCCGACGTTTCACCAAGGGAGTTGGACATCTGGATGTAATTTGTTTAAGTAGTTTAACAAATCACGAACAAAATATTTCTGACAGCCACGTAGAACTTTCTTCAAAGAGAGCAGTCTTCAAAATAAAATTAATAAAACAGACAGTTTTTTTTTTCTTGCATTAAACGGGGTGCTAACGTAACCCTAAGCGAAAAGTCGTTCAAAATCAGTGTACTAAAAGTGCACTGAAGTATACTAAAAGTATACTTTCAGTCTGGTCTTCGTACTGAATGTATACTTTAAGTGTACTTAAAGTGTACTTCCAGTGAAAATGGTGGTGGACTGAAAGTATACTCGACCGTACAAAACTAGTACATGTAGTAGAATCGTAGTGCCCGCGGTAAAGAGTAGTTAAAAACCAGTATACAGGAAGTGGACTTAAGTATACTAAAGGTCTACTTTGAGTGCTTGCGGTCGGCGTACTCAAATTATAGTAACGGGTATATATATATATATATATATATATATATATATATATAGTGTGATTTTTTAAGATCAACACATTAAAAACGCGATAGATAGCCCGATGCCGTTTTCACAGCATATTCGTAGCCTCGGCGGACATTAGATGTGTAAACAAGTGTCGCAGTACGTTGTCTAATTAACTTTTTTAATTGACAGTGTAATTGACCATGATGAATTTTCAATTTTAAAGGGGCTATGAATAAACTCTCGCCCAATCGAAACAATTTGCGAAAAGGCGACGAGTTTTGGGCTATTCATAGCTCAAAGTCTGCCTTCCGTCGACTGATCAAAAAACAGCGCTCTGGACAGAGCGCAGGATGTTATGCTTGCGTAGTCGCTTCAAACGCACCGTTTGAAGTATGATCCTGGAGCATTCACTAGAAGCTCGCTGTCAAAAGTGTGCAAGTTTGTTCATGCTGAATCCGACAGCACTTTATAAGGGTTGTAACTTCACTAGAAAATAAAAAAATGCATGGAACTCCAATATGCGAAGTTCTCAGTAACTCAAACACACATGCCATTAGCGACATTCCATGTAAAAACCGCTAAGTCACTCTCCATTTTCCCCGCCCCTGCCGCGCGTGGTTCTTGAATTGGGGGAAGAAAGTGAAAAATTTGATAAATAAATATCTCAAAGCCCCTTGCTGTTTCGTGAATAGTTTTGATTGGGTTACGCTCCAATAATGACTGCCTCTAAAACAGCAATAGAAAAAAAGGTAATTTACGGATTTCAGTTAATTAATAAAAATGTTGCCACGGTTATCCACCCATGTAATGTCCGCTGAGTCGCACGACACACTGAAGACTGCATCAACGTGGCAGCAAGCCCCTTTTTTTCTAAAAACCTGTTGATTAAAAAATATCACCGGGTATACAGCTGACATAACGTGACAAAATAATGCTTCATTTCTCATTTCACTGCAGACCACGTGGTCCAAAAGTTCCCCGGGGAAACGACCGGCACTGACACTGTCAGAGCATACTTAAGTCCCAAATGCAGCATGGACTATAGCCCTAAAAAAAGCACAAATAGAAACGTTAGCTACATTGTACGCCACGGAAAGTAGCGTTATCTAACTTGTCAATAATTATTTTAGCTAGTCATTTCTACTATATTTATCAATTGAAAAGTCTACTTTTATTGCATAGATAGCTTTTTTTTTCTCTGAACTGTATTTGTTACCTTTATTGCAGAATAAAAGTTTACTGTAAAAAACTGTCAGCACTATTTTGAAGCTAGACGATCGAGGGCAATTGCACCAAGTGTTTGATGCTGCTGATGCAAAAGCATGCACATGTCTCTTTTCAAAATGCACCGCCACTTGCGTGCTGCCTCATAGGCTAGTAGACAAATAACGTTTGCAGGATGATCCAGTGTTTTTGTAATGCAGGTCTCAGCTCACTATACGCTGTTTCAGATATCTGCATCCACAGCAAGCAAAAGGACAAAAGGCAAAGAAAACCACGGCTAATAACGGAGACAGAAGATGCTCCACCTTGCATAGTCACATGCAGTGCAAATCAACTTCTGAACCGCATAAGCAAAGTGGTGTTATGAATGGAAGCTCGCTCTGAAATTGGCTGGAGAAATCGGCGCCTTCATGTGACAACCTCAAGCTTTCACCCAAAGTGTTTCATTGTGTAGATTTATCTTGCAAAACTCTAAGACATCTGAATTCACGTGAAAAGAACTTGACAATTGCAACAACGAACACGCCAACACAGTGGATCGAGAGTTCCACGCAGTAAAAGATCGACGTAGATTTTACGTGTCTTTCCCTCGGCAAAAAAAAGTCGGGCACGCTCATTGTTTACAAAATACGAGGTTGCCTTCATTATTTACTTGTCGCGAGAGCCGAGCCTTCCAGAAAAGCCGAGATCCAAGGAGTGCAAGCATGCCCAGATGAATCAGAATAGCCTTGGCGACGAAGGAGAAATTGCTTGATATAGTTTCGGTTTTACACTGAGAAAAGCCTAAAGTTTTGATAAAACCTAAGATTGACTAAATTTGTGTTAATTGTTTACAAAATTGATATAGTGACATTATTATCATTAATATATATTGATTTGCTTAGTTTTGTCTTAAAAAGAAACAAAGAACAAAAAAATAGACTTCTGAATACTGCGCATGACCATCGCTATCGCAATGAGCTTCCCTTCGGCCGCCGGCGCCGTTGGAGTTCCGGAGGCTTCGAGCATCGCTCCCTTTTTACGTTTCAGCCGTTTTAGCGGATATTTTAGATATCTTATTGGCGAATACCGTGTTCAAGAATACCAAGCGATTACTGAGAGTTGGGAGACGCTGCGTCTTACCAACGCAAGTAAGTGGCAGACAGTCATGGCCGACTGGTGCAAGCCCCGGTGAGGAAGTTTCGTTTGTTTCTGCGTAGTGCGCCGCTGTTTTACCGTGTGCTTGCTAAGCTATGCTTGATTCTAACTATGCTCTACCCGGTTTTATTTCGTCATTTGAAAAGAGCGTATCTTCAAAATGTATGGCTCTCTCCGCAGAGTGAGAAAGATTCACGTGCGGCGGAACCGAGGGCGAGCCGAGGGCCTGTCGGTGGCGCCGTCCTACGACGCTCGCCCGACGACGCTTTTGCGGAGCGTTCTAGTGCAGTCTGACGGCAGATCAAGCAATCACAGGTCATGCTAGTTCTGACGTGTGGTCCTAACAGCCTCTCGCCAACGAGTTGTTTCATAAAGCGGGAGCGAGAAAAGCGTTACAAGAGCGAGCAGCATGATTTCTTGCCTGTGCTGATGCCTCTGCCGTAGTGACGTGCGGTCTCTTTGCGTATGCCGAAGCGGCACGCTTTCTAAGTTTACGATTGCGTGATGTAAATAAAGTGAGTTTGGATGTCACGTTTGTTAGTGGTGGCGAAAGCCACTACAAAAAGCAGAGCAGTTAGAGGAAGCAGAAATGTGAAAAAATTCGAAAAGGACCTGAATATTCGATGAAGTTGAAAGACTACCAACGTACCAACTCGCCCAGTTATTCTTTGTCAAAGAATAATAGACAATAGTAATACTTTAAATAAATGCCAACTTTTAAGTGGTTGTTACAAATTTGTAATTGATGCAGTACAGCCCTACGCTGCTCTAGTGCTTTTATGATATCAGGTAATGTGTAGGATAGTTCATAGCAACCATTTATGTACGACTCATTATATTGAATCTTCCCTCTAAAAGCTCGAACTTATATAAAAAATGTGCAAATCATAAATGATGCCGCACCACTGCTTGTGTAATAGCATGTGACTTGCATATATGTTCTCAGCAAAAGAAAAGGATGCATTCAAAAAGGGCCGATCATTTTGATTCCTCTGTGTTGGAGCTTCTTTCAGGTACACGCAAAATGTGAGTGTCTACGTCTAAAAGAGTGGAATTGACGTTTCCCGCAGGGCTCCAGGCCTGACTCAGTTTGGCTAGCAGGTTGCAACCTATGGGAACCTGCAGGGAACTGCATCACAAGAGTAAAAGTGACGTCCGCCCACTGATCTCTATTATGGGTGGCTGAATGGTGCGTCGAGCAGACAGGTATGAAGCCGCCGGAAGTAAGCGGCCTGTCCTGATAGCGAGTGCTTGACAGGCTTTTCGATTCTCCCAAGTGCTGGTTCGAGCAACGTTCAGGCGCTGGGTTTTTTCTTGTCATCCCAAGAGAGCCTGCTTGTTGCGGAGTAACAGTGCATGCGGACCCGAGAAGTCTCCTGGGAAACCATTCGATGTGAAAATTTTGAGATTCTATTTTATCAAAAAGTGCATATGTCCCACGTTCAAATGTCTTATTCTTGGGATTTAATCCGGAAATAATCTCTGCAGCGCACTGGCACATGCGGAGAAGCGCACTGAACAAAGCGAATCCATCGCAATGGTGACTTTGCGAGCGCTTTGAAAGGTTTGAATGGCATAAACGACTTTATTTTCGCGAGCTCAATATTTCATACATTTTATGAAGTGTTAGTGTTAAGAATACTTTGCAGGTACAAAATTTCACAATCAGGAGTAATGTTCAATGCATTCGTATCCATGGGGTTACTTTTTTGCAGGACCAATTTTAAGCAATTTCGATGAACTCGCAAAACCTAAGCCTTCGTAAAACTTTAGTAGTTTACAGTTGTACAATTAATCTTGAAACCAATATTGAATACCGTAATTACTAAACTTCTAAAATAAAATGTTAATATTAGTACAGCCCTGAAAATGGCCATTCTCGAATGTTTTCGTTGTGGCCTTCATTAATTGATAAGTGCTTAAAATGTAGCAGCTGCAACCTTGAATCTGGAAAAGGCTATTGTTTGTCACACATTTGCTTTATGGTGCCTACGATTTTAGGTAATAAATGTTGTGCCCTGCAATGAACACTATTACCTGTAGCGGAGCCCTGGGCATGCAAAGAAGTCACACCACCAATGTCTGACATATCAGGCTTTCAAAAATGCTATTGTCCGATTTTCCTCACCCTTCTGTCAGGATTAAGTGGTTACTATCTTGCCTTCCTCACATAGTGGTCCTTTGAGCGAGTTATGTGGTGTTATATCATAAGGTGGCATAGGGTCATTTTCTCTTCTCTTTTTACGCAGGATGTAATGGCATACCATCATCACAAAGGAGAGTGTATACAGTGAGGCAGGCTCGGAAACTTGAACAAAGTGATAAGTAGGATTTCAGTTTCTGTCTTATCAATTATGTGAAGAACAGTGATCATAATGTTTGTATGCTACACATACATACTTTCAGTTTAAACTTGCAATGCATCTTTTCTTTATGGTTTTTCTCACACAGTTTCAGAAGACGCTGGTACGTCATTTTTATCAGAAATATTTAAAACTAGAGATGGCAAAGATTTCCTCGTAATTTTCACGTACATAGCCGCAAATCAAAATGACAACTCTCCTAGTCAATGTTGGAAAACGGCAGTACATTATTTTCACGAGGGAAGATTTGAAAATGATTCGATTGTCATTTTCACGTCTATACTCGCAACTTAAAAATGCGGTGCATTTTTTTTTTTTTTTGACAACTTTTCTTACATAATTTCATAACATGATTGTACGTCATTTTGACGAGGAATGTTTGGAGATAGAGCTGCCAAGACTTTCCTCGGAAATTTCCTCACTTGTTTTTAAAAGTGCACCTCCCGATAATGACACCTCTGTATTATCATCAATTAAGTGTTGTCAACGGTGTTTCTTAACATTTCACGAGAATGGAGCTATGTGTCATGAAATTTAACAAATCGGAATCCAGCCGTTCAAAGAAACACCTTTGAAAAGTCAGCTTTTTAAATGCAGGCGCCGATTTTTCTGGACAATTTTAGACCGTTCTTTCCATTCAGAACGCCCGACATACACGGCGTCCCAGATAACTTAAACCAAACTTAAAAAACACCGGAGCGCTCTGCAGGAGTGAAATCAACTGTCATTAGCAAGCGTCTTGCGAAAGTGCACAGATTTTTTTAATGCGCCTAGTTATCTAAATAACTAAGATTAATCAACTAACCTTTCAAATATTCTTTTGAGGGCCAAGATGTCAATTGTAAAGTTGCAGGGCGCATTGAGAAACACCCAATTAAAGTGTTTGCAACATAATACGCTTTCGTGGTTTTTTCCGGCCTTCAAAGAGCGCACAGAAAAAGGAGCACGCAAAGTGCACCTTGTTGAAAATAGTTTAATGGGGTGTTTTTTAATGCGCTCTACAACTTTCCAATGCACACCTCGGCTTTTAAATGAAGATTTCAAAAGTTAGCTTGTTAGTCTAAATTAAATAACTAGGCACACTAAAAAAAAAGTTGCGTGCACTTTCGCAAGAGACTTGCTAACAGCGTACAGTTGGTTTCACTCCCGCAGAACGCCCCGGTTTCTTTTTAAAGTTTGGTGCAAGTTACCTGGGACACCCCGTATATATGAACTAGTAGTGTACATTTAGTGCACAAAAATCATACATGTAGTGTACTAAATGTACACTTATATTATGCTAGATGTGCACTCGAGGTGCACTTATGGTATACATACTATTTTGTTTCATAAAAGTGTGAAACTAGCACGATTTCAGTATATACTCTAAGTTCACTATTAGTATACATTCAGTATACTGATTTCGACCGACTTTTCGCTTAGGGAAGTAGCACTCTGTTGTTCATCGAACTGACTCAAACGTCGGTCCCTTTTGATCAGCGCGAGGGAGAGCAATCATTGTCTCAGACGATAGATCTGAGACAATCATTGATAAGCTTAGTTGACCTAGTTGACCTACGATAAGCTTTGCTGACCTCGTGCCTCCGACCAAGGCTGTGTATCGGACCGGTTCGCTGTCCCCAACTATTCTTCTCTTACCAAAGGATGTCACAGCGCAAACTTCTGTCTCCGCCTAGTCAAGGTTATCTAGAGGAGGAGACGAACAGAGTAGACTTTTGACTTTATCATGCCGATCTCCTGAACGCGCGGAACCTTGTTTACGCAGGGGTCGCAACGCATCTTAGTTATGATCGCTGTGATTATTGAAAGTTGCCGGCAAGACCAGTCTCGGGCACGCAAGCACCACACCAAAGAGGAACTTTTTGTCGGAGTCTATCTCTTCTAAGTTCGTCTATTTGATTTTGTACGTGTTTCCTAAAGTTTGCTGTCCTCGTTTATTCCCGATTTTATTATCATCGTTTTTCGCTATTTATTACTTCCCTTTCCTTTAAGTGAAAAGACATACAGCGCGCTCTTTCTCGGTGATGCTTTTCAGCGATTATACTCACACAGTCGTCCGTACTAAAACAATAAGAAAATAAAAATAGAGAGAAATAATAAACAAGCAAAAGATCGTGGCAAGGAATAACACACGGGTTTGAACTTGGAATTGGGTGGCCACTCGTATTTCGCACGTCCACGTTTCAGTCATGGCTGCAGTTTTCAGCGTCAAAAGGAAGTCCTGTGCCGACTACTTTGAGAGACATAAGCGAGTGATATACCGCAACCGATATTTTCGGCCCGTAACCGACCTCAACGTAGAAGCATTGAAAAGAATCCTGTCTCCAACCAAAGCTGGTACTGTTCTGTCGACGGATATACTCTGCCAGAACTGTTTTCGACGCACCGGTGAGCAACTTTCAGCCTGTACGGTGAGTGATCCATCTTCAAGCTCTCCGGCAAGCTTCATTGAAGAACATGAAGTAGTAGATGACATTAACGAAGAAATATCTGCTAAAGGGCTTGAGACAACTCCCTTGCGGATGCCGTCTGTCGTAAACCCAAAGAGCCGTCACTCCTATGCGGCAAGAAAACAGCGGGATATGGAGGTGTACAACAGACAAGTACGTAAAAAGTTGGCTACAGCATATTGCCTGGAAACGAGTGACTCAAACTCTGGCACTGAACCCTCCTGCCTTAACTGTGATGAGTGGTGGGCAAACCTCAGAGAAGCCTTTGTCAAGACACCGTCTTACCAGGAGAGATGCCAGCTGCTTACGCTTGTGCCTGCAAGTGTAACTATTAACGAGGTCGCACGTTTAATCCCGGAGGCATCGAGCTACATACTAAACAAGGCCAAGCGACTTTGTGAACGTTTTGGCGTATGGGATCGTCTCGAGCCATACCAAGGCGCTAAGATAGGCGAGGACATCGTGCAGTCAGCCACGCGGTTTTACACCGACGATGATTTCGACTGTTCCCGGCAGAGCCCCAACAAAAAGGACGTTGTAAACATTATGAAGGATGGGGAACAACAAGCCGTTGTCAAGCGCTACATGACCAGGTCCATCCGAGAAGCCTAGCAGCTGTTTAAGAAAGCTAACCCGGACTCCAAATTAGGACTGACCAAATTTTATTCGCTGCGACCAAAATGGGTTAAGCTGAACCCTGACCAAACCGTGTGTGCATCCGTGTGCTGCACAAATTTTGATTTGTGCTTATCTGCCCTCAACAGCGTACGGAAAGAAACAATAACGGCTGAGGGTATTGTCGCTTTTTGCCTTTGCCCAGACTCAACGCCCAATTGTCTACGGGGCGAATGCAAGAAATGCCCTAGCATTGATCGACTCTCCTTACAAGAATTACAATTGGTTCCAGATGAGGAGATTAGATTTTGCACGTGGGAGAACGGCAATTTGGTGAATAAGACTGCGGACTCGGACGCCTTTATGAAAGAGATGCAAAAATGGGCCACAAGGTTTTCTACTCACGACTTCATCCGTAGAAGTCAACGGTAAGCTGTTCGGATTGAGAAGAGCAAGGTGACCACAAGACATATTGTCATGAACTTTGATTTTGCGGAAAACTGGACGGTGACCCTGCCACATGAGATACAACAGCATCACTGGCACAAGCGTCAACTCTCTGTGTTCACATGTGTTGCGTCGACATCGCAAGGTCCCAAATGTTTCGGTGTCGTGTGTGAAGACCTGTGCCATGGCACTGCCCACGCGGTACTCGCTCTAAGGTGCATTGATGACTGGCTGGAGATCAACATTCCAGTTTATACGTCATTAATGTATATATATGACGGTGCACCAGCTCATTTTAAGAATAGATTTCAGCTCTACGAGTTCCAACGAGCCGGTCTCCCGAAGGTGAAGTGGGTTTTTTCTGCCTCAGGACACGGCAAGAGCGCCTGTGATGGAGTAGGGGGGCTACTGAAGCATCAGGTGACGGTGCACAACCTCCGTTCGCCTGTGGATGAGGCCATACTGTGGGAAAGTGTGTAAAAAATGTGACTCTTCTGAATATAAAAAAAGACGACGTGAGGGATTTCCGCAAAACCAAGATAGCCGAATGGGGATCCATACCGGTTCAAAAAGGCATCCGCCTCTCGCGCGTGTGGCGACTTGAAAAAGGTGAAGTTTGTCTTCAGGAAATTGCATAATCGGTATTTTAGTGCCTACATGTTGTTTCAAAATGTCTGACATTGTTAACTATCTAGGCAAATTGGAGACGTTTCGTAAAAGCCTCTGCATGAATACACGGGGGAGTGTTGTGCACCATGATCAACATCTACGTATGTGTATTTTATTAACGTGAATACATTAGTAGTTAAATCGAGTGTTTTTTTGTGTCGTGATACCAGCGTTTTTGTTTTTCATTTTGTCAGCTGAACTTTGTCTTACGAGTGTAAATTTATAAGCAAAATAAAATTATCTACATAGCTCAAACAGTTCAAGTTTGTGCAAAAAAAAATGTCCGTGCGTTCATCAGTGGAAAATATCAGTTCCATGATCACAGAAGATAGGTACTGAGCTGCTTCATGAGTGATTCTTTGGTGTTTATTTCTAGATTACACTTATTTACGTCACACTGTGCGTCAGCAATTTTTAAGATAAGAACGTTCACCTGCCAGAGCTTTGGACATGTCGGCTCGTCTCACAAATAGACTGCAGGTGGCATTACTGTTAACGTGAATGGTTAATTTTTCCCTCCGTAACGTGTGTCACATGTTCCATTAGTCGTCATGAGCATATATAATGGCGAACGGATCATGATGAACTGGCTTCTAAAACCATCTGTTATTATTGAGGCCGCCACCACCATTGTGGTGAAGCCAGAATAGTTGAACCAAGGATTGAGTGACAGGCTTAAAATTGGCTTATTTAACTGGTTGTCACCAAAATACAACAGAAATATTACACCCAAGACTTATATACACTATTTCTACACCTTATGGGCTATGAAGTAAAACAGTTAGAAGAAAATAAAAAATGGCCTTTTTGAAAAAATTTATTTCAAACTTTGTATATTTTCAATTTTTGTACACATTTGGGGTGAAATCAATTTTGTTCAATAAAATCGATAAACAAGAAACACATACCAATCGATAGCTTATTTAAATAGCTACGTATTGATATATGTCTCATGACATAGCTCCATACCGTTCGTTTGATATGGCTATCCCAATGTTAGTCGAAATTGCTCTGGGTGGCATGTTTGCGATTTTACGTAAAAATAAATTATTAGGTAGCTTGCGGGGGATTTCTCAGTGACGCAGACAAAATATTTGGTCAGTAATGGCGTTTTTGTTTTTAAATCAAGGCATTAAACACAGTGTTACAACAGCTTCATACATGTATTTATGATCGCTGTCGGACAGTGCTGGCGCGAACACGGCGTCGGTGCTTTCCAGCAAGGTGGATCTACGTGCCAAACGAACCAAGGACATCCAGAAAACCAAGAAAGACGGCATAAACTACGCAACACTGAATCAGCAACTCCATGTTCATGTAGACGATCAAAATAAATTGAACGCCACGTCACATAGTTCGATTTGCAATAAATGATTACTGTTTTATTCTTTCTACTCGTGAATATGTGCAATCACCCGCACTCTCGAAATTTTTGAAAAATGGGAGACGCCACAAATCAAATGCCCGATGTAAGCTGCCCGGCATAGGAAATAATAAAACGGAAACACCTAAAATAACCCATGTACTTTATACTTTGTTTTGAATGTTTTAGAGCGCAGATCTTAGGCGCCCGTTTCCGGGTTGAGCGGCGTCGGCGTCGGCGTCGGCGTAACCGCGCGTTGCATTATGGGACGTTCTCCCGCTCAAGTTAGCGAGGACATTTTTCCGCTAAATTTAGCTTAGAAATGTTTATGCTAAGTTTAGAGGGGGGATTTTCCCGCTAAATTTAGCAGGGAAATTTTTCTGCTAAATGTACCGGGAAAATGTTTCTACTATATTTCGCGGGAAATTTTCCCGCTAATTTTAACAGAAATATTTTCCCACTTACTTTAGCGGGTTAAGTTTCCTCGCTATATTTAGCGGGGAAGTTTCCGCTAAATTTAGCGGGAAATTTAGTGAAAATCTTTCGCTAATTGGGGAGCCGGAGAGGAAGAGGCGCATACTCTCCCGTCCGTACCCTCCCCTTTTCCTCCTCAAGAGCTGCGCTCGAATTCGGCATTACATAAAATTGTAAACGTCTTTCATTCTTTAACCGCTCGTAAAATGCACGACGGGGTCATTTTCATACACTGACAGGACGGGCGTATTAACAATATATAAGCGTCACCTGAATGATGGCGAACCTTGAGCACACTCTACATTAGTTTCGATTGTTATTTTGCTTGAAATCGTCGCTCGTTTCTACCCACTTGCTAAGTAACAGGGGCTTGGGCCTTAAATATTGCTACGTTTAGCATCGTTCACTGACGAAGAAAAATAATGTAGTTAGTCGAAATTGCTCTGGGTGGCATGTTTGCGATTTTACGTAAAAATAAATAAAAACGGTACAAAACTATAATTTCGCTATAAAAATAGCACACATCGCATACTTATAGTATAAAAAGTATTATGACTAAGTGAATGCTCAATATTTTGTAAAGACCGTCTAAACTTGAGCAGAAAGGGAATCGCGATTTCCACGCATTTCACCCGGCAGCGTTCCATATTTTTTTTCTCTCGAACTACGTATTTCTCATTTTTTGGAAAGGCAGTTTTGTTCATCACAGGGATTGGGATTTCAGATATATTTTTTACAGATAATTCTGAGGACCCACCCCGACAAGCTTGGTCGAATTGAAATGAAACCACCCATGTGTATATTTCGAACATGCCTGCAGCCAGTGCCAGCAGACCGTCTTTTGTACGACGTATTAGCTGTGTGACCTGGAGTTTAAGCGTTATTAGAGCGCGCTGTACGTCTTGATATGTCCTTTCTTCTGTTAAAGGACACATGCAAAGGAAAAAAAACATTTTTTTTTAAACAATCTAGATGGAAAAAGAATGTTATAAAATAAATTTACAACGAAGAAAGAAAAATTTTAGAGCTATATTTACGACGCAAAACGAATTTGAAGTTGGCGCCCGCGGGAGCCGCCGCTGGTCACGTGGTAGGCCCGCGCGCCACCGCGCTCCATCGCCGGCGCCGCAAAGTACCCGGCCGCCGCACGCTGGGCGTAGTGCGAACGCCGCTTCAACGCGTTTCTCCACGCCGCCGTCGCCGCCGCCGCACAAGTTCGCCTGCTTCGGGGCGCCGCCGCCATTATCTGATCGGCGCACAGGTCTCTCACGTCTGCTTGCGCTTTTTCAGGAGCTTCCTTTGGGCTCTAAAAGTAACTTGTTATTCTTTGTTTTTTGTTGCACTTCAAACGAAGATGAATAAGTAACTTTTAGAAGCCATATGAAGCTTCCGAAAGAGCGCAAGTACCACGTGACAAATAAGGGCCAGTCACGTGATAAATATGGGCCACTTTTCCGCGGCGCCCGCGGGAGCCAACTGCAAATTCGTATAGCGCCGTGAATATAGCTCTAAAAATTTTTATTTTTCGTTGTAAATTCGTTTTATGACTTCCTTTTCCCAAACCGGCTGTTTAAAAAAAAGATTTTTTTTTCTTTGCATGTGTCCTTTAAGAGTAGCTCACCTTAATGTGCGTTCTTTTAGGTCAAAAGGCCGTTCGATGTTGGATCTAAACATGCGGCTACATAGAAGCAATCGGAGTATTCTATGACTGCGAGTTGGGCTAGTTGATACTTATGCATGGTGGTAAATACGCCTAAAAAACGGACAAAGAAAGAAGCACCTACGCCTCGTCCCGTGTGCTTCTTTCTTTGTCCGTGTTTTAGGCGCATTTACCACCAAGTATTTTAAGGCGTGGAGAGATATACTTGTAAATGCAATTATGACATTTTCTCCCCTAAAATGGGCCATGATTGTCCCGTTGCTTCTACATTTTTTTATCAATGTGACCGTGTTTAGCCCATGACACCAACCAATTCGAATTAGTGCAATATGAATTTCTAGAGTGAACAAATAAACCTACATATCAGTATATTTTCACCTGAAGCACAGAATCATTATATAAATGCTTATTTGGTCGGAATCACCAGGTTACTTCGATGTATTACCATTTGCGATAGTAGTAATTTTCGAGACCAGGTTTGATCCATACTATTCGTAGTAAAATTAGCTTTAAAAATTGAGGAAAAGTGATGCCTTGGTAAACAGTAGACTACAACGTTCTGATGTTTACCTATAAAGTTCGCCTCTTCAAAAGCGTCACAGTCAAAAACTTAAGTTACCCAATCAACACATTTTAATAAATTAATACACTTTTTATAAAAAAATAAATCGCACACTTGTATACCCTTTAGTTTCGTTCGCTCTGCCTTATAGGCTATGCCTTGCTGAGGCATATATTGATTGTGGAATTCTATTGTGTCAATTTTTTCATTAACCTTTTTATGACTGTCCTAAGTGCAAGTTTTTTTTATATTTGTATGTTTGTTTGTTAGTGACGTCATTTTATTGCCGAGGATTCGTTTTGCGTATCCAACACATTTTTTTAGTGACAACAAATGTTTTTAATGCTTTTTTTTCAGAACTATTTTTGTAGTTTTATTTACAACCTATCAAAAAGATAACCGGGTTGCCTTTTCAAGACGTGCCTCTTTTCATATTTTTTGAAGTCCTAATTTTTTCCTACTATTTATAGCCTTAGCAACTTATCTTAGTGTTCAAGATAATACATATACACCCTACTTTCGTAAAATTTAGCATTCCTTCACCATTCCTGTGGTAAGGTTCAACACTGTAATTGTTTGTTGACTACATGTACAGGGGGACCGTATATATACGCAGAAGAGGCATTTACTAAATAACGACGTAAGTTCTACGTGGCAACTAAAAGCTTTGGAAAATATTGCTTTAGGTGTTATAAATTACCTTCACTAGAAAATAATAACTGTGTTTAAGCCAAGTAATAGAATCAGATGATAACAGTATCATTGCCACACTCCAGTGGGACAAAGCTAATTCTGTTCAAGAGTGAAATGTTTGAGGTAGCATGTTCCCTAATAAATAGAGTGATCTAAAATTCTCCTCACTCCGGTTGTTTTAAAAAATCTGTTTGGCGTGCTGTATCTTATCGGCCATTTTTATATCGTCGGTTCAGTTGTGACTGCGGTGCGAGAAACAATGACAATCACACGTGGATTTGCACGAAGAAGAGCAGCGTGCAGTGATTTGTTACTTGTAGTTTTAGAGTGTGTCTGGTACCGTGCCAATATTTCGTACACAATATGGAGAAAGAGTTCTGTCTGGAAAACTTGCGTTTAAATAGATACACAGATTGACGGAATGCAGCACAAATGTAAGCCATAAAGAAGGAGCCAGGTGTCCTACCGAGTCCATGACTGATTACAACATTAAGCGCGCACATTAGCTGATTCTATTGGATAGACAAGTGACAGTGGGTGATGTGGAAGTTCACTTGCAAATCAACCAATGATTTGCATTTGCAATACTCCAAGACATACCTGGGCTTGGACAATTTTGTGTGAGATGGGTACGGAAACGTTTCTGTAAGCAAGTTTTGAATCATCCTCGTATATAATTTTGACAATTTCTAAATTCCAGACTATTACGTAAAACAAATTCCGAAGATGGCGAGTAATGTTAGTTCATATCAAAGCGTACTTGTCCTTATTATGGTGTCTAAACAAGACATACCTTGCCGTCATCACAGTCTGGATTAATGTATCCCATCATAGGTCGTCCGTTTTTGTCCATCGGCCTATACTCAACCCGCTTGCTGATCCATGGAAGAAAGCAACACACTCTTATTCACTAATTCTAAGAAGCTCTCTCTACAAATACATTGAATGTTTCTGCCTGCAATTGTTTTCGTCGCGCTTACATTCTGCAGGGGTTGTGGTTATTGGCAATTTGGTCTGTTATCACTCATATAACCCTACCGTCTTCTACAGATTACCATTCAACAAGTTTACTTTTGTTTTCTATATACTGAACACAGAAAAATCTAGGAAGAAGAATAAAACACTATTCTCTATGCGACTCATCAGTATTGTTGACAGAGCCAGAGAGTTTAATAATTACACTACACTTCATGAATTCGGATATTCTTAATATTCATGGGTGCTCCTGTACCCATTACCAAAACTAAGATTAGCGCGACTTTCAAGATTCAGTGAACATATTTTAAATTACGACCCTAGTATATAAACTCCTGAAAAAAGAAACAAACGCTACACATGGCAATGAGTAAAATACTATACCATTTAAAACGTACAATATAATATCGGTCGTTTAAATTACTGGGCATATATGCCTCAATGGTTGTTACTCGAATTGTGGTCAATTTTACTGAGGACCATTTGAAACTAAAAGTTTTAGACCCAAGTCTGTGTGAGCCAAGGCCGCGAGTCGAGAATAATAATAATTTGGTTGTGTCGATGTTTATACAGCGTGTAGTTGGTCAGCCTTTCAAAGTTGCGACGAGTCACTCGCTGGAGATGAGCAATTTAGCCAGTGCAGCATAACCGCTAGCCTGGGGTCTTCAACGTGCACCACGCAGTAGTGATACACGACCACACGCCGTTCGAGGCGAGACATCAGCATATAAAAAGCCGAGGACGTTTTTTTTGGATGGATAATGTGAAGCATTAGGGTAGAACCATATATAATTCTTATAATTTACGTTAGAGATTGAACTGGCGCTGGTGTGCTGTTATGAATTGAAGCGGACAAAAACCAGTCGAAAAGTAACTTCCCGTAATGCATTTCTATGGGAAAAAGTGACTGCATTTTATCACTGCTTTGGTTTTAAGAAAAAAGGTCACAAATACTTCCTACGTATTAGGTAGCTTGCGGGGGATTTCTCAGTGACGCAGACAAAATATTTGGTCAGTAATGGCGTTTTTGTTTTTAAATCAAGGCATTAAACACAGTGTTACAACAGCTTCATACATGTATTTATGATCGCTGTCGGACAGTGCTGGCGCGAACACGGCGTCGGTGCTTTCCAGCAAGGTGGATCTACGTGCCAAACGAACCAAGGACATCCAGAAAACCAAGAAAGACGGCATAAACTACGCAACACTGAATCAGCAACTCCATGTTCATGTAGACGATCAAAATAAATTGAACGCCACGTCACATAGTTCGATTTGCAATAAATGATTACTGTTTTATTCTTTCTACTCGTGAATATGTGCAATCACCCGCACTCTCGAAATTTTTGAAAAATGGGAGACGCCACAAATCAAATGCCCGATGTAAGCTGCCCGGCATAGGAAATAATAAAACGGAAACACCTAAAATAACCCATGTACTTTATACTTTGTCTTGAATGTTTTAGAGCGCAGATCTTAGGCGCCCGTTTCCGGGTTGAGCGGCGTCGGCGTCGGCGTCGGCGTAACCGCGCGTTGCTTTATGGGACGTTCTCCCGCTCAAGTTAGCGAGGACATTTTTCCGCTAAATTTAGCGGAGAAATTTTTATGCTAAGTTTAGAGGGGGAATTTTTCCGCTAAATTTAGCAGGGAAATTTTTCTGCTAAATGTACCGGGAAAATGTTTCTACTGTATTTCGCGGGAAATTTTCCCGCTAATTTTAACAGAAATATTTTCCCGCTTACTTCAGCGGGTTGAGTTTCCTCGCTATATTTAGCGGGGAAGTTTCCGCTAAATTTAGCGGGAAATTTAGTGAAAATCTTTCGCTAAATGGGGAGCCGGAGAGGAAGAGGCGCATACTCTCCCGTCCGTACCCTCCCCTTTTCCACCTCATGAGCTGCGCTCGAATTCGGCATTACATAAAATTGTAAACGTCTTTCATTCTTTAACCGCTCGTAAAATGCACGACGGGGTCATTTTCATACACAGACAGGACGGGCGTATTAACAATATATAATCGTCACCTGAATGATGGCGAACCTTGAGCACACTCTACATTAGTTTCGATTGTTATTTTGCTTGAAATCGTCGCTCGTTTCTACCCACTTGCTATGTAACAGGGGCTTGGGCCTTAAATATTGCTACGTTTAGCATCGTTCACTGACGAAGAAAAATAATGTAGTTAAACCAATTACACTCTTCAAATGATAATAAAGGTACATACTATCGGGTACGATTCTGGATAAAAAAAAAGTGATTAATATTATTTTCCGGCGAAGAGACGAAATTCACGTGCGTTTTCCCACAGGAATGAACAGGAGCACCGCAAAAGTAGACTGGTTTTTGTCTGTTTCAATTTGCATCTCGGAAGTCGCATAAGCCTCTAGCGTCAGTTGAACCTCTAGTATGCGTTATAGTAGCTCTATGGGTAGAACGAACAAAGTTCACTGGCACGTGTACATCTCACAAGGGTATCATACACAGTCGTGTTAGTAGCCTACAGAATGCACTGAAGAAGCTAAGTCCTTTTCAGAAAGGTCAACTGCAACTTTGAGACATAAGGGAGACTCATTTGAAAACAAATGCTTAAACAGTGCAGGGAAGCTGGTGTGTATTGAACATGATTGTGAACCAGAAGACATGGGAGGAAAAGAATATATTCAGTATAATTATCCCTCTTTCCTTTTCGTCTCTCATGCTCAGTTTACTCCCAACCACTGTAAGGTTTACCTTCACTCTCGTTTGCATGTGTTTTTTTTTTTCGTCTGTGCTTTGACTACACGCATATTTCTTTTCGATTTGTCTGACATGATGATTGTGCTGACGGTAACTCTTGCTGAAACGCGCAATTTAATTTCGCCAGCGATACGTGTAAAAGTATATTCAGTTGTTTTGCCATTTTCCCTTGCCCTGCAGTTATATAAAACTGAATATTCAATAGTTGTATTTATTTCTGGAAGAAAATAATTATGAACGTCAATTTCGTTAAACATGCACTGAAAGGTAGCCCTGGGAATGCTAGGCGTTCTTGTTTTTTTTAATTAAAGTATCGACATGTTAATGTCAATATATTTACGTGCAATATTTCAATTGAATATTGCTTACATTTACGAATAACCCTCACACCGCGTGTATGTACTAAGGAGAAGACATCTTTATTTACGATGTGACCAGGGTATTAACCATTATATACTTGATGACACGAATATTAGAGCCAAATTGTAGGCCAAATTTCCTATTATTTTTTTTTTATGGAGTAATAACTAGGAGATCATAGTGAGTACATACGCTTTGGGGTCCACGGGTTCTGTAATTTCTTTGCTGAAGGCAGCGCGCCAGATGCAACATTGGTAGTAGAAGAATAATGCTGCAAAAGCAAACCGAGAAGTGCCCATCGAATCTGAAAAAAAAAAAAAATCATTTTAATTGCGTTACTTTATGAGCTTTGCAGACAAGTTGTCTTCTATTTTCGTAGTGTTGCAAAACATTTATTTCGCAAATTGCGCAAAGTTAATAAATGCATTCATTATCGTGTAGCACTGTAGCTGATACAAACCAACCCAAGCGGCATCTATCGCTAGAGGCAGTAACCAATAGATGCTGCGGATGATGTCGAACGAATGACAACATATGTTGTTTACATTTGCTGTCACTATGGGGCACTACAGCTCCACATATACTAGAGTGTCTCAATGTTGCTGGGCTGGCGGCCCTCCCAAATTGAGGACAGCTTTGTCCTCTGCTAGCCGAGCCTCCAACTTGCACTTCGTGCTATGCAGCTGCTTCTGAGCTGTTCACGTTGTAAATATGAATTACCACTTCTTAAATGACCCAGGGTAAGTTTAAGAAGACTCAGCGACACGCATTCCGTCAAGGCTTGAATCTGGCTTGAATTTGGCGTTGGTCAGATGGCAAGAGACGAAATGATGCCCGTGGTCCGGAAAAAACGGCACGTTTCCTCCCAAACGTTGTCGCCACTCCAGCAAGGCGCAGCCAGCAAGCAACATTACGGCACTTTAAAATAATATCTACATACGGACTGTTAAACATCAGCACTGACTAACTTGTGATTTTCAGTCTTGACTAGTAAAATATATTATATTCGAATCTTAAATGCAAACATATGTGCAAATCAGCATTGCCATCTGACTTGCTACTATTATTATGTGGGGGGTTTCTTCCTAAACCTTTGTGACAGGAATTCACCTCGACATTAACCAAACACTTAGGTATTCTTAGAATATAGGCCCATTCTTTGAAACTTAAATATTTGTTTGGTAGTATTTTACTGCCAATTTGCGCTGACGAGAAGGTTTGGGCACGTTTTGAGATCTCACCAGCTTATTATGGCAATCCCATATCCTGCTGGAAAGATTCAATTATTAAGCAACAAGACATCTTGTGAACGTGATGCGAAAACAAGATAATCCTGAAAAACAGTTTTAAACAAACAGACATCATTGCGTACTTTACGATAGCGAGAATGTCAGTTGACGCTCCTTTTTTAAGGTATTCATTCGGAACTTATTTTTCATGATGTTCTGTCAACCTTCTCGACATATATGAATACTCTCAAATAGAAGACAATTTCGGGGACATATAACGTACCTTTTTTAGTATTTCGCGACCACCGGTCCTCACGCGGCTGCCTCTTCTGCTGTTTTCATGGCGTCACAACGCGCTAAGCTGCAGGTGTTACGAAGCGTGACGTTCTACGGCCGCAAGAAACATGTCGACCGCGGCACTCCCCACCTCCAGTTTAACGTATCTTTTATTTATTCGTTTTTATCCAAGAAGGTATTGTTAGTGCTCTCGCCTGCCTGCTGTAACTTCCAGGAGACATACCATAAGGGGAAGGGGGGAGCTACGAAAACAGATTTTTTCACTTAATCATTGAACTTATTTTTTTTATGTTTTCCTGCAACGTAGCTGCCTTACCATCAAATGACCTTTCAAAACTTTCTATACGGAATTTTCTTTTTTTATTACTTCAACACCCTTTGTGGAAAAAACTCGACTTGCGTTCGATGACCCGAGTAAAGCCTAATCCACATGATGCGATTTTAGTTGCGATTTCGCAGTTGCGTCGTCATTCGTGCGGCAAAAAGATGCAGGGTGGTGACTGTGGTCCCCGACGTCGACTGTCGGTAAACGTTTGTCTTTCGGAAAACAATTAAATTATATTGTCATTGTTTTTAAGAATATCATCCGCACTATATCTGAATTTCTATTCCTCCATCAAAGAAGTAATTCACTTTTACAGATAACCCAACTGCTCAGATTTCACCTGACAAACACACAGCGTTTTTGTTAGCAACAGTGGAAGCCATTCTCCATCTGAATGAGAATCGTACCGCCGTGCGGTCGTGTATCACAAGTGCGTGGTGCACGTTAAAGATTCCAGGCTACCAGTCGTACTGCAGTGGCTAAATTGTTAATTTACAGTTGAGAGACAAGTCGCCAGTTGAGGCAGACTAACATCAATTTGTATGAGCATACACGCAAAACACAACAGCGGAAACTATGACCTACCTTAATGCAAAGAGGGCCACGACAGGTCGTGACTGCTGTCTCAGTATAATAACTTCGGTCAAAGACACGATTTACGGTATTAAGGCAAGCTCAAATCTTCGACATTGACCCTTGTATTTACCATCAAGCATGTAGATCAAAACCCGAAAAAAGTCAACACTTGCGACTCTGACGTTATCATGGCTAATGGGACGTCACGACACGACCAGCCATGCATACTTGCGAAATTGGGCTCGAAGTTTCGTATTGATGTTCATAATTGATTTAAGCAATACTGAGCGTAGTTTAGTTAATTAAGTATCATATGACGCTATATTCAGGCCCTCTCTACGTGACTAGCAACAGAATTTAGTAATTTCTGAATATCACCGGACAATTCCTTTATTGCACCGCAGGTCCGAGCACGTAGGGCGAAACCTCGGGCTGCAGAACCCAGGGGTCCTGGATTATATCCCCATCCTGCACGTTTCAATATCGATATGACACAAATCGGTATGCAGTCATGTATCACTACTGCATAATGTACGTTAAAGACCCCAGGCTAACAGTCGTACCGCATTGGCTAAATTTCTCATCTACAGTGGGTAACAATGTCGCCATACTTTGGCAGACTAAACTCCTGCTGCCTAAGAAACTAATAACTATATTTTTGTTGTTGTTTGTTTTAGATAAGCGCCCAAATGCAAATGGAGCACGACGTGACCCCAAACAGTGAAACTCCGATGATGAAAAATACAGTTGAGTTGAGTGATCCTCGATGTGAGTGCCGCGTTTCTTCCGGAGCAGCACCCACACGTGCAGCATCCCGCGCGGATTTAAAAATATCACCATAGCCTCCTCTATACTCACAAAGCCTGGCACTTCGATGACGGAGCCATAGTAGTGCACGGTCGCAGATATGGAGCGCGAGGATCTAAAAGCACAGAGCATTAAAGTGCTATTTCTCGGGGAACCTGGACGTCAGTGCACACCTTTCGCAGCGGCGAGGACCCGAAACACATGCACTTCTTTGCTCGAGAAAATTGTATTTCGGCGTCTCGCCGCAGCGGGGCGCCAATCACGTGGCTCTCCTCTCATCCATTGTCTGCCGCTCCACCTTTTCCATTTCGGCGGCCGCTTCTCGTGGCGATCTGCCAGAATTGTCAGTATATAGGAGGCTAGGATATCACTTAACACAACCCGATATAACGTAGATGTTGGAGGGCTTTGAGACAACAGCGTCTCAGCTGAGACTGGGTGAAAGACAGCACTGTCAAAGCCGGCGCGCGAGCTGAGCGGGACTCAAACCGCGTCTCAAGACGCTCGCGCGCCCAGGTCTTCGCAGTGCTTTCTTTCACCCAGTCTCAGCTAAGACGCTGTTCTAGTAAGCCGGTCCTGATTCAGTTGTGAGTTGACGCTCCAAAGACACGAAGCAATGACTTCCCTTCACCGCAATACATATCGGTTAAGGAAGAGCTTACCTCTTGAGTGGCTAATTTTGTGTAATCACATTTTGTGCAAAATCCTAAATTTCTAACCTCCACGCAAAAATAGGTGCCACTTAAAGCAGTCATTGGAGGCCATGGTCTAAGACCGATGATTGTTCAAAAAAGGGCAAAACAAATTCAAAGGTTTTCTTACGTTATCCCTAAGACGACTTGAAGGCGAAAGTCCAAGCGCCGATCCCGGTGATGGCAAACCTCCGAAGAGAGCGCACTCTCTGAAGACACACTCTTGGCGCCGGTAATCTCAAGGCATGTCGTACGCCCGCTCTTCACCGCTGTCCGAGAGCGAGTGTCCTCCTCTCCCGCTGGGTTTGCGCCGCGCGTGAGCCTCCGCCGATTCTGGCAGGAGTAACGCCATCTCGTGGTCCAGAGGCGAACCGTGGGTTTTGGTACCTTTCGTGTCGCCGACGTGTTTTCGCTCAAAGACTGAACGATGAGAGATACAAGGCTTCCGCCTTAATAAAAATTTTGTTTTTCTCTGAAGTCTGGCATTAGGTATGAGTACAGCCAGTGAATACCATGTCAAAAAACCGAATTTCTATTCTTTATACATTTGCAGACAACAGACTCACTCTAGGGAAACGGGCGACCGCGAAACATTCTTTTTCAGTCATGGAGTAATTTCTCTCCGCCTTGGACAGTGTCCGACTTCCGTAGGCATTGCCTCGTGTGGCGCCTTCTTGCACTTGAACCAGTACCACGCCAAGTACTGCGTTAATTGCGTCCGTGTGAATCTCGGTGTCCGCATTCTGATTGAAGTGTTCAAGAACAGGAGGAGTCTGGAGTCTTCGCTTCAGCTCGTCGAATGTCTGCTGCTGCTCCACGGCCCAGTAGAACTTTTCGGCGTCCTTCGTGAGTTTTGTGAGCGGTGCGGAAATCTGTGCGAAATCGCGAACGAAGCGCCGATAGTACGCGCATAGTCCAAAGAATCTTCGCCCGGTCTTTTTGTCTCTCGGCGATGGAAAATGCCGTGACGGCGCGAGCCTTCTCTTGATCTGGACCAACGCCATCATTGCTAACAACGTGACCTAGGAATTTCAGTTTGTCATAGACGAACCGACGCTTGTATGGCTTGAGGGTGAGTTCGCCGGTCTGTATGGCTTGGAGAACAGCTTGGAGTCGTCGCAAGTGCACGTCGAAGTCACTTGAAAATACTACAACGTCGTCGAACTAGACGAGACAGCTCTGTCATTTCGGTCCGACCAGTGCGGTGCCCATGACACGCTGGAAAGTTGCATAGTCCGAAAGGCATCACCCTGAACTCGAACAGTCCATCCGGCGTGAAGAAGGCTGTCTTCTTTCGGTCCCGTTCGTCTACCCCAATCTGCCAGTAGCAGCTCTTCAGGTCCACCAATGAAAAATATCGAGAGTGGCGCAACCAGTCTAGCGTGTCGTCTATGCGGGAGAGAAGATAGACGTCTTTCTTCGTTATCGCTTTCAGCTGTCGGTAGTCCACGGAGAACCCAAGAGTTCCGTTCTTTTTCTTAACCAGTACGAAAGGAGAGGCCGAGGAACTGCTTGAAGGCTGGATTATATCGTAGTCGTCCAGCATCTCTTGAACTTGCTCCTTGGTTACCTCCCTTCCTTCTTTGGAGACTCTGTACGGCAATCTATGCAAAAGGGAGCGCGTCGTCCTCGATAACGATACGGTGCTTCGCAACGGCGGCTTGGTGCAACTTCGGCGACGTCGCAAAGCAGTCGCTGTATCCGGAGAGGAGGTCAATCAGCTGCCGTCATTTTGGGCCCGGCGGAAGCTTGGGGTCAATCCCGAGTTGCGCAGGCGATGTACTCTTTTACTAAGGTAGCGAAAATTCTTCAGAAATCACGGCGATATCGGCAGAGTTCCGGAGTTCCTCGACGTGGCCGACAGCGGGACATTTCGTGGGTTGTTACCTCTTTTGTCGGAAGCCCTTCATGAGGACCATAATGCCTCCACCCTGAAGTTCAGTTATCCCGCTTGCGACGCTTATTCCTCTTCCCAGGAGCTATTGAATGGTGCCTTGCAGAAACATTTGCCGCAAGTAACTGCATCGGTCACGAGGGATACAAGAACACTTGATCTCGGCGGTAGGTTCACAGGGTCGGCAGCGACTCGGACTGCGACTGACGTTATTTGGGGTTCCTCTGGAAACGGAACAGGTGTCCGCAACGTCAATCTGTTCTCTCCAAGGCCGATGACGGCACCGTGTTCCCGCAGAAAGTCCATGCCGAGAATGATGGCTCTGGTAGAGTCTTATAGAATGATAAACTTTGCAGGACAGGTCTCGCCGTGAATCTAAACTCGGGCAGCGCACCTTAAGACGGGCGTAATAAGGTGTCCTCCGGCGGATCGAAGTTGTAGTCCCTCTACGCCCAAGGGCGTCGTAATTTTTCAGAGGCGGCGAGAGAACCTTCCACTCAAGACTGAGTAGTCTGCTCCGGTGTTCACTAGGGCCGATGCGTCATGGAAGTTGATAACAACGTTGAGGTTGTTGGGCACCGTCGCCGGAGTGTCGCTCCGATGCGTGGCGTCGGGAAAGTTGGAGCGCTTCGGCGTTCTTGGAGGCTCTTTACTTGGGTCGTCTTCGGCAACGCCACCTCCAGTCGTGGCCGCCCTTAGTTTTCCTAGCGGGGTAGTGGTGCTGGAGACGCTGAACGTCCTGACGACGGTGAGCGGGATTCACGGCGGAGAGACGGCGCTGAGGAGGGCGAGCGTTGGAGGTACTTCTCGATGTCGCGAGGTTCGTTCGCAGTACCTCGGGCGTGGGTCGTTCGGGTGGAACCGACGCAGCCCAAGTCGACGGTAGGGGTGGTCGGCTTCCCCGCAGTGCGAGAAGAGCGGACGTCGGGCAGCACTGCCGGTTCTCGTCGAGGCGACGTCGAATACTGCCGGGCAGCTGGCGCCGGTCTCCGAGCTACGTGGACTCCTCGGTTGCTGCTACGCTGGCAGGAGCCTCCAGTTGGAATTCCTGCTAAACTTCCTCAGGTAAAACTTCGGCCATCAACAGCGAAGCTTCCTGGTTGGCAGCAAGCAGGAGCTTCTTGAGCTCTTCCCGGACGAAATCGCGAATGATCTCATGAATTGCAGAAGTGTTGTAAGTTGGGCGAGTTGGTATGATGACATGATGAACAGAACAGCGCACATGTCCTGCATGTTCCTTTTCTCTGTCCTCGTCCTTTTGTGCGCTGTTCTGTTCATCAGATCTCATGAATGTCAGGGTTGTTGCAGTTGGAAGGCGAGGGAGTATAGCGACACCGGGAAGTCGCTGTTAGTGGGAGGCATGAATTTGAAGGGCACGTTCGATGTTCTTGGCCTCGGTGACGAAGGCTTTGACGGTTGCCGGCGGGTTACGGACGAGGCCTCCAAAGATGTCGTCTCTCACCCCGTGCATGAGGACCCGGAGCATCTTGTCATCTGTGGCTTGTGGGTCGGCACTAGCGCTCAGTGACAGGACCTCTTGCACGAAGCTGATGACGCTTCCGTTGGGGCCTTGAGTTTGAATCCGAAGAAGATCCTCTAGCCTGTGCCGTCGGTGTTTGGTGGCGAATGTCCGCTGCAACTCGGCTACACAGATGTCCAATGACGTAAACGGACCCTTGTCGATCTCAAACCAGTGCCTAGCGGTACCCTCCAGCGAAAGTAGAGGTTAGGCAGGCACTGCACAGTAGTTCATCCGTTGTGGCGTGTCCCACGCTCGTAGTGTTGGATGCAGTCCTCGACGTCCTCGTGGATCTCACCGTGGAAGGGAGTCGGCGTACGAGCAGCGAGGGGCAGGTAGACTATGGAAAGGGCGGCCTGGTTCTGCTGGGACATCGTCGTCATCTTGGTGTTCAAGTTCTCGGGTAAAAGTTCAAAATTAGGGGGCTGTCTTGGATGTGCTGGCTGGCTCGGGTTTCGGGCTCGTCGACTTGGATCAGCTTTCCGGGACTTGAAAAAGATCGAGCCCGACAGTACTTCTGGGGGGTGCGTTTCACTGGCATAGAATGCGGTACCCCGCACCTCCACCAAAATGTAACGAAAGGCAATTGATGTGGCGATGAATAACTAAAAGAAACTCAACGTTTAAGGGGGCGAACTGGTCCCCAACACCAAATAGAAGAAGGCTAGCGTTGCAGGCATCGATGGCGGCGTAACAGCAGGATCGAACGCCGGGGCAAGACTCACTCCGGCGCGCACGCGTATCCCCTTATGTACATACGTGGGCTTCTGGGACATTTGGCGTAAGACGTTCGGTGCATAAAACAATCGCAATTCAATGGGACGACAGGGTTCTCGAACTTTCGAGGACGATCAATTTAAAGAATCAATGAAAAAAGCGCCCGCTCCCAGGAATCGAACCTAGCGCCGCCGCGCGAGAGACAAGCACGGTAACCATTCAGTCACCCACGCGCTTGCTTGGCGACGCGCGTGGCAATGTGAAGCAACTCTCTCAGTTTCATTTTTGTGCATTAACCATTTGCAGAGATCGCGTCAAGTGCCAACTGCCTTGATCATTGTCCTGAGAAAACAATTGCTTTACTTCGCTACAAGCTTCATCTTACCAGCAAAACAATTGCCAAGCTATCACGGAAGCTTGAGTCAACGTTAGTAGATTAATCTAGTTGTAGAATTCCCGGGCGAGCGGGTACCCCCGCTCACTAGCGAGTTTTAGTAGACCGTGTTTCCCCCGCCGCTAAGCCCTTCCACTATCCGGAACTCTACAGCCAAGGCCATCGGCGCGCAGGCGCAGTGGCGGTTTCTTCATAGCGGAGGGTTAGCGGAGGGGGAAACACGGTCTACTAAAACTCCCTACCAACTCCAGTTTGCCTCCCGTCGTTTGAGCGCCATCTAGGGTCTGCACTGACTCTGTCCAGCATTGGTCCAGCTGCCTACTGTAAAGGGAAAAGCCACAACATCATCATCATGCTCTTGAGAATTTTATTTGAGAGAAAGAGCAACTCAAACCATTGGCAGCGTGTACAATGTATGGGCGGACACCTCGGGCGCAAATTGATTGCTCATGCATATCCATCAGTTGGCATGAAGAAAGAAAGAGACCGGGCAGCGAGGCTAACCTAAGTCTGGCGACGCATGCCAACCATCGACGCTTTCGCCTCCTCGACGCTCATGTGGCAAAAGCGGCCCATAAACTACGTGATCCTTAGCCAGCAGTTAGAAACACTGAAATCTATGCACACTGTGCTTTCAGTCAGCTGGTATATTTACTCTAGCGCACGAGAACCGCGGTGCCGCAGAAAGGAAAATCTCCCATACATTCAGTACTACTACCCACAGCAACTGCTTGACGTCAGGGACGCGTATCGTTACTATATCGGCTCAGTTGACAAGCCCCGCATTAGCTGCGCTTCGGAAAGGCGCCCTTCCGTTCGTGCGAAGCGTTTTGGCGCTTCCGCCGCAGTCTGCCCGGTTCGCTAGGTCGCCCAAGCTCTGGGCAAGCTCGGGCCGCTGGCTTTTCATTGCGAAACCAGGCTGTCAGCGGCACGTCAACGGCCGTTGCGAACTTCTTTTTCTTTAAGGACATCTGCAGGTAGGTTTGGCGGCAGCTATAATTGTAAATATGCACGCTTACGATTTCTTATTTTTTGAACGGTATAATGCGACGAATAAGAGCACCGGCGCCTACTCTCTAAAAACAAACGCGTGCGTCTACTCTCCCGCACAACACTCGGAGATCCAATCACAGCAATTTACAGAGGCAGCTCAGCGAATGACGATGCCGAAACACATGTTTAGACCAAAAAACGATATCTGAGTTGTGACATTAAGCAATGCAAAACGTCACGCTTGCATTGCTGAATGTCACAACTCAGACTGCGTTTCTTAGTCTAAGCATATGTTTCGGCATCGTCATTCGCTGAATTGCCTCCGTAAGCTGCGGTGATTCAGCAGACATGGACGTAGTTCGACTACTGTACTCAAACTAACTACTTTTCCGAGTAACTTGTAACTTTCAATTACAACTTTATTTGGGTAATTAGTAGTTTAATTTAACTACGTTTTTCAGGTAACTTGTACTCAAGTTACTAACTACTTTCGAAATCCAGCGCTAATTGTTCTCATCACAAACGTTTGAGCGCAGAAATAAATAAGACGCCGGCAGATGAAGTGGCATTCCCGAACAAGGAACCCCCTCATATTCCGTTCCCACGCACTTAAACTCCGCAGCCGTAGAAACTGCATCACAGGCGTCCTTGGGCCAAGGTGGCGACGAGCAGCGAAAATATAACACCGGCGCGCACGAACGTAGGAAGAGATGCATAACTAGTTTTGGTCGGGTATTGACCTAATCCGGTAATGCATGCAAGCGCCGCGCCTCCAGCTGCAACCGTGAAAGACGGGGACACTCCGAGGATTTGTTGTTGTTTCCATGTTGTCTCCCTTCAGTGAGTTCGGACTTAAGCGGTAGGTTCCATGGGAGGCTCCACTGGAATGACCTCGCAGCTGGGCGCCTATTCCCATGGTCGCCTCGTCGTCAGCGCATACTCCCTTGCAAAGCCAGACTCCCCCGTGCACAAAGGCAGACACGGATAATCCGTTCATAGGAGCACGTTCACGCTTCCAGCTGCAACTGTACGAGCGCCGATGGTGCTTCACGTAATCCTTCGCGTCCTTCCGACCTTCCACGCCAGGGAGACCTCTTCTTTTGTTGAAAACGTTTTACTTGTCAGGCGCGTCAGGATACCGCAGTCGCCGGCGATGATTGCGAGTCACCCTTGGGAGATAATTTTGTTGGACCCGGCGTCAGCGGCGGAGTATAATTCGTTTCATCTTGTGTTAAACCAAAACTTTTTTTTTTAGTAGCGCAGCACTAGCACTGCAACGAGACGCGCAGTCTTCCGGATGATCTCATCGTCGTAGCGTGAAGCCTGAACCCTTGGCGGTCAGGTGCACTCGCTCAGCGTACTCTCCGAAAGTCGTGGGAATAAAGAGGGGCCAGTCATAACAATCTCAACTTGCCGAAGAAAAAATAAAAAAAAAAGCAAGAGAGCTTGTTATAAAAGATCTTCAAGCCGAGGCAAACCTCACATATTTCGTAATGGACACCTAAGATGCCGACACTCGATTACCCGATCCTGCACATCCTGTTTATAAAATTCAATTAACGCTGCCGTTCCATCCAGCGCGTCGGCGGAACGTCTTTTTAGCTTGGCTGGTGACGTCTTTAGGAGGAAAATAGGAAAAATCTCCGCTAAGAACTTTGAAATTCAATTGCTTCTGCGAGCAAATAAACTAGTTTGGTGAAAACGCAAGTCATAAAAGGACTGCATTTATTTTAGGCTCCCGGGAATTTTCACGAATCAAAACTGCTGTTCATTTTGCTACCCAAAAAATATAAAAAAGTAACTTCGAAATTAGCTTTAAAGTGACTCGCTACTTTTTTACAGTAGTTAGTAGTTTACTCAATTACTATTACAAATGCGTAATTTCTACTCTACTCCGATTACTTTTGGTGTCTATACTCAGTAACTTAACTTAACTGCCTTTTTTGAGCAATTTGTACATGTCTGCATTGAAGGCATGCGGCGCCGCTTCTACTGATGAAGAAACTTATATTGTACAAATAATTTGTGTGGATGAGGGCGGTGATGATGGCGTCGACAGGCCTAGTAGCGGCCTTCGCAATGGTGGTCTTCGGTGGGCCGCCATGTGTTGCTGACTTCTAGCAGGCCAGTCTCGAGCGCCTGGCGAGGGCTCACTGCGTGCCCAGCTTGCAGACGAGCCGGCCGAATTTCCGGTGACGCAGGGAGTCCAGCACCGGACTCCCTGCGTGGAGCTCGAGGGGTTGGCTGCAACGGCCGCCTCCAAGGCACTAGGCACATATAACGATGGTAGGCTAAAGCCCCTTGATAAAGGCGTTTTTTATAAGTAACGCCAATCATTGTGGTGGAAACGCGCAAGACAAGTGCCACGAGCGGGTGCTCCGCCGCCATTCGCTTCCCAGGGCCGCTCGAGACACGGGCCTCGTGCACTGGCGCACTTGGAGCTACTTGCAAGACAAACGCAAAAACATCGAGGGACTTTACGGACGGCGAACCCGCGGTGAGTGAGGGGAGGTACTGCTTCTGCAAGCGACGTCTTTGAGTAGTTCCGTAACTGAGCACATCTAACAACATTGGCTTTAATCTAGGTTTCATTCTATCCTGCTCCTTTCTATTGAGCAATAGATCGAACTATAGGGGGCGCTTTATCGAGCTTGTTGTCCCCACAGTCCGGTGTTTACTAACACAGCATAACAAAGAAATCGAACCTCGCCTAGAAGGCCTAGAACGGTCTGGGTACGAGCGCTTTGCTCTGATAAGTTCTTTAGTCACACGCACGAGGAGTGACCTTGGAATCATTATCTTCAATTTCTCAGATCAAAAACAAACAAACAAAACAATTAGGTTTGTTTTCCCCACTGCTGAAGCGTACCGCTAGAGGCGTGACTGCTTTATCTCCTCCCCAATACTCCGCTTCACTTTAAGTGTGAGCGTAGCAGAAGCCGAGCTCCGGGCTTTCGTGTACATGCCAAGCACGCGCGTTCGTGTAGTTCAAACACTGTTCAAGGCCACAGGACTACCAAGGGCCTTGCCAAAACCCAGCAGCGGAATATGCAGCGCGCCCTTGACATTATTAACGTATTCGCAGTACAGTTCAGACTTACTCTCTCCACCGCGAAGACTGCGTACATGGTCGTTTCCAAGACACGACCCAAGCCCAAGCACCGCATCCTCTTCCAGTTGAACTGCGCCAACATTGAGTCTACTTACACCCTAAAGATTCTAGGCGTCAATCTCGACTGATGTGGAGCCGCGTCATGTTAGCGCACAAAGCAAAGTTCAGTCGAACAAAGGCATCAACCTGTTCGAGAAACTTACCAGCAGGACCGTCTAAAGATACTCCTCAGGTTCATTCTGGTGTCCAAGGTCGTCTACGGGCTAAATTACCTGCGCGTGACCAAGACCCAAGAAGCAGCGCTGGTCGTGCTAAATAAATAAACAATGAGAGTCATGACAGGCTTACCCAAGTTTACCCTGGTCTAACAGCTGGAAGCTGTCACACAGACCGATACTTTGCATGACATTACCAAAGAGATGGTACTTGGGTAGAAAACTCGCCTATCCAGATCTCCACCAGGCAGAATCAATCTCACCAAATTCAAGAAATATGAGCTCCTCGCAAACACAGCAGCAGTGCAAACTCCATCTCCGCCATGGGAGAACGAGCTCGTCGTCCCAATCACACCGGTACTTAAGAATCAAGGAAAAGAACACAAAGGAAGTGTCAAGCACGCGGATAACAAGCACTTAGAAACGAACGATTCACTGACTGGCGTCGAAGTCATGTATGCAGCAGTGTTGCGGAATAGGCACCCCCATTCCATTCCGATTCCATTCCGCGGAATTAGAGTTTTCGATAATTCAATTCTTTTCAACTCCTAGGAATGGGGACACTGGGCCCATTCCCACTCCTGGAATAGCTGAACCGTTCCATTGCATTCCTCTAATTCCTAAACGTCAAAATTGGCACTTGACAGCTACATTGCGTTGCAGGGTTGGGCAGAAATACTCAAAAATGTATTTGGAAATACAAATACTGGGATAGATGAAAATAGTAGCTAAAATACTGATAATCAATTATATCTGTAAAAATGTATCGCGATACGTATCGGAAATACATTTTAAAAAGAGGCAAAAAGTCTTTGGAAATACAAATACAGGAATACATTTTAGGGAGGGCAGAAATATAAATTCCGATAACGCAATACATTTTTCAAATTTCTTTGAGACGCCAACATAGAAGAGGTTGTAAGTTTGAAGTGGAAGTTTTTGTTTATCCCGAAATTACTTTCCCGCAGGCTTGGCACTTCGCCTTGAAGGTAGTGGTTCAGGACGAAGAGGTGTCTTCAATGGGTTCAAAAAAGGTTTCATCAAGGATTGACCGCAGTCCCTTCCCTGGCATCCTGTCTGTCTGGCCAGTGATGCGAAAAGACTTCGACCTCTAAATAAATTCCATCAAAACATCACCACTTTCCTGTCCAATAAGGGCGCCCCTGTCAATACTGATCACATGACGTCACGGTGGAATGAACTAGTATTCTTTTATCTGTAGGTATTGCCTTGAACATGAAACTTTACCCACGCTGCTGTATGAAAGGACAATACGTACTTTCGTTGTAGGTGACCTTGTTGAAGACCATTCAGGCAGTTGCATTTGGAATTTTCGAGAATAGTGGACCACCTGACGCATCCTGGAGCACATGTCTTATATTCTGTTACGGTTGAAAAATCGATACGGTGGCACCCCTGTTGTGACGGTCCTACCTGCTGACCTTCCGCCTCCAACGCATGAATGGCAGTCCTCAAGTTTTGCCTAGCATCATCCAAACAGAGAACTCCCGGATTGCGACCTGAGATGGCCGGCACGGGTGCGAGCTCTCCGAGAAACAGCGCACTCGAGACGAGTCGCATGTGTACGAAGTCTGGATCGGCACAGCGAGACCACGTCTGGCCTCCTTCCGGGTATCGAATGACCTGAGCAGGGGGTCACGTTCACGTCGACTGATGACGTACCCTAGAGCCGTGCAATATTACAGGCGCAGACGCATTCGGATATGTGTTGAACTTCACTGGTGAAAGGCGCCACCGCCCCCCCCCCCTCCCCCCTTTGTTTTCTGCTTAGACGCTTGTTTTTTTTTTTGCATTTTTTGCGTATAAGTCTGTTAGGGCTCCACGCGGGTTTGCAGTTTCCCGCTCGTTTTATTTCTTAACAACTGACTCGCTGACAGGCACGGTATAGATCAGCGTAAAAAAAAAAAAAATAGAGTAAATAAAAAAAAAAAAGAACCGGGCCCATTCTATTCCGGGCAAACGGCATCTAATTCCATTCCCCTTCCATTCCCCTCAACGTTGCCGCCATTCCATTCCCATTCTATTCCGGGGTCGCGAAGATGCGGAATGATTCCGGAATCATTCCAACTCCGGAGTGGAAACTCCGCAGCACTGGTATGCAGTTGCTACCAGAGACGACGCGGGTCGCTAAGTGGTTACCTGGCTGGCAGTCCCTCTGCAGGAACACCACATGGACGGGCATTACGCACAAAACCAGCAGCCCGAAAACGGCGAAGCTACTAGCGCTGCTTCACGCCATCCAAGAAGCGGCTCACAAGCTACCTGGAACAGTCACTGAAGCACGCATCTTCACCGATTCCCGTGAAGCTCTCCAAGAATGTGGCCGGGGAAACATCAGAAATTCGGTGGTAAAGCAAATCAATAACATCATTGTCGAATCTCGTACGCGAGTCAATATCGTACTTTCGTGGGTCCCCGGACAGGATGGTGCCCCGGGGAACGAGATAGCGAACGAGGCCGCGAGGGCGCAGCTACATGCCGGTTTTATGCTCTCACCTGGCCACGGTCCCCCCCTCGTGGAAGAAGACCCGAGCCTTCCACCCGACATTGAAAAGATCTAAAAGAAGAAGAGTGTTGCCAGAAAGCTCAAGCTCGCCGCCCTACTCTCTCCCGATGATGACCCCGCCCCTTCTGGTTCCAGAAGGTGGTGTATACGCAGGTTTCCAACAAACAGCAATTACCGCCACCTGACTGGCGAGGTTTCACTGCCCGTCCGCACCCGAAGACGCGGGCCTTTATCCGCTCTGCAGGCACTGCGAGATTTCCGCCACGTGACTCCTCTCGCCTGGACGTACGGGGGGGGGGGGGGGGGGTCGCAGGGCATTATAACAACGGCATACACTCACTCCCTGAAGAGGCAAGCCCAGCTGTTTATGAGGACTGGACCCGCCCCAGGTTCGAGCCTAGCACCGCAAACACATTCTCAATACCCTGATTGGCTTCGTCCACACATCGGGGATCGCCTGTTTCATTTAGCCTTCTCCCCGCCCTTCCCATAATCCCCTTCCCCCGTCATGATTGGATAACATTATCAAGAAATTGTGATGTCCATAAAAAAGCAGTGGACAGACCTGCTGTGATTGAGGGTTTGTCACCTCATGTGGGCAACACAGCGCAGCACAGGGCGCTGCAAATATTGTTGTCTGTCGTACACAGAAACTCAATGCGAACGTAGGCAACGTGGTTCTCGCAGGCGGTACGGTGGTAGCAATGGACGACTGAGCAGCGACCCTAACTGTTCCCAGATTGCCTCACGTGGGCCGGTTAAGGGTGCGCACTACTTTCTAGAAAGGTCCATTCATGCTAAGTGTACGGGCTCAAAAAGTGGCGGACTCGGGGCAATTCCCGTGCCCTTTTGAAAAGGGTCAATTCGTGTTCGCTCGTTTTTATGGCCATATTCATGCCTATTATGTGGATAACATTACATTCATGTGACATTTGTGGCAGTAAAAATTAGTATTTAATTTCAATTGTTGTGCGTGCTATAGACCTCTTACAAACTATGCCCTCTTAGGTCGATCTAAAAGTACTGCGAACTGGCGTGCGCAAAAAGAAACCCATAAAAATGGCAAATTCATCAATTGAATATACCTTTCTTGTTTACTCTCGTCCCCAGACACCTGCTAAATATATCCGATATGGGCGACGAAGAAAGAATGAAACATATTAAACTGTCAAGACTAAAAATACAGAGGTGAGGCAAAACGTGAATGGGCGACGGTTACCATTGCATCCAGAATGTCTTGTATCGAAGTGACGATGGAAAAACAATGTTTTCGCCATACTTCAAGATTGCAGCGCTCTTGTCGGGGGAGTGTTTACAGTCTCTTGGTAGTGAGTATTATATCAGCTATTGTGTTGCCAGCTTGTTGGTGTTTATTGCTCACGCCACTTTGCACTATTTTCAGACCGACCATAGAAGGGCGTAATTCTTTAAGGCGGAAACGTCCGCATCCCTATGTCCGCAATGGCGGAAACGTCCGCATACCTATGTGAATGGCCGATTTCAAGACCCATGGGGCGAGGAAACTATCGCGTTATTTCATGCACTCGAATATTCTTTTGAGGAATTCTGAATAAAATTATAAACGCTGATCCCGCTATATTTTATACGGGCATCAAAGTATTTGGCTTGACCACAGTACCTTGTGTACACCATTTTGTAAGAAAAATAAAGCTATCACTCTTAAATTTGCTCTAACCAAATTTATAAGGTATCAACGTAAATTGTGAATTTAAACCAAAATAAACCTAATATTGTCAATACTTTGTATTCATCCTCTAATCTATGCAAACGAGAAGAATGATAAGCAAACGTTCACATGAACGGATGTTGAACGAAGTGGTTTAGAGCTACAGGTGAAAAATAGTTTATTCAGCACCAGTCGGAAAGTTCAGTGCGCAGCCGAGATTGCTAAGGGAAGGCGGTTTAAACACATGCCGCTTTTTAGCATACTTTTTCTATTTTAAGTCAGTCAAAGGAGCTCTTTGTTTTCCGAGTCGGTCGGCGTGGAATACGTGATTGCATAAACAAGCGCGAAAACAGCGCTGCACGTCGGCACAGGTTTACGATCGCCTTGGAGTGGGGAGCAGTAAAGTACTTGGTTTTATGAACAGAAGTTGTCAGTCTTTCATCGCAATAATGTATAGTTCTTTTTTTGGCAGTGTCGCAAATTAGAAGTTGACGGTCCTTTCGAGCTCGCTACTAACGTAATGGATCCCGCAGCGATGCTGGGCTTTATTCAGGAGAAGAATAAGGTGCCCGTGGTGTTGGTGGAAAGCAGGACGCTCGCCACCACCAAGGTTTTTACTAAGACACCCGTCAGGATCTGAAGCCGAAACAACGTATTACAATTAGTATTGCCACTTATTTCTGATTACATTTAAACAAAAATTACACAATAGCTTGACCATTCTGACAAAGGCTCGGGGAACACAAAATGTGTTGGGAATGAGTCGGGCATATTCTATGTGTGTATGCGTGACGTCAGGTGACATCATAAGGTCACACGGCTGTGGCACCACACGGCGACGCTTTGTCACGTGAGGTCACGCTGTCACATGATATCATGACGCCATGTGCCGTCGTGTCACGTGATCTCACGCCAACAAACGACGTTATTGTGTCACGTGTCGTCTTGATACGTCTTGAACCTAACGTCATAATAATATTATCATGACGTCACATGATACCGTGATGTCAGAAAGTCACGGTCTGGCATGTGAGTTCACGGTGTCACGTGACGTTATAATGTCACGTGATAGCGGGATGACACGTGACTGCAGATTCACGCAAAGGGCTGTGACGTCGCCAGACGCCATGACGTTATCAGTCGTCAGTATGACATCCCTGTGAAGTCGCACTGCCGTCGTGATGACGACATGGTCAACGTTACTGGAATAACTCAGCTGTGGAACTCCCGCCATCGCCCGCGGAGCAAAATACCCCCCCCCCCCCTCCCCCTCACTCACTTTAGTCCACCTCCGGTAAAGCCTTTTGATAAAGGCGTTTTTACAAGTAGCGCCAACCACTGTTGTGGAAACGCGCCAGTCACGTGCCACGAACAGGTGCTTCGGCCCCATTGGCTTCCAAGGGTCGCTCATTTCAGTGATGCGCCGCCATTTGCTTCAAAGGGCCGCTCGAGACACGGGCCTTTTGCATTGGCGCATTCGACGCAACTTGCAAGACAAACGCAAACACATTGAGGGGCTTTAGCCCCCGGTCGGTTGAAGCGCCATCTAAAGTTTCGTTTCAAAACTGTGAGATTCATTGAGAACGCTGGAACGCCATCTAGACGCTGTGCTTCTAAGCGTACGTACTCCACTGAATACACTGCAGTTGCCAAAGCAGCCCCCCGGCGTGGTGAGAGAACCGTGGTGAAAAAGGGATCACTTACTGCTCGTGCAGCCGCGTCTATGAGCAGTTTCGTTACTGAGCGAAACTAACAACGCAGGACACTGTCTTGCGTGATGTCATAGAACTTCATGACGTTGTTTTTCCATAGAATTCGGCTGATAAAACACCTTTCGAGATAAACATAATCTGACTGCAATGACAGTATTTGTTTCTCACCAGCTTCATTGGCTGTATATGCACCGTATCGTCCAGCATCACCGTAGGCAAGGACATGGGAAGAATAGTGTTCACGGACGCTCCCCCTGCTACGGGATGTCCGTCGTACATCGCGCTGTGCTTTGTGCCAGACACCTGTGAAACCTGATGCGCGAAAACGCTGACTTGTCTGTGATTAGCGTGTCGGTATATGCGAGAGGGTTTTACACTAAAACAGATGTATTTCTCGAAGTAATCTAATATATGCATCCACAAAACTATATAGTTATAAGAGCAACGTGTCTATACTCCGTTTCTAATTAAGTCCCACTGTAGCCAAAGCAGTACGATCCGATGAAGACAACCAAACAGCGCCAAAAGTGCATCGTCCCGGCGCTCGTCGTCTGCCATCAACGGCTAGACAAATCGCGCACAGGAAAAGTGAAGTATCATGATCACTCACCGCGTGCAGGACTGGTTTAGTCGGCCACAGCGAACCCACAAAACAAACTAACACCATGACGGTTCATCTTTGGCGCTACTTACGTGAATCTAGAGCCCCCGAATGAGCGCCGCTTAGAGTATCGGCACTCCGTTCCCTGATCTGCTTGTGGACGCCGCCATCTTGGTGTTTAGTGCAGAGCAGCCGCAACTGCCGATTGTCACAATTCTAAAATGAGCCTTCCTCAGCTTCAGATGCGGTGTTAGGAAACTTGGGTGCCGTTGTTTTGCTTTGTCGCAAACTGTTTTAACGTGTCTGGAGGACGAAAAAGCGTTTCCCGCGATTTCGGAAAAAAAAAAAAAAACTTCGGATAACTGGCAACCATAAGCTTAAGCACCAAGGTACCTGAAGTGTGGTTACTCTGAAGCGTGTAGCCTATTTAGTGGCTCTAAGCGTCTCCACTGTATCGTAGCTCCGGCTGCCGTAGGGCCGCAGGACAACCTCTACATCTTTCCAATAAACATATTTCTCTCTCTCTTCGACCGAAACGGAGTATACCAAATGTTCCTCGCTAAAGTCAAGAGTATGCGCTGCCAACGAACAGGACATGCCTCTTGAGAAAAGAAAGAAAAAAATAAAGAAAGTATTGAGCAGTTCATTGTCCTCGCGTATTTACTGATTGCAGTTGACAAATAAAAAATATTTTGGTACCTTTTTGTTTCTATGAAGGAGGTGTCAACTAGTTTCACCATACCACGTTCACATTTGTAGTCAATCAGTCTATGAGAACTGCAGGGACTCTCTTTTCAATGTGCGCTTTATAGTGGAGATTTGGGCCAGTTGGTTCATTACAAACAAAAAGCGCCGAAAACATACAGGGACACAGACGAAGGGGAAACAAGACAAGGGAGCGCCTTGTCCTGTTTCCCTTCGTCTGTGTCCCTGTATTTTTTCGGCGCTTTTCGTTTGCGGTTTATAGCATGCGGTCGTTGCCTCCCGTCGTGCTCTGACTGTGCCTGCATGCTCCAGGTTAACAATACGATGAAGCCTTCATAAGGTTGAATGATCGTGCTGCAGGCGGTAAAACTGAAGAATATTGATCTCTACGTTTCAATCTTGTCAGTGGCTTGAGCTCTATCATCCCGCCGAATGAACCACCCTGACTGATCAGTGTCCTAGCTCCTGCGACCAAAGCGGTTTCTACCTCGAAAGCAAGCCTTGAGGTCTCACTTGCTGGTTGTAGAAGACGTTGAATCACGGTCGTGACTGCAGCCTCCATCCACTCTTAGTAAAGTTCCGCAATAAAAAATTTCTGTACACGCGCCATGCGCGACACATTAGAAAACCTGACTCCCTAGTAGCACAAAACCGGTAATGAATCATACTGATTTACTGACACATTCCTTCTAAAGGCTGGGTGAGGTGCGATAGGGCGTTTAGTATGGGCTTGTTTCGGCTCGCACACGGCAGATGACGAATCATTGCCCTGTTACAAAATGACTGACTGTCGGCCTGCTTTGGAAGTCACATCGTTTTGTCGCATCGCTTGCCGCCGGCACGTTACAGTGAGATATTGCAAACATGTATATGCTAAGTCACCCGAGGACGCCCATCAGCGACTAAAAGCACAGCATTTGCTAAAGCAGATAACATTCTCTCTTTTAGTTGTCACAATTGTCATGGATCTGCAAAAGAGAGTGTGTATAAAGTCAAGAAATTTAAATGTGGTTCAACTTTATTGCGTTGCGTGGCGGCGCGCTGCGCGACGGCACGACGGTGTGGATCGTAGCGCAAGTAACCACTCCCAGCCGAAAGGAAGCCGTTCCGCCCTCAAACTGATTCAAACCCAAATGTGTGTATTCGCCTTCAATTTTTCAAAGTGGCTATGCTTACGAAGTGTGGTAACGGACCAACCAGAAGCCGACAAAAGTAAGGAAGGACCGTGTGCTGGCGCGCGCCCGACGTCGAGGCGCATCCGGTTGCCCGTTCGGATACAGGATCTTGGTGTCGCTTAAGTTTGTTGTGGAGCGGTGAGTACACGGGAGCAGGTTATTCCAAGGTTGCCACAGTTAAAGCTGAGCAGAAGTAGCGTGTGTTCTGCATGATTGGCTCTTGACTGCTGTCGACGGGGTTAAACGCAACTGCGTGTACAAGCTTCCCGTAAACTCTCACCGAAAACAGTTGTGCATCGACTTGCCTGGACTCAACGCTGCACGCTTAACTCAAATCGCTGATTATTATCTTGCTGCTGATTGTGTTCTGCATGATTGGCTTGCTGATTATTTTTAAGGCGTCACTTGAACAGCATAGTTTACCTTCCGATTGGCTAACGGCAAGAGCTGGTGCCTATCTACAAATCGGGAAACAAGCACAGTGTTGAAAATTATAGGCCCGTTTCAATTACTTGCGCGTGTTGTAAGATGCTAGAGCACATACTATCAAAAAGCCTGTCCACCTTCTTTGAGAATTCCAAGATACTTAATCCTAACCAACATGGTTTTAGGCAACAACTGTCTACTGTAACTCAGCTTGTTCAATCAGTCCATGACTTTGCAAAAATTCTAAATGAAAGAGGACAGGTTGATGCAGTATGCTTGGACCTATCGAAAGCATTTGACCGCGTCCCACAGCGCAGAGCTTCTTAGAAAGCTACTCCAACTAGGTGTTAATCCAAACGTTATCAAATAGATTAGATCCTACCTAACAAATAGAACACAGTTTGTAGAAGTGAATGGCGCAAAATCAGGGACTCTAAGTGTAACATCTGGCGTTCTTCAAGGATCTGTGCTGGGTCCCATTTTGTTTCTGAGTTGCATAAATGACATAGCAGATAAGCTCGATCCTTCCCTCACTGTACGCCTGTTTGAGGACGATTGTTTAATTTATTCAAGAATCTTAAGTCAAGAGGACCAGGTCAAACTAAACTTAGCATTAAAAATTATCAATGATTGGTGCACAGAGTGGAAAATGAAGATAAACTGCAAAAAAAAACAGTAACAAACAAGACTAAAAACATTTTGTTGTTCGATTAGGAATTTGATGGCACGCCTTTGGCGCGCGTCAGTAACTTCAAGTACCTGGGGGTTACTATAACTGAAGACCTGAACTGGAATATGCACATAAATAACATCTGTTGCTCAGCTGAAAGAAGACTGTGGTCACTACGACGTAAACTAAAGGGCGCCTCATCGGAAGCTAAATTAGTTGCATATTTAACCCTAGTGCGCCCCGTACTGGAATATGCAAGCGTAGTATGGGACCCGTTCAGAAACTACCAAATAGACAGGATTGAAAGAATTCAGAGAAGGGCAGCCAGGTTTATATTGTCAAAATACAGGACGACGAACTCAGTCACTGATATGCTAAAACAGCTAAACCTACAGCGTCTCGAACAACGCCGAAAAATAGCTAGACTGAAATGCATTTATTCAATGCACCGGAACTTATTCAACTTTGACGTCCAACAATACATAAAGCCAAGATCATCTCGCTCAGTTCGAAGCAGCCATCCGTATCAGATAACTCCAATAATGGCACGTATAGATGCATTCAAATATTCATTTTTCCCTCGAACCATAAAAGATTGGAACTCTCTACCTCATGAAATAGTGAACATAGACTCATTGAATAGTTTTGAAAATAACGTACTTGCTTATCTTGCGTCCTCCAGTGGTAGTTGGTCATAATATACTGACTGTTATTATTTTGTTACATATTATGCCTGTGTGTTTTTGTATGTGCGCCTGTGTTTTTGTATATAAGCGTGTGGAGTGGCCAGGACATCGGCCACATATGATTTTATTTTGTACCACCCTGTATCGGCCTTCGGGCTAACAGTATGAATAAATAAATAAATAAATAAATAAATAAATAAATAAATGTGTGCGTGGGCTGCACTTCGTCCCAAGCGCAGCCAAAGCCTGGCGATAGGTGACGAGCGCGTGCTTGAGGCGGGGCTTCTGAATTCTAAGCTTGTCATTGGCGATAGATAAAAAGACCGACTGTAATAGTGATGTTGAGAAGTCACTTTGCGGGCTCGGTATTTCTTTTTTATTTCATCTATCAATGCGGTTCAGACGTCATAAGGTTCATTTCGTACAACCGAGTTTGATTTTCCACCGTTATGTCTTCCAAGAAGCCAATGTCCTCACCTCCGCAACTCGAGAGAGTAAGGTGACCGCTCCGTAGCTAAAAATAATTGGTAGCCGTGTCACAATTGGGGTGACGTCGGGCGGCCGGAAGTCCTATGTGCTTGTTTCGTCGTCACCGCTACATGACGGTGTTCGCTTCCGGTTCCGTAGTTGAGGCACCGAAGAAGTGACCGTAGAGGCCAGAAGTACGGAGAAGGCCAAGGAGACAAGTGTCCAGATCTCTGAAAGCTGGGCCGGCTTGCTAGAACCAGCGTCTCAGCTGAGACTGGGTGAAAGAAAGCACTGCCAAAGCCAGCGCACGAGCTGAGCGGGACTCAAGTTGCGTCTCAAGACGCTCGCGCGCCCCAGCCTTTGCAGTGCTTTCTTTCACCCAGTCTCAGCTGAGACGCTGTTCTAGCAAGCCGGCCCTGGTGTCCTACATCCTCACAATAATCTGTTAAATTCTCTTCTTAACGCGTTAACATTAGTACGCTCGGGTGGTATCTTTTGTTTGTCAGCACTGGGCAGAGAGGGAGAAAGAGGGGGAGAGGATGACACGTGCAACACTCCGATTGGTCTGAAGCTCTGACGTCAGCACGCATCCACCTTTCTATTTCTCCTCGACTTTGACAAACTGATGACACCGCCGTGTTTTCATCAAAACAAGCCCTTTCGTTTTCGTCAAAGCCACGCGGACAGCTGGCAGCGGAGCCAGAGAGGAGGAGGCGACGTGAAATACCTAGATAACAGAGTCGTAGTGTGAATGACTTGGCGTCATCAAAGAAGGCCAACGCTGGACACAGGTTGGAAACGAGTGCTGCGTCAGCGCTCGGCTTCGAGTCAAGTTTTAGCCGAACGTTGACGCAATCCTCGTGTCCAAACTGTGCTCAGCGTTGGCCTTCTCTGATGACGCCATCTCATTCAGCGATACGGCTTTGTGTCTAGGAGGTGTTGCACCGCGGCGTGGTGGAATGCGTTCGTGCTCAGTGGCCGCTCTGCCGTCGCCGGTTGTTCTTCGTTCTGGGTTTCCGTAGTAGCGGTGCGTGGGCTGTGATTTATGTGGGTAGTTAAAATGATGGATGCGGTTCCCTACATGAGTCACATGGATGCGGTTCTTTCCACGAGTTATATGGGTGGCCGTATCTAAGGGCGTCAATGTACTTTGACAGGCAGAGTACAGACAATGGGCGAAAAAAAAATGACAGGAGGATTCACAGGGGAATTCTTAGGGAATCCGTTAGCATGACACTTAAGAAACGCCACACACGTCCCCCTTTGTGAAATGCTAAGCACTGACCCCGTAACGATGCCAAAAAGAGGTAGCGAAAAATATTGGAAACGAAAGAGAAAACCAAAAGAGAAACGTTAAGCGGTCCTCGTTAGCGTTTTTCAAAGAAGGAGATGTGCGGCGTTTCCAAGGGTCATGCTAACGCATTCCCTAAGAATCCACCAATAGATCTTCTTGCATTTTTATTTAACAATCTTCTTTTGTATTGGCAAGGAACATCATCATATGTTAGTTATATTGTGTTTTCCCTGCTGTGTTTTCAGCGCCACAAAAATGAGTCAGGTATACGCGAGGGTTAGTGCAGGCGCGGAAAAACGTCCGCAAGCTAAGTGCACAAAGAAGCACCGTCTGTGACATGTACGACGGGTGTCGTCATCCGAATACCGCTATCTTGTGGACGATCATATGTCGGTCAGACAGGAAGGTGTTTGAACGACAGGCTGAGAGAGCACGCGTACTCCCTTAAAGCAACGGTAGGGGGACTTCTACCGCTACATTGCAGAGATTGCTCTTGTCTCCACTCTTTTGGGGACCTAACTGTTGTGGGCAGACACCGGGAAAAAATGACTCGAGAGATACTTGAAGCGTTCATTATAACTTCGATGGCAGACAGATGTGTCAGTGAGCCATCGATGGCGTTATCTGAGAGGGAGGTACTGTATTTGCATTCGAGACTGAGTGTGAAGTTTTGAGGCGATGTATCTGCACATCTAGTCGCCTGGTGGGCGTGTGTTTTTAATCTGTATGTGGGTAATCTGTTTAATAAGTTTCTTTGGTTCACTTTGCTTTCAATAAACTTCAGTTGCGAGTCAGCCGTTGTCCTGTCGTATTCTTTACCCGTTCTTCGTCCCTGTTTATCTGAGGCTGTTTTTTCATCATGTTTAACTGTTACCAACTGGACCAAATCACCACCCTACTTTGGTTATATTACTTTCACGTATCAAGAATCACCACACAACGTGGCTACCGAGAACACGAATTTGTGGTATTTTTCGTACTTTACGCATAAAGGTTAATAGCGAACACCAAATGATATTGTCAATAATAATTCAGAACTTGTTCACATGCCACTACACCCATAGCGTTGCTGACAGGGTTCCAGCTGTGAGAGTAAAAGCAGACATTCTTCAATCTGTGCTAAGGCTAATGAATCAGCTTTCAACATAAGTAAAAAATAATATATAAAAACGGGTGGGCAATAAAAAAATTAATAAAATGCCCGATAAATTGCTATAAATGACAAGAATATATGAGTGATAAGGCGACGTATTATAATAAACATGGCATGTTGTGTAGTGCTCAATTCTAAATTTATTTGTTGATATAGTGCTTTACAATAATGTCCAGAACATTTTTAATTAAAGTTACACTTTTAAGTTAACTAATTAAAAAGTTTATTACTCAAAAGTAATCATAAAAGTAATAAAACAGAACGTTGCAATTTTCTCAAATTGGCCATTTGCAAAAACAAACAAAACATCCACCTTCTTTCTTTGTTTTTTTTCTGCAATGCATATTTTTCGCAAGAACGATCTGATCAGCATTTTGAGAAACACCCTGTATTCACTTCACGTACGAGGCTTGTGCTCTGAGACGCAGTGTGAATGGCTCTAGTCAATTAGTCACCCAAAGATGATCAAAAGTCTGGCAAGGCACTACGTTTCTAAAAAAAAAAAGAGGGTGGGAAAAAAGGCTTCGCACAAGATCTAAAGTGCCACTTCCACGCAACCAAAATAAAAGTCCACTTTCAAGTATACTGTCCTAATTTCGTTTCTAGTAGACTGTCTTAATGTTAATGAATCTGTTTTGGAGTATAGAGGCATCGTGTCACACATTCAGACGATTCTCTCACTCTCTCTCTCTGCTTTGGAGCGCAAAGAAAAGGCTCTCCCGGATAGGGCCCTCAACTTCAATCTGTGCATGACCACCATTTGCGCGCACATTACGGCTTGGAAAAATAATTGTGGTTGTGTGGATATTTATACAGCGAGTAGTTGGTCAGCCATTTCAAATTTGCTACGAGTCACTCGCTGTAGATGAGAATTTAGCCTGTGCAGTACGACTGCTAGTCTGGGGTCTTTAACGTGTACCACGCAGTAGTGATACACGATTCGGACGCCCGGTACGATGCTCATCCAGATCGATATTTTCCCGGCGATTGTGCTTCAGCTGAACTCGAACACTATACACTCCGTTTCACTTAAAAGATTTTTAGGGAACCGTGTTTGCCCATCCGACACGATACGATGGGCCCTCCGGTACGAAGTGCACACATACGAGTCCTCTGTGCTATAGTTCGTGCGCAGTTCGCACTGGCGGCCTATCGTACCGTATCGGATCGGCAAAAACGGTTCCTTAAAAATCTCTTTTTAGTCCGACCTCAGCATGCGATCCGATGAAGCCAATAGACCTTTGCAGAAATCGCCTCCTGCGCGCGGCCATCTTTGTCTGCTGGGCTGTGGAACGCCTTCTAAGCATGCGCTGTTGATCTGCTGTGCGGTAGACCGGACGCTGCCATGTGTCCACAGCTCAGTGACTCAGCTTTCTTTGCCCGGTCGCTTCGTTCGAGACTGCCGCTGGAAAGGTCTATAGAGGCGTGCCAAAACGCACCGCCATGGCGCTCACTCTCTTCGCGGGTAAACTATCACCGTCTGAGCCAATCACGCAGAGGAACAAATGCACGCATGATCGTGGCGCATTTACCGTGCGTGATTGGTTTGGTTGGTGACAGCAGAAGAAACAAAGGAGCATGAGAGCCGTAACGATGCACTTTTGTGGATGCTTGAATGGCTCTGTCGTAAGGCAGCGTCGGCTACGGTCAAACTTGGAGTACGGGGAGACCCCGAGAAAAGAAACCCCCCCCCCTCCCCTCACCACACCCCAAGTCATGGACATTCTAGCCACCTACCCCTCCCCCCCCCCCCCCCCAAAGAAAAAAAAAAAGTTACTGGCTATGTCACTGCCAGGCACACGTCGGCGCGGTGACCGACACTTCCACACGTGCCGCAGACTTCAACCTCCTTCTTGTGCAAATGGCGTGCACTCGTATTCTGCGTTGCCGTACATGATCCAGTATGAAACTTTCTGACGCTTCAACAACACGACCGCCGATTTGGAGAGACCCATACGCCTAGCTCGGGCTACGCTATGGTTATTCGCATTGACTATATTGTCGAGAATGTGAGATACGTCTTGCCCCTTTGTTCTGGATTTTCATAAGACAATTGCAGACGATAAGTTTCTAGATATCATTCAAACATATATTCTGCGATCTTTCAGATAATATTGGTGATAACAAACTGACATTCCTATCCTTGTGTCAGAAACCCCATTAGTCGCTCAAGACGGGACCATTGAGCATAGTCGCAATACTGGCTGCACCCGAAAGCGTTTTGCGTAGCAAAATTATTATGTCAATAGAGAGTTTTAGTAGATCGTTCCGATACCTCCGATACTGCCGATCACGATACTCCGCGACTGCCTCCCTTGCGCATGCATAGTATTGTTATCGGGGCTATCGGAGGTATCGGAACGATCTACTAAAACTCCCTAATGTCTATACAGCCGGAAGTTAGTCTGCCTCAGTGGGCGTCTGGTGTCGCAGCTGTAGATGAGGAATTTAGCCAGTGCGGTACAACCGCTAACCTGGGGTCCTTAACGTGCACCACGCAGTAGTGATACACGACCGCGCGCCGGTACGATGTTCATCCAGATCAAAACGGGCAGGTGCGGAGATTGAACCCAGGATTCCTGGGCTCTGCAGGGCGAGCTTTCGCTCCAAGTGCTTCGAGCTGGTGTGCGCTAGCCTACTCGGGCACTGATCCCTCTTTTTGCGTGCCGGAGAAAGACCTTTCTTACAATACTCGAATATTATTTAGATGTTAATTATGATTCTTCTATATTGGTACCAAGAGAAGAAAGGAGCTCGAGATCGGCGGGAAAAGGAAGACGAAGACGGAGAAACTCGTTTGCTTTTTTACACAAAACGTTATTCGTCCGATGTCCCCTTCAATGTAAATTAAATCATCTCATAATCACCCTAACGTTTGGCGGAGGTGAATATTTTAGCCTTACCTCTACGCCTCACGCAACCTGGACCTTTGAAACCGCCGCCGTCCACTGCAGAGCAAAATGCCCAATACCGGTACCCCACCCGAAGGCACTTCAACAATACCTGCACCACAACTCATCCTCTCTCAACCGCGAGACCCTGAAATTTCACCGGAACCGAAGACCAATATGTCGAGGAGTGGCTCCACCTCTATGAGCGCATCAGCACCCACAGCAGATGGGACCCTACCATCATTCTGGCCAACATCATTTTCTATCTCAAAGACACGGCATGGACCTGGTTCCTGATTCATGAAGAAACCATCAGTTCGTGGGATATATGTAAGGAACAACTTCGACACCTCTTTGGTGACCCCACAGGCCAAAACCTACCTGCAAAACGAAAACTTGCACCCCGCGTCCAAACCTCGACCGAGTCGTAGATGGCGTACGTGCAAGACATCTTGTCGCTTTGTCACAAAGTCGACGCATGGCCATGGCCGACTCCGAACGAATTTCACACATCCTCAGAGGCATTCAAGGACTGCACCACCGTCGAAACCCTAGTGAAAGAATGCCGGCGATTTGAAGAGGTCATAAAGCGCCAGATAGCTTCGAACTTCACCCGTCTCCCTAACAAGGCAGCCACTTCCACGTGTGAAGAAACTCCGACATCGGAAACACAAAGCGCAAAAATTGTTCGTCGTGACCTAGAAGCGATGCTCCCACCCAAGCTTTTTCCCACTCTGCTGCAGAGCCAGAACCGATTTCCATATCAACAGTCCAAGCCGTGATCCGCCAAGAAATTGATAACCTTCATGTTCCAACACCATCACGTAGAGCCTGGTCTTCCTCCGATCACCGAGCTTATATTCCAGCTAATCCGGAGGGTCAAATTCCACAACGAGACCCTGCAGCGTGGAGGACACAATACAACAAACACATCTGCTTTCATTGCAGTGCCGTTGGTCACATCGCCCGCTACTGGCGTAGCCAATGCAATAACCGCCGACGCACCTTCTCTTCTCTTAGTTACCGCCGCTTCTTCGGTGATCGTTTTTCCCCACCCCCGTTCCCGTTCATCCCCAAGACGAAGGCTTGGCACCGCGCCCTGTCTACCAAAACTCTTCTTCTCCGCGTCGCCGCCGGTCTCTGTCGTCCGCTCCTCTCCGCCCTATCTCGCCAGCTCATGCTCACCGAAGCTCGGAAAACTGGCTCATGCAGCTTCAAGAGGTGAAGCTGCATCCCTGTCACTGCCCGCAAATCCTCCAAACAACGCATCCGCCACTGCCCACAATCAATTGCCAAATACAATCGACGGTATCAGTATATTTGCCCTTATGGACACTTGAGCTGCCATATCTATAATTAGGAAAGATTTGCGACGACAGCTACACAAACCGTTGACACCACCAGACTATAACGAACTGATTGGCGCAGAGGGCCGTGTTATAACTTATACCTTCATTGGCATGTGCGGCTCCAGTATAACTCTTTATCACCCAACGACCTTTGCTTGTTTACGGTCCTATCTAGCTGTTCACACCCATTAATACTCGGATGGAATTATCTTGCTGCCCATTTTGTCCTCATCGACTGTGCAAAAAGAGAAATCGAACTTGACGCAGCTGCTCCAAAGGATCTTCCGCAACAAGTACTTTCAAAGCTACGTCCTACGGAAAGCTGTCGTATTCCGCCACTTGTCGCCGTCGCCGTCAGAGTCGCATCAAACAACCCTACACTTGATGGCAGTTATATTGCGTCTCCAAGCGTCGACATTTTTCTAGCGAAACAACTTACTGTTCCCCACTATATTGTTTCTATCACGGCTTTCAAAACCTATCTATGGGTGGTGAATTTCAGTGAGACAGCACAAGTTTTGCCCAGTGGAATTTCACTAGCCAATACATTGTCCTTTTTAACGCGAATTATATCTGCTATAGCCGTGGACACGTCGCCATTTCCTCCTCAAAGCCCTCTGGCAAGTTCTCTACTCGTTCAACTCAAAAGCATGATCGACCCCACACTGGACGAGCGACAGAAACAATTAGACGTTCAAACTCACCTTTACAAACACCATGACATATTTGATCTAGGCAGTCGCCCTCTCCGTCGAACCACGACAACCACATACCACATCAATGCAGGGACTCAACCACCTCTACATCACCGTCCTTACAGAGACTCTGCCAGTGAACGCCGCCTTATACAAACGGAAGTTGATAAAATGATGGTGCATGATTTAGTCCAACCATCCTCTAGCCCGTAGTCTTCCCCAGTTATTCTTGTAAAAAAAATGGATGGGACGTGGCGATTTTGCGCTAACTATCGTCGGCTCAACAAGATCACAAAAAGGGTCGTATACCCACTGCCACGAATCGACGTTACACTTAATTGTCTACACGGCGCCCAGTACTTTTCTTCCATCGATCTTTGCTCCGGATATTAGCAGATCAACATCGAAGAGTCAGATAGAGAAAAAACTGCGTTTATAACTCCCGACGGTTTTTACGAATTCACAGTAGTCCCGTTCGACTTGTGCAAGACTCCAGCGACTTACTAACGCATGATGCATCGTTTTTTCCGAGGGCTCAAGCGGACAACATGCCTATGCTACCTAGATTATGCAATAAGTTTCTCCACAACATTTCCATTTCATCTAGAGAAACTCGATCAGGTACTCACTCTCTTTTGAAAGGCAAACCTTCAATTGAATTCCTCCAAATTCAGGTTTGGAAGCTCTCAAATAAAAGTGCTTGGTCCCCTTAAAGGGGTACTCCACAAGTTTTTTAAGCTACCTCAACTAACTATATTATCTGACTCCTCGGCCTTTACCCTTTCCAGTATGCTATTTAGTATCGCGAAATTCATGATAGTTATTGAGAAATCGGCAAATGAAAATGATGCAAAAAGCAACATTCAAATATACCCGCACTTTTGAGTGCCGTGACGTCAGTGGCGGGCAGGATTGCCAGTCGAGCAATCAGTCTAAAAAATAAAATATGCAAATCATTTGTTCATTGCTGGAGCGCGGGTACTGGAGCGAGCTTCCAAAGCATTCATCTGACGCAATAAAACTGCTTCGAATCAGTTAGGAACAAACTCTACTGTCCAAAGAGTGAACCCCTGCCTTCCAATTACGTCACTTTTTTGTTGTTGCCAGTAGAGACTTTCAGTTTGTAAAACACGGTGAGGACCAAGACTATAAATTCAATAACTTCACGAAAAAACAAGCTTTTGACCTTATATTTGGGATACTATTTTAGCGATATTTGTTAGGGAGTTTAGCAAAATTTCAAGCAAATCGGAGACAATGAAAAAAACTGAGGAGTACCCCTTTAAGGACGAAAACGGCATCATACCCGACCCCGAAAAAACCAAAGCTGTTTAAGGAATTTCCAACACCAGCCTCACCTAATCACGTCCGCAGTTTCCTCGGACTTTGTTTGTACTTTCGTCGATTTATTTTCCGATTTGCTCACAGTGCGCGTCCTCTTCAAACCTCCTAAAGAAAAATCAATCCTTTTTCTGAATTGCAAACCAACAGGCAGCTTTCAAAACTTTGAAGACAGCTCTGACATCTTGGCCCATTTTAGGACATTTTGATCAATCTCCTGCTACTGAGCTACGTACCGATTCTAGCAGCCACGGCATTGGAGCGATATTGGCCCAGCACCAACTAGGCCAAGAACGCGTGTTTGCCTACAGCCGCACACTTTCATCGGCTGAACTAATCTACACCATCTCTGACCGTGAGTGTCTGGCTGTAATCTGGTATATTACGAAGTTCCGCCCCTACCACTTCAAACGCCCATTTTTTATCGTCACAGATCACCACACATCGCACGGGAACAGCGTCCTGACAGTACTTTCCAAACCATTATTATTGAGGTCACTGCCGGAACAAATCGCTCATCTTCCAGTCTCTACAGAATTAATGACGGCATCCTCTAACGTCAAATTTTTCGGTCAGACAGTCCTCCATTACTTATCGTCATTCCTAAGCATCTTCAGACCACGGTGCCCGCCGAACTACATGACTCACCATGTTCGGGCCATTTAGGTGCCATTCGAACCTATGCCCGCGTCAAACAGCGATTCTACTGGGCAAATATGTACCGTACAGTCAAACGATATGTCTTCTCGTGTGACTCCTGTGAACGTCGCAAAACGCAATTTACGCGGCCCGCGGGACTAGTTCAGCCTTAGGCTCCTCCTGACCACCCGTTTCTCCGAGTGGGCAGGGACCTTCTTGGCCCATTTCCTGAGTCCTGCGCCTTCAGACGCTGGGTGGCAGTTACAGTCGATTATGCCACACAGTACGCGGTTGCAAGGCCACTTTTCACTGGCACTGCTGTCGACGTCGCCAATTTCCTCCTTGAAGATGTAATTCTCAAGCATGGTGCTCCAAGAAAACTCCTCTCCGACCAAGGCAGCCCTTATATCGAGAGTCGTCGCTGAAGTTTACGAAACTGCTCCATGTCCACAAACAGACACCGGCCTGTCATCCCCAAACAAACGGTCTGTTTGAACGACTCAACAGGACAATCTTCGAGATGCTTTCTATGTACAGTCGCCGCGGGAGTTAATAGCTCCACGCGAGCGCGTGTATATCTCCGAGCGGCGCTTGACTGGTGGCTTGCGATAAAACTAGAGATGACGTTAGGGTGAGTCCGTAGTCTGTGCAGAGTGGTCGGGGGAAGCCGCTCAATTCAAGGGAACCATTGTTATCATCTGCCTGCGGGTGAGCTGGTTCGAATGAAAATGGGAGATGATTCTGCAGAAGTCAAGATCGCCGAGCACGCATGAGATGGCTGCTTGGAAAGATAACTGCTGATACTTGTAAACTTAACAAATAAAAGCGAGAAGCCGCCGAATGGTGTAAAGAATGCGACGTGTTTCCTTCTTTCTTTCCAAGCAGCCACCTCATTCCTGCTTGGCGATCTTGACTTTTGCAGAATCATCTCCCCTTTTCATTCGAATAACACTCACCCCCCCCCCCCCGCCCCCCCCCCCCCCCCCCGCGCGGCGCGCGGGATGATAACAACGGTTCCCTTGAATTGAGACGGCTTCCCCCGTCCACTCCGCATGAACTCGCCCTAACGTTATCTCTAGTTCTATCGCAAGCCACCAGTCGAGCGCCCCTCGGAAAAAAACCCGCACTCGCGTGGAGCTATTACCTCCCTCGGCGACTGCACATATTATCCGACCACCGCAACTGGGACTGTCCTTCCATATGTTACTTTCGCCTACAGCTCCTCGCGCCAAGACACAGCAGGTTATTCGGCATTCTATCTTCTACTCTGCCTTGAACCATCCCTCATGCTTGATTCCCTGCTTCCATTGCAACATGACATTACGCCAACAGACCGCGCGCTCGACGCCACATGTGCTGAGAAGGCACGTCAATTATCACGCTTTCAGACTCTAGATTCGCAAGAGCCTCAATGTGTCCGCTATGACCACGGGAGCAACGTCGCATTTTACTCTCCCGAAGATTTGATGTTGCTCTAGACACCGCAGCGTCACATCGGCCTCGCTCAAAAGCTCCTTCCACGTTATCGCGGACCCATTTGTCCTCTAAATCTAGCGGAAAAACTGAATTTCCGCGCTAAATTGAGCGGGGAATTGAATTGTTGTTGAGGTCACGTGAAGTCAATTTTCCTGCTAAATTTAGCGCGGTTACGCCAACGCCGAAGCCGCTTAACCCGGAAGCGGGCGCCTAATAGCTGCGCTCTAAAAGAAAATGTCTTCACCGTTGATCACAATCGTGAAGTGCCGCGTAATACCTAGATCTTTTCTCAAAATGCAGCTCGTTTACTGCTGACCTTCTTTCAAGGCATCGGTCCGAGCGAGGTATAGACCCTTTTCGAAATACTGCCCTCTTTTGGCAGCTGTGGAATCCCTGCACAATGGCGGACTAAAGCCGCAACGTCACGGCACACTTTAAGCGTTTGGTTGAAGCAGAAGAAAAAACAAACCCACAGAAAAAGGCGATGAGCGCAGTGACGTTGCACATTCGACGCTGTTTGATTGGCTCGTCGACTCCTAGCACTGACTGCGCTCTGACGTTCGATATCTTATGGAATGACTTGCACGTGTCACGATGTGTGTTGTTCCGCCATTGTGCAGGAGTTCCGACCTTCTAATAATCGGCACGGGAATTTCGAAAGGGGTCTATAGTCCGCTCCCATGTTCGGAATTGTTGTGTATGCAGCTGAGATCGTCAGGCAACCGTGAGAGCGCAAGCAGCGCCACCCTTCTCGTAGCCGACGGTGACGGACTCACTGTCCGTCCATTCTATTTTCCGACCTTCTTCGACCCTGTCGCTCCCTTTACGTGGCCGGAGTCTGCCAGTAAATAAACAGTTTTGTATACCTATACTTCGTCTCACCTTAGCATGGACTATTGTTAGCCGCGCATGCTAAAAGCGCGAGCTATAGTTGCTTCGGATGAAGCCTCGGCGGCTGCACGGGCGCTCGTGCAGCAGTGCGCCAGTCAAGGCTGGCCGCTCGCGCTTGCACAGCCTTCGCAGTTAGTCCATGCTAAGGTGAGACGAAGTATAACAGGAATGTTTCGATTTTGTTTTCGGAACAGCGAACAACATCGCCGGCGTCACTTGGGCCCCTCCGGCAGCGATGGCTGCCGGAGGGGCCCAAGTGACGCGCTGGGGTCTAGGTGGAGGCGCCGATGGTGGCGGTGGGGTGGTGATGGCATAGGCGGGCGTAGGCAGGGCTGTGTCCAGGTAGGCCGGTTTGACGCGGTCTGTAGCAACAACGTCATGATGACCGTTGATGTCGAGGGTGTAGGTCTTGACCTGGCGACCGAGCACTTTGAAAGGTCCATCGTAAGCTGGTGTAAGAGGTCGACGAATACGATCGCGCCGTAAGAAGACGTGGGTGCACGACTCAAGGTCTTGGCTCATGAAAATGTGTTGAGGGTTCCTCTGAGCGGGAAGAACTGGTCGCAGCTCACGAATGGTTTGTCGAAGGTCTGCGACATAGCGGCTTGGTTCCTGCTGAGAGTCGGGGGACGTTGGAGAGAAAAAGTCTCCAGGGAGGCGCTATGGCGAACCATATACAAGCTCAGCTGTTGTACAGCCGAGGTCGGCCTTGAGCGCCGAGCGAAGGCCCAGGAGGACGAGGGGGAGATGGTCGGCCCAACGTTCGCGCGGCTCGTAGGTGGCGAGGGCTGCCTTCAACTGCCTGTGGAGTCGTTCCACCATGCCATTAGCTGATGGATGATAGGCGGTGGTGTGAATGTGTCGGACACCCAGGATGGAGACAAAAGCCGCGAAAAGGGCGGACTGGAACTGTCGTCCTCTGTCGGTAGTTACGACTGTAGGACAGCCGAAACGAGACACCCAGCCGTCGAGGAAGGCTTTCGCGACTGTCTCTGCTGTCATGTCGGGGACAGGGATTGCCTCGGGCCATCTAGTGAACCGGTCCACGCAAGTCAGCAGATAACAGGCACCTCGGGATGAAGGAAGAGGTCCAACTAAGTCGAGGTGGACATGAGCGAACCTCGAGTCTGGTGGGCGATATGGTGAGATCGGGGTGATGGTGTGTCGGATGATCTTGACGCGCTGACATTTAAGGCAATTTCGAGACCAGCGGCGGACGTCCGCATTCATGTTCGGCCAGAAGAAGCGAGCGGTAATCAATTTTTGTGAAGCACGGATTCCCGGGTGGCTTCTGTTGTGCAAGTGGTCGAACAGAGTCCGGCGAAACGTTGGTGGTACAAACGGGCGTGAAACGCCGGTTGACGTCTCGCAACTGACGGTTGTTGGAGAAAGAGGTAGAGGAATGTCAGCGAACTTGAGAGATGCAGAAGAGTCACGAAGGCGTTGTAGCTCGGGGTCATCGCCTTGAGCGGCTGCTAGCTCTTCAAAATCCACTGGATGTTGAGCTGAAGTAATGTTTGCTACGCGAGAGAGTGCGTCAGCAGCAGTATTTTCCTGGCCGCTGACATGCCGGAGATCAACGGTAAACTCCGAGATAAAGCAGAGGTGCCGGATCTCACGCGCGGTGTAGTCGGTGTGGTTTCGATGGAACACAAATGTCAGGGGCTTATGATCGGTCAGAACGTAAAAGTCCCGGCCCTCGATGAAGTGGCGAAAGTGTTTGATGGATAGATACACTGCTAGAAGTTCCCGTGCGAATGTACTATACTTCTGTTCAGCGTCTTTGAGTTTGTGTGAAAAAAATCCAAGCGGCTGCCAGCCAGAAACGTTCTGTTCAAGAACCGCACCGACAGCTACGCTTGATGCGTCTGTGAGGAGTCGGAGCGGCGCGTCTGGGGCAGGATGGGTGAGCATTGCGGCGTCAACAAGTGCCTGTTTCGCTAAGGAAAAGGCAGACGCTGCACTTTCGCTCCAATTCAGAGACGCCGAGGCTTCCTTTTTGGTGGCGAGCAGATCAGTTAGGGGTTTTAGTAACTCAGCACACTTCGGCAGGAACCGACGATGGAAGTTTAGTAGGCCCAAGAATTCACGCAACTTTTTTAGAGATGTTGGTTGAGGAAAGTCACGAATGGCGGTGACTTTGGTCTCTAAAGGCTTGATGCCTTGTGGGGTGACGAGGTGGCCCAGGAATTCGATGTTGGTCACGCCGAAAAGACATTTGTTGGGGTTGATGACCAAACCGTAGTCGTCAAGCCGGGTAAAAAGGGCGCTCAGATGTTCCTCCTGTTCTTTCTTGGATGCGCTGGCGACCAAAATATCGTCTAGGTAAGCGAATACGAAATCTAGGCCGCGCGTCACCTCGTTGATGGTGCGTTGGAAAGTCTGGGCGGCATTCCGCAAGCCAAACGGCATTCTCACATATTCAAAGAGGCCAAAAGGTGTAACGATTGCGGTCTTTGGGATGTCTGCAGGCTCCACCGGAATCTGGTGGTATGCCTTCACCAAGTCGATCTTGGAGAAGATCTGGCATCCAGCCAGATTCGCAGTGAAGTCTTGTATGTGAGGCAGTGGGTATCTGTCAGGTTGAGTCTTGGCGTTCAAGGCGCGATAATCACCACATGGTCTCCAGTCGCCTGCATCTTTCTTGGCGACCATGTGAAGAGGTGACGCCCAGTTACTCGACGATGGACGAACGATTCCAAGTTCGAGCATGTGCTCGAACTCGCGACGAGCGATGGCGAGGCGTTCTCCAGACAATCGACGAGGACGCGCAAAAACGGGAGGACCAGAGGTAGCGATGTGGTGGGTGATGGTGTGTTTCACCGGCGACTCTCTTGTGTGCGGTCTCGTGATGTTCGGGAAATTCTCAAGAATTTTCTCGTAGTCTGACGACGGCGAAAACGCGCGAATGGCTGTCGTCGTGGTGGTTGAAAGCACACCATTCACGGAGAGGTGTGTGGTCAAATCAATGATGCGCCGTGAATGAATGTCTACGGCAAGGTTATAAAAGCTGAGAAAGTCAGCGCCCAGGATAGCCTGCTTGATATCGGCGACAATGAATAGCCACCGAAATGTGCGGCGCAGTCCGAGGTTGAGTGTGACGGACCGCTGACCGTAGGTGGCAATTGGGGAATTGTTGATCGCCTGGAGCGGGGAGGTCTTTTGCTTGCGTTGTCGGTCCAAAGAAGTGGCCGGTAGTACGCTGACCTCGGCTCCAGTGTCGACAAGGAAGCGATGGCCAGCTACTCTGTCTACGACGTAAAAGAGGCGGCTTTCCTGTTGACCGGTGCCGCTTGCCGCCGTCAGTGCCCGGTCATCTGGTTTCCCGCCCTAGAGCAAGGTAGGGCGCACTTGCGGGCATCGTTTCCGAAGGTACGATGATACCAGCACACACCCGAGGTAGTGTCGTCCTCACCTCTGTTGGAGGAAGTGCGCTCCAGGGAACGGGAGCGAGAGCCCGAGCGTCGACGGGAGCGGAACCATGGTTGGCGATGCCGCGTCAAAGGTGCAAGGGTGGCAAGTTGACGGCTTAGAGCATCAATGCGGTCTTCGATACGAGAAAATCTTGAGTCTTCCGTTGTTGTTGGTGACTGAGGAGTAACGGTGCTGATGCTAGGGGACCTCGAATAGTCTGCGACTCGGTCCGCAAGTTCAGCAAGCTTGTCTAGTGATATGTCTTCCGCAGCCGCTAGCACCAGAACCATGTTCTGCGGAAGACGTTGGAGAAACAACTCACGGAGGAGATGGTTGTTGGGGTCCTGGTTTTGGTCTCCCAGCAGCTGGCGCATTCGGTGGAGGAGTTGCGACGGGCGTCTATCACCAAGTTCCTCAGTGGTGAGAAGTTGTTGCAGCCTGCTGCGCTCCGATTCGGACTTCCGATCAAGGATGGCTGCCTTCAAATGATCGAAGGGGTTGACCGGATCCGGTGTGGAGAGAATGTCGGCCAGTTCCTCGGCGACGTCGGCTGGCAAGGAGGAGACGGTGTGAAGGTATCTCGTCTCTTGGCTGGTGATGTGCCGGAGACGGAACTGTGCCTCGACTTGCATGAGCCATACTCGGGGATTTTTGGACCAAAAAGGCGGAAGCCGAATGTTTTGGATCGTTGCCGTGAGGAGGGCGTCGCCGTGAGGAACGTTTGATGGGCCGGCGTGAGCCATGAAAACAGCAGCAGGGTGGAAGGCGTGAGTCCGATACCGGGTCACCAAATCTGTAGGAGCTGGAATGAGAGCGACCAGTACAGACAGCGGTAGGATTCGAACTGCGTTTTATGTGTCCGTGCCGCGCGAGCCCCGCCTTTTCTTCATCTTCTATTGTGGACCGCTTGTGCTGACGTGAGGGTCGCTATATACTTTTTTCACTTCCTCTACCCTGCAGTGTGGGGTGGCACTGCTATCCACTTATCGATAAACGTTATCGATGGATCTCTGCCCCGCTATAAACCGCCAAAGCCCCGCAGGCTAAATCACTGAGTCACTTTCGCAAGCGCGAACGTCACACTTCCCCTTCTAGTTAACCATACGACGGCTGTGCCGAGGGCGTTGAGAGGGGTGCGCATGGTGGGAAAGTCGAGGACTGCTCGAACGAGTTGTTTTTAAGGCGAGAGCCTTACTTGTACCATTGCGCGAGAAAGCGGCGTCGTGCTTGAAAGATGGCCGTAAAAATACGTCAGCATGCACGCGCCGCTCAATCGTATGCTCAATGGACGACGCCGTCTTTGGCGTCGTCCATTGAGGTTGACCTAGAGGTCGTCCTCTTGGCGTCATTCTCGACGCCTCCTTGAGGTTGTCCTAAGAAGTCGTCCTAGACGTCGTTCTCCATCTTACTTTAGGCGTCGTTCTCAACGTCGTCATAGACGACTTTCTCTAGGCATCGTTCTCGACGCCGTCCCAGACGCCGTCCGAGAGGTAGTCCTAGACGCCGTCCTAGAGGCCGTCCTAGACGCCGTACTGAGTGCCGATCTCTAGGACATCGTCCTATACGTCGTCCTAAACTTTAATACGTGTAGAAACATTACTCGAAAACAAAATATTTCTCCCACGGGACTATAATGCTTTTTTTTCACTGCCGGGTAATCTCACGGATAACGTTTCACGCTGCCCCTTTGCAACATTGCCCCTAAAGTCGCTCACCCAGGTCTGCTACACATCGTTTTCTTCCTTACATTTTTAAAATCGTTTTAGACCGACTAATACCCTAGTTACACGGGCGCTTTCAACTGCCATTGAGTCAACGACAGTTGACTCAATCGCGATCGGCCGGAGTTACACGGCGGCGCCAACTGTCATCGAGCCGCTAATGACAGTTGAGTTCAACTGAGCTCCCCTACCTCAGTTCAACTGAACGGACTTCCCCAACGGAGGTAAAATGGCGCCTGTCCGCGGGACTGCTGCCGCCGACCATCGTTTGCGAGGCACTTACTGTTCCGGAATGCAAGGGGAGGCGTCCAGAAAGAATCGTAGCAGCAAAATATCCGGGAAGGAATAGGTTTAGGCGCCCGAGCTACCATCCCAGCTAGCCAGCAAGCCACCAAACGAGCGAAGATGGTGGCGGGACCGGCTGTACATATGGACAAATAGTAATGAGTGCACCCATCGTAGCGGGCGATAGTTTGCGCCACCTATCTTAAAATATGCGCAACCTAACCCTGAATCTGCTTTGGTACATTTTTTTCACCAGTATCTGTATTCCTGTATCGAAATACATTTTGGAATGTTTGTTTGTATCGCGATACAATCAGAATCAAATGTATTTCGTTACATTTCTTGAGAAATACTCCCCCCCCCCCCCCCCCCCCCCCCCACAAAAAAAAGGTCCGAACGCATTTTGTTTTTTATTTCTTAGGGCATCAGGGTTGAGAGATGCTGGGGCATTGTTTCTATGCTGACCAAGGTTCCTTCCGATTCTCCAAACTATTTTTCTATGCGTCCTCCTCTCTCTTCTGAGAAGTGTTGCGTAGTCGGGGACTCGAACCAGGTGGCGTGCCAGGGTTGGAGTCAGAGCGTCTTCTGCCGCAGGTCCTTAGGTAGGAATTTCTCGAGTCATTGTTTGCTGGCATTCAATGTCCGCTTATAAATATATCTCTTGCCTTAGCGTGGGCAGTATACCCAGCCGGCAAAGCTGAGTCACACCCAGTTGGTTGCAGCACGAGCCTGGCGGTGGTTGACTTGAAATAGTAGGATGACTCACGCAGTGAAGTTCACACATATTCAAATCACCGTGATTCGAATGCGTCTGCGGCTGCGCCCGTAATACTGCATGGCTCAAGGATACGTCATCAGAAGACGTGAACGTGACCCACTGCTCTGGGGATCCGAAACCCAGGAAGGAGGCCAGACGTGGCCTCGCTGTGCCGACCTAGCCTTCGTACACCTGCTACTCGTCTCGAGCGCGCTGTTTCTCGGAGAGCTCGCACCTGTGTCGGCAATATCAGGTCGCAATCCACGAGGTCTCTATTTGGGTGAGGCTAAGCGAAACTTGATGACTTCAATCCATGCGTCGGTGGCGGAGGGTTTGCAGGAAGGACGTTCACAACAGGGGTGCCATCGTATCGTTTTTTCAACCGTAACAGAAAATGAGACACGTGTTCCAGGATGCTTCAGGTGGTCCACTATTCTCGAAAATTCCAAATGCATGATCTTCAACGATGTAACCTACTTTCAAACAGCAGCGTGGTAAAGTTTCATGTTCAAGGCCACACCTGCAGATAAAGAATACCAGTTCATTCCACCGTTACGTCATGGGATTTATGTTGGCAGAAACATCCTTATCGGAGAGGGGCGTGGTGATGTTTTGATGGGAATCAGGGTGACATAATTTATTTAGAAGTCGAAGTCTTTTCGCATTCCTCGTCAGGCAGACAGGATGTCAGGGAAGGGACGGCGATCAGTCCTTGATGGAACGTTTTTTTTGACCCCATTGAAGATTCCTCGTCGCCCGAAACCACTACCTTCAAGGCAAAGTGCCAAGCCTGTATACGGGAAAGTAATTTGGGGATCAAAAACTTCCACTTCAAGCTTCATCTAAGTTGGCGTCTCTAACAAATGTGAAAAATGTATTGCAGTATCAGTATTTCTGTATTTGTATTTCTGCCCTCCCTAAAATGTATTCCTGTATTTGTATTTCCAAATACTTTTTGCCTCTATTTAAAATGTATTTCCGGTAGTCGTGTAAACGCCGCTAAAAAGCAACAAGATATTGAACATATCGTACGATATGCTTATAATAAATAAAAAGTGTGTCTCCGAGTAAAATACTTAAACAATTAGACTGATCACGTGGCACAAGAGCTAGTTTCGTTTTAGCTTTCAACTGGGTTCTAGAGAGCCGTGTAGCACCATCTCAGTTCAGTTCAGTTCAATCACAGTTGGCGCCGATAACTGTGATTGAACTCAACGACAGTTGAAAGCGCCCGTGTAACTAGGGTATAACACTGCTGAAGAAAGAGAAACTGAAAAGGTACGCGCCGTTTGCACACGGAAAAAGGTCCCGCGAAATTCTTGCGCGGTTGGCCGGGCAGCAGGTGAGCGTGCACATGAACGATGAGAGGAAAAGAGAGAAAGTTCAACCCTTCCTGTTTTGTCTTGTTTGAAGACATCCAAAAATGCAAGGAGTGGACCATTTCGCTGACTACGTCATTGATTCGGGCAGGCGTTTCAAATCAAACTTTTTCAAAATATTTGTTTCTGCAAATACGCATTTCTTAAGCGTTATATTTCTAGGGCCATTCCTTCGAATCATTTCAGTAGTTGTAAATAATTAAAAAAAATATCGAACTTGGGGTTGTCAGCGGTCCTTTAAAATACAGAAACAAAATGACGTGGCCGCGAGCTCTCTACCTCTCGCTTTAAAATAGGCTAGCGAGAAGCGCAATGCGTATCGCGCTCCTGACGTCAAGGTTTGTTTGTTTATTTTTACAGTGATGGGAAAGGTGGACTCCAGGAGACTTGTGGGCCTCGGTTGAAGGGGCGAGTCGCTAGCTGGTGGATTAGGGGAAGGGATGAAAAGGGGAATAGGAGAGAATAAAAAAAAAACTGAGAAAAGGGGTTATAATTGAAAATTGTCATTACCAAGCAGAGTAGCTCAAGAAGGGACATGAAATGTTCAGCACAGCGCTACCGCCGGGAGCAGACCCTAAACCGACCGCGAGGAAACGCTCCAGCCAACTGCCCCACCACCCGGGGGCGTTTGTTCCAGCGCGTCACCCACATGACACCCGGGGCTACTCAATAGTGCGGCGCCACTGAGTTTGTTTCCAGAAAAAAAAAAAAGGAAGATTACATCTGCGCTGTATTTTCGTCAGTGGCGCTGGGGCGGGAGTCATTCACCGTCATAATTACGTCGGCCTCCCAACTACCAGGTGATGTTGAGAAATCGTTTTATTCGTTTTATTATTAGTTTTCGTGCGTTTACGACCGGAAGAGTGGTGTTTCTAATGTGCTGACGCAACTTAGTTTCTGATTAAACAAAGAAATAAGAGCTAAAATTTCGTTTCCGTACCCCTCTAAGGCCCACCCACAAGGGACGTTTTTCACGCGCGCCGAGCGCTGACGTTGACGCAAGCCAAGGGCATGATAAAACGCCCCATGTGGTTTGGGAGGCTGACACGGGTGGGGACGCCCAGCGCTTCATCGGGGGATTGGTTGCCGAATATGTAAGCGCATTGCAGCTTGGTGCACGTAAAGCCAACGCCCACGCTGAAGACCACAGAAATCCTATGCTACATTCGCGCCCCCCCTGCCCGTTTTGATCTGGATGAGCATCGTACCGGCATGCGGTTATGTATCACTACTACACAATGCACGTTAAAGACTTCAGGGTAGTTGTGCTGCACTGGCTAAATGTCTCATCTACAGCGGAGAGAATGACAGAAATCTTTATTTGATACAAGACACCAGACGCGTACTTGATCTGAATAATGTCGCGGCCGCTACCACAGAAAGTACTATTTTGTGGCGGCGCACCCTTGTCTGAAGGTTGTACGCCCAAACCCTAACCTCGCACCTTAGCCGGAAGTCATTCATCTCATTAACAAAAATTAGTAAATGAAACGGCATACAAAAAGTGAAATCTTGGGAGGTTGGAACCCAACCAGCGACCATGAGCTGACAGAGCCGATGCTCTATCACAAGCCACTTCTTTCAATTAGAGTCCCTTCCAGAGGAAACTTCGCTTACCGATAATCTCCAAGGTCATGCGGCGAGCATGGCTTCTGAGTTTATTGGTTTGCTCGGTGGAGCTCGATCGGCGTTGACCGTTTAAAATTTCAGAAATGTTTCTCTCAGTTTTATTTTATAAAATTCCACACATCGAAAGTTTTCAAAGTAATATGCACGGCAAAAACACTTCTGACCGGTGCTCTTGTTTGCAGAGTTTATGTGTATGTCGGATTATTTTCTCTTTATCCTAAGCACCGTGCGTGCACGGGCCTGGATGTGGAGTTGGCACGATCTCCTTACATTTATAAATTTTACCTCCGTCGTTTTTTTAGCTCGAGCAGAGTTTTTGGTTCCAGTAAGCAAGCACGTGTAATTGCAAGTCCACCAAAGTTAGCTTTCACGCGCCTTCAGCACGCACTGACAACAATATAGGGTTCTATTCCGGAGGCCATGGTGGTAGCTGCATACGCAGCATGTCTCTAGGCTGCCTTGTTATGAAAGTAACCAATATCGGGAATAACCTGATTAAAAAGTGATTTAATTACGCAGGTACAAAAGATTGTTTATAACATTCTATTTTGATCTGAGATAGTGTTTTAGCAAAAGACAAAAATATGATAATTATAAGCTTCCTCAGGCCAGGGCTTCTTCAGAGCTCTTGACTTGTAAAACGTAGGAAAGCTGCTTCTTGGTAAACCAGCTGTAGCTGTTATCAAACCGGAAAATGTCTGAAAAAAAAAGAGAGGTTGTTTAAAATTGCCATATTCTTAGCACAGCTAAATACCATATATCATCTATAGTAGGTGACAAGTCAAGAACGAAGTGGAAGCTCCTCCCACCTCTTTCCACTTTAGTAGTGCGAACGCTGGAGGGGAGGCGACCTCCTCTCCACCGTTCGCTCCGCTGAAGTGGAAAGGGGTGGGCGGAGCTTCCGCTTCGTTCTTGACCTGTCACCGACTATACACCTTACGACAAAGACGGCTTTAGCCGCCCCATTCATCTCGTCATTATTGGGCAGTCAATCAGGTACCACTGACCCGCAAGTTCTGCAGCCACCTTTTGAATGGGATAAATTCAATGTATCATCACACAAAAGCAAGGTGAATCAAAGTTAAAAGACAATAGGAATACCACTCAGTTTTATTCCTTTCTCCGGAATATAATATAGAACCAGAATATAGTAATCGAACCTTGTCGTACCGTATCGAAACTGAAAAAGAAAGCATTGGAGGCTGCGAATGAAAACGTGCATGCCATAGGCACACAATTAAAAAACCCAAGCGAAGACTCTTCACGTGGAGCGGTGTGAACCGTTTCTGCATGTTTTCGTGATGTCGCGCCTTCAAAAAATAAATATAAAATTTTTATTTGTTTTAATATCTCTTGTCGGAATTCAAATGGTCACTATGTTCGAGTGCTGTAGGCGTTGCCAAAAGAGTAACGAAATAAGTTTCTGGTAATTTGCAATTAAAAGGAACGCGTTACAGACCTACGTTACCTCAAATTAAAAGGAACGAGTTACCGTTACCCTTTTCGATATAAATAAGGCATATTACTGTAGCGTTACCTTTGATTAATGAATAAAACGCTCTACTGCCTGGGCGTCATATTTTAAGAAACATTATGCCCTAACAAAAAGTGAACAGAATTCTCTTATCATTTTTACGGTTCTGATTTTGAAGGTATGTGGGATGAGTGCAAGAGTTCATAAAACCAGTCGCCTGAAAAGCTCGAAAATAAGGAAGTTTATTTTGTTTTACTCTTGGGAAGAAGACGTAAGAGTAACGTAATTAAGTTACTCAAAATAAGTTACAAAAGTATGTTATTCGTTACTATTTTGGATATATAACGAATACGTTACTACGTTACCGGAAAAAGTCACTCGTTACAAATAACGCCGTTACTTGTAACGCGTTAAAGCCAACACTGCTAGGTTCGGTGTGTGCAAAGAGAGTATTAAAGGGCCTCTGACATGCCGAAAAAATTCAAAGTGCCCGCCAGTGCCCTGTAACATATACCGCAAGGTGTCGGGCGGTCAGACGGGAGGCATCGACCTACGTCACTAAATGTTGTTCCCCGGAAGTCACGTGAGTTTCACTCCTCGTGCTCCCCACGACCGTGCCTAAGACTTTTTTTTTTTGTCTTCTCCACGAGCGATTGTAGAAAACGAAGTTTCAGGTCCACTAGCTATTTATCATTGCACCGTTGGTTAGTTTGCGTGCTGTAAAAGTTGAGGACGAAAGTCAGTCGATCAACGTGATGGAGGTCAATGATGAAAGCGTTGCGAGTACAAGCCAGTGTACGAGTGCATGCCATCAGTCCGATAGTACAGAGCCATACTGGGCACAAAACAAGTCATCGAGTGTTGAAAAAAAAAATTAGAACGCTCGCAGAAATTAGGATTGGTAGCATTCAACACGCCCGATCGCATTGCTGAAGGTTCAGACACCGAGGTCGTCGAATCATCAGATACTCTCCAGGCTGAAGATGCCTGCTGTCTAGAGAATACGAACTGGTGAGTGTACCAAGTACAAGTAAACGTCGATCATAAAGTACGTGTTTTGTCTAAAACATGAGCAGAACTTGTTTACTCGGTTCACTGACTCCTCTTCTTCTACCGTTACAGCAATATTAGGCGATGAAAAGCAAAGAAAAGAAACCTTGTAAGCTTGGATTGCTCGCGGAGGTGCGGAGAATAACAAAAATATAAAAACGATATTACACGCGGTCGCGGTAAGCACGAGGAGTGATACAACTCACGTGACTTCCGGCGATGCCTCCCTTCTGACCGCCCCGACATCTTGCGGTACACTGTTACGTCACAGGGCATTAGCGGGCACTGTGAATTGGCTTCGTATTCCAATTTTTATAATAAAAAAACTACGCAACTCTAAAGCCAAAAAGTTTTTTGGTGATATCCTGATACACCATTTTATCGTCTAGCATAAAAGAAAATGGGGGGGGGGGGGGGGGGGGCATGCCAGAGGCCATTTAAAGAATGCAATATATTGAGAAACAAAAGAAACTCCGCGTGACGGGCGACGGATGATCATCATGGTTGTCAATATTGAGAAAGAACGCTTCGCAATAAGTTGTGTGAAAAAAAAAAAAGGCATCATGACTTCAGGAACGCTCTTTCGTTTTACTTGGTGGCTTCCAGGCAGTATGGTAACTTCTGATGTAATGAAAGGTTTCGTCTCAATTATAAAAAAAAATTTAAATTGTTTTTGTATTATATCTTAAAACCATTGGCAGTGCTGACAAAGGCAAGGGCACGAGCGCTTGGCTTTGGAAAGATGCCTCCTATGAACGAGTTCTCGAACAAACAAAACCATTCTGCTTAGCTCACGCGATTGTGCCTTTGTGTTTACTGTGGACATTTCTGAGATGGATTATAGCTTGGCCCCCTTAAATCTGAGGCACTTTTCGCACATGTAAGACTCAAGTAAGATTATTTCGCAGCGCTACTAGATAAATAGAGAATATATCGCGCTTCATCATACCCCTGACCGACACCTTCGATGGGGGGCTCGCCATAAGTGGGGTTTTATGTTTCAGGGCTATGTGTTTTCTTCAAATTCTAGGCTGTTTTGTCAAGGTTCACTTTCAGAAATAGCTTCTTTTTTTGTTCAATGTCAGTGTTTAATGTACTACACTAAAATAACCATTTATCTGCGTTTATATTGTACAAAACCGGACAAAATGAAAATGGAGCGCAAGTTCGCCTGGTTCCTGTGCAGGAGGATGCAGCGACGTCAGAACGCGCCGAGCTCTGATTGGCTCTAATGGGAAAGATAGCGGGAAGAGCACTACCCTCAATCGTTTTAATCGGAGCCAATCGGAGCTCGGCGTCTTTCTGACGTCATCACAACCCCTGCAAAAGAAGCAGACGAACTTGCGCTCCACGTAGGATTTCTCAACATCCACGGAACATGCGCTCGACCTGAATTCATTGCGATTGTCCCGGTTCCTATAGGAAAAGCAAACGTGAAAAATAGTGCTTCCCCCCCCCCCCCCCAAAAAAAAAAAAAAAAGTATTGAGGGCCGTTCAGTCAATACCACCCAGAAGACAAAGCCTCCCCCCTCCCTCCGCCCCTCCGAAGCGTCGTTAATTATGGAACCAGCCATCGCCGCCTATACACCTTTCCAAAAAACGCTCCTAGGCCGCCGCCATGTTGCTGATGCTGATGCGGCTAGTGCGACTCGCGCGCCCTCTATCAACTAGAAATTTTCTGCCACTCTCTTGGACTGTGAGAACCCGCTCAGCGTGATTCTCTAAGTATGTTTTTGCGGTTTTGCATTCGACATTTTCTGGCCCCTCCTCTTGGAACTTTCCACTCATTTTTTTATGTATGCTACGTACCCTTTCTGTGTTACCTTCCAGTGAGAAATAGTGCTGGTAAGTAAGTGCCTGCCATTCAAGCGTTTCTGCTTGATATTCACAGGAAACGAAAGAGGGGAAGGGCGTGGAACGGCCCTCCATGCGATTTTGCGAACAATGACAACTGTTCTACCCCCCTCCCAGAGATAATCCGCGTAGAGTTCTTCTCAGTCATAGTCAGAAATAGCAGTTCCGGTTGGAGTCAGTCGCGAACGTTCCTTTGACACGGTGCTGGTGTGAAAAAAAGGAAGCTCTCCCCAAAACGTGCCCCAAAACGAAGTCATCTTGGATTCCGTCCGATCGTCAAGATGTGACTGACGTCGACTGTGACTGCGTTATCTGAGATCTTTCTCAAATAAAATCTTTTCGGATAACGCTGCATCGTGTGGTACGTACAATATATTGTTCGAATGTTAAAACTTGCTAAATTGTATGTCTGTGTCCCGTCCATCGGTAAACACGTTATTTGTGAGCTTGAAAAATGGATACCTTTCGGTTGTCTTCTGTTGTAAATTATTTTCGACAGCTAAGCGCTTTGTCGTTTGACGTGCGCCTAATCGGGTGGCACCGTAAAAACGTATCTTAAAAAAGAAAAACGACAACTAACATTCCAGTCTCATTCGTTCTGTCGCGCGCGTATCCAACAAAAATAGTTTACAGCTTTTTTTTGCGTTTTTGATTTTTTTTAAATGTGGTACAATGCTTCCTTCACGTCCTCGGGAAAATACATTCACCATGAAACACAAAATACAGCGAGAAAAGACGAGAATTTGGCCTCCAGCAGTGTTTGAAACTGCGCCTACGCAGGCTGCGCCTATCGAAATCACAGTCCACTTGTTTAGGGTTAGCGGGGACGCCGGTGAGAGTCTAGCCTCAAACCCACTGACTGGGCTGGAAACCGGTTTGTTGTCCCTGGTTTAGACTGTTTCTTGGAAAGTGGTGACGGCAGAACGCCGAGGAGCTCTTATTGGCTCTGATTGTAGAGTAATGGGTAGACCTCAAAGCAAGCTTCCTCGAGGTCTACCCACTATCCTTCAATGAGAGCCAATCAGAGCTCGGCATCGTTCTGCCGTCACCGTAACCCCTGCAAAAGAAGCAGACAAACTTGCTCTCCGCATACCTTGTGTCGGCATCGTCGTCACCGCATCTTGGCGCGTCTCGCAACGAGCTCAACGTTAGCACGAGGCGACGCCCAGGCTGACGCATCTCTAGTTTACAGTGACTCTCGTTCACCGTGCTTTGCCGCTTGCAGCAGGTCGGAGACTCACTAAAGATGTCGTCATGCGCAAGCCCAGTATTGCAGGTGGTAACGGTTCAGTGCGGGTTGTGTTTCCGGTGAACACAAAATAAAGTAGTAGCTAAAGTTGTCTTCCTGTGAAACTTGTTTTTTTTTTTTTCTTGCTTAAATACAACTTTAATACGGGCTTTTTCTATTTACCTAATAAAAATCGGCTCGGAGATTTAATTTAAGGGCCTATAAATATTTGCAAAAACACGAAACACTTCTAGCGATTTTTTCTCGTTTTTGTTTGTTTAACTTACTTTCACGGTTTTGTTTTTAGACTGCCAAGCGCCGTGAATATCTGACTCGATCAAGAAAGCTATAGCGGGCAAACCTGTCACGACAGCTTCTTGATCTATACGCTGAGTGCCGTCGATTTCGCAGAAGAACTGAAGTGTTCGCTTGCACAGTTTTGGCCGACGCTAAAGGTGCTCGAGCGACGCACAAGCAATATTGACAATAGCAGCCTCACATGTTCCGGGCTCAGCGGAGAGTCGTCCAATTTCAGCAACCTGATCACACTTGACCTTGCCGACTTCCAAGACCTCCTTCGGCTTGGCGTGTTCTCCCGAGATGTGCAGGACACCAAAGCCAACGTCGTGGCCGGGACTCGTTTGGAACTTCCAGTACAGGGTTGATCCTTTGCTGTCTACTTTCACGGGTACATCGATTTTTTGTCCGCGTTCCAGGAAGCAGGTGGTGGCATTTGGATCCTCGGTAACGCGAGGGCCGTTCTTGAGGTAGAATTTTACTGGCACCTCGCCTCCAGCTGGAACCTGCGGTCAATCTCGTGTGAATACAAGTGGTGCTTTTTAACGAAGCCCCCTAATCCCAGAAATTCGTTCGTCCATTTGTCCATTCAATCTCTGCATTTCCCTGCTGAGCATAACAAACAAAGTAATGTCAAGAGACCTTAACGTCTCGCAACCTAAACAACACTACAGTTTCCTTGCTAGCGTTGACATTGACGTCACGTGAGCTGAACACTGATACATTTTCCCCGCTGGATGTAGCCCGGAAATTTATGTTGCATGACTTATGCAACAATTTCATTTCCTCTCAAAATATGGCGGGAAAACTGACGTCACGTTACCAATAGACATAGTCACCTTTCATGATAAATGAAGTGAGGAGGTTGGCGTCACCTGATCCATACACTAATTTAGATTCCCCGCTAAATTTAGCGAGAAAATTTGCCACGTAACCTACACTCTAAAAAAAGCCAGTACGTCTACTTCCCCGCACAACACTCGTGGAGCCAATCACCGCAACTTACGGAGGCAGCTCAGCGAATGACGATGCCGAAACATATGTTTAGTCCAAAAAACGCAGTCTGAGTTGTGACATTAAGCAATGCAACCGTGACGTTTTGCATTGCTTAATGTTGCAACTCAGACTGCGTGTTTTGGTATAAACATATGTTTCGGCATCGTCATTGGCTGAGCTGCCTCCGTAAGTTGCGGTGATTGGCTCTCCGAGTGTTGTGCGGGAAAGAAGACGCACGGGCTTTTTTTAGAGTATATACCAGTATTTCGGTTAGCAGGGCCTTCGTCCCGCAAACTATTGTAATAAAGGTGTTCTGCTCAACTGTTGCTTTCGCTAAAACCAAACCAGATTCATGTCACTGAGTAGTATGTAAGTGATTTTTGGGTATACTAAGAACATTCATGTGAGCTCGGTGTCCAATTTCTTCTATATATTTACTGATATAGGATCAGTGGTCAGTCAGACACTCATTACCAAAAACAAATGTAATCGATCTCACTTCTCTATTGAAGCAGTCAAACTCTTAAAAAGACCGCACATCTACTTTCCCGCACAACACTCGGAGAGCCAATCACCGCTACTTACGGAGGCAGCTCAGCGAATGACGATGCCGAAACATATGTTTAGACTAAAAAACGCAGTCTGAGTTGTGACATTAAGCAATGCAAGCGTGACGTTTTGCGTTTTAATGTCACAACCCAGACTGCGTTTTCGGTCTAAGCAAATGTTTCGGCGTCGTCATTGGCTGAGTTGTCTCCGTAGGTTGCGGTGATTGGCTCTCCGAGCGTCGTGCGGGAAAGAAGACGTACGGGCTTTTTTTTAGAGTGTGTTTCATTAATTATTATGTTGCGTGATTTTCAAAGCGCTTTAAATTATTTGATTGAACACACTCCTTACTTGTTCAATTACACTGTCTGCAAACTCTGGACACCTACCGCCGTCTATGAGCGACGGCGACAAGCCACATATCTGGTTACCGCCGTCGCCCATAGATGGCGGCAGCCTTTCCACTTTGGCTTGCCGAATTGCGGCTGGCCATTGCTTTCCATTGTACAGCTCCGCTGGTCTTTCTTCTTCGCCAGAGTGGAAAGGCTGAAAGTTTTCAACTTTCAACTTTATTGTTTCTCTCCAGGGGAGAGGGGGAGGGAGGAAAAAAAACAGACTCTCGTCACTTGACATAGCTTTTTCTCCCCACCAGTAACAAGTGAAACTATTTTACATACTATTGATACGTACAGCAAAGTTTACATAGAAGCAAAACACACAACATTAATCCAAAAAAAGATTTGACATACATTACGAACATTTTTTTCAGGTCGAAGGCCCCATTAAAAATAGGCACAAATAAAGCTGGGAAAACCACGAACGAATATCCTTTCCGTTCAAACTCATCAAATCCGTGCCAAACCTATGCGTACCATTTATAACATTAGGCAACGAGAACTGCAACATTTGGAGGCCGCAGCCTGTTCTCAAGCGAGGCGTTGGCCATGTGTCAACACAACGGCTTGCATTTGCGGAAACCCCTCGCTACATATTGGCGATTGATAAAAATCAACTTGATCTTGAATTACAGACCTTTGATATGTTAGAAGAAGTTTATAATGGTAATGCTCTGTAATTGCAACTATGTGAAGGTTTTTGAAAAGTTGTACTGTGTTAGCGTTGAACTCCGCATTCCACATAATTCGAATGATTCTCTTGCGGAGCACATGCAAGTGATGTACATTTGTAGCCGTTGTGCTACCGCAAACAGGAATGCAGTAATTATAGGAACAATAAAAGAGGTAGTTGTAAAGAAGGACTAAGACCGAAAGGAGTAATATATGTCGGCATTTATCCACAACGTTTGAAAGTCTACCAGCTATACAACGTACTTCAGTGTCCAAGCTCATGTACTCACTAAATATCACACTGATTTCCTTCACATTTCGTACAAAGTCAATATTTCGTCCTTGGAGAGAGAAAGCCCTTGAGTAGATGAAAGCTTTGTATATTTGATCGAAAAATTGTTGCTTTTGTCTTATCTGTATTAATTACTAGAGAGTTTGAGATTGTCCAGCCACGTATGTTCAGCAGAACGCTATTTTCCGCACACGAAGGCTGTTGGACAACTTAACCCGAAAAAAATAAAGTGGTGTCGTCTGCGTAAATTATAAAATCTGCACTGTCGTCTATATATACGATATCATTTAGGTGTAAGTTAAGCAGAAGTGGTTCAAGGCCGCTCCCCTGCGGAACTCATAACATCAGTTTTCTCTAGGTAGATCGCTGACATCTATCTCGACACACTTATGTCCGGTACTTAAAAAAAAAAAAAAAAAAACTCTCGATCATTGTTGAGGCTACTGCTTGCACCCCGTTATGCATTTAATTTTAAAGCAGAGTTTTATGGTTTAGGCGGTCGAAAGCCTTTAAAAAAATCAATGAAGAGCACAAGGTAATCAACTTCTTTTCGATATTGATTAAAATCAGTTCTTTTTGTTTTAATAGCACCAGTTCCTCCTAATTCTTCTTCCTAGAACCAAACTGACAAAATTTTAGGAGAGAGTGTTTCTCACAGAAGCTGTATAATTTGTCATTTGTTCTTTTTCCTAGCCCCTTTAAAAACACTAAGATCAAAAAAAGGGTTTAAATTTCCTAGGATGTTTTCATCCCCAGACTTCAAAATAGCCGTAACATTACTAAAGTTGAGGCTTGGACGTGTTGATACACATCGCGACACTGTTAGCGTGAACACGACATCGGCGCCTTTTCGCATTTTATTAGGAAAGAGTAATAGTGGGCACACATTTTTACCCCTTATTTTTGAGCCCTAGATGAGCTCTTTCTATAACAATGATATCTTTGATGACAACTTTTGGGTTCTAAGTGAAAAACACAAAAAAACTGGCGATCGCTTGTTCGCGCTAACAGGTTCGCGCTGAGTACATATTTCGAAATTAAATACAGCGCAAAAGGACGAGCACCAGATGAAGAAGTAACACGTCCGTGTTACTTCTTCGTCTCGTCCTCGTCTTTTGCGCTGTTTTTAGTTCCGTAACCTTAGCGGCTTGCATGTTTTAGGAAAACGGCCATTTTGAAGTGCCAAATTAAAAATATGTGTTAAAAGGGGAGCAATTGATTTAATACATGTTTCAGAACTTTAATTTGAACACCTTTATATCAGTACTTTTGCTGCTTCCAAGGTTCCTGAAAACCGCTGCCAGTTCCTCTGCGTCAGTGGGGCAAAACAAAAGTTTGCGAGAGACGCCTTTTACAAATGGAAATTCATCGGCTTTGTTAACACTCTTTAGAGTGTTTACAAAATAGTAATTATCTATTTCAGCTAACGCCAAACCACCTCTAGTTTCCCCCTCGATGTTAAGCTTGGCGGCTGTAGATTTGAAAGGGGTGTGTCTCAGAAATGAGTTAAGCTTCTTCCAAATAATATCTATTCGTCTCTCATTTTCAAACGCAGCATAAAAATATGCACGCTTAGCCTTACGTGAAGCGCTTGTAACAGCATTTCGCTGCTTTTCAAATAACACCATCACATCTAGTTTTCTGGATTTAATGACCTTGTTGTAGAGAGCGTCTTTTTTACTCATCAATTTGATTATATCCTTGGTCACCCAGGGCTTCTGAGCTTTCCAGGGTGCTATTTCTTTTGTGCACGGGAAACAGTGTTCTTATATATATTGTAAAAATTCCACTACAGTATTCCAATGCCTCGTCAGCTGAAACGCTAGACAACACCGTGCTCCAATCAGTTCTGTAAATATCGGCTTCAAAGGCATCTAGTATTTTTTCACTGATATTTCGATTATAAATTGCGCAGTCATCTCCGTCTTTCTGTATCCCATATTTGAAGTCGACAAACATATAAATTGGTAGGTGGTCACTTACCGTTGTTCCAGTGACACCTCCGGACACGTAAGATTCGTCGGCATCAGTTAGAAACAAATCAAGTTATGTTTCTTTCAAAGGGGTTATTCGCGTGGGATTAGACATTGGGTTAAAGTATCCGTACGACTGATATAAGGTAAGAACTAAAGGTGCTTCGGCGATGAGGAGAGAATATCAAGATTTAAGTCTCCACTCAAGAACAGAGTAAGACAATTTTCACCAATTAACACAAAGAAATCGGCAATGAATGTTAGAAACGCTGAAGTGGGTACAGAGAGCCAATTTGAGATTGGACCTTATGGTCCTCCTGCTTCGGCGAAGCAACTTATCGTTCTTCTGAATGTACAAAGAAAGATCAAACCTAATATCTTCCCTCAATTTATATCTCATGATATACTAATAATTTTTACCAAGTGGGTGCACTCTCTGTCTCCGTTAGGTCCCACCAGGTCTCCTCCCCAATGAGCAGGCAGCTGGGAAGGATCCACGCACTTCAACAGAACCTGCTGCCATCCTTCTACAGGAATGAGAAGTATTTTAAGAATTTGGCAAAGAAGAGCCAGAGTAGACGACGGAACTATCATTCAAAAATAAACTTTTACAGACAAGGGTTTTAATTTAAAAACACACCGTGGAATCATCGTATTGTTTCCTGATGTAAAGTTGGAAGTCCTTCAACCAGCGTTGGCGGAGCCCTCCAACCCAATTAGGAATTGTCCCTGGGAAACGCCGTTCTCACAGAATTTGTTTTAGCGTTATGAGAGGCCTGGCGAAAACTACTACCGCCGAAACCAAACAGTCCTGAGTTGTAGGCTAAACTGGGCTTGTATTTGAGGGAATATATTCGTTTCGAGCGCAGTCTTTATTGCTTACTTTCTTCGAATTTCAATATCACATCGTCATTTGAAAAATTCAATGCCAAAAGCTATATAATCAGACAAAATTATGTGAGTATCGACAAACATGGATTAACATTACTTAATTTACGATGCAACTGACAAGCACGAACACAAGGAAACTCTGAGATAAAAACTGGAGATCTTGAAAACACACGTGCAAACAAAACTGCATCAACAGAAGCACACCAAAATATTAGTCAGGGCAGGGGTGAACCTGAGGAAACCACAACCTTCATTTACACTCGGCCTAAAACTCCCAGTCAAATCATTGCTCAATCCCAGCTCCGCAGCCCCCGCGTCTCGTTTTTTGTCCTTTCTCATCACCTCTGCTACTCGTGCAGCATAACATAACGTGATTCATGCAGCATTTAGCCTTCTCCGGCAGCGTTCACATTAACGCAGTTCAAATTGCCTATGTCTATACCCCGGATAGGTACGTCAGGGTACTTTATCATTTCTGTACCTGTTGTGGGTACATTAAGAAAACATAAAATTTCTCGCTTGAGCATAAAAAATAGTAGTCCTCTTTGCGCAAAAACGGCGACACGAAACTTACAAATACATGAAGAAATTTTGATGAGCTGAGCCTCTTACCACGTGAGAATATTTGAATCTTTCCCGCTGTTCTTTCTGTCAAGAAGGGTCTGACGAACTTCCAGAAGATCTGAAAAAAGCTTGGAGCTGCCGAGAGCGTTGCAAACGAAAAAAAAAACAAAAAAACACCGTTAGTCTTTGTTAGCTTGGGACTGTTGGGAAGTATGCGGTAACACTGTTGTTGTTTTGCTCTGCGGAAATGTGGAACTATGTCATATAATTGCTCCCGTGTCTTTGCTGCATTTATTTTTTCACAAGTGTGAGCGAGGAAAAAAGCTGCAAACGCGAGCACAATGCTTTGAGCAAGCCTGCTATGAACGCAGGCTTATGAACTGAAAGTGGGGAGACGGTGGCCAAGTGGGCTAGCGCACACCAGCTTGGGGAATGTGGATCGAAAGCTCACTCTAAAAAAAAGCCCGTGCGTCTACTTTTCCGCACAACACTCGGAGAGCCAATCACCGCAACTTACGGAGGCAGCTCAGCCAATAACGATGCCGAAACATATGTTTAGACCAAAAAACGCAGTCTGAGTTGTGACATTAAGCAATTCAAGCGTGACGTTTTGCATTGCTTAATGTCACAACTCAGACTGCGTGTTTTGGACTAAACATATGTTTCGGCATCGTCATCGGCTGAGCTGTCTCCGTAGGTTGCGGTGATTGGCTGCCCGAGTGTTGTGCGGGAAAGAAGACGCACGGGCTTTTGTTTTAGAGTGCTCGCGCTGCAGAACCCAAAGATCCTGGGTTCAATAAACACCCCCGCCCGATTGAATATGGATGAGCATCGCACCGGCGTAAGTTTGTGTATCACTATTTCGTGATGCACGTTAAAGACCCCAGGAAAACGGTTGTATTGCACTGGCTAAATTTTTCATCAACAGCTGAGAGACAAGTCGTCCGTTGAAGCAGACTACGATCTAGGCTGTACAAACTTACCCTCACCTCAATTATTTTGTGAACTGAAAGCGTCAGTCCAAACCCCGTGCCCGGGTTTGTAGTATCGGCGTTCAAAAGTCTATAAATCAAAGCTGCCGGCCGTTATAGTTTTGAAATCACTTCCTACTCAAAGCGTAGGATTGGATCCAAGGTCACGCCGGATGGTGACGTAACACTCATGTCTAATAATGCTCAAAGTGCATGCCCAATATTTAGCTGCCTTAGATAATCGACGCAGCTGCTACTGAAGACAGCATACTTTAAAAAAGGGCCTATTGTGAGCTTGCCAAAGTTAATTAAATGCGTAAGCCGCACTTACATTCTAGTGTGGGGCACCGCAATGATGTATTCTCAATGTTAGGCAAGTCAGTGGTTGTGTATATATGCATGCGATTAGCTCATCGAATCGAGATGGACGACTATAATTAGATACAAAAAATAATTATGAAGAAACTTTCGTTCATGATATTGATCCCACCTTAACTTGAATTTTTGTGGTCGCATCCATGTAAACGTAGCAACTGACGACAATACTTTTGTTGAAGACAGCCCCAGGCTGTGAAAGCAGATCAGTGTTTATGAACACCCAAAGCACTTTTTTTCTCGAATAATACCATTAACTCCAACCACCGAAGTCAGCGAAAGAACCTTACAATAATTTGAGGCAGAGATACAGTTCTTACAACGAAATAATTTGAGACCTGTCACGCTTATATTTTAGAAAAGAACGAGTATATGGCTTCACCATTCGCCCGGTTCAGTCTTATGGAACTTCTTTATAAATCATGTGTAATTCACTTGAGATGTGCGGTACCTCCCCCGTGCAACCATAGGCGTAGGCTACGCGGGGGCATCGGGGCCCGTGCCCCGCCTGGTGAGATCCGGGAAAGGTCAGAGTCCCCCCCCCCCCCCCCCCCCCCCCGGGGCCATGGTCCTTAATGAGACGCTGTTTACGTGGATTACTGTTTCAGAAGCGCAGGGGCCTGGGTTCTACCCCCACAATTTCGTAGCTGGCACAAGCATTTTGTTTTTCTGATTTGTGCTCGCCGGCGCATGCGCCGTGGTACCGGCGATGAACACACGGCTACGCTTGCACGGTGATTGACATTGACACACAGCGACGGACAAATGGTGATATACATACGCTGTAAAATGTACCCCCTAAAATCAACTACTGATAATTGCCGGTGTAAAAGAAATTGCGCGGAAAGGAACCCTCCCCCCCCCCCCCCCCCCCCGGGAAAATGGAAAGTCTATGCTATAAGGCGCCACTGTGTTATAGCGCATAAATCACAAAATAGTTGCTTAATCAATTGGTTTTATACTCCCGAGACGGAAATGTTTTCTGTGTCATTTTCCACAGTTTTTAGGGCATAGTAGGGGTTGCAGCGTAAAAGTAAGAGCAAGCACGTTTGCTGTGTGGAGCCATCCCCTTGGATGTTAGCTGTGTGGAGCCATCCCATCTCAATGTATAAATACATTGAGCCGTAATACCCCAAAATGTTTTAAAAACGTAAGTTCAGTTAACTGACGAGATGGCGCTGAAGCTCGGTTATAAATGAAGTGACTAAGTTAAAGCATGTACACGGTATTAATTTCAATGGTGTAAAAGTTATTACAAATCCACGACACCAAAATATGCACAGCTACTATAAAAAGCCCCCATTTCTACGTCCATACAGCGCGTGCGATGAGTCCATAATTCTAATTCATGAAAGTCACTTAGCCTAAAATAATGGTGTGAGAGACATTGTAATCAGACGATGCAACTTTTGCCAGGACAGACTGCATGTGAAACATCTGTTTCAAAAACCCAGATCGAATCGCTTTTGAGGACCGCGAACAGTATACAAGGCTAATAATTTATAAATTGAACGAGAGAAATCGCAGAGATTCGACCTCGCCTAGATTTGCAAGAGAGTTGGCACTGGCGTACATTTAGACACTACAGTTACAGGCAGAAACAAATTCGTCACCGCTGATGAGCGGTGACCAAATAAATAATAATATAATATTATTGCCTCTTTTCTACGAGGGCAGGATTTGATCACTATTTTGCGCATGGCAACCTCAGACCGATGAGAACAATTTTGTTCAGTTGTGCCAACTTCATACTATAACAACCTCACAATAAAGCGTGGAGGACTTACTGCATCGACATTATTTCGCAATCCTTCCAATATCCTAATTCAAACCGGGCTGATCCAACCGAGTATCCAGGTTCTTACGACTAACAAAATATTTCTAAGAGCAAGCTTGAAAACAGCAGCTCCATGGAAGTATATGTAGGTTTAGATTTATATACAGGGCACTTTCACTAGCACAATAATGACTCTTAACTCACCGTTAATGATGAAACATTGTTCAAGCATCTCAGGATAGTAATTCTCGTAGAGTACCAAGAGGAGACGAATGAACTCGACCACTTGAAAGAAAAGGGAGTGTCATGAAGACCAAATGCATTCCATAGCCGGTAATATTTTGAATCTTTACCTTGGTAGCTGTACACTTGTCGGATGCTGAAGTTGTCGTAGTCGAAAACGACGGTAGAAGTATCCACGAGCTTTCCCAACTGTAACAAAACATTGACAGCGGTTAAAGTTCAGTTTGGCATATACCAACTCACCACATATCAGTGTCTTGCGGTGTAAAGCGAGAATTGTTCTCTCTCACAAGCAGACTTGTACCATATGCATTACAAGTAATCCAATTACTTGTAATCGATTACTTTTTGGAGTAATTTTGTAATCAGTTGATTACTTTATTAGGCAGTAATCACAAGAGTAATCTGATTACTTTTTGAAGTAATAAAATTACTTGTAATCGTTACTATTTTTCCACGGGACCCCCCCCCCCCCCACCCCCCGAAAGATTTTTGCGGAGCTGTAGGAAACGAGGTCAATCCCTTTCTATGTACAGTTTCTGTGGAATGTCCGTTTTTTTGTGTTTTTTTTTTCGAGCTGGGACTTGGAGTGGGAAGCCCAGAGGAGCCACAGTGCGTGACAAAGGACATTCAGGGCGAAGTTTGAGGGGGCAGAATGTAGCTTTGTAAGTCCTTCGTTCAAAATAGCCCCCTCACGCACACACACACAGAAATAAAAAAAAATCCTGCTTAGAGCACCTACTCGCAGCCCGTAGGTAAACCAGAACCGAAGAATGCCTAAAGCGGATGTAAAATATAACAAAGCCAGTTGAATTATTTCCCCATTTCCCCTATGTGGTCTTTGTGACAAGCAATGTTTCGAGTTGAGAAGTGGTCGGGGCGATCTCTTCCGGTAATGGATACTACACATGATTCGTTTCAAATCCTGGAGCTGCTGCTCTTTTGTATAACATTCGAGCTCATCCACATGTGAATAATAAAATGAGCGACGCAAACTTTGAGCGACAACCCTTGCTCAAGCTTAACAAGATCTAGAACCCCCTCCCCTCCCCCCCCCCCCCCCCCCACACACACACACTGGCGAACGCCCAAATCATTAAACTTCTTCAAACGCATTCTATGCTTGTGTCCGCATTGTGAAGGTGCAACGACCACAAAGAGGGAACCAGTTTTTCTTCTTCAATACTTGTGCAAATGTGAAATATAGGTTGGAAGTAGTTCATTGTTATGAGCGCTAAAGATGTGTCTTCATACAATAAAGTAATCGGAAAAGTAACGATTACTTCTTTAAGTAATGTCCAATTACTTTTGCCGTCAAGTAATCAAGTGATCTAATCGAATACTTTTTAGCCAAGAGTAATAGTAATTGTAATCGATTACTTTTTTTTAGTAATCGATTTACTTTTAGAGAAACAACCAGGTATATTTAGTGAAAAACAATTAGGACGGCAATCGGTGACATCAGGATACCTGCGGTCACAATACGCTGTCGTTATGCCGTTCGCGTTAAGTGCGAAAACGAGTAAGTTTGTCTCTTTGGCAGCTACCTCTTCCGAGAAATTCTTTAAAACAACAAACGTCCGCACAGTGTGCTTACTTTTCATTAACGTAAAAAAAACGTTGAAGGTAAACGCATGATGCCTTTGTATCCTTTTCAATAGCATATGTACCAAAAAGATCAGAAGACACTATTAACAAGTTCTCTCTGACATTCAAGTCTCAACACATGACTTTGGATTAACGAGGGTCCTGAAGATTCCTACCTATTTTACCCAGCAATTTTTTTCATATAACCCTGTAACCTCATTTCTCGGGCATTTATTGCATTCCACATTCATCATAACGGTCATATTGCCCAGCAGATGACACGTAAAGGGGCCCCAGAATGACATTCTACCTGCAGTCCTACTAGGACGTCATTTTTCACCGATGCCTTTGTAATATTAGATGCCTTACAAAGAAACAAAAGATCAAAGTAAGATATAAAACTTTGTGAACAGGTAAAACGTAGTAAAGCGAGTCTTATCCCCGATACCAACGTTTCGGTGGCACTTTGTAACTGAGATATCGGTAGCACGTTCAAAATGTCAAAACAATCTAGATAAAGGTTCAGTTCTTTATTACCGCTTGCTAAATAACGTGCATAAACTGTAAATAGTTTTGCTATAGGTGTCGCAACAGGGAATAAAATTTTATGTTCGTGAAATAATTTAAAAGGAACATTTAAAATTATTTTGCGTATAAAGGTGTAGCGTTCGTAATAAATACAAATCTCTTTATTGTTGCGGTGCATTTGAATAAGTGAGATTTCAAATAATAGCGATAAAAAGCCACTTACCGCAATAGTGTTTTTTTTTATAAATGTAAGGGCGCACTACAACACAATATGACCAATGATATATACCACCGAATGGCACAAGAAATGAAATTGTCACCCAAGCACATGTAACGTTAAAAATCCTTCTTTTTAGAAACGAGAAAGGCAGCAATCGGAAACAGTCCACCCGTTCAAGAGAAAGACGGCTAGGTAAGCACACTGCTTCATTGGAATACACAATTCGACATAATTGCTCACCATGAAAAATATGTTTAACATTCTCGAGACTAAAAAATATATACAGTAAACATGAAAAAAAAAATCTTTAACGAAGTTACAAATTTAAGGGTTTCATGCCCCTTCTCATGCCGCGTTCTTATACAGTGGTATAAAGCAGAATACACATGTTAGGTCTAAGTATTACTTTTAAATACAGCTGTCGATATTGGCGAGATTCAGAATAATCCAGTAAGGAGATATCAAATTCAATCTCCTCCATTCTACTCTATAATTAAATAAACCAATACTGCTGAGCATGAACACATCCTCTTCTGGGCTCGAAATTGTAATTATCTTATACAACAACAAATAACACCATAAAAGGTCTTTACACTTGGTCTACCTAAAAAAAGAAATAATTAAAGAATAAGTGAGAATATTACTAAAGCCATGTTTTTTGTTCCAAAACATTAGTATGTTAGTCTTTCTAGCTGCATCATGTTGCACTGCTTCCCCATTGAAATATCAAGTTCTGCATAAACTACATGAGTAACTGCATACCTTGGACTAAGCACATATACGGCATCATTTAAAGACTTGCTGGTATCATTGCTTTGCTACATAAACGTAGTTTCCTTCTCCATTAAGCACCAAGCTACTATATTGTACACCACATTTTTTTTTAATTGCATTCTAACTGTAATTACCTGGTCTGGGATACCCCAATAAAAACAAATTTACATAGAACATTCTTATTGCAATAAAGTGTGCCCAAGCATGTGTAACGTGCCGTACAATTTCCACATATACTACACATTCATTGATTTGAATTATTTAAAAAAAAGCTTTTACATTACGGATAAAACGTTAGCGTTAAATATAGGCAAGGTTATTTAGAAATTAATACATTTGTGTTAAATTTGGTATAATTAAAAAAAAAACACGAAAAACAGTTCATTTGTCAATCGGACTTCAGAAAAGTCGAAACATCCCTCACAAATTACGGCCTTAAAATTATTAAATATATCTGACCAACAAACACTTCCATAAATTTAAAATATTATTATAGTAAATTCTAGCCTACCTTCGTCAATTATATATTTAAAAATATAAATTTGTTGCTTTGTTCTGCCTAGTTTTCCTCTACGCGAAGCAGAATTCGTTCACAGTGTATAAATTTCTTCGGGGCATTTTGCGACTTTCGTATAAAGCTGAAAGCATACGATGCTCATTCATTTTGACTTTTTTCACTTTATTGTTTGTTGATACTTATTTTATTTTGCTTTGCTCTTGTCACAGGATCATTATATAAAAAAATAACTTCAGTTTAGTTTTTTCTGCACCTCTGTGTTGCTGTAACGGGGATGGGAACCAGTCAAGCTGCTTGGACCGCTTTTTTCCTACGCCTACCATAGAATACATACGTATGTATTTTGAATAATTATTATTTCTATCTTGTTTTCGCGTCACTTTACCGGGCCAAGACTATACGTCTCACCGTAACTCGGCAAGCGGTGAAGTCTGCGGTCCCAGTGAGCCAATCAATGCGTCGGAGGGAAACACGTGACTATACTTTATCTCACGAGTCGTGCGCAGTGCTGTCAAAGCCGCGGGCAGGAGTCAGAGGAAAGCCTTTTTGTACGAATTTCGAGCTGCAGGCTAATCCCAACGGTGAACGAAAGCGACGTCTGGGACACACAAAAGAGGGTCCGGGTTACGAGGGGAGTTTCCCCTGCTTGTATACTATAACTGCTTGGGTTACGGTATCGCACTTGTACCCCTGTTAAAGACTGTCACGCGCTTTGCCTCAATTACTCTGGTTGACTCAAGGGTGCCGTAGCGTTCGCCCTTGAGGAAGGAGAAGTTCCCCAGCTCGGACGCATTTCACCCCAACGGCTCCGCGTATTTCCTCAAATACCGCAGGTCAAGAACCCGCCTCACATCGTAAACAGTCACGATCGACGGCCAGCGACATCGGGAACCCGATGACCCCGAGTCAGCCCAAGGTGGGCCAATATTTGCCGCTTTCTGAGTCCGAATTCATGAGGACCGACAGATAAGCCTAACGCTGAGGGCCGAGCCAAGCGCTGTGCGACGCATCGGCGGCGGCGCTCCTCTAACGCCACTACCGGGGCAAAAACGGAAAAGGCAACGCTCCGATTGTCTAACCCAACAATGCAACCGCACTCCGAAACCAAAAAAAGGACCACCATTTACCGTAAGACGAATAAGACGACTATCCCCGCCACGATTAATATACGACCCTCTGGACTACAAATAAGCACTGTTATGCCCTCTCAGGTTATGCACGCCATCGCCACAGCCGTTAGACTCACCCCTACCGAAACCAACGACACCATGGTGCGCCCGAAACCGCAACAAAACCTCATAACAGTGTTAACTTTTTGACAATCCGCTCGAGACAAGATCCTGAACCCCACAACCATCACCATACAAGACAAGCCTTACCAAATCACAGCCTACGAAGCAGCATCGACCCAAACTTGCAAAAGGGTCACTCACGAAACAGAACGGGGAACCCCCTCCGACGTTGTGATGTGCCAACTCATAACAACCGCCGCCCCGGTCCTAACCGCCAGAATGATGGGACAGTCCTTATCCACTATCATCACCTTTGAGGGAACGTACGTTCCATGCTACTTTCTCTACCAGCAAGCGGAATACCGATGTCGCCCCCACCGCCCAAAGGCCCATATATGCCAGCGATGCGACGGAATCGGACACCGGGCAGATATCTGCGCCAACCGAACTGCACCACCCTTCATATGTGAAAAATGCTCAACATACCTTGAAGAGCAGAACCAATCACACGACAGCGATCCAAAATGCAAAACCTGCGGAGGTCCGCACTCGCCATTGGACCCAACCTGCCCCACCCGCGTACAGGCGAACACTGCCGCGACGCAAGCCGCATACTGGAGGCGCCTCCGATCCCGACAGGACACAACACCACGCCAACAAGATCGGCGAAGATCGATGACCCCGCGAAGAAGATCTCGGTCCAGAAACCCGATGAGGTCTCGCTCAAGAGCACCGGCATCGAGAAAGCAACCCTTGCCTCTACCTCCCTGGTCGAAAGTCCGCATAATGCAACTAACTCCCAACCTACGAGCGAAGAAAAGTATCCCCTCCCTCCCCCCCCCCCCCCCCACCCAAGGTGAACCAGCCACCTCCGAGTCCCTCAACCTATTCTAACCCCATAACGAAATCCCCATCTTATCGCAATGCCCTAGCCCCCTCACCCACACCCTCAGACATTCCACAAACCATCCCTGAACTTTTTCACTGTATCAACAATAAACTCGACCGCATGATGTCGATCCTTCAGGACCATAGTCACACAATCGAAGCCTTAGAACAGGCAATTCAGTCCCGACCACGTAAATTACCCAACCGGGCTGTCAAACCGCAGGACACCTTCATCCCTGACCAATCAATGGAAACGCAATGCCGCGACGCCGACAATGACGTGCTAAGGGCAACCCCAGCCTTATAGTCTGGCAATGGAATTGCAGAGGAATCAAAACAAAACTCGTGTCACTTAAAACTCTAATCAACGTATCGCAGAATCAACCTGGCCTAATCATCTTACAGGAAGCACACCTCATACCGAGCATTCCAGGATGCGAACCACATTACAACATTTCAGCAAACAACCGCCCCACCGTATTAACACTAATTAAGAAGCACATAGCATGAACGATCCTCGAAGACAGATCCAAGAAACACGAACACCTCGAAAACATTACGTCTAAAAATAAAACCCCACCCAATGGCAAAAAAAGAACTGGTGGTAGCAAACATATACCATCGACCGAACAAACCCATACCCGAGGTTTCAAAATTATTCCCCCAACAATCCCGCAAAAATACGGAATATTTAGTATTGGGGGATTTTTATTGCCAACACGTAGCCTGGGGGTACCACAGTACCACCACCGCAGGTAGGAAGCTAGAAGAGACACAACATCAGGCTAAATACCCACTACTTAACGACATAACTCGACCCGCCCGTACTGGCAACTCCGTGCAGCGGGACACGAATCCAGACTTAGCTTTCTACAGAGGTACGGCTAACCCGACGTGAGACACTATGGACGAAAACCTAGGTAGCGATCACAATATCATAGCCATCTCAATACCCCTTACCACGACAGAAAATCACAAATCTTGACCAACAGCTATCACGGACTGGCACAAAAGCCACCAGGAACCATCCCTAACACTGAATCTTGAGAACCCAAACGAATGGGCACAAGAAATCCTCGCACAGACCGAAAAACACACTACCTGCATCAATACAACTTCGGATATTTCATACGTTGACCACCACATCCAAACCTTATGGGAAACGAGACGGGCATTTATCAAAAGATGGAAAAAAAGGAAAACAAATCAGAACCTGAAGAAACGAATACGCCTCCTGATCGAACAGGCGCAAGAGTATGCCATAAAATTGGCGTACCAAAACTGTTGGCAACTATGCGACTCAATAAATTCCCACATGTCAACCAAAAGAGTTTATCCCTTACTCCGAAGTATGATTCAACCGACAATCAACGAGACCCGTTAACTAAGATCAAAATCAAGCAGAATTTATCAGCAGAACAACTATACAAAAAATCAGGGAGACTTACTTTCCGGAAAGCACAAGAACCCCCCAACCGGAACCCAGTCATCCTACCCTCCCACCACACTAAATGGATAACCCGTTCACTCCGATGGAACTCCGCAGGGCGCTGGCATCCATAAAACGCAGAATGACCCCAGGAAAAGACCTGATGACATACAAAGTCCTCAAAAATCTGAATGACGAAAACCTCACCAAACTCCTCGACTTATACAATCACGTGTGGTCGACCGAAAAACTATCAACCCAATGGAAACATGCCGGCATTTGTTTCATCCCCAAAGCCGGCAAAACCCCAACAATTGAGAATCTGAGACCCATCTCCCTAACTTGCTGCCTTGGGAAGCTTATAGAAAAAATGGTCTTAACTCACTTGGATTGGCACCTCGAATCAAGAAACGACCTGGCCCCAACACAAACTGGTTTCAGAAAGCACATTTGCACGCAAGATAAACTTAAACGCATACAACACGACGTACACAACCCAAACACAGTTTCACTCAGAGGCATGGTAGCGGTCGACATTCACAAAGCATACGATAACCTGAAACACGAAACCATCCTGTCCAAGCTCGCCAACAATGGATGTGGACAACGCATGTACAACTATGTGCAGGATTTCCTCACAAACCGGATGGCCTCCATAAACATGCCCCACGAAACAACTCCCACCTTCTATCTCAACAGGAGAACACCGCAAGGATAAATTATATCACCCACACTTTTCAACCTCGCAATGGCAGATCTACCAAGATACCTAAACGAAATTCCCGATCTCCAACACTCCATTTACGCGGACGATATAAGGTTATGGACAGCACAAGGAAACCCCGGACAAATCGAAGAAACTTTTCAACGAGGCTGTGATGCGGTCGAAGTCTATACCTCCACAATAGGACTCACCTTATCTCCCTCCAAAACTCAACTACTCGTCACATCCTCTAAGAGAGGACCCGACCCCGACCGAACACTCATAAAAATCAAGCTGCAGGACATGGAATTTCAACAAGTTGATCAAACCAAAATTCTAGAAGTACTATTCTAATTCAACGGTAAACAGAAGGATCACTCAACCGCCTTCACGCCCGAATCAATCAGATCGCACATCTGATACAACGGACCACAAATCATAGAACCGGACTCAAAGAGCAAAATCTACCCCCTATCATCGACGCCTTCGTCATATCTCGTCTCCTATACACATTGCCATACCTCACGACAACATGTACCCAAATCAAAAATTTCGAAGCCAGTCTCCGTAAACTGTACCGATTTGCCTTGGTAGTGCAGCGCCACGCGTCAAGCGAACGCCTTCTCAACACGGGAAACTTTCAACACCATTACAAAACTCATACAAATGCACAAAGATGGGCAGATATTACGACTCTCTACCTCAAACCAAGAGCGAACAAATTTGCAGACACTAGATATCAGCACGGACTCACTTCCCCCAATCAACATACCTCCCCCTCCATGGAAAAGCGCCAACCCAAATGTTACAGTGGAACCACTACCGAAAAACATGAACCCCGACAACAACCCCGAGAGACGAAAACTCCGCGCAAAAGCCCACAAAAAGCGAATACGCTACCTACATGAGACGGATCACGATACGTATTTTCCTGATGCCACTCACCAGGTCACGCACGGCAAAATAGCTTTCGTCAACACACGCACTAAAATACATCACTCCGAAACCTTCACAGAACCCCTGACGATGGACGATTTGGAGGAATACGCCATCGCCAAAGCCATGGAACACGCAGTCCAACATCCTAACACTAATCCCACGCTAATCTCCACGGACTCACAGCGCGCCCTACTAAACTACACCGACAACACCTTACACTTTATGACGGATAACCTAGTCCGTGATATACATGTCCGCTACCCGGACAAAACATTCCGCCTGGTATGGACGCCTGGAGAGCAAGGCGTGAAGGGAAATGAGACAGCCCATCGTCTCACCCGCGAAAACTCCCCGGGTCCCGTCACGTCATGGCCGGCTATCTACTCAGTAGGCGCAACAAGGAACGCTCACGGAGCCCTGCGGAAGTCTAGGTTGAAAGAACAACGCGAAGAGCGAACCATTTACCCTCATCCTCCAAAGAGCATGTCTAGGCAACAATCCTCCCTCGTCAGGCAAGCCCAGACCAACTATCTTCCATCACACCACATCTTCCACCACATCTACAATCGACCCGACTCCCCCACCTGCCCAAAATGAGTAGAATACCCTTCCATCCCTCACACCTACTGGTCTTGTAACCCACCCACCCTTCCCCCAACCCTCTCACACATCATTTCTTGGGAGGAATGGCTGGCTCCACCCACGGGCACCGACATACCCACCGCACTAGAAACACTATTAATCACTCCGGTCCACTTGCGGAATCCATCCCGCGAGACGTGGGCCGGACGGGCCGTCCGGACCAGGACATAGGCCCCTACACAAAATAAAGTTTTGCTTGCTTGCTTCGCTCTTTGCCACGTTACAGTTAAACAAAATCTAGTAAAAAAATCAGTGTAGATTTCAATAAAACTTCGCCAACCTTTTAATTTTTCACTTTCTTTACTTCAATTTGAGCATTACAACTGCATTTGTAGAAACGACTTTCCTATTCACTGGAACGCTACGTATTTCTGAACCGGCCGTAGAATAATGACTCCCATGTTATATCGTTAAATGACGTCACCGATGTCAAAATCGTCTTGGGGCTCACCTTTTTGCTTTGCGCCTTCATGTCTGCGATGATGTTTTCAACGATGTATGTAACATGTTTGACCAACGCCTCCTTTGATACGCACTGCAATATTCCTGTGTGTATAGATATAATAACAATAATAATAACAGTCTTAATTTATGTGTCCACAAACAGCACAGGGCCTTTTGTGTGGTACACAGCAAATGCTGACAAGATAAAAAGCATAAGCACAAAGAAAACAGAGCTGTCCCAAAAAAAGAACTCACAAAACAAACACAGAACACATAGCGACATCTGACAAGCAAGATAAGGTAAAAGAAGAAGAGGCACTGAAAATACAAATGCAGCAACCCCAAAAACAGAGAGAAAAAAAATGCTCAAAATTGCAAACCACTGGGATCATGAACAATATATTCTCTATATTACGCCGAAAAGTTGACTTGTCACTGAATATTTCTAGGAGCGAACAATCCAACTTATTAAAATCATGCTGCATTCGAATTACGGAAGACGTGTGAAAAAACGTGGATGGATAGAAAAAGTTGTGATTACGGCTCGAACGTGGTGGGGATATCGTTCTTAATGATTTTAAAATTACAGTTTTACATGATTTTATTGATTCCAAAATAAGAATGATAAAAATCAAATGTACACAATCAAATGTAAAACGACAATTTCCAACAACAAATCTACGGATTTCCCGCACTGCCACTTTTCCACCACCAGCCGTCAGCCCCTTGCAATATTTTAACATAAGGTCGCGGCTTCTAAATAACGTTTTAAATGAACTTGGACACCACTTTCTTTCCAATGAGCAGCTAAGTCAGCTTCTCTATTTTAGTTTTTTGTAAGGTGGGCCACTTCGGGGGCTTCGAGCCACACCAGCACACTACTTGATCTTCCTATCATTATCAGTGATATGCGGAAGGAAAAATCACGTGACATGCTCTTGGAGCTTTATTAGGCTCTGATAAATTCAAGCCTTTCAAGGTTTAAAAAAAAACTCTTTAGCTCTACTCTGAGGAGAGTGAAAAGAAAACATCGTGCATTGTGATAACTGCTTAAGAGAATTCTATCATAGGCATCATGCTTGGAAGTCAGAAAATTGTTAACAATGTTTGAATTTAATACAATTAAGGACGTTGTAGGACTGTTAGTGCCGAAAGTACAATAGTCAAGTGAGAACGTTCCCAAGACAAAGCAGAGAAGCTAATGATGCACCGCCATCAAGCGGTTAGGCCTGTAAAAGCCGGCGATCCTTTATAGATGCCTAATAGATTCTTAAGAATTTACATAACATGTCAAGGCTGCAGAGTAGTGCATGTTGTGATGACTGGTGACACATCAAAATCTTGATACACTGAATACTTTTATGCTCTCAACAAACAAAAATAAGCAAGCACGCAGAGAAATGTAGCATTCCTCACTAGAAGTGTTTTTGCAACTAAACATATTTTCCCCCTCCCCCCTTTCAAATTATCGAAAGTAAAAAACAACTGAATACTTCTTGCGCTTCCTACAGCAGAACAGAGTTCCCCCTACATCGACCCTGTTGGTCCGCATCACTATACGGTCCCCGGGTTCACTGCAACTTGAAATACTTTAGACAAACGTGGCATTGTACGTCTGCGTTAATATACAGCCACGTTCAAAGTTTTAGTGCTCCCAACAGCGCGTAAATGTCACAATGTTGCTGAAGTCTTCAAAGTTACCTTTGAAGTCTGCATTGCCGAAACGCAGGAGCCAGAGGGGTCGGCCTTCGCGATCGTGGTTACACTGGCCGCCAGGAAAGTAGAGCCTCAACACCTAAAATAACATTCAGTTTTTTTGTTTTTTTTTTAACTTAATTCACTTTAATGCGAACTCGGATGACGTGAGCTGTATGTACAGCTCACGCCATCCGAGTACGCCTTGTGAGCTGTATGTACACAATATGAAAATGTCGTATCCAAATATCTGAACTCAAGAGCACTCGAAGTGCTAACTTAATGCACAAACGAAAAAAGGGACATTGACACATATTTCGGGAGAAGAGAGAGCGTTGGCATTAACCAAATCTTACAAGTGGTCGGCGTGAACACTTATTCTAACCTTCGAGCTGAAAAACGATGTATAGAAATTAAGGGAATATCGCAATAATAAGTTCATTTTATGTAAGCAGATATGGAAATTAGACTTTTCCCTCAAATGTCTGGTTAAATTATTGTTTGGTTTTAAATGACGAAGTTTCTTTTATTACTGGGTTTGAGAAAGCAGAATTCTTTCAGTTAATATGAAAGTACTCGGCAGAGACTGGCGTCTCGATTATCTGACATATATGAAGCACTACGCCCCCCCCCCCTTCCCCTCACAAAACAATAAACAAGATATGAACACGATTAGGACAAAAAAGTAGTGCCATCTTGGCCGGAAGGTTTTGGAGGAATTGTAGCGAGTTCACATTATGCCAATCCATCACTGCCGCTCCATCAAGCACAAACTAATGTTGCATTTTAATATTTCACGACTACAACTTGCAGATTAGTGGAATAGTTTAATATGAAAACAAAATATCGTAATGAGAAAAGCTCATGCATTTTGGTGAGCATAAGCAAAAATTGAAGCCTTTCCAATCATGTTTATTGCCGGGCTGCTCATATTCTTTATGAATATGATACTTGAGCTTTGCTAAATTGTATTTTTAGCAGATCAAAGATAGTGTTGAAACAAACCATTATGGTTCCACAAAATCGTCAGTATGCGCAGGCATAGGTATCACTCGTTTCAGTGCTTTGATCGCTGTGAATACCGGCCACAATGTAAAATGTTCCGAAAACAATGTTTGTTTGTATGTTTATGTGTTCTTTCTTGTTAGATTATATTTCCCCTCTGAACTTTATAGCTGTCTCCCACCCACAAGCCTTCTTGCTTTAGGTGGTCAATAAGCTGTAAAAGCTGTAAACGTAATAAATGGTTTTGTTATTTATTAAGCATCAGCTGGGTGTTGTTTCCATTCATCGCAATCCTCTCGTGTCGCAAGCACACGCGAAGAAAAACGTACTGCCAGGATCTTACACCAGACATTGTTTGGCTATATATGGCGGGAATCGCCGAAGCGTTTCGTGTCTGCCCGTTGTTGGGTTATGATTCATCACAAAAATTACCACGCGAACATACATTTTAATTTCTGCTGTAATGCGTTTTCTCTTTTGGGGGGGGGGGGGGGGGGTTGGTTGAATATAAACAGATTAGTATGTTAGCAACTTTCATTAGTTTTTTTTTTTTTTATGCCCTATTCTAGGTATTTGTTATCCGGGACATAATAAACGTAACTTAAATTTACATTTGAAACTCAGAAGTCACGGAACATAAATCCGGGAAACGGAGACTAAACGATATTAAATACCAGGCTGCGTTCCTGTAATCTCGTTGTTTTTGTTGTCTTGAGTTAGAATTATATATAATGAACCAGTAGTTGTTCGTTGAAAAGTACTGAGCGCACACGTTTTTTTTTTTTTTGTCCGCCATAAACAAAAAAGTAATGCAGTTTCGTCTTTTTTCTTTTTTTTTGGGGGGGGGGGGGGGGTAAAAGTTTTACCGTTATTTCACTTCTAGCACTCGGGGGATCTGTTTTATGTAGAGCATAAAAGACGCTCCAGCATGCAGCACATTAATTCTTAATGTGCTGCATATTAGAACGTTTTTATGTATGCATTAAGAATCATTAATGATCAATGCAAAGTTTTGGGGGAGGCGCCGCAAAATGCAGCACGTTAGTGCGAAGTTTCGGACAAAATTACACGTTTGAACTGAAGACGGGGTCTATACATACCGCTAATTATTAAAACAATTTCGAAAAGGACACACACTCACCTCTGGATTTTCGTAAGTCTCGATAAGTGAGTCGATATTCTCCCGTTGCCGCCAAATAATGTTCTAGAATAAAAGCCGAAAAGAGCTCAGCGTAGATATATGCATCAACGAAAACACAAGGAACACATTGAACTAATTAATCCCAAGTTTGTCCCATGGCCTTCACGGGTACTGGTGCAACTTCAATTGGCATATTTGTACACATCAATTTTCGTCGCTGCTCTCGAGCCGTCTTTAATTTCTTGAAAGCCACGTGCATCGTGGTTGTTTTTTTTTAACATCAAACCTCTTTGTCCTTAAAACAAATCTCCTGATCACTTTCTTTTTGAATTATAAAATTATACAAAGGTAGTTCTGGGACCGACATGGCGGGCGTTCCATTACGAACTCTCACACAAGACTTGCAGCACCAATTACGACAACCCCACTATACTCCCCGTAGACTGGTAGTTACCTTAATTAGCTACATGAGAGGCAATACGAAATAAAAATGACTTCAACAAAGGGAGCTTTTTTTGCCCATGTTCTTGTTTTTCGACGCTAGCTTCGTTGCACACATTCAATCGTTACGTTTATAAGGTGAGCTGTCAAAATCATGCCCATCCAATTTAAGGCTACTTATCTTGCAAAAAAAGACAAAAAAAAACGTAAGAGCTAAAAAAGTAATGGTTCAGTGTCCAGTCTTTTTTTAAAGTTTACACTAAACTTATGCACTGGGGTCACAGGTATGAAGAGGCCGGTAGCAGCGTATGAATTTATCACGTGGTGCCCGTATGTAATGTATTAGGGAAACTTACGCTTTACATAAAAAATAAGAGTATACACTCTAACATAAAATGTTTTTTATTAGCCGAAGTTTATGCGAAAATCGTCATAAAAATCCTCCACGAAGAATCGCCATGAAGGAATGTCTTATAGAACAGTCACTTCAAATTCATCGCTAAATATATCGGGGAAATATTGTCACGTTGTGCCCACTTCCCCTCTTAATTTAGTGGAAAAACAAAATGCACCTGAACAACAACACGTCACCTCAAGTCACTTGTAGATTTTCCCACTAAATCTAGAGGGGAAAATGACGTGACGCTAAAACGTCATGTGACCTCAAGTCACGTGACGCCACTTTCTGCGAGGTGGTTCTGCGGGGCAGTAGTTTGCTCTAAAACCATAGTTTCTCGGCCCTTATCAACATGATCGATCTTGTGTCTTTTTGTAGTGACTTCATTATTTTCGCAGGTTGAACGCTTGTTGTGATTTCTATGGCGCAGAAGATAAATTTTCCGGGAAAGGACACCACCCTCCTGTCTTTCAAGGGGTACCTACATTAAGCAATAATCAACCAGGCGAGATCGTAACAATGTACTCGTTACTTAAATAGAGAGGTCAAAGAAATAGTACATTATCCATCTCATTTGGTTGATTTGAGTGTTCATATATCCGCCACGTATCTCTCATTCGCTGGGCATGTATTTTCTAAATTTGTCCTTCTTGCGTCTCGTTTTTTTTTTTTCTTCTTTTTGCTAGAAACCTAACTCTTCCTTTTTAATTGTGCCGAATTAAATAATTACTATGTGGGATTATTGTTGCAAAAGCTGCGAAAAGCAATCCGATCATGATTCGAACGCAATTTTGTTTTAGGGGGCTGCAGAACTCTCAGTTTGAAGAACTTGCCGGGGAACACACTTCATGAGTCATAGGATAATTCGGCCCTCCGTATTAGCCCATTGGAGCTTTGTGTGATGCGTTGAAAATATTTGAAGAGGAATTGGGTCAATAATGTTTCGTGTGACGACTTCATTTGCTTTAAAATGTTTCCAATCGCACTTCTCCTGTTCTGTTCTATTTGAAGTGAACTGAACACAATGTACTTAAATATCCAATTCGTATCTTTCTAAAGATATTCTGCGTTAAATATCTACCACAATAAAAAAAAAAAACAGGATTGCGGTCTACTTTTGCCATTAAAGAACCGCATCAAAAGGGATTATGTAAGATGTTTGAGAGCTGTAGGGAGTCAAAATATATTCGGAGATAATATATTGATCTCCTGAAGCTAATATACTCTCATACTCAAGTTGCGGTTTTCATCATCCGTTGTACAACTTGAAAGGAATCCGTACACACCAAAGTGAGTTTATTGAAACCACTCTATAAAACAAACTACTATTTACGTAAATTGGCGCGTTTCGAACTTCGGTTAAGCCACGCTGTGCACAGCTATGTCCGGTGACTTACCTTCGCACAGCATGTAGTGTACGAAAACATATACTAGGTTTGCACGTGACGTCCGTCTGCCCTTCTTTCTGGTAGCATGAAGCGTCTCTCTTACGCAGCGGAAGCTACCTTCTCACACAGCCCTTTTTCCCATTATGTCTGACCAAGTGACGTGAATGGAAGGATTTGTGTGTGTCTGTTTTTTACTCCTTGACTGTTTGGCTGGTCACCGTCAGTCAATTGAAAGGCAGCGGAGGCTTGTATAGTCAAGATTTCAACTTCGTGCCCGCGGAGTTTACATAGTGTTTGAATATGCCAGAGCAGAATTCATAATTATTGGTTTATTGATTGGTTGGTTCATTGATTGATAGATCGATTGATTGAACGTTGATTGATGTCTTGATTGTAGACACAATTCCAGAGACACTTTGTTTCAGTGTCTCTCATTAGTATTACGAGCGTGTTACTGTCACAAGGTGTCATACACTTATAAAAACGAGACATTTACGAGACTTGCCATAGCTTGATAGAAGACACCAACCGAACGCCTGCTGCTAAGTTATTGATTAGAAGTCATCGGAATTTCGCCCATGACGGACAAGAGTCTAACGATGTCGGTGAGCCAAAATACTTACATCTCTCAGCAGTTTCTCCGACTTGTTTACGTCGAAGTCCCGAGCTGCGTAAGGAAAGTAATATTTTAGAGTAACTAAAAGTAATCCCAATGCGTCAAGCCGCACTGTACAATGTTTACACTGTAAAGGCAGTGAACCTGAACAGGACCATCACCAAGACCAGTTTAATGTGTCTATTATATTTTACAACGCAAAGTTATAGTTTGCTTTTCAAGACACTGTAATATCGTAAAATTTCTTACCATAAATTACCCGTCGTTAGTTTACGCTCAAGTTGCCATCGGCACCCACGTTCGATGCTTGATGAGTTCTTTTTTTTTTTTTTTATTACGTTGAAACTTACCCCTTAGCCAACGCAGCAGGAACGGATCAGTGAATTCTTCGCTCCATATATCACGGAGATGAGACTTGAGCTGTTGAAGCAACGAAATAAAACCACGTTCAGTAAAAAAAAAAAAAAAAATGTTAGAAAGACATTCTCTCTCCGAATTTTAGGAACGGCACTGCGGGACTTATGCCATAAATCGCAGCGCTGTGGTTGCTCAAACACCAAGTGCTACTTCAACTATATTCCTTCCGAACGACAGTAAAAGTAGGAAGTCATGTGTAATATCGCTGATTAGACGAAATATCCGTTGTGTCATTCGCCAGAGCTCTTATTTTTGCGATACCATTTTTTTTTTAAAGTACGTCGAGTCAGATGGGAGTAACCAACAATAAAGCCGCTTTTCCTACGTGATGTTTTGCATGTAAATTAAACGTTGCTCTTAAAGAAGCTTGAGAATCTGTAAGAAGCAAAAATACTTGTGAATATTGAGTAACCGCATTCTGTATGAGGAATAAATTTATCTTGAAAAAACCCCAAGGGTGAGCGTCAAATATGCTCATTTGCAATTTTTAAGTTTTGCATTGCCTCCCGGCGTTATATTCGTGCGAGCAAAACACCCAACTGTAATCGCAAATGCGTGGAGTGTTTGTTTTTTTGTAATTGCCAGCGCTCACATATGCAAGTGCATTATCCCGGAAGCCCTTGTTGGATGGATATCTGAGGTTTTCACTTCAAATAAAATCAAATACAATAAAAACTTTACTTAGAAGGAAAACTAGAAGCAGTTCCAGAAAAACAGCTGTTGCAAAGCGCTTGACTGGGTATGGGACCCCGGCTGCATTTGGGAGCCGGAGAGAAGCTCACCGGAGAAGAGCTCACCGCAAAACTGTCAGATGCGGAGAAAAGCTCACCGGCTTTTGACGGATCCAGAAAAAAGATCACCTACGTATCTAAGAATCAAGCGTTCATTCAACTGAAATATGTTAAATCAATCGAAGTATGCTGGGATGCCTAATGCCTATGCGGTCATTCTGTACTTCACAAGCAGAATATATATATATATATATATATATATATATATATATATATATATATATATAATATATATATATATATATATATATATATATATATATATATATATATATATATATATATATAACGGGCATGGTGGCGGGAGGCCGAAGGCGTGGGTATAACTGTTAAGAAAAAACCCTTGGTGAAAACAGCAACAACGGACGATTTAATCTTCGACGTTTCGGCCGGAGTCCGGCCTTCGTCAGGAAGAACTTTTACAGTAAAAAATCTGTAAAGTTCTTCCTGACGAAGGCCGGACTCCGGCCGAAACGTCGAAGAAGATTAAATCATCCGTTGTTGCTGTTTTCACCAAGGGTTTTTTCTTACCAGTTATATATATATATATATATATATATATATATATATAGTGTAGAGGGCTGCAGCTTGAGTAATGTTGTAATTTTTCTTTGCGAAATTACCTTAGTGAACCGACACCGCATTGCCAAATGTTTAAGAAGCAGGGGCTTCAATTCGTACCTCATTCGAACGGAAAATAAAAAAGTCGTATTCCCCTATCCCGGATACGTCAGAATTAATTTAAATATGGTACACTGATGCGAAATTAGCTGACATAAAAGCAAAACGAGGGCTACAGCCATGGTATAAAATAAAAATAAAGACGACTCAAATCTTGATTTAAATCAAACCGTTTTTGGTGGGATGATTTCAATCAAACCTTTTCCGCAAATATAGTTACAAAATGTATTTCTTTATTAACCGTTTGTTTATCATTTGATGCTTTCAATGTGAGCATTAGGGTCACTGAAGATTGTGCGCATATGTTCTGTATTTAAACCAGGGTCATCACACACGAAAGATTTATATCGGATTGAACACGAACAAAAAAGCAGTGGTTTTCGGAGCAAATCGATACGATGAGCTTTATATCTACCTCCGACTTCGTTCGCCAGTTACGTCGCATTTTTTATATAAAATCAGAACGCAAAAAATAGAAATGAAAACTTTGGAAGTTATCTATTGCAAGAAAATTCTATCGCGAAAAAGAAAAGCCAATACAGCTTTCTCGCTAACAAAAAAAAAAAAAGATAAGCTTCTTTTTTTTCAGTAAAGGGGGGGGGGGGGGGGCTTTCATTTACAAAAAGTGCTTAAAATTGCAGTAATCCTTTTTATTGCATTGTTTTCACTGATCGGAATGATTGATGAAACAACCTGCCGTGTTTAAAAATGCATACAGAAATAAATAATCAGTATTTTCTAGATGCAGTAATATGACTCTGATTTAAATCCAATAAATCTGATTAGTTTTTTATCATCGTTTTAAATAATGTTTTTTTTTTGTAAATTTTGCCTACAGTAGAGCGACCTAATGTGAAGCGTTTACACTGCGTTACACTGTCAACATAAACGAACGTTGGCCTTTTATTTTAATTTTTTCTCTTACATTTTAGCGGTTGCCATCAAAACTGCTAGTACGGTACAAATTGCTCATTCGGGGAACAACCTTATGCGATAAATATTTGACGTTGATCAACCCCTCCTCTAAGTAAAATGCGAAAACTCGTTTCGCGCTAACTCTGCTTCACACTGCACCGCCTGTGTGAGATGAGAGCCGCCTAAAACATAGAAATCTGCTGTAAATGATAACTTTACATAATAATTTAATTCGTGGTCAGCTTTTCTGCCGGCCAGTCAAAGGACTGGTGAGCTTCTCTCCCGATCCGCTCAAATTGGGTTGAGCTTTTCTCTGGTGAGCTTTTCTCCGGAATTCATTGCATTGGCAGCAGTTTTGGTATAATTCGCTGAACATATAGTGTAATAAATAAATAAAAATTATGATAGGTTACACTAAGTTAGGAAGCAACGAGGATATAAGAGCTCAAGTCTTGTTTGCTGATCGTGTATGTATTTATATTGTTTGTGAGGCATTTATTTAGAAAGAGTGGTACTTTGTAATGTAAGGATTGTAATGGCAGTTTGTACGGGAAAGAGGGAGGACCCATGCCTATCCGCTGCGTACGCTGACATTCCTATCATGCTTTGTAAGTTCAGAAACAGTGCAAAAAATGTATATGAAAGATGTAAATGACAAACGAATAGAACAAAGTAAACAAAACTCACACATGCGTTCAACATTAGTTACTTGATATTTATAAAATAAAGGCACTGCGTGGTCTAAATAACAAATACTGGCAAGATATCGTATTATTTTCTTTTATAGATAAAGTGTGTTTTTAGCATTTGTTTTGTTATAGTAGCTCATACAATATAAGAAGAAGAAGAAGAAAAAGAAAAAGAAAACGTAGAAGAAGAAGAAGGAGAATTTAATTGCGAATGAACAAAGATGACAGCAATTTAATTGGGAATAAAATAATAGATTCTAGATTTTAGGTGTAATGTTGAGGGGCAATTTATTGCGTCACCTAGATTTCAAAACCAATTACCCGAGAGAGTTTAGTTATTAAGTAAGTATCATGACAGTCCCAGATAATTTACTCTGAAAAAATGTAATTAACGTTTTACGTACTTGGACTCGATCGTTTGATTGATGATGTACCCAGTGAAAGTGTATGATTTATGGAAATTAGTTTATTTTTGACCTGAACAAGATTGGTATAGTCTTCATTGTATTTATCTCTAGACCATTATTATCAGATCACAATGTAAATTTTATTAGACTAGAATTGACTTTGCACAACAGTTTATCAGCATCGGCCACAAAGATAAACATACTTATATCATCCGCTTTTATAACGAACTGCACTTGGTTATTTCAAGAAAGAGTAAAACAGTCTTAAGCATAAAAAAAAAATAATATGCAAAAATAGTCTTAATGGAGACGGTCGTAATGACGTCCGTAGGACGTAATTCTGATCGTCTCCTTCCGTCAATCGTCGATAACTCTAAATAGAGCGACCCAAAAGCTTAGGGTGGAAAAACGCCGAAAGACACACAGAGAGACAGAAAGATTAGACAGGGTGCACTCTCAACTAAAGTTTATTTGAAAAGTACACACATATATACCCGACAGGCATACTAATATTCACTCATCTTTGCCCAGCGCCCGTTTGTTTAATAAACTCATATTCATCCATGGAAAGGGCTAAGAAAGTTTCGCTAATACAATCACTTCCCCTACTTTTACTCAAAATCCTCGGGTGGTTCCTTCGACACTTTGCTTTTATATTGGGCTAGGATGTTAGTTTTGTGGTATGACGGCGCGCAAGGGCACCTGCTAAAGTGAACCGCAAGATGCCCTGAAGGGTGTCGTCCTTTTTGACACAGCGTGCTCTCGCGCATAGTCATTCACGCATCTGCCAGATTGCTCCACTTTACTCGATCCACACGTCAGCGGGATTTCATGGACTACGCCAGTCGTACATTCTACGTACTAATTGTTGTGCGTGGTATCACTCGGATCTGCGGTCGGGCGTGCGTTGTTGATTTCACTGCATAACCGCCCCAACGTTTTAGGTGCAGAAAACAGTATCGGAACATTGTACAGCTGTGCCACTTTCTTCAGATTATGCTCGATGGAATGCTTGTAAGGAACAACTACCGGCCTCGGATTCCTGTTTTCGCGGCGTGGCTTCAGCGCCCCTTTAAACTTCTTAATTGAACTGCCCGCCACTTCTGTCAATAAACTCTTTGAAAAACCCCACCCTCTGCAGGCGGTAAACCCGTTTTTTAAAGCTCTCTTAGCGCACTATGTTGAAAAGATTTCTTGAGAGAGGCCTCTAGGCAAGAGCAAGCAATTCCCTTCTTGACCAGCTTTGAATGACCGGAATCATAAGAAAGAATGCCTTTCCTAAATCTGGGTGCGTACATCCAGCTGATGTGTTCCGGTAAAACGCTTAACCTAAGGTCAAGGAACCGAAGGATTCTCTGCTTCGGTAATTCATGCGTGAACGTCAGGCCAAAGGAACAAGAGCGGAACACATCTAGCACTCCCATGACTACATCGCTAGTAAAGTGATCAATAGAGCGCCCGAAGATGCGAAAATCATCTACGTACCTGAAAATGTTAAAACTGAATTCATTCCTCAAATTCTTGTCCCAATTATTCCTCCCGCACTTGAAACAAGTGCGGGAGGGATATTTCGGAGAAGTTTTTGAGGAGTGAAGGCAGTTTTCAAATTTTCAGGTACGTAGATTCATCATAGTTCAAATTTTTGTTATTTTCATGCTCGACCAGTGTTATGAGCAGTCCGACAAGCTTGAATCAGATAGAAAAACAAATTATTGGGATTTTATCATTTTGTATTCAATAATAAATGGAAATGATCCTCGCGCAAAGCATTTTTTATGTATTCTTGTGAAGGACATCCGCCCAACACTTCACTTCCACTAGTTGCAGTACGGGAGCAGACGCCTTCTCTTTTGGGGTGTTTTGATGCAGTTTGTTGTCGTATGTCGTGTCGGTGTCGAGTGGAGCGGCGGAGCTTGGCAGTTTGTGACCGGTGTTATTCGTGACCACAGGTGTGGCGCTGATGTGTCTTTTTTTTATACTGCCACCACCCCGAACTTTGAAGATTCACGAGCCCGTAGCACTGCATTATGCTGAATCGCGAGCTCCTTCTCTGTTGACGTCGTTTTCCTGGTACCACTCGTGGATACTGCAAGCGTTTAAACAGTGTGCACCGTCTCGCCTACATCCCCGGTGACGTTGTCGACCTGTTGAAACTTATTGCTTCCGTCATTTTGAAGTACGCAAGGCATTTATCTCGTTGCTCTCGTTTCGGTTATAAAAACAAGGCAAAACGCTCGTAGTCCCCCCCCCCCCCCCCCCCCCCCCCGCTCAGTACATGTTGGACATCTTCCACACTTTGAAACCGGATAACTGGATGAACGAGGATTTACATTTACTTCAGAGGTCATTCTCGCCGCTTCCTCACCGTTGAGCAGCAGGATCAGCTGGCGACAAGCCGCGGATGAAAGGCTTGAACATCAACAGCTCAAGTGAACTCTGTGCCGATGAGGGCGATGCGGGTTTTTGTCAACCGGTAGGCTTAGCACAAAGCGTGACCGTTCCAGCTCTTCGTCATGACGCGGTGTTGCAGAGAACAGGGTAAAATACAACTATACGGACCACCGAAGCAAACGCACTGTTATCGTAAATCTTGGCTTGTGATTGCGCCTTTGTAGATCATCTTATTGGTTTTGCTTGAGAGACACAAACTACGGGCATAACAAAATCGCTTGCATATTCCGCATACCTCGCAAAAGCATTTACTTATACACCTTGCGAAAAGCGCGAAACACGGAGTTCGCACCGTCCTAACTTCCCCTGTCTTTTACCTGCTTTAGAGCAGTTTGTACCTGCTAGCAGGTATTCCTACTGAAACTGAAACTATGGGCAGTGCCAGAGAAAAAAAGAACAAAGTTGGGAAAGCTTGCTCGCTCTCCCCAATTTTTCAACTCTCAAGTGATTGTACCATAATAAATGCACCAACGCCTCTTCCCAAAATAAAGAAAAAGCACTTTATTCACTACGTTAAAAATAGTCTCAGTTCATGCATCTGTGGGCAGGTAGGAAATCTTGCCCTAATTTATTCACACCGCATGATGAGCGCAACAAACTCACACGAGATTTACAGGAAAATATCGGTGGTGACTTAAGTTTCCCTAAAATTCTGTATAACCGGTCGTTTGCAGGACCGAATCATCTAATCGAGCGGGGTGCGTCGCTGTGCAAACACGTCGCTGTGGAAACGCAGTCTAACAACACGAGGCATAGAAACGGCAGATTTAGGACAACAATCCGGAGTCCATCGTTCAATTAAAACAACGTTATTTCGTTGAAAACGCCCGCAGCTTTCTACTCACGGTATGCGTCGGGAATCTTCCACATTTAAAACGGAACGAAGGAAGATTTACTTTTAAAAACGCTCGCTGCGTCCTCCCGGACAAGCTGGACCGGATCAGCTTACGACGACGGCACTGAACCGGTTGAACCTCAACTCGACAACACCCAATTTGAGCTCCGTGTTATCGTGGGTTTCTACCTCCAAGCACCGCACCACATACCACGAATGTTTCAGCTCTTTGTCGCATCGCCGTATTGCACCAAACAGAACGAGATCGCCGAAGTTAACGCAGCGCTGTCGTGTACCTTGGCGTGTGGTTGCGCACTCGTTGGCCTTGTGACTCTCTTCGCTTTCGAAGCACACACCACGATTACGAATGATACTTTCCGTCTTGCGGGAACATCACAGGGGCACTTCTCCGGTCACGTCTTCGCGACATGTGCTCGAAACCGACGAGCTTCTCGCGTCCCGTCAAACCAAAACAATACCGGCGCCATGTTAAACGTGCGTTGTTGAAAGATTTTCTCCGACCAAACAAAAAGAACGAAAGCAAACCGCACTTTCCGCGGATTAATATGAGGTTTTCGAAACGGGGCCTGGGCAAAGATGAGTGAAAATTAGTATGCCTATCGGGTATGTATGTTTGTACTTTTGATATAAACTTTAGCTGAGAGGGCGCCCTGTCTTGTTGTCTTTCCGTCTGTCCGTGTATGTTTCGGCGCATTTCCACCAACTGGCCCATATAACTATAAGTACGTTGTGACTCAAAACGTTTTTGCTGTTAGATTTTTTATGGGTGGCTTTTTTGTTTCTTTAGGTGGCTCTGTGGGGACTGTAAACGGATGCACGAGGGTGCACCTGGTTAGGTCTTTGGTGAGAACGCTTACTTTTGGATTCTTGCCTGTACGATTGCTGTGTACGAGATGAGGCCTCTACCGTTGACGAAGATCACAAAGCTGTGTGCAAATTCTGGGACACGAGTGTGTTGCATTGTGTACGAGATGAGGTCGTTGCTTTAAATCGAGGTCATTACAAATTGCATAGTGATGGAACGCCACAAAGACGTGTGCAATTTCTGGGTGACGTCTGTGTGAGAGATGATATATAAACGGTTGCGTCAATCAAATTCGGTAGCTGCGTTGGGACGTTCAAAAAATGTTTGTACTTGGTTGTTGATACTAACCAGACAATTGATTTGACATTAAATAAAAAGGGACCAAGTATACTTCCTTGCGGTACACCAGAAAGAAAATTTTGCAAAGAAGGAAAAGAACTGTCAAAAACTACGCACTGATTCCAATTTGTTAGATATGACTGAAGTAAAGCGGGTGGTACGCCGCGGACATTATATCGACTGAGTTTTTTAAGTAGTATTGCGTGATTTAGAACATCAAAAGATTTCTATATTTTGAAGTACGGTATATATACCTCTTTTTTTTTTAAATAACAAGGCGGCTTCTGTAGATTTACCTTTACAAAAGCATGACAGAGAGTCTGTTAGTATAGAATGTTTACAAAAAAAGTGGTCGAGGCGTGTAAGTGTAATTGTTTTAAATGCTGTGGAAAAGACTGGAAACACTGATAATCGTCTAATTATTTATAACGTGCTTATCGCCTCCCTTATGTATAACCGTGACGTTAGACAACTTCATGCTGGGAGGGAACGGACCAGATGATAATATTAAGTTATATATATGGGCTAAATGTGGGTCCATTATATCTATTACATATTTAACTGGTTTTAATTACAGTTTATTGGCGTCAATACTCTTCCTGGTTGTTATCCCTAACAATGTTAAATAAACACCTCTATCTTTTCGGTTAAATTTAGAAATAGAGTGTCATCAATCTGTGTCTAACAAGGGAGATGACAAACAATTTAACGTAGCATAATTAGGCTTAGGACTTCGTAATCGCAAGAGTCACTTGAGACCCTTCACCATTTCCTGACGGAAAGCGAACTCGCAGGCCGAGTTTGCCTAGTGTAAGCTAGAAAGCTTCCTGTGATAACGCATATCGGGTAGAATGATAAAGTTCTATCGACACTTATAGTCTCGCTCACAAAGCTATCATTTGTTATCTGCTGAAATCTCAAGTCGGCTTAAGGAAGGACTTCGATCTCGTATCTACGGGCGAAATTCGTTCCTGCTTATCACCGAAGTAAGGTCGTCCAAAGAGATTGGACCTTAATACAGGGCTTGACTGTTCCATTATAGGTTTACAGAGACAGGAGTGAGCAAACGCCGTTTTGAGGATAAAAATATCTTAGCACTACACTGACTGCAAAATGTTTTTAAAACCTATGTCGTGTGCCGTCGTTTGGAAGGTGGTAACGTAAGGACTTCAAAACTCAAATGAGTATCAGACTGTTGCTCAAGATTTTGAACCTTCCTCTTTAAGTTTTATCCGCATTTCCAAGCGATTGAATTAGGATACCTCTGTGCAGTGCCTTGAGCGTTCAAATAATACAAACGTTTGCTGCACAATTATATGTTTTTTTGGCCGACCACCATTAAATAAAGCTAACAAAATTTCAATTATATCCTTCTAATACACACATCAGCCATTAGTTTCGTTATTTAGCTCATTTAACTGACTTATAATTCATAAAGTAGCACGCATTTTCTACATGGGTTGCCAAGATGGGCATTCAATGGGAGACAAAAGGGAATAAAGAATGGCAAAACTCATTTGACGCGCTCCAAATCTAATTTATTGAAATAACACACTAAACAGTTTTCCTTCATTAACTCAGTTGCTTATGTATATAATGGTACCTTATCCACTTATAAAAGCAGTGCAGTAATGGCACGAATTGTTGCTCTCCCTTATCCAGACAGCAAAACCAAGGCTCGTCTCTTATTGAGGCAAACACGTTGTTGCAATGTATTGTTTCCGAATCGATATTAATATTAAATTTAAAAAAAAAACATTATATTAACATTAGGGTCTGGCAAAGCTAGATCTTAGTGTGCCCTTATGCCGACACGCGAAGCATATAAAATTATTTGGGCTCACAAAATCATATAATTTCAATCCGACAAACCATTTCCCGAACCCTTCTTTTAAAACAAAAACTGGCAAAAACACAACTACTTGCCTGGTCGAGAGAATGCTGCTGCCTCTCGCTCAGATCTCCGGCGTATCCACTCATGGCAACGCTTGTCAAAACTCCGCGCGCGACGCACTCGGACCCCAGCGCTAGCTCCAATGTTCCAAAACTCAATGCAATGTGACGGACCTGCTTGAACGCATCACCTGTGACGCCAGCCGCTGGCCGCCGAAGTGCACTGGAGCGCCACCAACGCCGAGCGTCGTGTACTAAATCTGCCGTCGTCTAAACGCCTACTATCGGCTATCGTCCGCATTCTCTGCTACGGGAAAACGGTTGGCAACTGAGCGTTCTCTCGATCCGAGAGCTTTGACTTCAGGAGGTACTCAAGTGTAGGTATCATAAAATCATTTATTCTCCACTCGTGCAAATGTAAGCATATTGAAAGACAGGAGTAAATTAAAGAAAAAAAAAGCAAAACTGGTTTTCCATGTTTGTGTTATGATTAGAATCTGAACAAACACAGCGACTCCTAACTTAGTCAACCATGTTGTTTTCTTGGCTCCGGTCGCTGAGGTCGTCCTTTAAAAAACTTTTTTTTTACCCGCTCACGTAAGCGCTAGAAATAGCAACGACAGCTTCGCGGTAAGAGTAGCGTAATCACTCAAAAACCTTCCATTCGTTGACCTTTCAGAAAACAGCTTGAGGGTGCTTCGTTTCTATTACAAATCTGAGGTGAAATGGCAATGTTTTGCTTGTTACGCGTTTATTTTTGCATTTCTAAGGCCAGCAACTCTCAGATCAAAGGTGCATCCTACAAATCGGATGTGTGCTGCGTGACGGCGGCATTCATGGCAACGTAGAGGCCGATAACGCAGTAAGAACGCAGCTGGAAGCATAGCTCGCGCACCCAGATCAAGATAAACGAAAACCAAGTCGAGAAGGCGGCAATAATTTCCTCCCCTTTGAGCCTGACGAATTTCTACCAGAAAAGACAATGTGGCAGAAAGTCCTCACAGACCGATCAGGTAAGACCCGTATGAAAACCTACTTGCCTAATAAAGCAAGAGTGACCGCATCATCCTGCGCAGCATCCGCACAAACACGACACTAATGGCGACCGGCCTTCCAAGCTAAGCTGGACAATACCAGGCGCATGAGACATAAACATGACACCGATTTACTTAAAATGTGCGACTGTACTCGATGCGGGACCGGGGATACAGCCAAGACCACATCTCATCTGAGAATGCAGAGCTACAGCGTGGATGCGACGGGCCGTCACGAAACACCCTCTCCGCTTGGCCTCTGTTCAAGGCTTTTCCAGAACGCACAAGGTCAGCGCGCAAGACCCAACCCAACACTTTCCTGTAATGTATATCCGACGCTTGAAGCTAACACCCTTTCAAACATTTTCACTCCCTCTCCCATGAATGACCCAGGGTCAAGGTGGTGTATTTATCAAAATACGCTTCAAGGAAAACATCAACAAAAACACAGATTGATTATTTCTGGTCTGCCAGTTCATCTGCCAGGGCGGAAAAACGAAAAGGAAATAATCTTTTGATCGTTTCCCCGGCAAATGTAGCTTAAAAATCCAATTGGTTTACAAAAGGCGTGCGTGTCTGTTCTTGCACTAGGGCAGGAGTCTCAAACACGCGGCCCGCGGGCCGCATACGGCCCGCGACTCGCTGAGACGCGGCTCGTCGGCAACCGGCTTCGAGTCTCTGTTCAGATGTCTCAAGCGCTAGAAATGGCATACGCCATAGTGATCTCATCTCGTTGATTAATTTTCGCTCGAAAAGTATCTCTGTTATTTGAACGTATTCATGTAGTTTATACATATGTGTGTTCATTTGACCTTTGTTTCGCTTTATTTTTTGCTTTCCAGCTTTTTGTAATGTACAACGATTCCGCTACTAGGCTACAAGCGCGAGCTATTCGTTGAAGGATGCATTTCGGCTGCACGAACTCTCGATCAGTAGAACTGCCAAAGATCAAAGCTACGAGCTCGGAATTCTCCCCTACAAAAGCAATCACCATTCTCGACTGTTTCGTTTTTTTTTTTTTTAGACATATTGAGCTTCTTTAATTGCTGCGTGAATGGAGCAACGGGAACAACAGTGTACTTGCTCTCTTGTTTCATTCAAAATGCCAGCACGTTGGCAGTGCGGTGTCATTTTAGTTCTTGTTATCACACCAGGTCAGGGTCCAAAGTAGTAAAAACAAATCAAATGTAAAGATGCCACTGGTAAAACTGTGAGTTTGCGAAAAACGCAGAGCAGGAGGTCCTTCTCTGCTCTGGCCCCCACACTAAAATGAGATTGAAACCACTGTCCTAGAGCATCAGCAGAGACTGGGGGCAGTAGGTCTTATTCGTCTTCTGTGTTTGTGGCGGTGTTTTGTTTTTTCGTTTTCTTTTTTCGTTTTCGCCGACACCTTTTTGCATAAGATAGGTTCGTTGTCAACTTACGCTTAGTGATTTTGTTTATTCCTATGGTGTTTCCGCGCACTACACTCAGGGACAACTTATCAAGAAAATTCAATGCTGTGTCTGGGCATTTTTCTTCTTGCTAATGGATGTGTCTTTTTGCACCCGGTAATTTAGAAGAATTTTCGAGTGAGCAATGAAATTTCAAAGTACAAATGACTACTGAAATTCGCTTTTCAAAGTCGTTTATGCTGTGTTAAGGTTTTGAATTCAATGATATTGGTCACTAGGTTTCTTTTTCTTTTTATGTCACCCCTACAACTCTTAACCAAACTGAACGTTAAAGAATATATCACGCGTTTGGAAATTTCGATAGTTTTAATAGACCGGTACTTCTCAGGCCTAGTCAGAGAACATTTTGAGAAATTTTCGCGTCGTTTCGTTGGGTAGCGACACCAACTTTTTTAGTCTAGTCTCCAGCGTCATTTTACTTATTTACCGCTTCCTAAAAGTCAGTGTGCGAACATTGCACATTGCGATGTTCGCACACTGCGATAACAGGATAATTGAAAACCACGCAGTCGATCATTCCGCACTGTTTATATTTCACAGCAGGCTCGGAGATAAAAAAAAAAAAAAAGGTTCATGACTTTTTTTAGGTTACTAACGTACGACCAAGAACGTAACCTTAACGCATTTCTGACTTTTTTGTCGGGTTGATTACCTTTTGTCTGCATTAAAATGAAATACAGCAACCTATGGTGACCTTCAAGCTTAAAGAACGCAGGGCGCCTGGTAGGCATCGTATAGGTTCAATGCACGCCCTTCCCGCTGCAGGAAGCAGATAAATATATTTTGCACTGCGTTTATTGCACAGAGTTGAAGACTACAAATGAACTAGACCGGCGCGTTTAATAAATATTCGAGAGCTGAGGAATACGGCGCTACGGTTACTCGTTCCAAATTTCCACCTTGATTGTAGCGAGGACGCCCACGGGGTAGGGCTACCACGTGAGGAGAAAAAAGTGATGCTGGTCAGTCAACTGTTTGCGTTCACCAAAGCTCAAATATCGTAATCCTGTAATATAAAGACAATCCACGGGAAACGTCTGTGAGCAGATATTGATTTAAAAATAAATTGTTTACAGAAACAGATTTCTTTTCATTATGTTAGTTGAAAGGAAGTGCACGTCGCCCCCGTTCTTCCCTTGTGATATTCTTTGAGTGTTCCTCAACTCAACCAACACGCTTATAAGTCAACATTAGTTGTTGTTTTTTTCTTCTGAGGCGTTTGAAACTCAAAGCTGAAAGAACAGCATTTTAGTGGTATTTGTTGCCCCTCAGAAATATTATGAACACGTAATCGTAAAGCTAAATCTAGCTTAACAGTTCACTTTCTTTTAATTATATTTAGAACGCAAACGTTCTTACGCTAATGCATATGAAATAGTCAATGAAAGCAAAGAAGCTAAACGTTGCCGTAGAAAATACATTGCCTGGTGCAGCTGTGATATCTTCTCTAAATGTAACTGTGTCTCGAGTTATTTTCTTCTTCAATCACAAGAATAACGTACGCCGTAAAAATAGAAAAAAAAACTTTTTTATGATAATGAGTACGTATGTTCCATGACATGTTCGCTTCAGGGTGCTGATTCGTTTCAAATGAAAAACAATGTGTTTACCTTTTGATACAACTGTTTCTGTCAAGAAAGGTCGCTGATAGCTTGAGAAATGCAGGACCTTGCTAGTAATGAGTGCATTATTATTGCTCCATAGACAGTGCGATTGCTCCATTCGGCTGTAAAAGCTCCGAAGGACGAAATACGATGCAAGACGTGTGAACATGATTATTTCTAAACGAGCCACGCTCTGCATTCTTCAAACATTAAGACGTCTCTACATGGTTTGCATTGGCGTCATGTCGGCGGTCGGTGCGATGACTTTGCTTCTGAACGCGCCTCTTCTACAGCACACATTTCGCGTCACTAATAGTGAGTTTTAGTATTGCGTATACGAGCGAACGCAAGCCCCGTGCGTTCGCGTTAGCGTTGCGTGCTCCACACTGTGCGTGCGCGGAGCCCAAAATGCGGCCTTGGATTGGCGCATGGTGACTTCGTGCATGCGCAGCGTGGAGAACGTAACGCTAATACAAACGCGCAGCGCTTGCGTTTGCTCGTATACGCAATACTAAACCCCACTAATGTCTTTTTTTTTTGTCTAGGGGGCAATTGCAAGTATACTTCGTTTCACCAGAGTAAGTCCAGGCGCAGCTGACGCTATGAGCTGATTGGACCAATCAGACAGTGTTAAAAGGGCAGCGTCACGGTGTTCTATCATCGCTGAACCAGTCGTAAACAAAAACAAAAAAAGGTCCAGTGAGTTGCGCTTTTGACGCTGCGGTCCCACTATACTTCGTTTCACCTTCGATCCGAGGGCGGACGAACCGAAGGGCCAATCAAACAGCGCAAAAAGCGCAACGTCATGGCGTACTTTTTGCGCTTGATAGGACTAGCCGGCGTAGGAGCACGCACAGAGAGACGGCGAATAACCCCTGGTCCTATCAACTGCAGAGAGCACGCCATGACGTTGTGCCTCTTTGCTGTTTGATTGGCCCTTCGGCTCATTACATCGGCCGCGCTCGGACCGAAGCTGAAACGAAGTATTCGCAACTTTCAGCGATGGTGGTACCGCGGTGCGAGAATCGCGCTCCCTAGCTCCTGGATGATCGGCTTCACAATAAAGGAGCTTGCCTACATGTTTCTGGGGTGAAAAAGTAAAGTTAGGCTCTAATACTACTCGCAGAAAGCAAAACTAGAATTACTCACGCGTCACAGACCGCGCCTTGTTCTGCTGTTCTACGACGATCATCCAGATGACAGCCATTTTGATAGGCGCCAGTGCGCCCCCTATAGGTCGTGAAAGTTGCGAATAGCTCGTAGCGTCGACTTAAGCTGAAACGAAGTATAGGAATGAGCACCAGCAGGGCTGTCCTGACGTCAGTATAAGGCGTAGAAGACAAGGCCGGCGTCTTTTCCCCCAAAACGTCATCACTGGTGGAACCCCTATAGCTTGCGTCGCCGACAGCGAGCCCATGCAGCGTCTCGCGTCGAGCGCGATGCTGGAGCGCGGTGTCGCCGAGACGGGTGCGTCTGCCTGTTCTTGGCCACTCTCGTCCAGTCTTGGGCAGTAACTTGTTGCTAGTAACGCGTTACCGGTAACTAGTTACTTTTTTCGGTAACTTTTACCTGTAACGCGCTACTCTTTAATACTGGTAACTTCTAACGATAACACTGTTACTTTTTTACTGGGTAACTGTAACTGTTTAGGCCGTTACATTTACAATTTTACTAAATAAATTGGGCCCCGCTGCCGCGGACATGCTAAAATCGCCATCTCGCGGACATAGTGAAATCGCCACGCATTAAATTAACAAAAAATTGCCTGGTTTAGCCCATGACCGAGAATGTACGACGTACGAGTCAGCACGAAACCGGAAAATAAAGGAAGCCGGCGCCCGCGGTAGTAAGGACGTCAAGGAATCTGTCTGTTTCACCGTCTTTGGCTCACTCTTCTCTTATGGGGACCATCTGCGGGTTTGGGTGGTCATGCGACATGTCTCCGAGTATTCCGTCTGGGATGTCACCCCGCCCCCCCCCCCCCCCCCTCTTCCTTCCCCTTTTTCGGATATCTGTCCGTGTTGTCGTTTGTACTCCCAGCCGCTCGCCGTTTCCTCTTCCCTATTAGTTCTCAAGGAAGCCGTCCCCATATTTTGCAGAAAGTCGGCGCGTGTTATAACTTATTAATTCTCTTCGGAGCCGCTCGAGTAAACACGAAGGCAGGTTCAAGTCTTATTGCCTTTTTCGTTGATAGCCTCAACAAAAACCCCAATGGAGGGACACTTTGTTGTGGAACCTATGCAGTGCTCCAGCTGAAGTGATTTCAGGGAAAACACGTGTCATAAGTGAGAGAAACAGCTCCTTTTGATGCGTTTTCCATGGTTGGCGTTTCGGACACAGACGCCGCGGTGGTCATCGCACACTCGTGGAGCACCAGAAGGCCTCACTATGTCTCCTTTCCCCTTATGTTCTTGCGAAGCTGTTTGATCTGCTATGTTTAGGCCTGCTTCCGATTCCTAGTATATTCCATAAGGTAATTATGCGACCATCTGTGTCCTCATTCGTTTCGGAGTGAAAAATAAACGAACACGTTCACTGACGAGGGCCGGTGACAATTCTGAAAAACAGTTGATTATAAGTTATAACAATTATTGCAAATAAATTATGCACGTCAAAATGCTGCAACGGCGAATGACGGAAGAAAAGAAGCACCCTTCGGGTTTAAAATTTTCTCATTTCTTAGTTTACCTTTCTTCTGACTATAGTGTAACAAATAAAATAATATTGTTTTGGTTTGTGATTTCTTGTGTCCATTTTTTTGTGCTGCAACGAGAAAATAACGGCGTTACTTTTTTTACAGTAACTGTAACACGTTACTTTTTGAAGCCAGTAACTGTAACTGTTACAGAGTTACTTTTTCCCCCTAGGTAACTGTAACTGTAGCACTGTTACTTTTTACTGGTAACGTGCCCATGAGTGCTCTCGTCGAGCTTCAACGTGTTTGCCGCTTGGAGTGGGTCGGAGAGTACAAACGATGGCGTCATAGGCAGGCCTTGTCTCGTAGGTGGTATTGGAGTCGGGCGGATGCGCACAGGCCTTCTTTTCGATAGAAATAATTCTCCGGCCTCCCGCGCATCGCAGTTTGGTGTGCTCTCTGCTTGGCTCCTCAGAACATAGGAGTGTCCCAATTAGTAATCGATGTCAGGAGTTTCATTTTTGACGAGTGCTTTTATTAATAATCTATGTCAGGTGTCCATTTCTTTTTTTGCGGTGACGCTTTAGCAGTGTTGTTGTAGCCGTTCCCGAAAAAATAAGTAACGAAATAGTGTCACTCGTTACCTGCAAAAAAAAAAAAAAGGAACGCGTTACGTTACCGTTGCCGATGAAAAGTAACGCACGTTACTTTTGCGTTAATTTCCATTTTTAAATCGACGGTAACAGCATTGTTTTTCTTTTCTTTTCGACGCCATTGGGACAAATGAAATGGTCATTGTTTTTTTTGTGTTTTTTTTTCTAAAGTGGTACTTTTTGCGCTGGGAAAAAGACAGGCATTTTTTTAAGGTATGACGAATGAGCGCAATCAGTAATAACTTGGCGCCTATACTTCGTTTCAGCTTAAGTACAGACGCAGCCGACACTACTAGCTAATGGGACCAATCAAGGAGCACCAAAAGCGTAATTATCTGGGCTTTTTGTTTGTTTATGATTGGTTCAGCGATGATTGAGCACGTACAGAAATGTGACGAACACCCTAATGGTGTCCTTTTGACGCTGTTTGAATTCTCCAGTTAGCGCGTAGCGTCCGCTGCGCTTGGACTTATTGTGGAACTTGGTATAGGAACAAAAAAAGAAACTTTAGGTGCACTTTTTTTAGCTTTTGGGTAGAAGGTGTAACGAGTAACGTAAATAAGTTGTCCGTTACAGGAAATAAGTAACGTAGATACGTTACCCGTTATTGTCTTAGAAAAGTAACGTGTACGCTACTACGCTACCGAAAAAAGTAACGCGTTACCGGTAACGCCGTTACTAGTAACAAGTTACTGCCAACACTGTGCTAAAGCAAGTTATATGAGTTATAGGAAATATTATAAGCTATATAGTATATATGAAACAGAATTGACATGCAGCCTCATTAAAACTATTATTTGCCGGCCCTCACGCCATAAGCTGTCGGAAGAAGCGTGTTACGACAAACTGTCATGAGATTCAAAAACAGTTCCGGCTGCGCCCGTTTCAAATCGAAACTGGCCGTAATTGCCCAATGTGAAATCGACCTATGGTTACGTGCCGCTTCCCACAAATCAAATTTTAATGAAATGACTTCGAGGGACACTCACATTTCTCCCCAAAAATAAACTATCTTCATTTTCTGCCAGACGATTTATTCTGGTGTCACGAAACTACCCAATCAATATTTTCCTACAGCCTCACGTATTTTTTTAATAAGGTAAACGAAAACGCAACTGCTCGAAACCAAAACCGAAACTGCACTGTGGAGAAAGAAGAAATGTAAAGGACGAGAGAGTTGCCGGAAGTGACCTGAATACAGCCGACCCAGTTTTGTTTTCTTTTCTTGCCCCTTCGTTTTTCTGGTTGTGCGCAGTAGAGGAAAGACGCGCGGGTCGCACGTCACGCGAAAAACACAAACGTCAGCCATATCGTGTTTTCTCGTTTGCGCGTTTTTCAAGCTCTTATCATTTCGTGTTCGTAAGGCGAGCGATGTCATCAGCCAGGAGAAGCTCGACGACTCGGCGACGTCTTTGTGCGAATCAGCTTGCTGGTAGGGCGTGTGGTACGGTATAAATTCTAACGGTTTTGATCGGTAAACGATTTCTCTTTCTAAGCTAGACAGTGTTGCCGGTGCAGCGAACAACCGTTCTGAAATAGAGGTACCACACCTGTCGTTCGACACCATCGCTTAGCCCGCTTCGTTCAGCCGGCCAGCCCGCGACTCCTGCGATGCGACGCCATGTTGAGAATTACGCAGATAATTCACAGAGCGCTTTCGGTTCTCTGTGCTATCTTTTTTTTCGCTGCAATCAGTCTTTGCAGATTTTTAGAAGCTACAAAAAAATGCATGGGTATCATATTTTTTCTTTTCTTATTTCGAGTGTGCGGCTTTGATGACCCACGACTCTGATGATATGTGGTGGTGTGTCTAAACCATAGAGAACGGCACGTGACGACGGAGAAGAGAGTGAGCGCGACTCAGACCGGCCAGTTCTCGATCGGTGGTATTTGGGCGGTAAGAAAACGAATTGCGAGCCGCAAACTGTGTTCTGGGTAGTTGAACTCTCATATGTCATGTACATATAAAAACCTTGGCGAGCATAAATGCCCTGTCAGTGTCCCTCAAAGTTTCGTGAAGACTACAATTTCTCAAATTTTGCATATACAAATACATTATATACTTCACGTACAAATTAAAAAAGTGTCATGTCTTGCCATTTTCAGTTGTAATATGTTGTGCTCGCAATATAGTCCCGTTGCCCAGACTTTCCAAGATGAGCGAGATATCAAGCCAGGAAAAAAATGATGCAGTTTACACTGCTTAAATCGCGGCCGTCTTACAATTATTTTCCGATTCACTCCACAATGTATTGAAGAACACGCTGAGAGAAACCGAAGCCAATCCAGTGCAGTTTGACTGTCGAGTGACCCTTTGCTGGTGCGCAGCGCTTTGGGGCGGCATGTGACGTGATACGACCAACCCGATATCTTAGATGGGATTGCACGTCGACTCCGCTCCGCTCCAACAAGGTCAAACGGAGTATAGCAGGTTCGCACGTTTGTTTTTCTTTTTGCGCTTTGCGCTACAGAAGCCTTTTTGAGTGGTGTATTTGAATTTATTTTGATTGTTTGGCCGTCGAGTTTTTATTGCTCTTTGAGTTCTCTACAAAGGATGCCTAAAATAAACAATATTATCATCCATGTCCGGGGTTCGAGGTATCTTCGGGGTGTTTCAGGTGAAAAACGTAGGACAACTGCTTCTTGGTGAACCAGCTATAGCTGTTGTCAAATGTGAATACATCTGATGATGAAACAGAGCATATATATTAGTTTTGTAGCTTTCAACAACAAGAAAATGCAATTGAATAGGCGCAGCTGCATGAATTCGCAAAATAATTTAAACAAATATAGGGCTAAACACAAATATAAGACATTGTAACAAAATTGTGCATAAATGCATTTATTTCAAATGTAATGACTTACAAAGTATAAATATGAAAATAGATGGTTGATTACATGTAAATACTCTACAACGTAAATTTTATTCCCTTAAATTGACATCTGCCACATCAGTTTAACCCCGAGAAGAAAAATCATGGCTAAACGAACAGTGGAATTAATGTTACAATAATTAAGATCAAAGAAAAGAAATGAAACCTTTAGGGATAACAGTCATTGGACGTAAAACAAGAAGGTGCAGAGTCAGGAATTAGAGTGAGTTCTCGTTAAATAAGTTGAGTGCGAGCTTATTTTCAAAGATGCATTAAGACATTAAGACACTTCTGAAATAACAAAAGTATTTAAAACAACATGTCATGAATGCGACACAAAAATGAAAACAACCTCAATCAAAAATCCTATCCGCGTGTTACCTGATTTTTATTTTTATTTTTAGGACTATTTTTGCGCAAACTTTTCTAATATGCATTGTCTTTGTATGTGACTCACATCGTGACAGAGGGAGCCCCCGCGCGTATTTAATTACACTTATATTTTAAACTCACATTTTTATTGCTTAAATACGATGGACAGACACATTTATTTACGTGTTATTAGTAATATTTTTTAAATAATGTTTTCATAATGTTTATTCTTTCGCTCCTGCATAATAAAGTCACAGTGCAGTTGCTCTTTTTTTCTGACCTAAATGATTTCTTAAACCCCGAGTCAATTTCATAACCGTTGCGGGACCAGAAGCCTTGAACAATATAACGCCCAAAGCTCTGGTCAATTTACTTTGAAACGTGTGCGGGTTTCGGGTGCCACAACCGCCATATCGGCGGCTCGCCAACTTTCATGTTATGGTCACCGCGACATCGGCTCATCAGAAGAGCTCATTAGAACAGGGTTACATTCTGGGTGCCTGGTGCATTTTATGAACCTCCTAGAAAAGTTTGGCTTCTTTCTTCTCTCCGTTTACCCTATTCTAGAATTCCGGTCTTAAGCTTTCAAACTGCTGGTTATAAAATGCGATTTCATGCTAAACTTCCTGTTTTTTACGCTGTCGTAAGCTTTTGTAAACTGTTTGAATGAGTATTAAAAAATGTATATGTAAGGTTGTTTTTTTGTTTGTTTCTCGATTGTATAGACGACATAGCTTGTGTAATCACTCCCAAATCCTTTGCCAATTTTCTGTTAGCTCTGAAATTGTTTAAAACTTCATACTCCTAAGGTTTCAATTTATTTTTTACCAAGAAAGGATCTTAGAGATTGTATTACATAGTTTTATTTACTTATTTATTTATTTTTGCTGCTTTGGAAAAGTTGATAAACTTCTAGATTAAGCATATACCAATGCTGTATATTGCTTTATGTTTTGAACTTTGGGGGAATAGGAACCCCGTCAGACAGCATTACGTTTTGTCCCTGCCTCCCTCCCGGCAGAATTGTCCTTAAAAATATAAATCAATAAATAAAAGACATTGACGCTACCTGTTTGTTTACATTATACCACTCAATAAGGAAACAAGCAGCCGTATTGCAAGAAATCGGTAATTGTGTTTTTGATTGGGAGCTTTGCGCTACTTTTCATGGCCTACCTATGTTAAATAAAAATTAATGCAACTGCCAAGGGTTAAAGCAATATCATTCACGAACGCCGAGGAAGTAGCGAAAAGCACAGTCCAAAATGGACCTCAAGTTTTATTTTAAACGTTTCGTTTTTTGTGTTGTTTTTTTCCAGTGTTAGATGTTAAGCGTTCCTAAAGAAGGTTGTCATCTTGGAAAACATTCGCATATTTCTAGCGGTCTAAGCCTAACAAAAAATAGAAAACATTTTTTCAAAAATATAAAAAAGAAAATCAATTTTTAAAAAAAAATTACCGAACTGCCCGTCGAGCGTGCCTCTTTTTAGGCTGTTTTCTTTTTTTCAAGACTCCAATCTCGCCTGCGCAATCAGCATCAGGGTGTAGGCTAATATTAAATTTTGAATTTCAAATAATCTTTCAGAACTACACTCTAAGAAATGCCTGCGCCTCTACTTACCTGCAAAACACTCGAAGAGCCAATCTGTGCGATCTACGAAATCGGCACAGCGAATAATGAGGCGGAACATCTGTTTAAACCTGAAAATGAAGTCTGCGCTGTGGCATTACGCCATGCAAGCATGACGCTTTGCATTGCGTAATGCCACAGCGCAGACTTCGTTTTTAGGTCCTAAACGGATGTTCGGCCTCATCATTCGCTGAGCAGATTTCGTAAATCGCAGATATTGGCTCTTTGACTGTTTTACGGGTAAGTAGACGCGCAGGCATTTCTTATAGTGTACTGTTTCTTTTTACACTCGTGTCAACATGCTTTCTTAGGAAGCGGTATAAATGAGAATGTTTCGTAGGCATTTGCGTATTCATAATTTCAATTCCTTGTGGCTCTTTCATCACAATTTTATAACCATATGCGGAAAGTTAGCAGCTAGGTGAAGGAAAACAAACGTGTATTCATATACTTCTAGATTAAATATAATTAAAAAAAAAATAAGTCCTCACATGTTCCAGGCTCAGGGCAGCAAACCTCTCCACTCTCAGCGACCTGGTCACACTTCACCCTGCTGAGAGGCAAGAGCTCCTTGGAAATTCCGTTTTCCCCAGAGACATACGCGATTCCGAAGCCCAAGTCGTGGCAGGGATTGGTCTGGAACCTCCACTGCAGCCTGGTGCCGGCCCGTTCCACCCTCACGGGAGCCTCCATCTTCTTTCCCCGCTCCAGGAAGCATGTGGTGGCATCGGGATCAGTGGACACTCTTGGACTGTTTCTCAGGTACAGTTCCGGTGGTACCTTGCCTCCTCGTCTCACCTGCGATGGTAATATCCGTTCATACGCAAAGTTACACCAAAGCGCAAAATATGAAAGTTCTAATTCAAAACTAAATCAGGTGACGACATTTTGGGTCACTTATTCTGACGTTGACTCATCAGGAATAAGTTTTCAAATTTTAACCAGAAAAACGCAGAACTCAAAAAAAAAGATCGAAGTGCCTAGATCAGTAGACACACGTGCCCGAACAAATATTTCCTTAGACAATACTTTGTAGTGAAATAGTTCCGCCGTAAAACGCGATTTAGAATAAGGTATGTCTGTCTCTAATCCCGCCCAATACTTCAATAATCGCCCTCCCAGCTCTCACTGGTTGGAGAGGACTGACGTGTGGAAAGTATTTGCAAACTGGTCACTGAGTACTATGGTAGTCTTTTATTCCACATATTATTTTGTTATAATACAAACGATCTAAATAAGGCCATTACTGTCTGTAAAAATGGCACTTCTTTTTTAATATTGTTTTAGGCTTAAGTTTGTTTTTTAGGTTGAATAGTCCTAAGAACTCTTGCGTCAGCCGAAGACTGGCGCAAAATCCAGCTAAGTCAGCCAAGCACTGCGTCCACAACACCAACACATGGTTCCTGTTTTTCATCCCAAGACTTTAGTTGTCAACTTAGCCACTAGGAGCGCGAAGATTGGATAACCTCCTCAATATCGCCGTGCATGCGCATATTTCACGACACTTTTAGGTTTAACATCCGCCTGCCTCTTAGCGAAAACTAAGACGTTTGAAATATACCACATTCTAATTTGAGTATATTTGAAGTACAGCTCATAATTGTAAGTACACAAAAAATATACCAAAAATACACACTTCTTTTTTTTTTTACTTAGTTCTAAAATATATTTCTGAAAAAAGTTTTAAAATGCCTTTATTTAAACTACATTTGAAGTCCTCTTCATGCGTTCTGAAATATGTAAATACTAAATTAGTAGGCACAAAATACCTTTCAACTAGATTTCTTAAAATATTAGTTTATTTCATGCAAAATATACTACAACCCTAAAAAAAAGGCAGCGATCAAAAATATGTGCGGAATGCTCTTAACATACCTAGAAATCGTAAATACTGTTCTGTTATACCCTAAGTACGTTTTGACTGCAATAATTTGGTAGTTTGACTTAAACTACCAAAGTATGAAAAGCTTGCCTATCAGAAATTCACTTCAAGCAGATGTGGAGTACATTGAACTGCCTAAATACAACATTTGATTAGTTTGCCAATTGAGTTGTGCAGCATCGCACTGATAAATCAGAGAAGTTTATGTTATTGTTTTTTTTTTTCTATCAAGAACACACCTGATGAGTTTCTTGCACACCAATCACAAACGGGGTTCGGGAACTACAACTACAACACTTGCTGATGCTGGAAAGCTTCAGCAAGAGCAGTGAGCAGATATGTTTGGCGTGGAATTGTGTTAGCACAGTGTTAGCTCACTGAATGTGTATACTCGCCATTGCATGTGATGTGAGTAGTGACTTTAATATAGTGACGTTAATGACCGTATTAAATAGTCAACTAGTAAAGAAAAGCAAAACTACTATTTTAAAGTGAAGAAACTAGCTTGACTCGCTTCATCATGAGTAATGCTATGCAGAGAAGCAATAACATTTCTTCTAGAAGCCGTTTTTGTGGATATTGTTTTAGCGACTGCGCCAAATTATTATTAGTTGTACCAATGCTTTTTAGTAAGAGATATCGTCCACAAGCTTCAAAACACTGTTTCCCATTTGACAGACTCCCTAGGAGAATATAGAATACTTAGAACCTTAATAAGTGCAGAGCTGGTCACCGGCCAAATGATTACCTTGAATATGTAGGCTATATAAGGCTCTAGAGCAGTTAACGGGAGAGTGATTCAGGTGTCCAGTGCGTCATGGTGTTTGTGTTTGTGTTCGTTTCTGATGTTTAGTTCTGGGATGTATTTAGTAGAGTCTTCAAATACACACAAAAATGCATTCACTAACAAAATCCCCCCGAAAAATTGTGTAGCCGCTTTTTAGGACACAAATGACATCTTGATGGGGAAGGAATTATATTTTTGGTATATCTAAAATATTGTCTGATCAATATTTATGATATATTTTGAATACATTACGTGCGTATTTCGAATGCGGACAAAATAATACAGAATGAATACAAAATGAATATTCATATTCAATATATTTCAAATTCGTTTCAAGTACGGCCTCTTTTTGCTAAGGGGCGATTGCGTATTCCAGATAACTTTCTCGCACCCTCTGCTTGTTAGGTGTATGAGGCTCGAGTCAAGCATAAACCGGTAATTAGACAAAGTGTTACACTAGACAGTACTGACAGAGACCAGGAGGGACACATTCTGCTGTGATTGAGCTCGGCAGATCCTATGTGCTCAGCTCACGTCACGGTGTCATGACGTCAGGTGACGTGACACCATAACGTTGTGTGACGTTACGTGCGACACAGTCAAGTAATATTGCGACGTTGCGTGACAGTGTGACCTTACTGACGCCGAACACTGGCGCGAAATCCAGCAAAGTCAGCCAAGCACTGCGATCCCAACACCAACACATGGTTCCGGTTTTTCATCCCAAGACTTTAGTTGTCAACTTAGCCACTAGGAGCGCGAAGGTTGGATAACCTCCTCAATATCGCCGTGCATGCGCATATTTCACGACACTTTTAGGTTTAACAGCCGTCTGCGATTGCGTATTCCAGATAACTTTCCCGCACCCTCTGCTTATTATGTGTATGAGGCTCGTGTCAAGCATAAACCGGTAATTAGAGAAAGTGTTACACTAGACAGTAGTGACAGAGACCAGGAGGGACACAATTTGCTGTGATTGAGCTAGGCAGATATTATGTGCACAGCTCACCTCACGGTGTTATGACGTCAGGTGACGTGACACCATAACATTGTGTGACGTTACTTGAGACACAGTCACGTGATATTGTGACGTTACGTGACACTGCGACCTTACAGACTGACGTGGCGGCATGTTGTAGTATAATGCCATGGTGTCACGTTACTTTATGGTGCCATGTGTGACGTCACGAGGTCACGTGACATCATGATGTCAGGTGAAGTTATGGTGTTCTACAGTCCATCGTGACGGTTATTTGTGACGGTTCTTTGAGTCAATTCTTCGTGACGGATCTTCATGAGGATCCTCTCACAGAATTCGGCTAATAAAATAACTTCCGTGTTAAAAACAAATAAATATGTGCGAGCCTTACCAAGTAGGTGCACTCCTCATCTCCGTTAGGACCCACCAAATCCCCTCCCCAGTGGGTGGGTAACTGCGAGGGATCCACATACTGGAGCATCACCGGCTGCCAGTTCTCTGCAAGGGTTCATGCGGATTCAGGAAAGAGGCTTTCAATGGGCATATCAAAAATTCATGGTCATGAATGGCTGTAGTGTTGAAAGGCTATAGCAACAGTCAGGTTTCGTTTTGGTTGTGTTCTTCGCTATATATTAAAATAACTGGCTCGTTAACTGTTACGAGGCATGAAAAAGTAGTGTTACCAGTAAGTATGTTATTGTATATCGATATGATTTGAAAAAAAAAATTCAGCAATCGATGCGAGGCTGAAACTTGTTTATATTTCTTCAAGCGTTAGATTTAGTGAAGAAAAAACTAATAATATTGTTGGTTTTGATATGAAGGTCGCCTATCACTGTAGGGCTAATATGAGTGCAAATTAGACTCAGTCCAGCGTCCGTCTGGCTAAAAAAGGCATGAGGGAGCTGAGTCTTTTAGCAAAACATTTCTGGTCCTTCTTAAATTCGCAATGAAATTGCTTGCTGGAAATTTCCCTTTCAGCTCGGGCTATCTCTACGTTGAGTCCCGATGAAGCTAAATATTTTAAAGAAAGTCCCAGTAGGCGGTATTTGAAGGAGATTATTACCTTCTCGATTTCAGCATTCTTAGACGTCGATTCTTCTGATAAAAGTGTGTTGTAATATTACAGGCTATTTTGAAACTTATCTTTTAAATACTGAATCATAATTTTCTTGCTAAGTCTGCGCCTGATATCCAGACGTCGATACATTGTTAGTTTCTAAGAAAAAAATTAGGGCTTCTGTTTGAGGTCGTTCTTTATTTATTCGTGTAAAGATTTGTGTGCGCTATATTTTGCAACTTTGATTATAGTATTTTTATTAATTTAAAGAGACTGAAAGCGACGTTTCCCCAGCAATGGCTTAGGCTGCATAGAATCACGGAATTAAGGAGTGAGCTTCTAAATTTGTCTAGAAATATTCAAATTTTTAGGGAGTGAAGAGCTAGTGTTTATTAGTTGACGCCACGGGACCTCACGTGATGTGATCTGATGTTACGGTGTCAAGACGTGTGTTATGGAATGTGGTCACGTGGCGTAACATTGTCAAGTGGAGATGTCATGTGACATCAGTTTATTGTATTATACGCCAACTACATTGTTACGCTAAATTTAGCGATACAGAAACGCTTCCCGCGTGCCCAATGACGTGTGAGAACATCTGAATTGGCGCATAATTATAAACCCATTAAATTGCCCCCTAAATTTAGCGGGGATATGCGCGGACGGAGGGGTAAACTTCAGGTAGTAGGGGATTACAATAAGAAGCATTCCATACTTTTGAAAATAATTAATCGTTTTCACTCGGGCATTCTGCGGGACGTGGTCAAATGCTTAGAAAATCGAAACAAAACGTAATTAAAACACTTTGTTGGGTGAAGGAAAGGGTAAGGTGAAGTGCGAATTCGAAGAGCTCTGTCGTAAAACTACTCAACTTGAAAACGTGCTGCCACGTGACACGCAAACGATCACTTCATAAATGTGTAGAAATACATTGCAATGGGTAGTTTTTCGTAACAATCATGTAATCATGGTGGCAACATAACGCACAGCACAATATCGCTCAAAAGTACTCACCGCGTGAAAATATTTCTAGCTTGTTTTTCGTATTCTCCGCGAGAAATGGCTGCAGCAGCTTCCAGAATATAGGGAAGAAGCTGGGAGCTACAGAAAAGAAACAAGTGCTATAAAGAAGTCATTTATTACTTCTCATTATTTATCATACCCATTCGTTTTGGTAATATGGAGTATGCGGTTGTGTCTTCTCATTAATGTGCTGATGTAAATAAAACAAATTCATGCTTTTTTGGATAAGATCATATTCAATTCATATAGCTTTTTTTTCCGGACTGTGTCTAAGATACATTATAAGACGTGGCTCGTCTCAGATATTCGTTTGCTAAATATTGCAGAAAATAGTCGAGAGTAAACGATGTCAAGACAGGTTCTGTAGTGATGCAGTTCTTGCTGAATTACTGCTGACTGCTGACTTACAGAAAAGTTAGTTGTAAAGCTACACGTTCAACTCTGTGCACGACATTTCTGGGGCAGAACTGAGAATATACATAACCTTCGGTATGTGGCCGGCTCGTTTGTCAATCCAAGAACTCTTTCAGAGCATTATAGTTCAAAACTAAAGCGATCAAAAACCAACGATGAATTGTAGATCTTTATGCAAATTCAACGCGGCGTTAACTTTTTATTTGGTTCTTCGAGTAAAAAAGGAGGTATTAAAATTTTCACGTATGTACAACCGCCTGGTGCCTACACTCACCGTTGATGATCAAACATCGCTCAAGTATCTCCGGATAGTATTTCTCGTAAAGCGCCGTCAGGTGTCGGAGAATTTCTATTACTGGGGAGAAAATGGGGTGATCATAGCATTAAGATTGGTCACTCACATACCGTGTTAAGTTTGAAAGCCTACCTTGCCAGCAGTAGACTTGCTTGAGGTGGAAGTTATCGTAATCAAATACGACAGTAACTGTCTCCACGACTCTTCTTAACTGAAAAGAACGTTATGGATGAGAGAAGTGTGGAGGATTAGCAACTGTTGCTACTACCGTTGGTATTCACCCTCATGCAAACCGGCGTCCGCTGTTGTTGGGCGTGCGTGGAGATCATAGACACCGGTTTTATAATGTGGTTTTATACCATCAAGATCGGCGTTTTTGGATGAGAATAAGTCAAGCTCACTTTGAGCCTTCGCTTATACAACAGAGAGTTCACTTATGGTTATCAGACAATTGAAGACAACATCCATAGTAGCTATAAAAACAGAAACATAAACAACAAAAATATAATTAGATATGGTCAACCTGTTATGTAATAAATTAGATGCTTGACCAATGCTTTCTGTGTATATGTGAGAGGAACTTATAAAAAGGAGCAGATATCAGTTCAGAATGTCTGCGTTCCCGACAAGGGATATCGAATAACAAACGGAGCACCGCCGAACTGAAAATTTACCTTCTCGGTCTGCGTCTTCATGTCCGCGATCGCCACTTCAATCTGGTACGCGGCGTGCTTCACTATCGCATCCATGGACACGCACTGGGCGATTCCTGGGTTGAAAAATAACAAGTTTTTCGCAATGTCGTCCGACGTTGATAGGCTGCGTTAGAAACGCTGACTCTCAAAACTGGTTGTAAAACTGTTTCTCACTTCACGAAAGGAATTAAAAGCAAGAGCTGTTGAAGCACGACTTGTCATTAATGTTCACATTTCTGCTTCCCTGCGCATTACGCGGAGAATTATTTATGTAGTACTTAATGGTGTACGTATTAGGCTTCGCACAGCCAAACCCACAAAAAACATGAGAATTTAAATTCATATTTAAAACACGTGCTGATTTCCACCTTTCCCAAAATATCTCTAAACGATGTCGGCTATTCCCAATGTTCACTAAAGATCGTACCTGCTCACTGAGCATTCCTTATTGTTGGGTACCACAGAATTGGTGTTCCACATGTAAGCTGTAAAAAATCACCCTGACGTTTCGCGTGCTTGCTGTGGTACATTATAGTGATCATGTCATTATCACAAAGTTATGACGTAACCGGAATAACAGCCCACCCCGCGCATCGCTTTCGGTATCCTCCCTCCCTCTGAACTTTTCACACGATGCCGTGCTTGCATTCGAACGCCATCTCGCGCAGCGTTAAGTTAAAGGATCGAGGTTTTTTTGTTTTGATTGGCAGGTCATGTCATAACATTTAAAGGGTGGTCAATACGTTTTGCCTCCTCGGCTGTAAGTGTTTTTATTCAGCGAAGTAATTTAAAGATGTAACATTTAAATGAAATTTTCGAATCATTCAAATCTTTCCTGGGCGCCTACGCATGAGGGCATGGACGGTAGCGAGTGGGCACATAGCGAGACGCGAGCAGCAGTTAGCCAGGTGACATCTTCCCCGAACGCATTCACCATTTCAGCCTGTGGAGAACCCTGCCCGGCTGACCCAGCGACCGCCAGGGAAATGGCCAAGCAGCGAAGACGAAGGACTTTTCGGCAGCTCCGCGAAGAGCAAGAGGTACGCCCGAACGCGCGGAAACGCCTTGATCCCCCGTTGCCGGAAGAGCTATCGAGGTGCACTAGGACCCTCGTTCACCGCCTCGCGACAAACACTGCCCTATGACCGGCGCAGCTCCATAAGCCCCTTCCCGACGACACCGACGAAGGCGTATGTCGCCGCTGCCGTACGCGCATGACCACTACTCACACATGTATAGTCTGGGAGTGCGATCGCCACGAGCGCCTTCGCACCAATGAATTTTCTCCGGGACATCTGTCGGTACCGAAACCAAACGCTCGATGACTGTCGGAAAAACAACCCTTGTTTGACGCCGGAGGGTCACGCGTTAATGACGAAATTTGCGTCACTTCTTAGCCACAGCACGTTGAAGAATTCACTTTTCGTTTAGTAGTTTATCTTCAGATTGTTTTTAAAGCGCAGCTCTTAAGCGCCCGTTTCCGGGTTTCGCGGCGTCGGTGTCGGCGTCGGCGTAATCGCGCTAGATTTAGCGGGAAAATCGACGTCACCTGACCTACGCACCAATACAATTCCCCTCTAAATTTAGCGGTGAAATTCAGTTTCTACGCTAGAATTAGCGGACAAATTCAGTTTCTCCTCTGGATTTAGCGGGAAAATTGACGTCACGTGACCTCAACACGTGACCTCAACACGTGACCTCAATATCACGTGACTTCAACATAAATTCAATTCTCCGCTAAATTTAGCGGAGAATAGTCGCTCACGCCTCGTTTGTAATGCCCGTCTAGGAAACTTGACAGGTATTGACAATAATTCTCCGGCCACGACGAGAAAAGAGCTGAAGAAGGAACTCCCCTATTCCCGAGACTCCTTTTTGTGTGTACCATAAGTCGCTATTGTCCCTTTACAAGATTATAGAAGATTAACCCTTCACTCAAAATTCGTACGAAGGCAGAGGGGCTATGTTCGACAAATGTTTCGTTTCTCCCAAAAAGAAATGGAAGTGACGGAAGTGACGATATCGCGTCTGATTGGTTAAAGGCTCAAATTATAAAAGTTCCCTCTTTCGTCATTTGAGCCTCTAGCCAACCAGACGCGATATCGTCACTTCCGTCACTTCCGTTTCTTTTTAGGAGAAACGAAACATTTGTCGAACATAGCCCCCCCAGCTTTGGGGTTACTTGCGGTGGCCCGACCGCTGGTGCGCTTCGGCTGCTTTCTGCGGATGCTAGGAGCCATCGAGGCTTATCCAAGCCCGTGCAAATGTCACATGACCTTGGAGTGGGGGCACAGCAACGCGCGGAAAGCGTATCACGGGCTACGTCCACAAGGCGGGATTGGCTGGAATAGCTCGCAGCGTCCGCTGCGTCCGGACGGAAGGTCCCGAGGCAAACTACGTCACGATTGCGGCGGATGTGACGTGTTCTCCGCTGGCTGCTCTCCGAGCGTTTGCCAGAGTGATCCGTTTAGATCGAAAAATACAGCAATCATGCTGAAAATACAAACGTGCAATTGTCATTCAAGGATATTGTGGATCACATTCAGCCTATTTGTGAACACGACGGGTATATTTCAAATTTCGTTAAAGTATCCCCTTAACCTGACTTGCACCCATGATTCAAACGTTTTTCAGTGATATCACGCTGCAAAGAAAAGCAACTTGTCACGGCCGATGAGGTGGCTTATCATTTTAGTTCGCCCGCCACGAAGCAGCGACTGCAATCAGCTCCGACGCGCTGTGACGCAAAATAGTGACGTAGATTACGCCTTTAACACGTGACCCTCCGGCGCCAAAAACAAGGTTTGTCCTCTCGGCGGGCATCGGGCGTTTGGTTTTGGTATAAGCAGATTTTCACAACAAAATTTGACAAATGAATAACTCCATTTAGGTACAAAAGCGAGCGTGTTGGTAACAGTAATTGAACATGAGGAAAATACATAGAAAGGGGGACGGATAAATTTCCCCCTTTCTATGTATCTTCCTTATGTTTAATAACTCCAACTGTGTGTTCGATTCAAGATCTTTAAGAACTGGGCTGGCCTCTAAGATTGATGGCCTCTGTTTCTTTAATATCTACATGAGCCCTAAAACGTCTAATTAAAAAAGTAATTTGTGAATTTTAGGTTATTTGTCACCTATGAATATTATTATTTCTTGAACATACTTCCCTCCTGGCCGAATAACTCAGTCGCGCAGACCGCATTTGTGTAGCTTTCACAGCTTATTTTTAATATTCTGTGTTCGAAAAAATATCAAGAACCCTGCATGGTTCGGAACTTTTATGACCATTGAAATACAACAATTACGTTGCTTTAAAGATCAATTTAGCTCATACTCAGGGAAATGTACTTTAGTACACTATGACACTATATTACCACGCGCAAGCGCTTTGTGGTTTTGGTCTGATATTCTTCCTTTTTCTCAGAAAATTTGCGACTTCGCAAAGAAAACAAGATGGTAGTGTCTTCACATTATAATCTGGTGTGTAGCGGGACATAATAAAGGAGTATCGTGGGGCCTTATGGAACGCAAGTATTGGTCACTACCGGTTAACACTCACACCGTATCGGGGCAGATAATTCGTGGTCACCTGAAAAATCCCCGTTGCCGAAGCGCATGATATACAAAGGCCTGCCGTCCCGATCATGGTTGCACAGACTTCCTGGGAAATAGCGCCTCAATACCTGCGTGCAGAACAATCAAAAATGTTTTCAAACAATCTTGTCAACTGTATATGTGCCCGATGGTTACACTCTCTTCACTGCTATTTTGACGAAAACGTTTATGTTTTAATCCCAATTTCAGAGTAGGGACAAATATGTATGCTAACATGTTTTATTCTTTATATGTATAACTTAGAGGCACAGGAACGTCAGTTAAAAAACACGAAAATGGCAAGATGTGTTGCTTGCCCCTTTATCTCTCACCTCTTTGAAGATGGTTTCAAGATTTCGACATGGTAACTTTAATTACAACATTAAACACCTGCTCTAGCTCACATGTAACTAGCGATTTGAGAGAAAACTCGAGCAGCTACGGCTATGAACACCCCGACGCCTGTGCTACCTACTCTTCACGGGCGGCTCTACTACTATGGTCAGATACAAATTAAAAATACGTCAGAAGCTTCTCCCTCACTCTCTTTTCCGCCTGACTGTGTTCCTCCGCGATGCTAAATTATTCCTCTACCATGGTGTGCGTCGCGCCAACGTCACATAACTTGTCGGAGCTATTGCCTTGGTTGGTCCGCGGAGCAATTCGATGCCGTGTTTTGTACTCGGTGATATTTATTTAAAGCATTCTTGTTTTGTTTCCGGCTATAGAATCGCGGAAATCCGAAGTGTTTTTTGGGGAGTTTCTGTTGTTACAGAGATAAGCGGCAGGAAGGAATAAAAAGATACACGTTCACACGACGAAGCCGAATGATTGTATGGAAACCGGGCCGGGCACGATGGTCAGGCGCACCACTGCGCCAGCGTCGCCGTCGTCTTCGTAGCCACGTGACGCATTTAGCTGTCATTTGGTGGATATTCTGATGAATGGGCGATATAGGTCGTTAGGCACACCGATCAGAGTTTTTTTCTCGGCACCATAGAAAAAACTATTTCTATGGTGCTTTAACTATAAAAAGAAACACACGCTATTTTATCGACTATTCGAAGACGTTGGATAAAGTGTCACACCCCAAGCTTATTTTAAAGTTAAAAGTCATCCTTAAGAACTCCCTTCTGCTCGGTTGTATTTCAGATTATTAGAATTGCAAGTCGCAGTGTGATTTATTTGCGAAGGCTTTCTCTTCCGAAGTGTCGCTCCGCACAGGTGTACCTCAGGAATCGGTGTTAGGGCCTCTTTTATTTATTTTGTATATAAATGATATTGTGGAAAACGTACCAGTTAAATTTCGTCTTTATGTAAATGACTGCATTCTTTCTAATGCTATTTCGGCTTTTGATGATAAACTGTTATTCAATGAATCCTTCTTCCGTTTTTTTTTTTTAATTGGAGCAAGAAATGGCAAATCGATATTAACTTTGATAAGACTGTGTTTATAAGATTACAAATAAGAATTATCCTTTAGATTTTAGCTATGACATCGATGATGTAATTTTAAATGAAGTTAAAGAATTGGCATATTTAGGTGTTTTCTTCACGTCCAACCTCAAATGGGACAAGCACGTCGACTTTATTTGTTCTCGCGCTTTTAAAAAATTATGTTATATTAAACGTACTTTTATTAAGCGCTCTATTAAAGAGATTAAGCGTTGTGTTTATAAGACCCTTGTTAGGCCCATCTTGAAATATGAACCTATTGTTTTGGATCATTATTTTAAGAAAGACATTAATCTCAATGAATCTATCCAGGCCAAGGCTGTAGGGTTGATTTTGAATACGTATGACCGTAATTTCTCTCCCTCTTCGGCGTTTTCATCTCTGGGGCTGGAGCCTTTGTCTAGAAGGCGAACAATTTATATAATTGAAATGTTACGCAGAATTGTCAGTGAGGACTGTGGAATTGAGCGAAGTAAATATATTTTATTCGCTACCTAGTACACGCACCAGATGATCTCATTCATTAAATATTACTCCTTTTCAGTCTCAAACTCACTGCTTTAAATATTCGTTTTTTCAGTGTAGTATTAAAATTTTGAATAATCTTGATGTGAAAATATGTACTCTTCCCTATGTTGATTTTATTAGCGCGGTTCGGCCTCTGTCTTTTCACTAATCCATGACGTAATCGTTTTTCGTTTTTGTTATGTTCAAGGGCATATTGTATTGTTTGGCTGTTATTTTGTCATTTTGTTTCTGTATCTATACAACTCCTGCAATGACATCATAAATTTCACAGTATGTGTAAATAAATAAATAAAGTAAATAAAAATCGCAGCCCGGTCATATCTGGGTTTAGTCTGACTCTAGCCCCTGGTGACCAACAGAGCTGAAGGTTGCTGCTGATACACAAGCCGGGTGCGACCTCGAGCCCCTGTCAATTTTTGTTCTCGATATTGGGAACACTCAAGTGGCAGTAAAGCGTCTCGGCAAAACGTCATGCGATCAACTACTCTTCTTGAGTGCGTAAAAAAATCTTAGAAGATGTATTTAGAAAGACAAAGCGTCTTTTAACAATTTTCACTTCGCAGGTCACATAATTCCCCCCAAAAAATGTTGAGAATAAGCTGCAGGTCGCACGACGCTTTTGTACCGCATGGTATTAAGGGTTTTATTTTCTTCTTAGAATTTGTACAGTATTAATTTTCAACAGCTTTATGCCTCCTGTAGTAGTTTCTTTGATAAAAATATTTGATTACATAAAGATATATTTTTGTTTAACTTACTTCTGGACTCTTGTATGTCTCTAGGATGGAGTCTATGTTGTTCTGTTGTCTCCAAATTAGGCACTGTAAAAGACGCACCAAGAATTGACACTTGTTTAAACTAACACTTTTTAGCTCATACGTCAAACACGAATAACCATTCTATTATAAGTTCTAAGTTCCCTTCTTTTGGCACGAACATCTGACAAATCATAGCAAAAAGATACAACCCGTAGACATCAAACGTTATTACATTTCTGAAATATTTAATAAGATGTTGATGGCGCCACAGCACTTTTAAGGGGGCGGACAACATGATGATTGGCTGGAAGCACTCAGGTAACTTAGTAAACGGCAAAGGATACACTCCTATAGTGAGCGAATAACAACTTCGGAGCGGACTTCCTACCCATACATCACTCCAAACAAGTGCACTGCGGTGCTGCGCTGAAATGACCCTCTCTCGGACAAGCTTATTTGCTCACTGTGGCACTAGCTTTTCTATTTACCGATGTTTACCACTTTGTGGTAATTCAAAATATTTTAAACTACAGAATTATATATGCTTCACATGTTTTATTGTGTGTGACAGTCCGTGTCACCACCTTATAGGAAGAACTGACCGGATCCAAAAAATTATTAGAGCGATAGCTTCAGTCTTGTACACGTTACTGAAGAAAAGTAATCGATTACAATTACTATAACTCTTGGCTAAAAAGTATTCGATTAGATTACTTGATTACTTTACAGCAAAGGTAATTGGACATTACTTTAAGAAGCAACCGTTACTTTTCCGATTACTTTATTATGTGAAAACTTGCATTTTAGCGCTTATAACAATGAACTACTTCCAACCTATATTTCACATTTTCACAAGTATTGAAGAAGAAAAAACGGGTTCCCTCTACAGCATCGGCCATCTCTGTGCGCTGCATCATGGGATCATCGGTTGTTCTAGCTGCTAAAATTCTAGCAGTGTCGCAATCGCTATTTCACCCGAAACATCTCCACTGGTCCCTGATAAATAGAAACTTAGAGTGCTTCTTGGAATCTCTATTTCGAAATAAAAGGTATTTTGTCTTCTTGCTCTACATATTTTCTTGTACTGGCAACCCAGGGGCCCTTACTCTTTTTCGCACACACACGCGCTTCTCCAGATATTATTCAGATGTGGATGAACTCGTATGTTATACAAAAGAGCAGCAGCTCCAGGATTTTTGAAAGGGATCATGTGTAGTATCCAATAGCGGAAGAGATCGCCCCGACCACTTCTCAACTCGAAACCTCGCTTGTCAAAAAGACCACGTAGGGGAAATACGGGATCTTGACGTGTATTTGAACTGGCTTTGTAATATTTTGCATCCGCTTTAGACATTCTTCGGTTCTGGTTCTCCTACGGGCTGCGAGTAGGTACCGAAAGTAGGATTGTTTTTGCTTATTTCTGTGTGTGCGTGCGTGAGGGGGCTAGTTTGAACAAACGACTTACAAAGTTACATTCTGCTCCCTCAAACTTCGCACTGAATGGCCTTTGTGACGCACTGGGGCTTTCCTGGGGCTTCCCACTCCCAGTCCCAGACATTCCACAGAAACTGTACATACAAAGGGGTTGACCTCGTTTCCTACAGCTCCGGAAAATTCTTTTTTCCGTTGGAAAAAAGAAGCAAATTTTATTTTTGTCATTTCAGAAAAAAAAAGGTGTGGAGGGGGGGGGGGGGGGGGGAGAGGTCCCGTGGAAAAATAGTAACGGTCAGAAGTAATTTTCATTACTTCAAAAAGTAATCAGATTACACTTGTGATTACTGCCTATAATAAATGTAATCAATGGATTACAAAACTACTCCAAAAAGTAATCGATTACAATTACTTGTAATGCGTACGGTTCAAGTCTGGATAGCTTTAAGGAGCTCGTTGTGCAGGAAAGCCGGTGTCGTCGTCGGTGTCCGCGTCGGCGTCGGTGGAACGAAAAAATCCTGATTGGCTCATAAATAAGTCATTTGACTTAAATAAACAAATTCGAATTTTTTCTTTAAGGCAAATGAATTACTTATGAACCAATCGCGACCCTTCCGCAAATGAGTTACTTATGAACCAACCACCGACCCTTCGGTTACGAGCCAGACACGCTACCCACTAGTCCACGCAGACACGCTTGAACGGCTTGGCAACGAGCGGAGGCTTATATTTAGCTATCCCGTTCACCCTTAAATGCGAAGCTCAACCGACCTCCTGTAAATTTTTAATAATTTGTTTAAGTACATAATATGTACTCGAAGCCAGCCAGCCAAAGGGATGACGGTCCAAACGAGGACAGTTGAAAAACAATGATGTAATTTTCCCTCTAAAGTAATTTATACATAATTTTATAGTAGGCTGTCTAACACAAGCAATCACAGCTGATAGAATGCACCCTAATCCTCTTCAACGGCAGCAGATTTCCCACATCTAATTGACAACTCAGTAAACGCGATCCGTCTTGTTTCCTTGGAATTACTTTCAACCATAATCATAATTTGAAGTTTTGTACTATATCGGTAGTCGCTGACAGCTGGGGCCCTAAAAACGTCAAACACAAAGTTGCAAGCGCAACTTTGTCGCCGGTGTCCAATCGGCGCTTTGGACGCCGGCAACTTTGTCGCCGGCGTCCAATCGGCGCGGAGCGCGCCGATTGGACGCCGGCGACCGAAGCGTGAAGTCATCGTCGTGATAGTCCAATCGGTGCACCCCAACTTTGTGTTTGAAGGCCCCAACTTTGTGTTTGACGAGTTCCGAGGTGCAAAAGGAACGCGGGGGCGTGGCATCTCGCTTCTTGCTTCGTGATTGGTCCTTTTTGCGTTCTTATCGGCAGATGCTGCGATCTCAATGGCTGCAGAGCGATAAGAAAAAGAGCGGGTATCACCACGTCCTACGTTTATTAAGCTGTCAGTGAAAACAGAAGCAGAGAGGTACACCTAATAGCTTCCTCGATATACCATTAAATATGTCGCTAGCTCCCATAATAGTTGCCACTTTGTAGATAGAGCCATTTTTGTTTTTATTATATTCGTTATCGATATTTCAAACAAAACCCAACTTTTCTTTTTTACAGGAGGTAGATATGAGAAGGAGCCAAATTTATTTATCCCTTTAACTTCTCCCGAAGAGATTATTGTTTTTGCTCGATGACTTGAGAGCGTACTGTGCTATTTCTTTCAAACACACGTAACTCAATCATCACGATTTGTGGGTATAATTGGACCATTTATTCGGTAGTTTTCTTCCTGGTTCTTTCTATTTTTTTTATTTTCATTTTAAGTGCCCGCTTATGGTGATCTTACGAAAGTAATAGCCATTCGAAAGTTTCATATTGGACTACTTTCTTTACGGGATTGCATTCTTAGGTTAGTTGCGTAGGAATGTACACTTACCTCCCTCAGCATGTTTTCTGCCTTGCCCAGTTCAAAATCCCGAGCTGTCAAAGAGAACGATAAGATCCGACTTAGTAGCCGATATGGAACTAACATAATATTTCGTTTATATTGTGGCGTCAAGCCCTAATTTAAAATATAGTATCAGTGCACAATTGAAAACACATGTCTTCACCGATGGTTTACAGTGACGTTCCCGCTTGGTTTAAATCGAATCTAAGAAGTTGGTTGAACGAGTCATCGCACTTGTCGCCCATCATTCGTTGGGGATAACCTTGATTTCCACCGTACACGGTGAACATTTCTGCATAACAAGTGACAACTGCGTGCCTTTAACTGACCGGCTTTCGTAGATTATGGTCACAGCACCGCAAGTTGGACTCACTGATATCTTAACGTACGCAAGTCGTGGATTATTATATTCACAATTTTCTCTTCGTAATTCGTTCTTCGCCGGTGTTTATTAGCTAATACCTCACCCTGCGGTGAAAAAAAAAAATTGTGGGGCTCGCACCGCCATTTGTTTTGAAAACCACACCTCTAGTCCAGTTTTCTTCTCTGATTGGTGCCGAGAGGTTTTCGCATGGTATTCACATCGCCCGCATGTTACATGAAGAATTGGAAATCTCAGGTATTTTGTCTTGTTTTAATTAACGTATTCCCCTATAACTGACGATGTAAATCCGACACCGAAAGACATCGCATTCATAAAAATAATATATATATATATATATACATATAATAAAGACTATATATATATATATATATATATAGTCTTCCTGACGAAGGCCGGACTCCGGCCGAAACGTCGAAGATTAAATCGTCCGTTGTTGCTGTTTTCACCGAGGGTTTTTCTCTTCCCAGTTATATACCCACGCCTTCGGCCTCCCGCCACCATGCCCGTTGTATATATATATATATATATATATATATATATATATATGTAATGAGACGAAGTATACGGCTGCACTTGTCCATCTTCCTTCACTCCCATTACATATACGGTTCAGCCTGTCCCCATGAGGAGGAGTGCATGGTTCCCTAGATATCATGGGAGACGGGCCCTTCCCCACATTTACAAGCTGAAATGTCGTGCTCCGTCACTGCCGCAACTTGGAACTAGCATGGACCTTAAATGAGCTACGGCTGTCGTCTACCCAGTTAAGCAAATTCGAAACAAACAGTACTCAGAGAGCCGGTCAAACATTTAGTCCGCTGACACCGGTGGCCGGGATGGTCTAATCGGTTAAGTCGTCGCCCCAGTTGGGCGAAGGGTGTGGGTTCGATCCCCGCTCCTGGCCCAATTTTTCGCCAGCTCTGATTTAATGATTACTCTCTCCCCTCCTCGCAATGCAAGCATGAGGCTTTGCATTGAGTAATGCCACAACGCAGACTTCATTTTTATGTCTAAACGGATGTTCCGCGTCATCATTCGCTGAACTGATTACCTAGATCGCAATGATTGGCTCTTTGAGTGCTTTGCGGGTAAGTAGTCGCGCAGGCATTTCTTATAGTGTAGGCAACCTGCGATGCTGTTTGGTTAGTGTTTTGCGGGTAAGTAGATGCGCAGGCATTTCTTATAGTGTAGGCAACCTGCGATGCTGTTTGGTTAGTGTTTTGCGGGTAAGTAGATGCGCAGGCATTTCTTAGAGTGTAGACAACCTGCGATGCTGTTTGGTTCGGCGCTATATCTAGCGACTGAGGAAAGAAACATTGGGTATGCCTGGGAGTGGCGGCTGCATTGTTCAAACGCGCTGTCGCCGGTCGCGATCCTGGCGGTGTCCCAACAGCTGTGGTGTATATGGCTGACGCCTGCTCTGCTGCAGCCCGCTCTCCAGTGTGACAGTCCAGGGAAGCTACAGCAGCCGGAAGTTGGGACGCCTGGAACGGCGTGACGACAGCGACACTCGCGTTCGCTCGTGCTTTTCGCCAGCGTTTCTACGGCCAACCGCCAGGATCGCGACAGGCAACGGCATGACACTCCGGCTTCTGTCACGTCATTTGTTGCCACTTCGGGACTACTTTTGATGTATGTGCGGGATAGGACGCTAAACACACCAGTCGAACACGCGATCCAGGCACCATTACTATTACTCTGGTGGCGCCGCCTAGCCTAGCGTTTGAAGCACGAAATACTGGGTAGGCCAGGAAGCTGTTATCGGATAACATGCCAGTACGGCGGAAGGCTATGGCTCTGGCGGGCCAATCGGAACGTGACTTCGTATCCCCCGAGTGCGCCTTTACTGCGAAGAAGCATGAGGCGTTTCGCTATGTCATGCTCCAATATATGTGCGTTGCGCTTGTATACGTTGCGCATTGCGAAGCCGTCGGCACGCAATGTGAGGCTTATCATTCACTCTTTGCTATGTTACAACCAGACAGGGCTATAACCGTGGGCTCTCACTCTGCTGGCGCCACCTGGCTGTTGCCGGCTGGCTATAGCACCTGCCCGTGCTTGCCACCACCGTCATAATCTAAACTCGTAGTCCCCTGTGCTAGTCAAGCCATATTTTATTTTAATCTCTGAACAGGAAAATGTGATGAAAACGAGAAACGCACCCGATGGCAGCACGTGCGCAGCAACGGTGCGATGTCTTCAAGCACTTCATACAAACACAGATAGAACGCTACTGCAATCTTGTACGCATGCTATCTTTCGTTGTTAGTTCCACGAACCTTATCGCGTCGCGGCAGCTGGCACCCAATAGGGAGATTTAGAATAGCAGCACGCTAAAGCTTTGCGTACGTAAAGAATAGCGTCGTCGCCACTGCGCATGCTGCCGAACGCAAATCAGGTTTTGCGCTTTGCGTGCGTAATTTTAACGTGCGCTATTTCTCGGAAATAGCGTGCCTACGCAAATAGTCTTTGCGCTTCTCCGAGGAGGATTCGTGATGACACAGTTGGCTGAAGCCAAGACGAGCAGAGTTAAAAAAGTGGCGGCTTCTAGGATTATGTTGGCGGCTGCTTTGGCGGCGTCGTGAGTGCGACGTCGGCGGCATCCTCGCGACTGCGATTTTCAATACGGGACGACATTGTACTCGGTTTGGCAACGATCACCGGTTTGCGACGCGCGAACATTTCTTAGCGAAGGTACGATGTGCTAATGTCAGTACACGAGACCTCTCTTGCGAGGCAACGCAAGCGGACACGACCGGTCAACCGCTCGCGTCGCATTCTCATGTTTAAACAAATCTAAAATCCTACTCTGGACCAAAAAGCTTGTTTTTTTCCAAAGTTACCGCATTTCGTGTGTGAAATAAAATTTTTACTGTATCTTAGTGGCGTCGCAAGCGCGAGATGCTTCGGCTTTTGCGTCGCGACGGAGAAACGCTATTCGAAAACTCTCTTGCGTCGCGTGCGCTAATACAAGCGCTAAATTTAGCGCTAGCGTACGCTAAATTGCGTACGTTATTCTAAAACTCCTTAATGTCTTTCCGTCTTCCCTCAATATTTTCAGCTGGCTTTGTCCACGACTGTAAATACTCTCTATGGTTTCTGCTAAGAACGAACGAGTGAATTGTCTGTATTCACCGCGTTATCTCGTATAACTTTTCCAATACTTATCAACAAACCATGTCCATATATGTCTCCTCGAGAGACGTGGGTTGCAAATCATTATAATTTTCGAAATAAGCTGAAATACTTGCGATGTTAGGAATGAAATTATTACTGAAGACGCGCACTATCATTATCATATATAAAACGTTATTTAAAGTATGTCAGCCATTATTTCATTTTCATACGAAACACTTTTTTCCGTCATTCGAATAGTTCATTTAGTGGATCTGACTGATTGCCTTAAACGGTGTTTTGTGATGAACAGAAAAAAAAACAAGCGCGCTTTGTCATAAGTAGAGCGCAAATTGTTTGAGCTAAAAACTTACGGCATGCATATGTACACATAAAAACAAAACATTCGTCGAGACGGGCACTGGTTACACAAAATATACCGATTGATTTAGCGATTTCTGTTTGATTACGTTGAATCTCACCTCTCAGAAAACGAAGCAGAAGCCTGTCCGTGAAGTCCTCCTTCCAGATATCGAAGAGACGGTGTTTTAACTGTTAAAAAGCAAAAGATTATCAGTATTTTTCTATTTTTTTACTTAAACTCATTTTAGTTTATACAATCTCAAACCCCCTTTTCCTTTTTCTTTTATTTTTTTACTGAGACCCCGAATTACCAAAAAGGGAGCACAGATTGATTCACATGTAGCCTGCATTGGCAACCACATGTCGTGTGGGATTCGAAGGGATTTCGTCTCGTGTTTTGTACAGAGCAAAGCTTAGCGACAATTCAAGTCTTTTGCTTTGAGACGGCACCTTGCGAGAAAGCTAAAAAGATGGAACACAAAGAAACTTACCTCTCCGAGCGCCAGCTGCTGCTTGTCGCTCAGATCACCCTCGAATCCACTCATAGTGCCGTTGCTAAAAATCAGCGAGCTACACCCCGCGCCAGACTAACAGCTTCAGATCAACGTTAACTACACCTGAACAAGAATACCGTCTCGTTTGGTGTTAACTAAAGACCGGTTGAGAAAGAAACAGAGGAGCTCGCGTACGTGCCGGAGGTGTACCTGGACGTCAGAGTAGGGATATTGCTAATCACTAAACGCACTCTGTTGGCAGTCCTCGCTGGCCGAAGTGTTGGAACAAGAAGGACGGCCTTTAGTCGCTGGCGATTGCAGCCTCAGCCGTCGTGAAGTGTTTGAGCAACACTTGTTTTTTTGTTTATCGAAAGACAATGGAAGAAGCCAATCCAATAACTGGAGGCGTTTCCAGAAAATGGAGAAACGTGGGTCGTCTCACATTGTTTCAACGTGCAAGACGAGCTATGCGTAAATTATCAATTTAGTGTCGGTTTCCCAACTTGCTTCTTTTTTTAGATGGTGAAGTGGTGGGGAGCTTATTTAATCGGCGCTGATTTTTTTTTGCCACGTTGCAGAGTCCTTTTTTTTTTGTTTTTAAAGGACTATTATGTGTATTACATCACTCTCCTTTAGCGGCCGAAACGCCCTTCAGGCATATCTTTCACAATCTTGTCCCTGTCCTCAACGTACCGCCACCTGTTTTGCATTTTAAAGCTCTAGACCCTTCAAGTTCGACGATTATGTTGTTTTTTTTTTTCGTTCTAGTGCGCAATAAGCTTTGTGATCTAATATGACCAAACGCAATACTTTTCTCGTTTGAACATATACGTCTGTAATCGAATGAAGTTAGACTCACACATATGCATTTTCCAATGCTTATTTTTGATTCCGATTTTGATTTCTAACAAGCAACAGCAACACTCAACAAGATAGACGATAACGCGCAACATTCATTGTTTACGTGATATTCCACCCTTCACCTGCTCACAAACAATGAAGCCGTCTTTTTAATATTGACAATTGAGGGTCAGTGACATCTACAAGATTTTATTGTTTTTAACGTTTCATGGTGGCGTACTGTGACTCCCCAAGAATGTGTCGAAAAAAAATAGGTTTGCTGTGATAACCATTTTTCCGAAATTCCTCCTAAAGCCACCGAGCTCCTCCTCGTTTGCTTTTGCGATGATGTGGACTGGCGTAGGCATGTACGTTTCAACAATTTGGGGGCTAGACTATTTGCATGCTTTCAACAATCAACAAGGAATATCGTCAAATATTTTGTTTGCAACGATTGGAAACGCGCGACGCCGCGGCTTTTTAAATAAACATAAATTAGAGCCAGGGAGTGTTAGTGAATTGCTGCTCTAATAAAAAAAACTGCAACTGAAGAATGCGGTGCCATCGACACGCGGAGAAAGAAGATGGCAAGCGCGGAGCGAAGGAGGCGCGCGGTTGGTGGGCAAGAGGGGGATAAGAGAAAATGAGAAAGTTAAACGACACGTGGAGTTCTGGTTTCTCCGAAAAAGCAAGTAACTCACCATTACGCCATTGACTGTCTCCGTTATTGACTTCCGAAAATGCTCCATATTCGTTTTCCTTCATTTATTGTTTCCTTTTCTTCTTTTGTCACAGGCACAGCTACCAGGCGACCTTGTTTGAGGATCCCAGTCTCGGGGTTTTGTCCAAAATGTTAAACATTTACAGTTGTTTTCAACAATAAAAAATTACCTTTCAACTGTCAGTCCCCAACATTCCTTGTTTACCCATGATTCTCCTCGTTCTTACTGGCTCAGAAACACTGGTACAGCTTTATCGGGTCAATTGCCATTTAAAAACCTTTTTTAAAAACAATATGCGTTTTTTTTTTTACAAAATTGTAACTTATGCACTAGATGGACTGTAGGTCGCCAATCTACCGCCTCCTAGTGGAATCTGACCAACCACCGGAGTTTATCCGTCTATGTGGAATACATGTTTGGAACCATCCGTCTGGATGGTTACAGAAATGTATTCAAACATCCTTCACTGTTTTGTATAGAATGCATACTTCAGTCTTCATTTATATTATTGAAAGAAGAAATCTATCAACATATTGTCACGGACGAAAAATAATCAACGAATGCAAAACTAAAAACAAATGTTTTATGAGGCGAACGTGTGCCTATATTCACAGACTAAAAGAGAAGGTATCGAGCATCCTGTGTCGACGACGGAAGAATGAACGACTCGAAGCAGCGCGTTACCGGCGATTTGATACACGCGCTACGTTCAGCAATGTTCCGAATCACAAAACTCAATGGCAGCGAAGAATGGGCTGGAACTTTCCCGAACGTACAAAATACACAAAAATTAAAAAAAAAGAAAGCGGCCCAGCGGGGCTAGAGATTCCTTCCTCGCCGTGTCTGCCGAGTACGGTCCCACGTCTGCCACGCACACGGCAATATAAAAGAAGAAAAAAAAAACGCCTTTCATATCTCTAACACAAGTTACTATTTAGAAACTCAATACGAATCATATGCGGGAAAATCGATAACCACGATGGTAAAGTTTGAGCCTGGGATCGAAAGCAAGAAAACAAACACATAACGAAAGGTACAAAATTAAAGAAGACAGAGGTCGTCTAAAACTCAGCGACATTATTTATTTTAACCACGTTCTATTATATCCTGTTTCCAAATTCGTATTCGTATTGCGTTGGTGAAAACCATAAAATTAGATAGTATGAGGAGTTGACGAAAACACGTTCGAGGCGTTGTAACTTTCCCTTTTGCTGTCTCAATCGCAGTGCGTGTGCGTGCATCGAAATGACAGTGAGAGCGCAGGCGAGCTAGTGCAGCTTTACAAGTTCTTGAAATTACCCGAGAATGGGGCGAGAAAACTATGAAGCATGAAACCGTGGAAAAGATAGGCAAAGTGATAAGAAGACAACGCCGCCAACACAGTTACAAGGTTTATTCAGTTCTCTCTCTTATATACCCCACTCCCAAGGTCGCCAGCCCCCGCACACACAGCCTCCGCTCTCCATGGACACATGACTTCCTTTTTCAAACTTAGCAGGGCCCTGCAGCGACTTTTTGGCTGGTTTTTAATTTGCACCAAACCTGAGCGCACTGAACATAGTAAATTAATAACACTTTTTTTTCTCGAATTTAACTTTGATTTAATTTTATTTATAACTTTTTTTATTTAATTTGATTTTCCTATAACTTTTAAAGTATAGGAAAATCAAATTCACAAAAACAATCAAGAAATAACCTTCTTCATGACGTCCTTGGTCCTGGCTTGATTGGCCGTGAACTAGGGGAGGGGTAGTGAGCTCAGCGAGCGCTCACGGCTGCCGCACTCCGTGTCGACGGCTCGAGAGGGCGCCACTAACGCATGTGCTGGATAGGCTGGATGAAGCGGGCGGCCACGGCGGCTCGCATTGCATTTGTTCCGCGACTGAACACTAATTTGGCATAACACTTCATTGGCCACAAACGGCAGCAAACACGGGGTAAAGATCAGTTCAGAACGGGAGCCACTTCGCGCTGCCAAACCGCCAAACTGCCAAACCGCAAGCCAAACCTGCCCGCCGAAGGCCTTCGGAATGCTCGTAACCGGTCGGATCCTGGAGCCCGTACAACCGCAGCGCCGCTACGTACATCCGAGACCTTTCTACGCTCGCCGCTCGTCAGCGCCTGATCTCACTACCCCTTTCTAGTATGCGCCGCCTTTTCCTCCGCTTGGTGGTGGGTATGTCGACGGGTTGTTTCTTGTTTCCGTACTTTCTAAACTGCATTTGTTTCTTTTCTTATCTAAAATACTGAACAAACACTGCTTTCATAAATAATTGAAACGGTTCGCGCCACTTATATTTTGTATTTCGAACTAAACAAATTTTTTTAGCGGCTCTGACCAATAGTAAAGCCAGGACCTAAAACGTCACGATGTCGTCACATATCGCGCGCTTGCGGCATCCAGGGTCGCCCCCGTAGGTGGAGGAGGTTTCCTCGTCGTCCGGTTAAATTATGACGCACTGATATTTAGTTACTCTCTCCGTGCCCGCTGGCTTGCCCGAACCCCAAGAGATACGGAAACCGCAAAAAAGGTAGACGCTTAAATATGATTGCAGGGCCCTTTTAAACCGCGGCCACGCAAAAACACACACACACACACACACGCGCGCACGCGCACGCGCACGCGCACGCGCACATATTTCTAGATTCGAAAAGCGCCAGAAAAGAAGGACAACAGAAGGAATAGACGAAACGATGCGCTACTTTCAACTGAATTTTTATTCAGAAAAACAAACAAATATATGCGCACCCAAGCAACCATTTCCTTGTAATCAAACTTCTCGTGAGATGAATTCAAATTCCTTATCTGATAAAAGGACTGAGGAAGTGCTGATACATGCATCGCCCTTCACCCTGATTTTAAAAGCCTCGAAGATTTCTCTTTCTGTTGTTGTTTTATATCGTCCCAAAATCTGCGTTTCATCGAGTGCAGGAGAACATGGGCACCGATCACAATGAACGGCCAAATTTCCCGAGGGTGACCGCCTAACAGAAAGGTCATGCTCCCTGGCCCTCTCGTTAAAGCCCCTCCCCGTCTGCCCTATATACGTTCTCCCGCATGACGTTGGTATCTCGTAAACCACCGCTGTTTCGCATTCTACATATTTGTTGGCATGCTTTTTTGTTGATGCTTCCGCCTTGCCTGACTTGTTATTCACCCTTGGACATAATCTGGATAACTTCGACGGTGCTGTAAACACTACAAGAACGCCGAAACGTTCGGCTATCTTTTTGAGATTGTGGGACAATCTGTGCATGTACGTCAACGAGAGGGCCAGGGCCAGGGGAGGTGCGTCAACGAGAGGGCCAGGGAGTATGACCTTTCTGTTAGGCGGTCACCCTCGGGAAACTTGGCCGTTCATTGTGATCGGTGCCCATGTTCTCCTGCACTCGATGAAACGCAGATTTTGGGACGATGTAAAACAAGAACAGAAAGAGAAATCTTCGGGGCTTTTAAAATCAGGGTGAAGGGCGATGCATGTATCAGAACCTCCTCAGTCCTTTTATCAGATAAGGAATTTGAATTCATCTCACGAGAAGTTTGATTACAAGCAAATGGTTGCTTGGGTGTGTATATATATGTTTGTTTTTCCGAATAAAAATTCAGTTGAAAGTAGCGCATCGTTTCGTCAATTCCTTCTGTTGTCCTTGTTTTCTGGCGCTTTTTGAATCTAAGATGTACCAACTTGCCCAACTCCAGATTGTTCTACATATTTCTAGGCGGCACAGCTATCTCCCAAAGGGGCAAGGAAAACGGGGACTTGAACGATGGGACTCAAACCAGATCACCTTGCTGCAACCTAAACCGAATTCAGAATGACAAACGCGGTCCCCATAATCTTTTGCCGTCGTCTCCCGGTTTGAAACAAAACAAAGACCAAAACTTAAAGTCGCAGAAAGGCCCTGGATGCGTCACTAAGCTGCAGTGACGCCTGGCTTATACAATAGCCCATCGTTTTTGTTCGGACTGTCTCTTACTGCCCTGTTCATGTCATTGAATTTCTTGTGTACGACTTCCGTTTCTGACCACTCAATCGTACATTTATTCCACTCCTGAGCATGTCTCGTTATTTCTGACTTCAGAGCTTTGATTTTGATATTACGCTTGTGCTCGGTTAATCTGTCGTTTAGACATCTGGAGGTTTGGCCCACGTAATTTGAATTCACACTCCAGAGAATATTTTATACACCCTCCCCTCCCCCCCCCTCTCCTTACTCTCACATTGACAGGCTTTTCACTTTGTGCTTTTTGGCACCCTTTCTTCTCTGTAAGAAAGGGGGTGAGGTTACCTAACCTGAAATCCGTGCCAAACACAACGTCGACTCCAAACTTCTTCGCACATGCCTTTACATTGTGCGATATCTCATGAAAATTGGGCCTAACTGCGTACCTTTTCTTAGGTCTTTCATCCCCTCGTGCCCTTTCTCTTGATATTAGAGCCACTTTCCTGCTGACGTAGCCTTTTTTGTACGCCGCGCTACATAGTGTCACGCCCGTTGGGGAAAGAGGAAGACCAAAGCCATGTGAATTGCGGGAATGCCAACTCAGATATATTATTTAAAAGAGCGAAATAATTGGTATGAGAAAAATAAATAGAAGTTAACCATCGGAAAAGAAAGAGAGAATTAGCAGAAACAAAAATACAATAAACGAATCTCTGCACGCGTCTCAGCCCAAATTAATGTTTGATCAAGTCATAGACTCATAACGTGAATCTCTGCTCACGAGTCCTCCGTAGCGTGTCCTCGTGAAGGCGGTTGCCTTCGCCTCGATGGTTGGAGGTCGTAGCTTAGACTTGGCTAGGAGCTGTGCATGGCAGCCCCACGTGTCAGAGTCCGGCGAAGGTTCCGTCGACCAGACCACTGCACTCAGCGCTTCGCTGACCGTGGCAGCTGTTGAGCGATCTGCAGGCCGACCGTTGGGGTCCGTGCTCAGCTTCCAACTCCCGCTCGGTCGCACGCTCCCCACCTCGTCCTTTTCATACTCTTCTTCGTTTCCGATCGCGGCCACGGCGCAATCATTGTCATGAGAATTATGACACATAGTCTTTCAAACAGCCCTTTAACTAAGTTTGCTAGATATTGGATGCAAGAAGTGTTCAATACGTTGTTGATCAGTGACTTTACAACTCCCGCTTTCACAGTTTTCGAATGACAACTTGTTCTTGGAAGAACAGGGTTTCGGATTGTTTTTCCCATACTCCGAACACAAACCTTCCCCTACATGAACCCGTAAGTCCAAAAATTGCAATCCATCTTTCTCCGGTTGCTCCACAGTGGAACGCAGTTCAGGAGCTGACTCTCTTAAAAAACCTTCCACCATTTCCGCTACTCCGTTCCGAAACGAACGCACAACAATATTATCGGCATACCGCTTTACCACATAGCTCTCCGAGGGTATTCCTTTCAGACCATTCAACCACAACGGAGTGTTTTTTTTTTTGTTTTCCTTTTGTATGTGCGTGTCTGTTGTTTATGTTTGAAAAAGGAAGTCTGTGTCCTTGGAGAGCGGAGGCTGTGTGTGCGGGGGCTGGCGACCTTGGGAGTGGGGGTATTCGCGATTCCAGCAAAACGGACGCCACCAAGCGGGAAAACCGGGACCCAGCCGGACCAGGTCGCTCCGCGCCCCTCCGCGTCTCTGGTGGCTTTCGCGCACACGTGTTGTCGGCGCGGTGGCGAACAATGTAATCTGACGAAGGATCCTAAAATTTTTTAAGTTTTCCTCAGTGTTCATTAGTGTGGTGAAGCCTTAGTAGATTGTTTCCTTCCATCACGTGTTTGAAAGCCCGTTTACTCCAGAACACACGGTCGCGTGCTTTCGATTTCTTGGATGGGGAGGAATCACGGAAAAAACGTTTTGATTTCTTGTCTGTCTCGAATAACATTCAAAATAAGGACTACTTGGCAACTGATAAATGGTTTCTTTATAAGGGTGTAGAACAGTGGACTGAGGACGACAGACGAGGTGTTTCACTGGAGGGAACACCAATGTTGCAGTCAAGTGAATGGGAAGGTTCGATAGCTGATTTTCTTGAGTTTGGTTGAGTCTTATTAGCTTCAAGTTTGAGCCCACAAGTGTCGGTCGGTGCGTTGGCTATTCATTTTGGCTGGTTTTCGCCCAAAAAGCCTCTGGACCACACTGAAGTAGTTTGGCTGATTTAGCAATTACTAGACTCATGAAAACCTGCTGGCTGCATATGATTAATGAGGGAAATTATCTGCTTTAACAAGGTGGGGGACGCGTCTCGCAAAGTTAGAAGTTGTCACGGCATTATGATCTATTGCGCCTCCAATATTTATATTATACCCCCGTCGAAGCCAGCAGCAATATACGTCTACATTGCTCAGGTTGACCGGCCAGAAAAAAATACTCATTTCCTCCGTTCAGGATTCGAAGTGAAGTTCAGTGCAGAGAGGTTCTGCGTGAATCTCCGATGAAGACTCTCTTCAGTTTGTCCGCATTCGTCTCCGTGCTACCTGCTAGAACCATTTGGCTAAGTTTAAGTAGTATCTCTCTGTCTGTCAAATATACTTTTATTCGGCAGTTCACCTAATAGCTAGTCAACTAAGCTCATATTTCAACCCGAAGAATATACTAATATCTCTTTAGTGAAACATAGTACGTAATATAATGCATTACCCGCTCGTCAAAATGACTTCTCGATTGCTACTAAAACCTGAATTGAAATACGAATATCAGCTGCTTAGTGGGGCGCCAACGGGTTAAGATGCTCCTTGGCTCAAGAAGCGCTTGCCTAATTTTCGTAATTTTCCTGCAGCCTGTGTTGTTGACCGAGCAGACGACTGGATCTGTTTCTTAAACGCGGATACGCATTGCTGCTTTCCTTAGATGATCAAAACTCATTAGATCTATTACCGTCTCTCCGGAGCCCATAGTTGCGATCTTGAACGAAATTTCTGAAACGAAAGTTTCATATGGAAAGAACTAAGAACACCGGGAAAACAAAACTATGCTCTGCGAGTTTATGTGCACCGGCTACACTTAACCGTCTCAGTTCAAATACCTATAAAATTGGGCATTAAACAAAAGAAAATCTGTTAAACTGAATGCGCCACTCGTTCAGGCGGCCCGGCCGAGCCGACGCGACCTGGACCCAGCCGCCATGTTTGTTTGGTGGTGGCGCCCCCTATAGGTCGCTGGAGTAGCTAATATAAGAGAGAACTGAATTCCTTTTAGCTGTGTTCGAGACGTTGTCTTCCTGTCACTTTGCCTTTCTCTTCCACGTTTTGATGCTTCATAGTTTTCTCACCCCATTCTCGGATAATTTAAAGAAATTGTAAAGCTACACCAGCTCGCCTGCACGCTCACTGTTATTTCGTTTATCGTACTTGAAGCAGGCTTAGTTTCTTTTAGCTATACATCTTCATTCTCATCGTCGTCAACTACTTTGCTATTTCAAGCTTCCGCTATTCTTGACGAGCTAGGACGCCGGTTGGCGGAACTCGAATCCGAAGTTTCTTTTTTTTTTTTTTCTTTTGGCATTTGCTTACGGAAGAAATTCGTTGACTCGGAGCCCTTCAGGCATCTATCGTCACCGGCAACTCTCTGGACCACCAAAAAGATCTACAAAACGTACAGGAACGGTACGTCTCAAAGGATTCTGAAGATCCGCAACGCAAGTGACAGACTGTGGACTCTACTCCTCGGGACAGATTTTCGACGCCACAAGGACTTTTAGCACTGGAGCAACGTCAGGAGGGCCCACTTCAACCGGCTTTGGGGTGCAAGGCGGAGACACGTTTTGGACAGCATCAAGAGGCAGAACGGCCACGGCATCGGACTTGCTAATGTGTTGCATGGAACGCACAATTGGCCGGACAGTCGAGGACTCATTGATCGAACGCACGTAAATGACTGTCGGAGCGTATCGTTTGGTAATTTTGTCAACCCTTATGAAGCATCAGTATCCCTGAAATCTGAATAATTGTTGGAAGGCGGCCTAAATTTTGTGTAAATTTAAAGCCGTCTAGGCTTGATGTCTTTTCGTCAATTCAGTCGGTAGCGAGAATGGCCGGACATGAGGAGAAAGAAACCTCATGGATCAGGCGGTTGAACAGTTGGAACAAGTTATGGGCAGAAATTACCCGAGAGTTGAAAGAATTGAAAAGTAAGTCGTTCGAATAAGTGCAAACAGACAAGAGTGGGAAGTTTGCGGTCTTACCCCGCTCAGCTTTTGAGAACAAGCCCAAAGAAGCATTGGGTTCCTTCTTCTGTGAATCGGGAGGAGACGTCGGGAAATTAAGGAAATTATTTGTGGATCCAGAAGAAGAAGAGCTTCAAGGGTATGGCCAAAACAGTGATGGGTTCAAGGCGCTCAACGTTAAGTTTAAAGTTCTTCCTTAAAGACCGTAAGCCTGAGCTTCCGTTTCGAACGGTCGTTAATAAGAATATAACTTGGCAAAAAGTGGTGTCCAAGTTCCTTCGACTAGGGTTAGAGTTTGTTCCTCTCGAAAATTTACTGTCACTAAAACAGGAACGAATCGATTGGCATCTTGGACGCTCACTATGGCAGGCAGTGCTCGGTTTTATCTATGAATATCAAGGATTTATATTGTTCGTTGGAGAGTAATGGACTAATGAAGAGATTGAAGCCGGCACTAGAGCTCAATTTAGTGAAGTTTCAATCAGGATGGGGCATCTCTGTTGACAGTTTTTTTTTTGTTGACAATTTTGGATTATTATGTGCGTTTTACGATTGTGGAATATGGAGCAAGATGTATCTTCAAAAAGAAGGGGTGTGCTTAGATTCGTCTGTAGCACCGATACTGGCAGAGATATATTTAAATTCGTTGGACTCTGCCATTATTAATGGTCTGAAAGGAATACCATCGGGGAGCTATGTGGTAATGTCGATTACATTGTAGTGTGTTTGTTTCTGAACGTAGTAGCGGAAACAGTGAAAGGTTTGATAAGAAAGTCTGCTCTTGAATTGCGTTTTACTGTGGAGTAACCGGATATAGATGAATTGCAATTTTTGGGTTTACGGATTAATGTAGTGGTGTAGGGAGCATGGGAAAAGCAATCCGAAACCTGTTCTTCCAAGAACAAGTTGTCATTCGAAAACGGTGAAAGCAGGAATTGTAAGGTCACTGATCAACAACGCATTGAACAGGTCTTGCATTCATTATCTAGCACACTCAGTGAAAGGGCAGTTTGAAAGACTATGTAGCGCGGGGTACAAGGAAGGCTACATCAGCAGGCAAGTGGCTCTAATGTCTAGAGAAAGGGTAGGAGGGGATGAAAGACCTGAGAAACGATACGCAGTTGTGCCCTATTTTCATGACATATCGCACAATGTAAAGGCATGTGCGAAGAAGTTTGGAGTCCACGTTGTGTTTGGCATGGATTTCAGGTTAGGTAACCTCACCCCCTTTCATACAGAGCAGAGAGGGTGCTAAAATGCACATAGGGAAAAGTATGTTTAATGTGAGAGTGGGGTGGTGAATAAAATCCCTCTGGAGTGTGGATTCAAATACGTGGGTCAAACCTCCAGGTTTCTAAACGACAGATTACAAAGCACAAGCGTAATGTCAAAATCAAAGCTGCGAACTCAAAAATAGCGAGACATGCTCAGCAGTGCAAAAAGTGTACGATTCAGTGGTCAGAAATGGAAGTCGTACGCAAGGAATTCAATGACATGAAAAGAGTAGTAAGAGAGACAGTCCGAATAAAAACGATAGCCTATTGTATAAGCCAGACATCACTGCAGCTTAGTGGCGCCTCTAAGGCCTCCCTGCGACTTTAAGGTTTGGTTTTTGTAGTTTTGTTTCAAAGAGAGAGACGAAGGTAAAAGATAGTGGGGACCGCGTTTGTCAGTCTGAGTCCATTTTAGGTTGCAGCAAGTTGATCTGGTTTGAGTCCCCTCGTTCAAGTCCCCCGTTTCCTTGCCCCTTTGCGAGATAGGTTTGTCGCCTAGAAATTAATGTTTTTTTGTGTGTGTGCGTGTTTGCGGTTTAAGCTAAAAAAGGAAGTTTGTGTCCTTGGAGAGCGGAGGCTGTGTGTGCGGGGGCTGGCGACCATGGGAGGGGGGGGGGTATATAAGAGAGAGAACCGAATAAACCTTTTAGCTGTGTTCGAGACGTTGTCTACCTATCACTTTGCCTTACTCTTCCACGTTTTTATGCTTCCTAGTTTTCTCGGGTAATTTCAAGAAATGTGCGTGCATGTTTGCGTGCATGCGCGTGCGTGCGTGCGCTGCGTGCGTGTGTGTTCCTTTGTGTGTTCGTGTTTGTGTCTGTGTGCGGACGTGCCTGCCTTTCTGTATCTGTGTGTCTGCGTGCTCGCGTGTATGTGTGTGTGTTTGTGCGTATGTGTATTTTTCTCTTTTTAGTCCAGTCTCAAGTATTATCATCATATGATGAACTTACACCAGCTCGCGTGCACTTTTAATTTTTTTTTTTTTTTTTTAAAGACCGGTGTACATTTGGGTGAATTGCAAGGACGCAAATAGCTTGGGAAACACCGTTATTAGGTTTCGAAAAACAGGAACACAGCGTATTTCTTATAGTCAAGATGAAAATAAATTCTGCCTTGATGAACATCGAATGACCTATTTTACATTATTTATTTGGAGTATATACTGAATGAGCAGCAGATTCAGTATATTTATATAGATAGATATATAGGGATTTCCCGAGAAAAGAGAACCGTGTTTTTCGGTCGAATATACACACTATGCATCCCAGAAAGCTTGAACACCGTGAGAATGTGAAGCAGGGATAGAAGGCGAAAGTGTGAGAACATCGATTTCCATGCATCAAAACCTAATTGAGAAAAACAAAATTTGTTATTAGCCGACGTGCATCTATGCCCAATTTAGTAAAAAAAAAATGAGATTGTGAACGCTAGAGGGATTCGGGGTCGGTTTGCCTTGCTGCAAATTCGACCCGGAGGACTAACACGGAGCCGGTGGTTTCAAGAACTAGAAACTACATTTAATTGGGCATTGACCAGATGGTCAATACACTAACATCGTTACCAGCGGCGCTTGAGTTCGGTCAGCGGCTGCCTGTGCGCCGCCTCTGATCAACATCTCCTAGACAGCTTTAAAGCCTGCGCGTTACATCACATGACGTCACGTCCGGGGGTCCCGCACGGGCGCTGATTGAGTGCGAGTAGCGCGTCAGCGTTCGCGTGGGAATATGATAGGAAACGAGCCCCCCCGCGAACGTTGGTGCGGCACTCGTATCCAATCAGCGCCCGTGTTGGACCCCCGGACATGACGTCATGTGACGTAAGGCGCAGGCTTTGCTGTCTAGGAGGTTTTGCTCTGATCCGCCTAATCAAGGCGGCGCGCGCGATGTGCGCATGGAAAGTTCGTCCCCTGTTCCCCGTAGTCGGGCAACAGGACCGGGGAGCCGCCAGAGTGCCCACAGATTATACAAGTGAGAAACGCTTGTCATCAAGAAATAGATTTCTTTCAGGCTAAAATGTTTGTTTTACTGAAATAGATGCTACCGGCGCCCCAATGGCGATGCTCGTTTTGACGACATTGGGCTTAGTTGGACGTCGGCTCATAGCGAAATTCTGTTTTTCTCGATTATCTTATGATCTAGAGAACGCCATGCTTTCAAACTTTCCCATTTTCTCCCAACCGCTATTGTCACATTTTCATGAAGTTTGAGCATTCTGCGGTACATAGTATATTTACCCGGTCCAAGTAGAGGTACTGACACCACAAAGGTCGCCTTTTTATCTATTTTCCAAAACGATCCAAGTTGTAGTCATAGACACGCAAAAAAAAAAAAAAACCGCAACGCGAAAAAACCTTTCCCTCGCGAGCGTGCGCCTTTTTATTTTTTGCGGCCTTCTCTCCCAGTCCTCACCTGCTCGCTTCTTTTGATTTGTGACGTCAAATATTAAAAAAAAATTAATTAAAAAAATAATTCTGTAACATTAATCAACGGCAGTGGTAAAACATGTTTTTTTTTTTTTTTTTAACGCAATTGCGAACGCACTACGGCCCTTCTTTTTGAAATACCGAAAATCAGAGTCCGGTGTGATGTCGCCTCCTGGATTTGTATCCTCCCTCGGAAAACATCTCGGCGCTCGGCGCATGTAGCAAAGGATGATCGTCGAGTCGGGGAATCGCACGAAGTGGTCTTTTTTAGAGGCCCGAGGACCTCTCAGACTTCGAAAAGGAAATCGTCAAGCGGTCAAAACATCAGGGCTTGGTGTCTGTGTATCGTAGTTTTGGTTGTGACTCCGCCGGGGCAGCCTTTCACGCAGAACACGCGAGACGTGACCCTCACGTTGCTCACAAAAGTCCACTGCGCGTTTTCTTCGACCTCACACCGTTTTAAAGGATTTGAGATCGCTCAAAGGGCCCTAAAAAGAACTTCAAACTCGAAAGTCAAGCGTCGTCTTCTCGCAGCCATAAGCGGCAAGGCACGCACAACAGAAACCGTTTGTTCGCGCGACGCCGGCGAACTCGACACTTTGGTCGCGGCAACGGCGGTTCGGAGCGGAGGCGGGAAAAAAACACGACTCGCAGGTCTGCTCAATATTTGACGTCACTGCACTGGCGCGGATCGCGCGGGAACTTTGAATTTGACATTTGAAAATTGTATGTTTACTTCACAAATACTGAATTAATAGCCAAGTTTCGAATTTTGAGGGTAATACCTGTAGAAACATTACTCGAAAATATTTCGTCCGCGGGACTATAATACTTTCGCCTTCATACACGTAAGCACGCTTATGTGTCCTCCTGTAATTCTTTTTTCACCGCCGAATAACCTCACGGATAACGTCTCACGCAGCACCTTTGCGACATTACTCCTCACGTCCCTCACCCCGCTCTGCTACATATCGTTTTCTTCCTTACATTCTAAAAATTATTTTAGACCGACTGAGACTGCTAAATGCTGACAGAAGGAAAAACTGAAAAGTGACGCGCCGTCTGCACACAAAGAAAGCTCTCTCGAAATTCTTTCGCGGTTGGCCGGGTGGCGGTGCGCTTTCACATGAACGATGTGAGGAAAATAGAGAATGTTAAACCCTTCCGTTTTTTTCCCAGTTTGATGTCGTCCAAAAATGCAAGGAGTGCACCATTTCGCTAACTCATTGATTTGAGCGGGCGTTTCAAATCAAGCTTGCTGAAAGTATTTTTTTTTTTCTGCAAATACGCCATTCTTAAGCTTTATTTTTCTAGAGCTATCTCTTGGAATCATGTTCAGTCGCTGCCAATAATAATAAAAAAAAGATCGAAGTTGGGGTTTTCAGCAGCCCTTTAGAGGTATGGAGAAACGAAAAGACGTGGCCGCGAGTTCTCTGACTCTCGCTTCAAAATCGGCCAGCGAAAAGTGCAATGCGTATAGCGCTCGTAACATCAAGGCTTGATTGTTTGTTTGTTTATTTCTGCAGTGACGGGAAAGGTGGTGGATTAGGGAATGGGATGAAAAGGCGAATAGGAGAGAATAAAAATAATGAAAAAAGGGGTGGTGTTTGAATATTGTGAGTACTATGCAGAGTGGCTCAAGAAGGGACATGAAATGTTCAGCACAGCACCACCGCGATAACGTCAACGTCTCTGCCAGGCCGGGAGCAGACCCTGAAGTGACCTCGAGGAAACGCTCCAGCTAACCACCATGCACACCAGCAAGCACACCAGTGCTTTCGCGGGCCTGCATATGTAATATGTTTATGATCTGGCTGAAGGAAACTCTTCTTCTAATTATTATTACTACTAACCGCCATGCCCCACCGCCCGGGGCTTCACCCACATGACCGCCGGGGCTACTCAAAAGTGCGGTGCCACTGAGTCCGTTGCCAGACAAAAAAAGGCGGATACATTTGCGCTGTACTTTCGTGAGCGGCGCTGGGGTGGGAGACGGCGACCGTTATTCCCAACTACGAGGTGGTGTTGAAAATCGTTTTATTCGTTTTAATTTTAGTTTCCGTGCGTTTACGAGGGGAAGAGTGGTGTTTCTAAGGTGCTGATGCAACTTAGTTTCTGGCTAAACAAAGAAATAAGAGCTAAAATTTCGTTTCCGTAGCCCTTTAAGGCCCAACCACAAAAGACGCTTTTCACGCTCTTCCCCCGTGTCAGCGTCACCTCTCGTCGACGCGCGTTTCTCCTTTCTAATATCTACCCCGGCGAGATCTCGGCATTGCGGTCCACGCGTCGCGTTGTTGTGGGTGAGTTCGAGCGACGAGCGCCGACGCTGACGTAAGCCAAGCACGTGATAAAACACCCCATGTGATTTCAGAGGCTGACACGGTTGCACTCTAAAAAAAAAGGGAGTAGTACTCCCTCCCAAAAGGGAGGAAATGAGATGTCCGGTATGTTACTCTCTAAAAGGAGGAAATGAGATGTCCGGTATGTTACTCTCTAAAAGGAGGAAATTTGCCACTTTACAAAAGGGAGGAAATTTCCTCCCCTAAGAAGGGAGGAAAGTTGCCACCTATTTTTGGTCATGGAGAAAGCGTTCCTCCCCTAAGAAGGGAGGAAAATCGCCACCTTTTTTCGCCCAATGGAGGAAACTTTCTCTCCTCGTGTAGTTCATATAGCTTCGACCAGATGGCGCTCACAACAGAAAAAAAAAAAATGTTGGTGAAGCGCCAATTTCATTGTCCAGTGTCCCCCAACTCTCGAACGCTGCATGGTAAATGCTCATACAACACTGAACACACCGTGTACACTCAGAATGCACGAAACACAAGCAGAACACCCCACAACGGCAACAGCGCAGCAACAGCGAGCCCCCACCCCTCTCTACGTACGCTAAGTTCGCACTATCTCTATATATGGCAGTGTTATTTTTGAATCCGACTTGGCCGGTGACTGCCGTCATTTGTCGTAAAACACAGAGAGACGGAATAAATATTACTCGTGCTTAATACATTTTTTGAATTGTCTCTTGGAGTAGCCCCCATCTCTTAATTCAACACCTTGATCAAAGCAAATGTAGATCATTAGGCTAATTAACTAAAATTTAATAATTATTTTTTTAATAAGTTCAAAGAATCATGTTGGCAATGCAGTGTTGAAATGCAGTGCACTGGTGCTGAAATTTGCAACCAAGCAATTGCTTGATTGGAGTGTTCAGTGTCAGTGTAATCTATTTTCAGTTTTGGTGGGGTAATAATAATTTTAATTGTTACACAAGTATTTCAAGTAATTTTTCAAACAAAAATTATTACTGGTTTTAACAAGACTCCTTGCAACAGCAGAGAACTTATATTGGGTCATGATTTGTCACCCGTATTAGAGAAATTTAATATTGTTTTAATTTTCTAACCTGGAGCGTTTTTCCTATAAAAAAGTAAGTCCCGGGAGTGATAAGGACACACGAACCATGACTTTGATATGGCAGCAGACAACTAAAATGAAAATGTCTTTGGTGATATAATGCAACCGCTTGAAAACATCACGTTTCACAAGTCAGAAAGTTAAAAAGCCTGTATTGAGAGTTTTAGTAGATCGTTCAGTCACTTCCGCAACTCAATAAGCAATCCGTTATGGGTATGGCCTCCAATATATATACCGTATACGGAGCCGCGTTTTCATGTTTTAGAGAACGTTTGCAACCCGTTGCAAAATATATCGTTACGAGAGCTAACGCAATGCAACTATTTCGGACACTAAAGCTATAATAAACGTTTGTACAGCAATTCTTACTTATCTTCAATTCATGTCGCTATCTAAATAGAACGTTAATTTATTACCGAGTAAGCTTATGTTCATCCTTGCTTCTTTTAAAAGTACGTCCAGTACATTTGCAACGAGTAGACTTGAAATCCACGTTGTTAACGCCGGGTCGGCTTGGTCGTGTACTACAGCCGCGCTCGTATCACTACACGAGAGGAACCGCGCGATAACGAACTAAGTCGGCCGCATAAAATAAAACAAAAGTGCGACGGGGTTTTTCTTTGACTTCATTTTTTTTCTGTGTGTGACTGCGTTATTTGATATGTAGCACACAGTATAGCAGGAGATGCCGCACAAACTAAAAAAGCGGCGGTGAACCGTCCGCTGTGGTGAATCATCCGTTGCTTCAATACCGCGGATCCGACCTCCCTCGTCCACTTCGCCCCGCAACCAGAATGGAATGTCTGTACTACCCTTTCTTCCAGGTGGACTCTTCCCGAATGAATAGTTGACCTTGTTTCCCGGATCCGTTGCTTCGTTCCTTCGCCGAATCGTCATTTCAGTGTCATTCCTTGTGCAGGGCTATCATTTTTGAAAAAAAAAAAAAAAAAACGCGTGCTCCCGCAAGCCGGTTGTCCCGATCTTGACGGACTACAGTGTGTGTCGGACGCAGTCGCTCGCCGCAACGCAGTGCTCTTTCCTATCGACTGGATATGCTGTTCTGTTTTACACAGAACTGAAATAAACGCCGCACGGATTACCTTTCGCTGTATGGTACGTACGCTTTATTTCAATAGTATATGTTTCTCGCGAAGGTGACGGGGCTAGGAACGTAGAGACGTGTCGACTCGAATTGAGCAGCGATCTTAGCAACTACGTAATCACGCAAAAAAAAGTTCCATGATTATGACGATTTATTTCTTGTGCGCCCTACTTGTTCTTAAAGTTAAAGCAAATAGGCAGGCGAGCTTGGTAAGGATAGATAGACATAGTTTCGAGTCTGTCCGCCTTTTTTTCTTGTTCCTCGCTCCAAAGTTACTATGTCTACTTGTCATGTAGCAAGTAACGCGACGAAAGTGGTCGTACTTGCCATGCCAGTGATAAGTCGCCACCTGTACTTATTGCAGCCGCAAGGTTTTATCCCCTATGAACAAGCGCGATTTCGAAGCGAGCATATACGGCGTGATTCTCGCGAGACACACGCCGCGCTACGCGCCTCGCTTTTTTTGTTAAACTGTACCTCCGATAACCCCCGCAGCTCCGCTTTTTCTCTCCTAGCATTGCGCATGAGCAGTAGTGGGATTGCTCAAGGTGACGGTAACCAAACCTTCAAGTTGCCGTCACCGCCATTGAACATCTTCGCAGCGGCAGCGGCGGTACGACCGCCGCTGCCGCCGCGAACATGGGGGAGGAATTTTCGTCCCTTTTTCAAACGGCACCAGGTGGCGCTGCATCTAAATCGGTGAAATGGAGGAACGGGTGCGATTTCCTCCCTTCCGTTGGCGACACGGAGGAACCTCGCTTTTTCCTCCATTTCTCCTCCCCTGTTTTTTTAGAGTGTGGGGACGGACGTCGGGGGATCGGTGGACGAATCTGCTAGCGCATTGCAGCTTGGTGCTAGTGGAGCAAAGGCCCGCGGTGAAGACCACAGGGATTCTGTGCTAAATTCCTGTACCCCCCCCCCCTTCCTGCCTATTGAAAACACCGGCAAAAACTTATAGTGACATCCGGTTAACTTCCAGTGAAATCCGGTGAACTTCCAGTGATATCCGGTGAAAACTGGTCAAGTTTCACCCGTTTTCATCCGAAACCAGTGTAGCTTACCAGTTTTTGCTGGAATATTTGTCGGAACGTACTATCTGTTACCAGATTTCGCTGGAATTTCACCGGGAGCCACTTTCGTTTACAAGACGACCCGGCTTTGCTGGAACATTTTAACGGAAACGGGTGACTCGTTTCCCCGTTTACCGAACTTCACTGGAAGCCGACGCGAGAGGAGGGAGAAGCCGAGACGAGCCGGGGACTGGGTGTGTAACTATGGTGCCTAGAACGCAGCAAGGACGAGTCCCCACGCCCCCTCTCTCCCTCGCATTGGGTTCGTGGGGAAAATGGGGGGTGGGGGTCGTTTTGCTGTCTGTTTTGAAGAAAACCGGTTTCTTTGTCCGTCAACGAGCAGCGACATCGAACGGATGCTCAGTGTCGGCTGCCTGTTCCATGTGTGCGACCTGTATCTTCCAGAGCTGCGGGATGTGCGGATAAAAAGAAAATATCTTTCAGTGACCTCTTTCTTACGCCTCTTTGTCCGTCCGGCTTCAGAAACACCCAGCGAGCGAAAAAGACGACACCGTGACTGTGCCCTTGATATTCTCAACGGCGGCAGATGATGGTTGTGCGTTCGTGGTTTTCGCAATGCGTGCTACTGACAGTGTTTCTGTATGTGTGTCCGTGTGGTGCACCTGCTCGGTTTTATTAGTTGAACTACCATACATCTAGGAATTTGTCCAGCGGCATTGTGGATACCTTGAAAGATATTTTTTGCGACAAAGAACTTGGTTGTTCCTATTTGGTCTGATTGCGTCTGTCTACAGCTGTGAAAATTGTTTCACTGATATCGACCCTGTGAAATAAAGACATGGAACTTTCAGGTCTATATAGACTAACCGTTTTAATTGTTACCAAATCGTCCAGCATCTAGTAAACATACACCACCCACGGTTCACAGGCTTCTTTCTAAGTGCCTTCCGTTGAAGTCCGCAAAAAAAAAAAAACACGGTAAGTTCCGGTGAATTGCGGCAAATCCGGTGACTTCAGGTAATTTCCGGTTTTACTGGAAGTGAAACTCGTGTTATAATTCAGTAAAATAGATTTTTTATTGGAAATGAAATACCGGTAAAAGAATCCGGTGACATTTCGGTAAACAATCCGGCGACAGTCCAGTAAAAAATCCGGTGACATTCCGGTAAGTTCCGGCTTTACAAGAAGTGAAAAAAGTCCCATAATCCAGTAAAATAGATTTTTTACCGGAAATGAAATTCCGGTAAGAAACCTTTTTCAATAGGGCTGCCCGTTTCAATCTGGATCTGTATCGTACCAGCATGTGGTCATGTATCACTATTTCACGATGCACTAGATGTCTCATCTACAGCGGAGAGAGTGACAGCAATTTTTATTTGGTACAAGACACCAGGCGCCAATTTAGATCGGAAATATTTCCACCTTCCACAGAAAATATTATTTCGTTGTGACGCACCCTTGTCTGAAGGTTGTACGCCCAAACCCTAACCTCGCACCTTAGCCTGAAGTCATTCTTCTCATATACGAAAATTAGTAAATGAAGCGGCATAAAAAAGTGAAATCTTGCGAGGATGAACCGAACCAACGACGAGACTTGTGATCGTTACTTGAGTAATGGATTACAATTACAAATTACCGAGCCTCAGATGTAATGAATTACCGTTACAAATTACTTTTGTTGAAAAGTAACGGATTACTTTACTCGTTACGTTACAAATTACTTTCAGGTTAATTTTTCCGTACACTTATCCAGAAAACAATAGAAACAATTTTGATATCTTTCAAAAATGTTCTGCAACACTACTTTTAATTTTTCATAGCCTGTATTATGGTAGTCCTTGTAAAAATAAAATATTGTATTTAAGAGAAAGAGTGTAGGTGCCCTCCGTTCACATGTAAGCTGACAAGGCACCGAAAGCTGGAACCACACCCGCCATCCCGCTAGCTTACGGCCTCCGGAAATGATCCCTGGAATTGTGCAGACAAAGCTAGTGGTGCGCATGCTCAGTAGCAGCGTTTACCTCCGCTACGAGATTCGGAGCTAAAGAAGCGATCTACAGAAGCTCCCTTTTGACTCTGGTGTTTCGTTTGTGATTCACAAGAAAAGAAAAACTTGGTTCTATAACGTTACAATGTATAGCAAATGCAGAAGGCAGGGGTCCCAGATTACCTTGATGTGTTTCCGTAGGTTAGAGTTTGTTGTTTTTGCTGGTGACAATGTGTGTTCTTTTTTTTTTTGGCAAGCAAAGTATGCGCTGAAACTCTAGGTTTCCAATCTCCTTAATGCCCTGAATTTTGAACATCTCATTAAGAGATGGCCATGGAGACGACAGACACTCCATTACCGAAAACTTGACCAGTCAGAGAAAAGGTGGTGATTACGGGTTATCGATCGTTCATCGGTTCTCACTTTCATACCAATATTCGTAAAGGCCAGGGGAGGGTAGGGCATAGAGAGCGAGAAAGCAGTGGCCATCGGTCTCACAAAGCAATAGAAGATCACAACACTTTTTTCACGTTCTCTCTCTCTCTCTCTCTCTCTGTCAGCACTTCTTAGATGGCCTAACCCCACCTCCTCTTTATGTTGAAAGTTGACTGCAAAGTGAGGAGTGGACTCGACCACCATGACCAGACAAGTAAACCAAAAGAAGTGTCGTCCGTACCCTCAAAGACGATGCTCTTAGCCTCGCGCCGGCCGCTTTTCAGCCGTGCCTCAAGAGCAAACTTGTGCCCGTTGTTTCAAAAAAGTAATTAATTAAAATTACAATCACTTAGCCTAAAACGTAATGCACCACAGTTACAAATTACTCCCCATCAAAAGTAATTGATTATTTACTTCGTTACTTTACTCAATTACTTTTGCCTTACTCAGAACTAACGCGCAAAAGACCTGTGATGTGTTTGAGGGGCTCCCCTTATGTTGCTCCCCTTATGTTTTTGCCTTACGCCTCCGCTAGTGCGAAGACAAGTGAGAGAAGCCACATAGCTGGTTGGTCCAGCCGGTACTTCACGTGCACAGCGCTGTCAAGGATGAGCAGGGGCGAGGTCTCATTGGAGTTTTTTTTTTGTGTGTGTGTGTGTTTGCGGGGTGAGCGTGGGTAGGCAGAAACATCGACAAGCAAATGACGGTTTCGTGTGACAACAACAACAAAAAAAAAAACACGAAAACAAAGACGCTGATTGGCTTCTGGGGGACAAAACATAAGTAGGTGGGGAGGAAAGGAGGGGAGAAGGGGGGGGGGGGGGTCCGAGCGGAGATATGCACCACGGTCACAGTGTCCACGGTTCTATACTCCGCACGACCCCCACGCGACAATTTTAGGGGCCATTAGTTTACTGCTCTTTTGTGAGCTCGAAGCAGTCCCTTCGTTTTTCAAGAAGTTGAAGCCTGTTAATTGCCTTCATATAGAAAGTCGAATCCGCCAACCTGGCTGACCGTGCGAACGAGTCCAGAAACAGGCTCTCGCTGGGCTCTTATGCTTTCCGTGTATTACTTTCCTTTCCCACGCCAACACTCTCTTCACTAGCAAGCCCCCATCTCGTGTTACCATGCTAAAAGCGCGAAGGCCATTGCATCATCCTTCTTCCACTCTATTTCTCCCTTCGACTTAGCGGAAGAACTATTACGAGTGATTTCAGTATCAAGTTACTGAAAAAGTAAGGAGATTACATTACAAATTATATTTTCAGAAAGTAACAGAATAATTACAAAGCAACAAAAAAAGTAATTAATTAAAAGTAATCCCGTTACTAGTAACGGATTACTTCCAAGTCTGCTAAAGAACGTGCTAGAATACAGTAGCGCACATCAAAGACAAAAAGAACTCTACGCCCTCGCGCGAGGGTACATCGTCTGTTACGCGAGTTGTGAACCCACGAATGGAGGGGGTACGGACCAGCGTTTGATGTCTGTGCAGGTGGCAGGAGACGTCGAAGAAGTCGGAAAGAGTGAAACGGTGTAAAAGACAGAAAACAAATAAACACGAATAGCTTTCTCCTGCCCGGAAGAAGAAAAACACGATGGAAGGCGACGGAGAGCCTACTCGGCGTTGTCTTACTTGATCTTTATCTTTCGTATATTTGTACATGCCTTGCCCGTCTTTCTTGTGGTTATAGTGACCGGTCATACGAAAAATCGTGTTTTCTTTACGGCTATTTTCTCCTTCCTGATGTTTTCTATTTTTCTGAACTTGTTATTTTTATGCCGCCAAATGTTCTGCTCGTATTGCTCCAGTTACTGTATTATGCTCATAATTTTAAAAAGTGACGAGTAATTAAAGTAATTCGTTACCAATATTTTGTAACGAAATTACATAACAAATTACTTCCGAAGAAATGTAACGTGGCAATTACAACTTTATTTTAAAAAGTAACGGATTACTTCCCAAGTCTGCCAACGACTATCTGCTGACAGAGCCGATGCTCTACCACGAGCCACTTCCTTCAATTAAAGTCCCCTTCCGAGGAACGGGGCATCCGAGGAAACTTCGCGTACCGGTAAACTCAAAGATCATGCGCCGAGCATGGCTTCTGAGATTCTTGGAGAGCTCAGTGAAGCTCGGTCGGCGTTGGCCGTTTAAAATTTCAGAAATGTTTTTCTCATTTTTAATTTAAAAAAATTCCACAGATCGAAACATTCCAAAGTAATATGCACGGCGAAAACACTTCTGACTGGTACCTTTTTTTTTTCAGAGTTCTTCTTTATGTCGGATTATTTTCTCTCTATCCCAAGCATCGTGCGTGCACGCGCCTGAATGTGGAGTTAGCACGATCGCCTTGCATTTATAAATTTTACCTCCGTCGTTTTTCAGCTCGAGCAGAGTCTTTGGCTCGAGTGACCAAGCACGCGTAATTGCAAGCCTGGCAAAGTTACCTTTCACGCGCTTAGCACGCACTGACACCGATAAAGTTCTAGTCCCGACGCCGCACAGCACGTCTCTAGGTTGCCTTGTTATGAAAGTAACCCATATCAGAAATAACCTGATTGAAAAGTCATTTAATTACGTGGGTACAAGCTTGAAGTACTCCAAAGAGCGTTAATAATATTCTACTCTGATCTAATGTAGTGTTTTGGCAAAAAAAAAAAAGATAATAGTCATCAGCTTCCTCAGGCCAGGCCTTCGTCAGGGCTTTTGACTTGGAAAACGTAGGAAAGCTGCTTCTTGGCAAACCGGCTATAGCTGTTGTCAAACCTGAAGATGTCTGAAACAAAAAAAAGACACGTTGTTTAAAATTGCCATGCCATATTCTTAGCACAACTAAAGACCATATATCATCTACACCTTACGAAAAAGAGGCTTTGCCCGCCCCATTCATCTCGTGATTAGCGGGCCGTCAATCATGTACAACTGACTCGCAAGTTCTGCAACCACTTTTTGAATGGAATAAATTCGTTGCATCATCACACAAATGTAAGCTCAATCAAAGTTAAGAGGCAATACAAATACCTCTCAGTTCTATGCTTTTATCCGGAATATAATATTGAACCGGTATTTAGTAATCCAACCTGGTCGTACCAGTATCGAAACTGAAAAAGAAAGCAATGGAGGCTGCGAATGAAAACGTGCATGCCTTAGGCAAGCAATTAAGAAGCCCAAGCGAGACCCTTCACATGGAGGCGGTGTGAACCGTTTCGACGTATGTTTTCGTGATGTCGCACCATCACAAAATAAATGTCGCATTCTGATTTGTTTTAATTACCCTTGTCACAACTCAAATGGTCAATATGTTCGAGTGCTGTAGGCGTTGCCAAAAAAGTAACGAAACACGTTAATCGCTACTTGCAGATAAAAGGAACACGTTTCAGACCTACGTTACCTCAAATTAAAACCAAGGGGTCACCGTTATCCTTCTCGATACAAATAAGGCACGATACTGTTGCGTTACTTTTAATTAATGAATAAAACCTTTTACTGCCTGGGCGCCATATTTCAAGAAGCATTATGCTTTTATGTCCAAGCAAAAGTTAACAGAATTCCCTTATTTTTACGGTTCTGATTTCGAAGGTATGTGGGACGGGTACACGAATTCATAAAACCTGGAGCCTAAAACACGAAAACAAGAAAGTGTATATTGTGTTACTCTTGGGAAGAAGACTTAAGCGTAACGTAATTAAGTTACTTCAAATAAGTATCAAAAGTATGTTATCCGTTATTATTTTGGGGACAAAGCGAGGACGTTACTACGTTACCGGAGAAAGTCACTCGTTACAGGTAACGCCGTTACTTGTAACGCGTTAACCCCAATACTGCTAGGTTCCCTGTCGGCAAAGAGCGTATTAAAAAATGTAATATATTGAGAAACCAAAAAACTCCGCGTGACGGGCGACGGACGACCATCATGGTTGTCATTATTGAGAAAGAACGCTTCGCAATAAATTTTATGAAAAAAGGCACCATGACTTCAGGAACGTTCTTTCGTTTTACTTGGCGGCTTCCAGGCAACATGGTAACTTCTGATATAATAAAAGGTCTCGATTTAACTTTAAGTTGTTGGTTTTGTATTCTTTTATACTCCATATCAGTGGGTCTCAGCCATTGATGTTTCGCGGACCCCTTGTGAATCGGCGAGGATGATGGAGGACCCCGTTCATGGTAAGGGGAAGGAAAAGATATAGGTTAATTATGACAAAAATTTAATAATTGTATATAACTGAGTGCTAGTAAGAAGTAGACTTCTCATATTAACATATACATTAGAAAACTCACCCGAAAATTGGAACGTTTATTCTTAATCTAAGAAAAGTAAGGAAAGTTCTCAATCTAAGTTTTATTGCCGGGCTTGACTGATAAGGTTGGGTTTCGAAGACCCCTAGAATGCTTTCGCGGACCCCAAAGGGTCCGCGGACCCCCATTTGAGAACCAGTGCTTCATATAACAAATATTTGCAGCGCTGACAAAGGCACGGGCACGAGCGCTTGGCTTTGGAAAGTGCAAACTAAAAATAAGATCTCGAACAAAAACAAAGTATTCTGCTGAGCTAAAGTGGTTCCCAAAAGAAAATAGTGGTTCCCCCCCAAAAAAAAAACAGCCTTGAGTGCCGTTCAGTCAAGACCACCCAAAGACAAAGCAACCCTTCTCTTTCCGCCCTCCATCCCCCTCCATCCAAAGCGTCGTCAATAATGGAACCACCCATCGACACCTACACCTCGGCTATGTTCCAAAACTTACCCGAGTAACCTGCCTCCTACGTCAGGGGGTAATACCACGTGATATCGCGAGTAAACGATCACTAGAATGGAAAGTTGGGCGAGTTGGTAAGAATCCATGTTGAAAAACAGCGCCTCGTCCTGTGTGTTCTGTTCTTCTTGTCCGTGTGATTTTCGCGCTGTTTTTCAACATGGAAGTAAACGATCCGCGACTCGATTTTGGAACGGCCGGAGTAATCACCTGGATACTATGCGGATTGGCTTCGGCTTGGGCTACGACAAAAAGAAAACACAGCAGCGATGGCAGAAAATAGCAGACGATCCTTTTGATCAAGAAGAAAGCACTCGAAGAGACGATAATAATAATGACGACGCGGTGTTTTTTCAGGTGGATTCACCAGGCTCCTTTTACTCACCTTCCTTTTGAGCTCTATATTGAGATAAAAATTACTTACTCCTTACAGTTAGACATTAAAAAAAAGTGTTTTTATTAATCAGCGCGATTGCCCTAAATGCAAATATTCCACGCATTGAAATTTGCACCAATCATGTTTTGCAGAAATTGATTCCACGCGGTGTAGTGGTACAGCGCGAGTGTGCTTCCTCAAGAATGATATGAAACTTACGTTCGCTTTGACGCGAATATGATTACAATAAAACCTTTGAAGCCTTCACTGCTTTACAAGCGTTATCCTCTCATTACACACACTCTGGAGGAAACAAAAATACTACTTATCATTTACTGCGTTCAAACATTTTCAGCCTTGAACGTGAGAAAACGGCATTCCCTCCAACGCCGAGGACGAGAATGCGGAGAAGCTCCTGTTTACGCTCGCACTCTGATAATAACAAGTATAACTAACTTCCCGGGGAAGGTGCACCGTCTGGATGTAATGCAGTCAATTCGTGCGTTGAAAACAGCAAATCGCAATAACCACACATGCTGCACCTCATTCTTTGTCATTTCGAACGTCCGCCACCAAAACCAACGGTGCAAGCGAGCTTTGACGGCTGTCGGCGCAAAAAGCAGACGACGAGCAGATCACGTGACGTATTTACTCGATTTGATCCGACGTTACCCCCCGATCGAGCAGGGTAGCGTGAGTAATTACTCCGGAGTAAACAACCCGCTTCTGGAACGCGAGTTCTGACGTCATCGAGTAAGCTCGAGTAAGTTTTGGAACGCCACGGTACGAAACCTTTACTCCGGAGTCGGATCGAGTAAATTTTGGAACACAGCCCTCGTGTCGGCATCCTCGACAGCGCGTTTCGCTGCGTCTCGCAGCGAGCTCAACGTTAGCACGCGGGAGACGCCCAGACAGACACACCTCTCGTTTACGGTGACTCTCGTTCACCGTGCTTTGTCGCTTCTAGCGGGCCGGGGACTCACTAAAGATGGCGTCGTCATGGGTAGGCCTTGTATTCCAGGTGGTAGTGGTTCAGTGCGCGTTGTGTTCCCGGTGAACACAACATGAAGTAGTAGCTAAAGTTGTCTTCAATTGGCTTTTTCAAATTCCCCTCATACAACAAAAATCGGCTCAGGGATTTAATCTAAGAGCCTATCAGTATTTACCGAAAACACCGAACACTCTAAACGATTTTTATCTCGTGTTTCTTTTTTCTTAACTTACTTTCACGGTTTTGTTTTTAGACTGCCAGGCGCCATGAATATCTGACTCGATGAAGAAAGCTATTAGCGGCGAGATGTTTCGGTGGCGCCCTCGTTTGGTTACCTTTCGTGACGTCATTACCTTGTGAACAACAAGTTCGATGGTGTTTGTAATGCGCATGGTGAAAGCCTGAATTCATAGCACTCTCAAAGCAACACTGCCAACACCGTCAAAATTGATGTTCTTACATTCCTCTTATTTGCGTCGATGATAATTCCTTTGCTGACGTACATAGTCAGCATTTGGGCAATTGTGGTGGGCCGACCACAGCGACGCTTTCGATCGCTCACGTCGCCAATAGCGGGCGAACCTGTCGCGATATCTCTTTGATCTCTACGCTAGGTTCCGTCGATTTTGCAGAAGAACTGAAGTGGGCGCGTGGAGAGCTTTCGTCGACGCTAAAGTGTTCGATCGACCCAGCACCCATAGCATTGGCTGAATAGCCACAGAAAGCTGTCCCTGAGTAGGGTCATAAGGTGCCCATGTAATATTGACAATAGCAGCCTCACATGTTCCGGGCTCAGCGGAGAGTCGCCCAATTTCAGCAACCTGATCGCACTTGAACTTGCCGACTTCCAAGATCACCTTCGGCTTGGCGTGTTCTCCCGAAATGTGCAGGACACCGAAGCCAACGTCGTGGCCGGGACTCGTTTGGAACTTCCAGTACAGAGTCGATCTTTGGCTGTCTACTCTCACGGGTACATCCAGTTTCTGCCCGCGTTCCAGGGAGCAGGTGGTGGCATCGGGATCCTCGGAAACGCGAGGGCCGTTCTTGAGGTAGAATTTTACGGGCACCTCGCCTCCAGCTGGCACCTGTGGTCAGTCTCATGTTAATACAAGGGGCGCTTTTTAACGAAGCCCCCTAATCCCAGAAATTTGTTCGTCCATTTGTCCGTCCAATCCCTGCATTTCTCTGCTGAGCATAACAAAAAAAGTAATGCCAAGAAACCTTACGTCTCGCAACTTAAACACCACTACAGTTTCCTCGCTAGCGTTGATATTGAAGTCACGTGAGCTGAACACTGATACATTTTTCTCGCTAGATATAGCGCGGAAATTTATGTCGCATGTCCGATACATCAATTTAATTTCCTTTCAAAATATAGCGGGAAAAGTGACGTCACGTGTCCAATATACATAATCATTTTTCACGGTAAATACAGTAAGTAGGTCGGCGTCAGCTGATCCATGCACCAATTTAGTTTCCCCGCTAAAGTTGGTGAGAAAATGTGCCACGTGACCTATATACCCATATATATTGGTTAGTAGGGCCTTCGTACCGCAAAATATTGTAATGAAGGCGTTCTGCTCAACCAAATACCATGTAAGCCAAAACTAGCAACTCCCGCGGAGCGCGGGCAAAAAGTGATTGCAGCGCCCAAGGCGAGTTCGGAGTCTCCGCTAGCAGACGAATTCTCCACAACGCATTGGTTTTGCCTATCTCCGTGCGGGGTGACCAATAAAAAAAAGAATGCCACGGTTATTCGCTGGTTTGAATGTTAAAAAATGGGTGCAACCTCATAAATGAAGGTCATTTTATTCGCGTGGGAAATATGTTAGAGCTTTCTGGGTGCAATTGTAGGGATCTCCTGAAGAAAACACTGTCACAACTTATGTAAGCCGAGCAAAACACAAACGTACCCTCGAGCTGCTTTTTGAAGAAGGGCAATGCACAAAAATTTCAGTACAAAGCTGCCTTTTAACTTTACTGTTCTTATCAATCAATTCGTTTTGTTGTTGCAATTCCCATTTATTATGAATATCTTGCTTATAACCGTTTTTTTGGAATAGGCGAGCTGGCTAATCCCATTAAAGATCGACTCCGGATGAAGAAGCAAAAGGCAATTTTGAACCAGGTACGTTACTGCGATGTCAGTATGCTCTGGAAGAAGTCGATTGTGCACAAGCGAATTTGACGCTATTACTGAAATCAATAAAAGCGGAGTTACAGAATAAGCAGACTTCTCGCGCGTGCAAAATAGAAGAGAGGAGAGCGCCGTAGCGCAAATAAAGGTGATATCAGTCACGTTATATTCGGTGCACAAATTCAGATTGTTATCGCCGGGACGACTAACGTTTTCTGCATCTTTTACAATAAAAGCCGGCACCCGTTGGACAGTTTGCAATTCCTTTCATTTTTCAAATTCCCCTTTCTTTTTATGTTTGAGGCGACGCTACGCCGGCGCGGAATCTCTTCCTCCTGCTTTTATGTTGTTTTTTTTTTCCTTTTTTTTCTTTTTTTCTTTACTTGACGTTCCAATCATTGCGTATTTTTCCTTGACGTGTTTGGCTAGCTTTTATTCTATTTCCTTCGCTTCGGCGCTTGCAACTGCGGTAAGCTTCTATTTTCGCCTTCGGTTGAGTCTCTAATCCGAAATATTCATATATGCTTATTTATATTTATTAAATATATTAAATAGTGTAAGCTTGTTATACATTTCTATTCGGATTTCATCTGTGTACGCGGGCATATCTGCTATGGGTCATCGTATTTTGATTAACCGTCCGCCTTCGGGCATACACCAGCCCATACTTGAGATGGCAGACATGCCATGTGCTGCCTATGACCGCAGAAACAAGTTTTTCCGAGGTGATGGAAAATTCTTTTTCCGTTTTCGAAAGACCGAACAAACGTGAGTTAATAAATTACTGCTGCATTCAAATTGAACTAAAGAGCTATTCAAGTCTGGAGTCTTCAAAATCGCCACTGACGCCTCAACAGACGATTATGACAACTCCACGGAGATTGCGGAGAGCTTCACGGATGGCAGACCAGATGCACAACTGAACACCCAGTCGCAGGGAGCCGCGTGGGCAGCAAGTCAGATCTGTCAACATGCTTATCAAGTCCAACTGCAATCAGAAACATGGAACACCTCGAAAGACAATTTGTTGAAGAACAAGGAATATTCACATGCGAAAATGACACCACTCTGCGACTAAGCTCGTCACCAAGCGGGTAACATCAGCCGTGCCTTCGACACACATTTCACTGATATATTGCACCAGAGAATAGTTCAGCTGAAGGAGGACTTGAGGCCGCTGATTGACACTCGAAACAAGGGCACGGTGTGCAAAGCTTGCGTGGACATGTACGTCAACAAGTGCTTGATTGTCTTCTTGAGTAGAGTAGATTGTTGGGCTAGTTGTTTTTGGAACTTGGAATACATTTTAGCGCTCAAAAACAAGGATAAAAAGACGAGAAACAGACACCACAGTAGCGCTACTAACAACTGATTTTATTACATGAAACGACACTTATATACCTTCTGATGGGGCGAAATCAGAAACATGGAAGGTATATAAGCGTCGTTTCATGTAATAAAATCAGTTGTTAGTAGCGCACTGTGGTGTCTGTATCTCGTCTTTTTGTCCTTGTTTTTGAGCGCTAAAATGTATTCCATGTATTTTTGAATTGCGCTGTCAAGCGAGCAAACGAGAAACCTGCCTAGGTCACTGGGAAACGAAATGTGAAAGCAAAAAAGGTCACGCACTGCTCGCACGTACGAGATTGCAGCGTGCGACTCTTATTTACGGTCAGTGTGAGCTGGACTACGTTATTCCTTTCCCCTGTTTTGTTTTAGGTCCTACCGACGCCGCGAAAGCAAATAAGCAAACGTGTAACAAGCAGCTGAAAAAAAAAGTCAAGCTTTTTTATTTTCGATTAGTTTCGTCGTGTAGCATTCGCTTTGTCTGTTGTGGACTCGAAACCAACGGCGAAAACCACCTGCGCAACGATCGTCGTCGTTAAAGGAGTTTCTTTGCTGGGTGATTTCTGTCTTCGCATCGTCTACTAGCTTCTTTGTTTTATTCGCCGTTGTTTGCGACTGTTCTCCATTTTGTTTTTAATTTTCGACTGGGATGAGAACCTTATTTTTCCTGCAAAGTTTGGAAAGTTTTTCCACGGTCATTTGTCTCGTTACATTTTGTTTTTGTATATGCTGCAAGCGGCTGGTCTGCTTGCTCTGGTAAACTTAACATGTTGTTTGCGCACATTTGAATGATCACCCATTCAGGTAAGAAATTGTGACAACGCAGTTTGCAACGGATCAACAGTAACCTCTTACGACATAGTCAGAGTAGCTAAACGCCTTTTTTCCGCTTCCCAGATGCGCTTCAAACGCATGTGATCCCCTGAGTAATGTTTGAGACCGCTAAATAAACTCTCTATCTTAGTTTCTGCGCGCCTCATTATTTGCTTGTCGTTGCAGTTGCGATCAGTGGATTCCGCTTTGCAAGCGGACTGACCGTAATGAATTCTTTCAGCTGTTTGGGGGACGAAACAGGGCTCGCAATGCTCGAGGACGTCGCGGAGCCTATACTTTTCCATTGCGTCGTCTGCTTCCGTAGACTCCCAGTCCGCTAGAGGCGCCACTGTCGCGTTCGCCGCCTCTCCAATGGGCCTTCGGAGCAGTTTCCAGTATTGGCGAAGCTTATAGTATTTGGTTCGACTGTTGTTTTTGCTAAAAAAGCAAAGCGAGATCCATGTCATTGACTAGTATGTAAGTGATCTTTGGGTATACTAAGGTCATGCATGTGAGCTCAGTGTCAATTTTTTTTTATATATATTTACTGATATGGGATCAGAGGTCAGTCAGACACTCATTACCAAAAAAAAAAAAAATGTAATCGATATCAGTTCTGCACCGAAGCAGTCAGTGTTTCAGTATTTAGTATGTTGCGTGTTTTTGAAAGCGCTTCAAATTCTTCGAACGAACTCAATCATTACTTGCTCAATTACGCTGTCTGCTATTTGATTCTTGGGGCGTGTTACCTTTATTTCTATGAATTTATATATAAAATGCAACACCTGAAACACAAGGACAGATTTGCTCAGTTGTGTAATTGCCCTGACTCAGCACCACTGAGGAATTTTCGTTATACACAATGGGAGAAAACAGGTGATAAAGGGCAAAATTAATAAACCTAATTTTTAACGCTAATATAAAAAAGTAACTGGATCTCACCCAGACTCACCTATTACCCATAATTTACAGTAGACGCTTGGCTGCTTTGCATAACACAAAAAATTCGTCCATGAAAAATGAGTATGATAAGACGACTTACATGCAGCGGCGGATGTCAAAATGAGCCGTTCAAACGAAGATATGACCGCATGCTTGAAACTCCACGTAGGACATCGTGAAAAAATATGCGGAAGGGAGTTTATTTTTTATCAACAACAAAAAAGAGAGTGGCAATTTTTTTTTAATTATTTCGTCTTTGTAAAAACTGTCTCCACCCGACATAAAGAGTGGACACGTCCATGCAGAGACTCAGCTTCAACTTTTTTTGGATTTACAACTTTCTTGTTTCTCACCATGGGAGAGGAGGAGGGAGAAAAAAGCAGGCAGTTGTAGCTTCACAGGGCTTCTCCTTCCCACCAGCAACAAGGGAAACTATTTTACATACCAATGATCCGTACAATAAAGTTTACATAGAAGCAAAACACACAACATTAAGCCAAAAACGGTCTGAGATACATTACGAATGCTTCTTACAGGGCGAAGGTACCATAAACAAATAGGCACAGATAAAGCTAGAGAAACAAAGAACGAATATCCGTTCAGCTTAACCTCATAAAATTCGTGCCAAATCTATGTGTACCGTTATAACATTCGGAAATGAGAACTCCAGCATCTTGAGGCCGTAGCGTGTTCCCGAACGAGTCGTTGACTATGTGTCCACACAACGGCTTGCATATGCAGGCACACTCCTCTTCATATTGGCGATTGATAGAAAAACAACTTGATTTCGCATTACAGACGTTTTATATGCTTGAAAAAATTTATAATTGTGTTGCTCTGTAATTGGAACTATGTGAAGGGTTTGGAAAAGTTGTAATGTGTGAGCGTTGAACTCCGCATTCCCCATAATTCGGATTATCCTCTTCTGGAGCACATGAAAGTGATGCATATTTGTAGCCGTTGTCCTATCCCAAACAAGGAAGAAGTATTTACAGCGAGAACAAAAAAGAGAGTCATAAAGAAGGACTAAGACCGAAAAAGGTAAGATATATCGGAATTTATAAATTATGCCCACAAATTTTGGAAGTCTGCAAGCTGTATATTGTACTTCGGCGTCCCAGATCATGAACTCATCAAATATTTCAGCGAGAACCTTCACATTCCGTACAAAGTTAATATTTCGTCCTTGGAGAGAGTGCCCTTGAGTAGATAAAAAGGCTACTTTTGTATAAAAAAGTAGTGATTTCGTCTTATCTGTATTAGTTACTACAGAGTTTAAGATTGTCCAGTCACTTATCTTCTGCGGAACGCTATTTGCCGCGCATAAAACGTGGTGGACAACTTCACCTTAAAAGAATAAAGTGGTGCCTTCTGCGTAAATTATAAAATCTCCACTGTCGTCTATACTTACTATATTGTTTATCTACAAGTTAAACCGAAGAGGTCATGTGTCCCCTGCGGCGCACCTGACGTCAGTTTCCTTAAGATAGATTGCTGGCTATCTATCGCGACAGATTTATGTAGATACTTTAAAAAACTGTCGATTATCGTTGAAACTACTCCTCGCACCCCGTACGCATTTAATTTTAAAAGCAGTGTTTTATGGTTAAGCGGTCGAAAGCCTTTGAAAAATCAGTGAAGAAGCCCAAGGTAATCAATTTCTTTTCACTATTGTTTAAAATTAACTATTTTTGTTTTAATGCCCCGAGTTCTTTCAAATGCCCCTTCCTAAAGCCAAACTGGGAAGATGTTAGGACAGAGGTTTTTTTTTTGCAGAAGCTGTATAATTTATCCTGTATTATTTTTTCTGCCCTTTTGGAGCACGAAAACGAGTCTATAATTTCCTAGGTTGTTTTTATCTCCAGATTTCAAAATAACCGTAACATTAGTGACCTGCATTTTTTAGGAAAATGGTCATTTTGAAGTGCCAAATTAATATATGTGTTGAAAATGAGCAATTGATTTAATTGCATGTTTCAGAGGTTTAATTTTAACTCCTTCCATGTCACTACTTTTGCTGTTTCCAACGTTTCTGAAAACCGCTGCCACTTCCTCTGCATCATTGGGGGCAAAACAAAAGTGTGTCACAGACGCCTTTTACAAATTGAAATTCATCGATAGCGTTACCATTCTATACAATGTTTAAAAAATAGTCAATAAATATTTCAGCTAACGCCAAACCGCATCTCCTCTTCCCCTCGATGTTAAGCTTTATGGCTGTATATTCGAAAGGACCACGCCTCAGAAATTAGTTAAGCTTCTTCCATATAAGACCTATTCGTCGCCAAATTTCAAACGCAGCATACAAATATTCACGCTTAGCCTTACATGAACCGCTTGTCACAGAATTTCGCTACTTTTTAAATAACGACAGCACATCTGGGTTTCTGGATTTCATGAAGTGGTTGTAGAGAGCGTCTTTTTTACTCATCATTTGATTATCTCTTTGGTCACCCAGGGCTTCCGAGCTTTTATGGGTGCACTTTGTTTCTTTTTTTTTTTGTACGGGAACCACTTCATATATCTTTGTAAAAATCCAGATAAAGTAATCATATACCCCGTCAGCTGAAACACTAGACAACACCGTGCTCCAATCAGTACGGCAGATTTCAGCTTCAAATTCGTCTCGGTTGTTTGCACTGATATTTCGATAATAAACTGGACAGTCATCTCCGTCCTTCTGTATCCCGACTTTTGAGTCGACAAACAATAAATTGGTACAAGTTCGCTTATCGTGGTTCCAATGACACCTCCGGAGACGTGAAATTCGTCGGCATTGGTTAGAAACAAATCAAGTAATGTTTCTTTAAAAGGAGTTATTCTCATGGGTTTAGATATTGGGTTAAGTATCCGCACGACTGATATAAGAAGAAAAACCCTAAGAGCCTCGGTGATGAGGAGAGCATGTCGAGATTTAAATCTCCACCCAAGAACAGAGTGAGACCAGTTTCAGTAATAAACAGAAACAAATCGTCAATGAATTTAAGGAAAGCTGAAGTGCGACGGAGAGCTAGTTTGCGTGTGGACCTTATGGTCCTCCTGCTTCGGTGAAGTAACTCTTAGGTCTTCCAACTGTACAAATATAAAACAAACCAACTATTTTCCTTTAATTTATATGTCATGATATACTAATACTTTTTACCAAGTGGGTGCACTCTCTGTCGCCATTTGGTCCCACAAGGTCTCCTCCCCAATGAGCAGGCAGCTGGGAAGGATCCACGCACTTCAACAGAACCGGCTGCCATCCTTCTACAGGAATAAGAAGTATTTTAATAATTTGGCAAACAAGAGCCAGAGTAGACGCCGGACCACCATACAAAACATAGACTTTGTCGTGCACAGTTTTATTTTAAATAGACACCGTGGAATCATCGTTTGGTTTACTGATGCAAAGAAGGGAGTCCTTCGACCAGAGATGACGGAGCCCTCCACCCCCAATTACAAATTGTAGCTGAAAAATACCGTCTTCACTGGAGTTTTCTAGCGCTAAGAGAGGCTTGGCGAAAACATGTACCGCTCACTCTAGACCCTCTGGAGTTGTAGGCTGAGCTGGGTTTGTATTTTAGGAAGTATATTCGCTTTGAGCGCAGTTTTTATTGGGCGTTTAACGTTTACTTTGTTCGAATTTCAATATAACATTGTCATTTGTAACACGGGAGAAAAATGCAATGTCAAAACCTTTATAATCACACAAAAATATCCGGATGTCAACAAAGGCGAACTAGTCTTACTTAATTTGCGATGCAACTGAAAAGTACGAACACAAGGAAACTCTGAGATAAACACTGGAGATCTCGGAAGCACATGTGCAAACAAGACTAGATCAATAGAAGCATGCCGAATTATTAGCCAGAACAGTCGTGAACCTGAGGAAACCACAACCTTTATTTACACTCGGCCTAAAAATCTCCCAGACAAATCTAGGCTCAATCGCAGCTCCGCAGCCCCCGTCCCTCGCCTTTTTTTGTTTCTCATCACCTCTGCTACTCGTGCAACATAACATTATTCATGCTGTACTGAGCCTTCTCCGGCTGCGTTCACATTGTCGCAGTTAGAATTGCCCATGTCTATACCCAGGGTAGATACGTCAGAGCCCTTATCATTCCTGTACCTGTTTTGTCTGTACATTTAAAAGAGATAAAAGTCTTCGCTCGTGCATAAACAAATAAAAGTCCTGTCTTCACAATAATGGTGACACGAAATTTCTAATGACATGAGGAAATTATGATGCGCTTAGCTTCTTACCGCGTGAGAATATTTGGATCTTTCCCGCTGTTCTTTCAGTCACGAAGTGTCTGATGAACTTCCAGGAGATCTGAAAGAAGCTTGGAGCTGCCGAAATGTTTGCAAACGAAAGAACAAAAAAAAACGTTAGTCGTTCTTAGTTAACTTGGGAATGTTTGGAAGTATGCGCTAAAAGTGTTGTTTTGTTTTTTTTCTGCGGAGGTTTGGAAGTATATTTGCCATATAATTTATCCCGTGTCTTTGCTGTATCCTGTTTTACCATGTGTGCGACGGAAGAAAAAGCTGCAAAAAAGAGCGCAATGCTCTGAGCAATCCTGCTATGAACGCGTGCTTGTGAACTGAAAGTGCGGGGCCAAGTGGGCTAGCGCACACCAGCTCGAAGCACGTGGAGCGAAAGCTCGCGCTGCAGAACCCAGGGATCCTTGGTTCAATCCGCACCCCTGCCTGCTTCGATCTGGATGAGCATGGTATTGGCGAGCGATCGTGTATCACTAGTGCATGGTGCACGTTAAATACCCCAGGCTAGTGGTGGTAAAGCACTGGCTAAAGTTTTCATCTACAGCTGAGAGACAAGTCATCTGTTCAGGCAGACTAATATCTATGCTGTATAAATTTTCACACACCCTAATTGTTTTGTGAACTGAGAGTGTCGTTCCAAACCCCGTGCCCGGATTTGTAGTATCGTCATTCAAAAGCCTATAAAGGAACGCTGGCGGCCGTTATATTTTTGTAATCACTTCCTACTATAAAGCGTAGGATTGGATCCCAGTTCACGCCGAAAGCTGACGCAACACTAATGTCTAATAATGATTAACGTGCATTCCCGAGATATAGCTGCCCTAGATAATCGGCGCGGCTTCAACTGAAGACCACATACTTTAGAAAAGCGCCTATTGTGATCCTGCCAAAGTAAATTACATGCGTATGCAGCACTTAGATCCTAGTGTGGGGCACCGTAATGATGAATTCTCAGTTGATAGGCAAGTCAGGGGCCGTGTATACATGCATGCGATTAGCTCAGCGAATTGAGATGGACGACTATGATTAAATACAAAAAAATAAGAAGTGACTTCCGTTTATGGGGTTGATCCCTACTCAATTTAAATTTCTGCGGTCGCATTCATGTGAAAACGTAGCAACTGACAACATGACTTTTGATTAAAACATAGCACCAGGCTCTGAAAGCAGATCAGTGTTTATGAACACTCCACGCACCTATTTTCTTGCATAACGCAATTCTCTCTAAGCACGTACCGTAGTCGGCAAAAGAACCTTAAAACAATTTGAGACAGAGATACCGTTCTTACTGCGAAATGCTTTGAGAGCTGTCACGCTTGTATTATAGAAATAAACGAGTACAGGGCTTCGCCGTTCGTCTGACTCAGTCTTATGGACCTTCTTTATAAACCACGTGTAATTCACTTGTGATGTACGGTACGTTCCCCGTGCAACTCTAAGACGCCTCTGTGCAATAGCGCATAAATCACAGAATGGAACGAGGCTGAGATGTGGTCTGTGTCATTTTCCACAAGGTTTTTAGGACATAGTGTGGATTGCAGCGTAAAAGTAAGAGCAAGCACATTTGCTTTGTTGAGTCATGCTCTTACTACGTCATGAATGCATATATACATTGAGCCGTAATACCTCAAAATGTTTCGCAAACTTAAGTTCAGTTTACTGACGAGATGGCGCTAAAATTCTGCGATAAATAAAGTGATTTAGTAAAAACATGTAGATGTTATTAATTGCAATGGCGTATAAGTGATTAAAAATTCACGACACCAATATATGTACAGTTAATATAAATCCCCCCTAGCTCTACGTCCAACAACGTGTGCGATGAGTCCATAATTCTAATTCGTGAAGGTCACTTGGCGTAAAATAAAAGTATGAGAAACGTTGTAACCAGACAACGCAACTTGTGCTGGGACAGAGCGCATGTGAAACATCTGGTTCAAAAACCCAAATCCAATCGCATTTGCGGACCGAACAGTACACGAGGCTGATAATTAATAAATCAAACGAGGGAAATTGCAGTGTTTCGACATCGTCTAGAATTTGCAAGAGAGTGGCACTGGCGTACATTTAGGCGCCACAGATGCGGTAACAATTTGGTTACCGTTGAAGAGGCGCAATTCGTTAGAATAGTATTGCTTGTTTTATCCGAGGGGAAAATTTGATCACTATTTTTCGCGTGGCAACCTCAAACCGCAGTGAACGATTTTGTTGAGGCGTGCCAGTTTCATACTATTTCAACCTCACATTAACGCGTGGAAAACGTACTGCATTGACATTATTTCGGAACTCTTCCACGATCCAATTCAAACCGGACTGATGAAACCGAGTATCCAGGTTCCCCCGACTAACAAGAATATTGCTAAGAGCAAGCCTTTTAACAGCAGCTCCATGGAATTATATGCAGGTTTAGAATCAATTACAGGACACTTTCACCAGCATAATGATGACTCTTAACTCACCGTTAATAATGTAACACTGTTCAAGCATCTCAGGATAGTAATTCTCGTAGAGCACACTGAGGAGACGAACGAACTCCACCACTTGAAAAAAAAAAAGGGACCGTCATGTAGGCCAAATGCATTCCATAGCCGGTAATATTTTGAGTTTGTACCTTGGTAACTGTACATTTGTCGGATGCCGAAATTGTCATAGTCGAAAATGACGGTAGTAGTATTCACGAGCTTCCCCAGCTGTAACAAAACATTGACATCGGTGAAAGTTCAGCTCAGCCTATACCAACTCACCAGATATCAGTGTCTTGCTTTGTAAAGCGAAAAGAGTTCTCTTTCTCAAGCGATATAAATGTCTAAGGGTAAAGGTAACACTATTTTAAATATCCGCTAAAATACAAAACTGTCGAAAAACAACCAGATATATTTAGGGGAAAACAATTAGGACTGGCAATCGGTTACATCAGGATACCTGGGGTCTTAATACGCTGTCCTTATTTATGCCTTTTGCGATAAGTGCGAAAACGAGTAAAATTTTCTCTTTGGCAACCACGTCTTCCGAGAAATTCTTTAAAACAACAAACTTTCGCACTGACTGCTTACTTCTCTTTAACGTAAAAAAACATTGAAGCTAAACCTTTGATGCCTTTGTGTCCATTTAAATAGCATAATGTCACGGATGGCAATTGATGAGGCAGTGAAGATTGATGCAAACTAAACGTTTAATGGGCGAACTTGTGCCCGAAAAAAAATAGACGAAGGCTAGCGTCGCAGGCGTCGATGTCGGCAAAACAGCAGGATCAAACACTGGGGCGAGACTGACCCCGGCTTGCCACGCGGATCACGTTTTGAGCAGGCGTGGGCTTCTGGAGCAATAGGTGTGGAAGGTTCAGCGTGTAAAACATTATAACCTCGAATCAGCAACACGGTTCTCGAATTCACCAGAACATCACATTAGACTCAACAAAAATGCGTACCGGCGGAAGGGGAATCGAAGCCTGGTTTTCTGCGTGGAAGGCAAGCGCGATAACCGTTAGGCCACGAGTGCGCTGCCTACTCGGTCAGCTGCGCGCGCGGCATTATTCCTCCCTTTAAAAAACCGCATCGTCCCGATGCAGCACAAAACGAAAGCACGAATCCACAACAAAAGGACAGCAGAATCGCGAGCAACAGTTCACTGTTCACAGTTCACTCTTTGACGAGAGTCCAAAGTTTGGTCGTTCGAAATACTGCTTGAGCCGGACGACGTGCACCACCTCGGGTCGTGGCTGGCGTCTTGCAGACGAGCGCTCCGTCGGCAAGAACTTCGTAGTTGAGATCACCGAGGCGTCGAATCAATTCGTAGGGTCCAAAATAGCGTTTCAGATGATTCTCGCTGAGTTGAATGAATGCTTCTCCACGTCGTCGAAGGAACGCCAAACGACAATTGTGAAATATCGAATTGTTACTGATGACGACGCGCTTCCTATTGATCGGTCGCCGTACCATGTGTCTGTGAAAGAGATAAAAGTCATCCAGAAGCAGGTTCAAGAAATGCTTGACGACGACATCATCCAGTCCTCAAACCGTCCGTGAGCTTCACCGGTAGTCCTGGTAAAAAAAGAAAGACGGGACTCTTCGGTTACGCGTGGAAGGCAAGCGCGATAACCGTTAGGCCACGAGTGCGCTGCCTACTTGGTCGGCTGCGCGCGCGGCAATCTGTGCCAAAAAGATCAAAAGACATAATTAACAAGTTCTCTCTCACGTTCAGGTCTAAACGTATGACTTTAGATTAAAGACGGTCGTGAAAATTCTTACCTTTCTTTCCCCAGCAATTTTATCATACAACTCTGTAACCTCATTGCTGGGGCATTTACAGCATTCCTCATTTTTCAAAAAGGTTATATGGCTCAGTAGATGACACGTAAAGCGGACCCAGAATGGCATTTTACCTTCAATCCTACTAGAACGTCATGTTTTATCGACGCCTTTGTAATATTAGAAGCCTTACAATGAAATAAAAGATCAAAGTAAGACATATTTTGTTCTGAACATGTAAAACGTAGTAAAGCAAGTCTTATCCCCGATACCAACGTTTCGGTGGCACCTTATAACTGCGATATCGGTAGAATGTCAAAAAGGTCAGAACAATCTAGATAAAGGTGTAGTTCTCCATTACTGCTTGTTAAATAACCTGCATAAACTGTAAATGTTTTTGTTATATATGTAGCAACAGTGAATAAAAATTCCTGTTCGTAAGATAACTTAAACGAACATTTAAAATATTTTGCGTATAAAGGCGTAGCATTCGTAATAAATACAAATCTCTTTATTGTTGTGGTGCATTCGAATAAGTGAGATACGAAATAAAAACGATAAAAAGACATTTTCCGCAATAGTTTTTTCTAACTTTAACTGCGCACTACAACGCAATATGAGCAATGATGAGTCGCCGAATGGCGCAAGAAATTAGATTGGTAACCAAGCACAACGTTATAAGCCCGTCTCTTTAGAAACGAGATAGACAGTAATCAGAAGCAGTCCATTCTCTTCTAAAGCAAATGGCTAGGAAAGCAAACTACTTCAATGGAAAACACAATTCGACATAAATGCTTACCATAAAAAATATATTTAATATTCTCAACACACAAAAAGATATGTACAGTTAACCTAAAAAAAGGTGTTTCGTTTTTTTTTTTTTAAACAAGATACAGATGTAAGCGTTTTGTGCCCCTTCTCAAGCCGTGTTCTTGTACCGCGGTACGAAGTAAAATGCACATGTTAGGTTTGAATATTAATTTTAAATACAACTGTTGATATCGGCAAGATTCAGTATAACCCAGTAAGGAGACATCGAACGTTTCCAATCTACTCTATAAATAAAACAGTGCATCTGAGCATGAACACTTCCTCTTATTTGCTCGAAATTGTAATTATCTTATAATACACAACAAATAATATCATAAAAGGGCTAAAAGCTTGATATACCTCAAGAAATATTTTAATATTAAGTGACAATAATAATAAAGCCAGGCTTTTTAGTCCCAACACATAAGAATATTTTTTTTTATTTAGTTACAAAAGAAAACCTGCAGCGCCGAAACTTTGACATTATAGCAAGTACAGCCCATTGACGCTCAATGAAGATCTAAAAAACAGTACACTTAAATATACAGCCTCGGCTGTCAAGAAAGATGAATACATAAACGATAAAAATAAGTAACAACATTAAAAATCAAGACCATTTCCTGGGGTGAATGGCCCCACGTCATCATTAATAAAAAAAGACTAGGGTAACGGGGTCCACTGAGCCGTTGTGTGCGGAAAAAAATGAAAACGTCTTATAATCTGTTCTACTGAAAATTTTCCTTATCTTTCTGAAATCATCCACACAATTTGAGATATAGTTAGGTCATTCTATGCATTCGCTTTTATCAATACCTGTCAAATCGTTACAAATTGCGAGTAGTAACCTCAATCGAAAATCCTTGCGTCTTAACAATAAAGTTTCCCAGCCAAATACATTTTTAATCTGTAACGCTAATGGTTCTACTATAATTTCCTGTTAAAAATCTCACTGCACGGTTTTGAAGTTTCTCTAACTTATATGCAAGGTACTTTTGGTGCGGATCCCACAAAACACATGCGCACTCTAGTGTCGGTCTAACCAAACAGCAGTTGGCTGTCTCTCTTAGTTTCTGTGGAGCACCGCGTAAATTACGAATTAGAAAATTTAAAGTTCGGCTGGCTTTTTAGCAGTTTCAGTGACATGAACAGTAAAATAAAGTGTGCTTGACAAGGTAATCCAAAAATATGTAACATCAGTGTTTTTACTTAGTTTACGATGATCAGCAATATAACATGATGGGACAGGGTTAAGTTTCCTCCCAAACATGACTTGCACACACTTTTCCACATTCGAGCCTAACTCCCGAATTCTGCACCAATCCGATATTCTCTCCAGATCCAACTGTAAAAAATCCGAATCATTAACACTGTCAACCCTGATATACAAAACTCAATCGTCCGCAAACAGCTTTATGTACGAGTTAATGGTCGATGATATATCATTAATAAACACAAGAAATGAAAGAGGTCACAGCACTGACCCCTGTGGCATCATCTTACACTGCTCCCCCATTGAAATGGTAAGTTAAACATTAACAACATTAGTACATCCCATCGACTAAGCAGATAGAAGGCATCATTTAAATAATTGCTGGTATCATTAGTTTGCTACATAAACGTCGTTTCCTTCTCAAATAAAGGGATACTGAACCAAAGAATTTAGTGTCCATAATAAGTGGCGCACGTTCTTTCCACGAGCCAGCAGCCGCCGGTGTGCGCGAGCACACACAACGAAAATGACGTCAAAGACCTCCATTCGCGCTTAAGAGGGCAGTGAAATGCATGGGCTTCGGGCCAAAGGAGAATAAATACAGACTTTTCATCTCTACAAGTGAAAGCTACGTGCTTGTTAGACTAATTAATCGCTTACCCTTTACACCAGACACCACTGTGTAGATGAAAAACTTGTCTTTATTCTCCTTTGGCCCGAAGCCCATACATTGCACTGTCCGCGAATGGAGGCCTTTGACGTCATTTTTGTTGCGTGTGCTCGCGCACACCGGCGGCTGCTGTCTCGTGGAAAGAACGTGCGCCACTTATTATGAACGCTAAATTCCTTGGTTCAGTATCCCTTTAAGCGTCAAATTACTATTGTACAGCAAGATTTTGTTTTTCATTTCAACTATAATCACGTGGTTTGTGATAAACACTGATCTCTGTGTCTATTTGTCGGATTGCGTTTGACCAGCTCCACCTATGAATGGGAGTGTGGTCATAGTCCGCGAAATTTTTAATAGAGTTATATTTTCTCTAGCCATCACAGGGTAATATGGCGGACAGCAGGCTGCCATAAAAATAGCCGTGGGTCTAGAACACTGTACCGTGGGTGATATTTTCTGATTGATTGAAGCTGTTTGGCGAAGCAGATTCTTGAAATCCGTGTGAACGGAAGCCCCATCTTTGAGGACCCGGCGAAGGTTTAACGAAAGCGCAGCACCGGGGGAAAGCAGCGCAGCTCGCATCGAAAGCAGACGCCGTATCGGTGATGGGCCGCTCCGCGGTTTGACATTGTTGACAAGTGGTGGTGTGATTTCGTTGGTAGTGCAGTCTTGTGCTTCCGAATGCTTGGATACGGATCAAGAGACGCCGTGAATGTGCTCGCGATCATTTGGGAAATTCTCGCGAGTGAACATATTCACCTGTGTCCCTCCTCAAACGTGTGTACCGATGTGCCCGTGAGTGCACTCACGGGCACATTGGCACACAAGTTTGTGTAGAAAAAAAAAATATATCATGATATATATATATTTTTATATATATATAACGAAGTGAATTTATGTCTTTTCCCGATCATACTGGTCAAAACCAGAGGCTCAGAGCGCCCTCTGCTTGACCAAGAGGACGCAGACAGGGCGTCGTCAGTGTCGAGCGAAATCAGCTGTGTGTCAGCTGGTGTCGTGTGCAACCAGCGGTTGACCAATCGTGATTGCGCATTGTAAAACGCGGAAACTTCCGAGAAGTGTATCAGCTGGTGTCGTGTGCAACCAGCTGTCATCTTACAAATGAAAACGCGGGAATTGCCTTTAGAGTCAGATGCGACAGAGGAAGGTCGACTATGCCATCATGTTGTGCGGCGCGCTGCTCAAATAGTCCCGGTCGCGAAAAGACAAGAGCATACCATCAGTAAGTGTTTTGTGTTTTGTGGCTATCCCAGCGCGCAGAGATACGTTCTGTAAAAAAAAATATTTATTTGTTCCCAAGGTTTCCACGAAGTGGCCCCGCGACCCTCCAGCTGTGGGTGCAAAACGTCGGCAGGTCGAGCTGGGAGCCTTCAGAGACGAGCGTGGTCTGCTCTGACCACTTTGAAGAAAAATACTTCGATAGGACGGAGAAAATTGTGCACCTAAGGGAAGGTGCAATACCCACTATCTTCAAACTACCTACAGATTTCGTCAAGGTAATATAGTACCCCTGCTTAAAAAAAATATTATCTTTATATCCAAAAAAACGTTAATGTCAAGTACTTATAAAAATAATATAAATTTTATTATTAAAATCTAGTCCATCGTTTTATTGTTATCCGAAATTTGGTGTATGCCGAAGAGGAGCACCTCAAGGATTCTTTTGATACCATCACATGCGTATCGCACAGAAGCTTATAAGCTCCACCATGGTGGGATCTTGCAACCAAATGGTGGATCGACGTCATGTGAATAAGCCTCTCCCATCCCTCTGCTCGTCATGTCAAGCCCATGAAATTCCAGGAATGCCAAAGTCACCCTCGATAACATGTAACACGTGCTTGCGCGCATGGTGCACCAGGTAAATGCCGTGTTTGCAATCATCTATAGCCTTGTGCCTTTTTGTAAATAAATTTCTCCTTCAACTTGTGCTGGCGTAATTTTGTCTGCCATGCTGGTGGCTAAACTTCCTTGAGCGTTTCCTTACCTGTGTCCTTTTCACACCGTGGAAGTGGTATGTCGAAGCAATCAATAAAGACAAGTTCCACCTGCAGTCATGTCCTGTTAATATGAACCCCGTTGATATGGACACCTTGCGATCTGGACAAAATATTGAGCGATCGGTCTGCCGCCTTGCAAGTCTGCCTCGTTAATATAAAAAACCAGTACTGCGGACTCTGGACAGCTAGTTCGGCGACAAATTGAGTAAATATAGGAATGTTTGTTTCATTAATATGAACATGGGTCCACAATCCCCTCCTCCTCTTTCTCCTCCCTTTCCCTCCTTCCTCACCCTCAAATAAAAAGAATATTAGTAAACCGCAGAGGTCGCAGTGTGTACTCGGAATTCACTATGCTTTGTTTTGCTGCCCGGCTTGTTATTTTGAACATGGGTCCACATACCCAACAGCAAAAAAGGTTAGTGAACTGCAGAGGTCAGACAAGGCTTGGGCGCCTAAAGGTACTAGGTTTAGTTTGGGCTTTCAAGCCCAAGCCCAAAGGCTGGGCACCTAAAGGCTGGACACTTCTGTGGTCACTTCGAAGGCAGAAAAGACGATGGCAGGCGTAACCCGGTTGTTCTGCTACAATTGTTAAATAATGTTTTTTTTTTTTACTTTGATTTATTAATATTGGCAACTCTCATTATGGATTTTTTTTTTTGTAAAGGGGGGGGGGGGGGCGGAGGCGTCCATCTTAACGAGACATGACTGTGACGTTAAACGCAAGCCATGTATACAAACACCATGGCAACCCTCGAGCACTTCTAGCACATCCAAACACGAAACATAAATTGAACAGCTTGGTAAGTGTGCAGTATTAAAGCAACGTACGTATATACAACGTGACGGTAGAGAATAAAAACTATCAATAGGATACAACGACATAAGGACAAGTTTGAATGATGACTAGTAATAAAAATTTGTGAGTGCAGATAATATGGATGAGTTAGTTATCTATATGTCACATTGGAGAGGAGTGACTGTGCGCTGACAAGACTTTTCTAGGAAGTCTAGGTCAGCAACCTCTGAAGCAAACCTGTCTTACTCCGCGACTTTGGGTAGAAAGGAGCTATTCTCAGACATATCTTCCTAGCAGAAAACCTCACACATTATTTTACTGTTCTTTTCCCTGGTTAGTGTGCTTGTGTTTGTTGTAATATAATCGCCAACGTCCAGACCACCTATGCCGTTGATTAGCAGGTAACACAATATTAGTCTGTCCCTGGTACGGCTTTCTTATGAATGATCGCCTGCCATATCGTTTGGAGATTAACCAAAGAGCTTTAATTAAGATTTTCAAACACATCAATGCTCATTTGCGACCATGAATTTCATACAGCGTCTGCATACTCTAGCACGGAGCGAACAGAGCTTTCATGTGACACAAATTTAGTCGCAAAAAGTTGCTAATTCCATGGGGAGATTAGAGGTTTGTATGGCAGCAAGACATTTGTATTTACTCACAGAAAACATTATTCAAACAAACAGGAGTAGAGTGTGCTTATTCAGCACGATAAGCAGATGTATGGATGAGTGCATTACTTAATTGTCCACCTATTGTGTGTACTCGCTGAGCCCATCAATTAAGCTAGACGGCTCTCCTTTAGTCCTTGTTGGTTCCACACCATATATGGGGAGTTTTTTTTCCCAAGTCCAAAATCAAGTGATATATTGAAGAGTTTCTTTCAAGAGTAATGACGTATGCCATTATCCTTGGTATAGTTGAACTGTCCAGTTAGTAAGGATGGTCTCAGAATCCCGACCTCCAAAGAGGAGCTTGATTGGTTGTCAAGCGTAAAAATTACCCGACCGGCTATATATCGAAATTGGTGGTAGCTGCTTCCCACCTAAGCCGACAAAGGGACAAATACAATATGTTTCTTGCATCTTGCTATCCCTAAGATGTGATTTTGCCACAAATACTCCAAATTGCAATATCTGCTTTCTTCACCAGAATAGAACACCAAGCATGCATGCCACCTCAAAGATGTTGTAATCTCAAAACCTATCCATTGTTTGATGTTTTCTCAGCAAACTCAAGCCAAGGGGCGGCCAAGGAAAGCTGCAAGTGCGACCGGAAATGACGAAGGTGCTGGCACTAGTGGTACCACATGCGACACCCTCGTCGTGCAACCATCGACGTCGACATCGGAGCACTCCTATGCCGTGCAATGTCCATACAGCTTAAAGCAGAAAATAGAGGACATTGTTTGTCATATGGAGGTTGTACAAAAAAAAAAAAAAAACTAAAATACTTGCAGGAAGTTACAAAGCGGTTCAAGCAAAAAGTCTCCCAGGTGGAAAAAATCCTCCAGGACCTCCAGCGGCAGCAGCTCATCAGAAACGAAATTACTGATGTTCTTCGTCGAACGCTTTCAAGCACCACACTGGAACTCTGTTTCCGGATGCTGAAAAACAGCAAGGGGAAGGTGACAAGAGAACAGTAACTTCCGGAACTAAGGTGTTTCGCTTTTACGCTGCAGTTTCATTCCACCAAGGCATATGAGTCTGTGAGAAACACTTTTCAGCGGGCACTTCGCCCCTCGTCTTCAATCCGGTCATAGTAGAGCTCAATTGATGCCAATCCTGGACTCGCCACTGAAGCGTTCCAATCCCTGCACCTGACTGTTATAGAAAATGAAAATAAGAGCAACAAAGTCATCTGTGCCTTGCTCATGGATGAAATGAGCATCTGAAAGCACATACAGTGGGATGGGGAAACAATTAGAGGATTTGTAGACGTCGGGATTGCAGGGGACAACAATGGCAACTGTGACGGCGGTGCAGAGGACAGCAGCGACACCCGTAAGGATGTTCGTTCTCAAGCCACTGAAGCTCTTGTGTTGATGGTTGTGGCTCTAAACGACCACTGGAAAGTACCCTGTCCGTACTTCGTGGTCCATGGAATGAGTGGAGCAGAGAAGGCTAACTTAGTAAACATTTGCCAAAAGAAGCTTCATGACATCGGTGTCATTGTTTGCTCCTTGACATGTGACGGGCTCCACCTTAACTGGACTATATTCAGAACACTCGGGGCTGAGTTGGAAGATCCCCAAGAAATAAAGCCCTGGTTCCAACATTCTGCCCTCAGCAACGAGAGAGTCTTCATTCTAATAGACACCTGCCATATGTTCAAGCTGATGCGTAATGTACTAGCATCCCTACAATTAATCAAGGATCCTGATGGACGCTCCAAAAGGTGGTTGTACATAGAGCAGTTTTACCAATTTCAAGAGGAACAAAATCTCAAGGCAGGCAACATGCTCCGACCAGCCCATATGAAGTGGGACTGTCAAAAGATGAAGGTGAATCTTGCAGCTCAAGTTATCATTTCAAGCGTTGCTGATGCCTTAGAATTCTGCCCCCAACATTGATCTCAAGGACCAAACCTTCACCGACAATGCGACAACGGCGAAGTTCATCAGGACCTTTGACAAGCTGTTTGATGTTATGAATTCGAGAAATCCTATGGCCAAGAACTTTAAAGCGCCCTTGAAGATGAGTGAACAACACCAATGGAAGCCCTCATTCGAAGAAGCAGCCAGGTACATCTTCGGCTTGAAAGACGTTCGAGGTCAGCTGCTCTATCTCACCAGAAGGAATCTGCCTTCGTGGGATTTCTTCTGGCCATGAAAACCTTCGAAGGCCTTTGCGAGTCACTGCTGGGTCGTCCAGAATCCCTCATGAGGTACCTGCTCACCTACAAGTGCAGCCAGGGTCACCTTGAACTTTTTTAGGTGCCATCAGGAGAAAGAGAGGCTGGCACAACAATCCCGTGGCTCTGCAGTTTAGGGCCACTTACAAAGAACTCCTTGTCCGCCATGAAGTGCTACAGGTGAAGGGCAACTCTACTCTGCAGGATGAGACCAGCATATTGCATGTGAGCACGAAGGCAGCCCACCGTGATGAAACTAACCATGAAGGAACCCTGGAGGACTATGCAGTAGCTCGTCGCTTTGGCGTGGTGACCTCACCCGGCGAAAAAAACCACTACTATGTTGACATCCCAAATCTCTACGACTCTGTCCTTGTATGTAGAGAGTGTCGTGGAGTACATCGCCGGCTATGTTGTCCGCATGTTGCGAAAAAAGGTAGCCTGCCCAAACTGCCTGGCTGCCCCGCAAAAGCTACGACGAACTGGTGGCGAGCTCCTGAGAAGGAAAAACCGTGGCGGACCGGTCGTGCCCTCGTCTAGTGTGCAGGCCATCTGAAAAAGTGCAGAGAAGTGCGTAAGGAGGCTGGAACCCGGCAACAACGCTTCCAAGGGGCTGGTTCAGCAACCACGCCTGGAAGCTGCCGCTGTATGTGCGGTTCTTCACAACCTTGTTGAAGAGAAGACCCAGGTCCTCAGAGGTTTCGATGACTACATATACGACACCTAACCAGACAACAACCCTGTCGTTCGGCTGACGAAGCTCACGGCCTTATGCTAATTGAAGATTAGGCTACACCACTAAGCGAGGTGATTAACAGAACAGAGTGTGGGTTCAAAGATCAGGTAAAAAGAACTTGCGCACTGTGATTTTACTGGGCCAGTGAGAAGTCTAGTAAAGATTTTATTTACTTTATTTATTCTGTTCGAATTACACGCGATAACTGATCGCACTTTATACATTATAATTTATTGGTTTAGCGGTTTGTGTTGTTCTTTAAAGCCAGTTAAACAATTTATGTACAGTTATACTTTGAGCTGGTACTTGTTCCTGCCTTGCCTGGCCCCCCGCCCTATGAGCGACTGCTGCACCTCATTGAACTTTAAGGCTAGCCTTCCGGACCCCAAGGCGGAACCCTTTGTTTTGAATGAAATTCGGTGGCTCGGCCGCACAAGTGGTAACACTGCCACAATCAGACGTTCGCACCCTACTATTTTCCGTCAAAACGACTCCCATCTCAAAATCCCATCGAAGCTTTTGTTCTGAATTTTTTTGACGGATCGTGGGAGCCACAACCGTAAAGCAAAAAAGAACACTGCTCATGATTAACAGTAACTCGTGAGAATTCCCCAAATGATCGCGAGCACATCCACGGTGTCTCTTAATTCGTATCCAAGCGTTCGGGAACACAAAACTTCACCAACACCAAAATTACACCACCACGTGTCAACACATAATCGCACCGCGGAGGTGCTCATTCGCGGCACGGCGTTTAATGTTTAATGTTTATTACACTCTGGAAAGCTGACATGCAACACAAAACCACTCCGATGTTGATGAGGAGAAGCTTCGATACAATGCGAAAAGCGCATCCTCACATTTGCGGTGGCGCCATGCATTACACCCGTCACACTGCATTGCCGCCAAGTTATCATACACCGAGCGGGAACAGCGGGGCAGGAGGGCCGCGGGCCGGGGTTGGAGCGCACGTTCCCGGCGTTGAGAAGGAGCCAGGTGAGATACGGCTGACGGTGGATGGAGCCAGCGGGTAATCGCCGGCCACTCGGCCTAGCGCCTGCCCACCGCAACAATTCTCTGCGGACAGAGAGGCTTGACGCGCTTGACGAGCCTACTGTTGTCCACAGGCGTGCCAGCAGATGTTCACGGCCTATCGATGTCGGGGGGCCCCTATGCCGAAGGCGCTCTAGTGCTATAAGACATAAGAGGAGAAGTGATACGCAAAAGCGTGTGTTCCCCACCATCGCCAAATCCGCTTTCAACATGAGCTGTGCTGCTTTTCCCCGGTGCTGCAATTTCGTGAAGCTCTCGCCGGGTCCTCAAAGATCGAGCTACCGTTCAAGCCGCGTTTCAACAATATGTTTCGTCGAACAATTTCAATTAAGCACGAAATATTCCCAACGACTATTTTTATGGCAGCCTACACCACAACTGCCACAACGCTGTCTGCCATAAATGGATGATAGTGGCAGCACCAGCTGCACCCTATCTATCGGGCGGTAGATTGCGCCACCATACTACTATGTTGTGGCTAGAGGTAATATAACTCTACAAAAAAGATGGCCGCCAGTGACCGCATTCACGGTGCGGGCACACGCGATCCAGCAAATAGACATAGGGATCAGTGGGGATACCACAATAAAAACAAATTTACATGCAACATTCATAATGCAAAGGAGTGCGCTCAGGCATGTGTAACGTGCCGTACATTTCCACAGATACCACACTTTTATTAGTTTTAATTATTAAAAAAAAAAAAAACTTTAACACTATAGATAATGGTTTAGCGTTAAATATAGGCAGGGTTATTTAAAAAAATAATGCGTTTTAGTTAAATTTGGTATTATTCAGAAAAAAAAACAACCCTAAAACAGTTCACTTGTCAATCAGACTTCCGAACAGAACAAACATCCCTCACAGATTACGGCCTTCAAATTCTTAAATGGACCTGAACAACAAGCACTTCCATCAATTTAAAGTATTGATATAGTAAATTCTATCCCACGTGAACTTCGTCAATTATATATTTAAAAATATACATTCATTGATTTGTTTTTGTTTAGTTTTCCTCTAGGCGAATCGGAATTAGTTCAGAGTGTATAAATTTCTTCGGAGCATTTTGCAACTATTGTATGAAGCTGAAAGCCAATAATGCTCATTCATTTTTATTTGTTTCACTTTATTGTTTGTTGATATTGATTTCCTTTTGTTGCGCTTTTGTCAAGGGATCGTTAAATAAAAAACAAATAAGTTTAGTTTAGTTTTCTGCGCCTCTTTGTACCTGTAACGGGGCAGAGACCAATCAAGCTGCTTGGACCGCTTTTTTCCCAAGTCCCTACCATAGAATGCATGCATATGTATTGTGAAAAAATATTATTTCTATCTCTTCCTGTTTGTTTTTGTTCCACTTTACCGGGCCTAGACTATACGTCTCACCGTAGCTTGGCATACGGTGAAGTCTACGGTCCCAGTGAGCTAATCAACGCGTCGGAGAGAAACACGTGACTATACTCTATCTCACGAGTAGTGCGCAGTGCTGTCAAAGCCACGGGCAGGGGTCAGAAGAAAGCCTCGTTTGTGCGAGTTTTGAGCTGCAGGCTAATCGGCCCGGGCAAGGAAAGCGACGTCTGGGGCATACAAAAGAGGGTACGGGTTAAGAGGGGAATTTCCCATGTTCCTATTCTTTAACTGCTTGGGTTACGGCATCTGCTTTGTACCCTTGTTATAGACTGTCACATGCTTTGAAACAATTGCTCTGATTGGCTCAAGGGTGCCGTAGCGTTCGCCCTTTGGCAAGGTACAGTGAAGCTGAATCTAGTAAGAAAACCTGTGTAGATTTTTATAAAACCTCGCCACACTTTTACTTTTTTAAACTTTCCTTGCTTCAATTCGGTCATTACAACTGCATTTGTGGAAGCCTCTTTCCTATTCACTGGAACACTGCCTGTCTCTGACCCGGTTTAGGTTAATGACCGCCAGGTTATATCCCTAAATGACGTCCCCGATGTCAAAATCGTCTTTGGGCTCACCATTTTGCTTTGCGCCTTCGTGTCTGCGATGATCGTTTCAACGATGTATGCCACATGCTTGACCAACGCCTCCTTTGATACACACTGCAACATTCCTGTGTGTATATTTATCGTTATTAATGATTTTTCCTTTACAGTGTAACAGGATTTTATTTATTCCAAAATGAGATTGATAAAAATCAAATCTACACAATCAAATGAAAAACAACGATTTTCAACAACAAATATACAGATTCCCCGCACTGCCACTTCTCCACCACCAGCCATCAGCACCTTGCAATGTTTTCACATAAGGTTGCGGATTCTAGATAACGTTTTAGAATTACTTGACACCCCTTTCGTTCTGATGAGCAGCTTAGTCAGCTTCTCTATTTTCGATTTTTCGCAAGGTGGGCCAAGGTAGGGGCTTCGAGCTACGCGGGTATACTACTTGTCTTGCTATTATTCTCAATTATTTGGGGAAGAAAAAATCACGTGACAGGCTCCTGGAGCTTTATGAGGCTCTGAGAGATTCCGGCTTTTCAAGGTTTCAATAGAAACTCTAGATCTTCGCTGAGGAGCGTGAAAGGAGAACATCGTGCTCTATGATACTGCTTTCGAGTACCTGTACATAGGCATCATGCTCGGAAGTCAAGGAATTGGTAACGTTGTTTGAATTCAATACAATTAAGGACGTTTTTGGAACGTTAGGGCCGAAAGAACAATTGACAAGTGAGAACGTTCACTAGACCAAGAGAGAAGCCATGATGCACCGCCGTGAAGCAATTAGGCATGTAAAAGCCGGCCATCGTTTATACATGCCTGATATATTCTTAAATATAAACATATGATGTCAAGGCGGCAGAGTAATGCTTGTCATGATGACTGGTGCCACATCAAAATCTTAAAGCACTGAATAGTTTTATGCTCTCAACAAACAAAAATAAACAAGCACACGGAAGAATTTATTATTCCTAACAAGAAGCCTCTTTTAACTAAAAATATTTGCTTCCCCCCTCCCCTCACCCTTTCTAACTGCCGAAAGTAAAACACAACTGAATAATTCCTGCGCTTCCTACAGCAGAACAGAGTTATCCCTACATGGACTGTGTTGGTCCGCACCACTATACGGTCCCCGGGTTCACTGCAACTTGAAATACGTTTGACTAACGTGGCATTGTACGTCTGCGTTAATATACAGCCACGTTCAATGTTTTAGTGCTTCCAACAGCGCGTAAATGTTACAATGTTGCCGAAGTCTTCAAAGTTACCTTTGAAGTCTGCATTGCCGAAACGCAGGAGCCAGAGGGGTCGGCCTTCGCGATCGTGGTTACACTGGCCGCCTGGGAAGTAGAGCCTCAGCACCTATAATAACATTCCTTTTCTTTTCACTTCACTTGTACGCGTACTCGGATGACCGGCATCTCTGATGAGCTGTACACAATATGAAAATATCGTATCAAAATATCTGACTTCAAGAGAACTCGAAGTGCTAACTTGATGCAGATACGGAAAAAGGGACGTCGACATATATTTCGGCAGAAGAGAGAGCGTTGGCATTAACCAAATCTTACAGATGTTCGGCGTGAACACTTTATGTTACCTTCGAGCTGGAAAAACACGTATATAAAATTAAGAGAACATCGCAGTAATAAGTTCCTATTATGTGAGCCCATGTCGAAAGCAGTCTTTCCGCTCAAATGTCTGGTTAAATTATTGTTTATTATAAATTACTAAGTTTGTTGTTTTACTGGGTGCGGGAGAGCAGGATTCTTTCAGTGAATACAAAAGTATGCGGTAGGAACTAGAGTCGCGATCATCTTACATATATTACGCACTACACCCCCCCCCCCCTTTTTTCCCCCACAAAAGAAGAACAAAATATGAACAAGATTAGGACAAAAAAGGAGTGCCAATCTTGGCCGGAAGTTTGTTGGGGGAGTCGTAGTGAGCTCACAATATGCCAATCTACCACTGCTGCTCCATCAATCTCAAACTAATGTTGCAGTTTGATATTCTAGGCTTAAAACTTTCTACCGTTATTTTAGTTCTAGCGCTCGGGGGGATTTGTTTCCATGTCGTACATAAAAAAATGCTCCAGCATGCAACACATTAATCATTAATGTACTGCATGCTAGAGCGTTTTTATGTATGCATTATTAAGCATTAATGATTAATTCAAAGTTTTGGGAGAGGTGCCCCAAAATGCGGCACATGAGTGTGAAGTTTCGGACTAAATTGCACGTTTGAACTGAAGACGGAGTCTATACATACCGCCAATTATTAAAACAAATTCGAAAAGGACACACGCTCACCTCTGGAACTTCGTAAGTCTCGATAATTGAGTCGATATTCTCTTGTTGCCTCCAAATAATGTTCTAGAATAAAAACAGAAAGGAGCTCAGCATAGATATATGCACCAACGAAAACACAAGAAACATATTTAACTAATTAATCTCAAGTTTGTCTCATAGCCTTCACGGGTAGTGGTGCAACATTGATCGGCATGTTTGTATACATCAACTTTCGTCGCTGCTCTCGAGCCGTCTTTAATTTCTTGGAAGCCACGTGCATCCCAGTTTGTGTTTTTTCTAGATCAAACCTCTTGGTCCTTAAAACAAAGGTTTTTGTCACTTTTGTTTCTAATTAGAACTTTATATAAAGGATTTTTTGGGACCGACTGGGTGGGAGTTCGATGACGAACTCTCACACCAGACTTTCAGCACCGATTACGACAACCCCACTATGCTCCCCGTAGAGTGGTAGTTAACCTGATTAGCTACGTCAGATACATTACCAAATACAAATGACTTCAACAGAGGGAGTTTTTTTTTGTCCATGTTTCTGTTTTTCTGGCGCTAGCTTCGTTGTCCGCATTGAATCGTTTTGTTTCTAAGCTGAACTGACGAAATCATGATAACGCGTCGTCATGCCAGGCAGCAAGGACGTGTGCGGCAGCTGCTCCGATCCCTTCTTCGGAAGGCAGCAATATCTGCGTTGTTCGGGACCTTGCGAAGCGCGGTTCCACTGCAAATGCATACGCGTGGTGGGAGATGACTACGAGTTCTTCATGGTCAACGGCTCAAGTACGTACAAGTGTCAAAATTGTACGAGGCGCAACGGCGCTCAAGATGTCGCCGTGCGTGCTGAAGATTCTGCCACCGATTCGCCCACTCTGAGCGACATTAGAATTCAAACTGCTCCGACGGTTGAAAGCTGTGGCGCGTACGGCTCAAGTACGTACAAGTGTCAAAATTGTACGAGGCGCAACGGCGCTCAAGATGTCGCCACGCGTGCTGAAGATTCTGCCACCGATTCGCCCACTCTGAGCGACATTGGAATTCAAACTGTTCCGACGGTTGAAAGCTGTGGCGCGTGCGGTTGTGTCAGCAGGTTAGTCGCGGATTTGTGTGGAAAGATTGACGCTCTTGTGAAAGAAGTTACGTCTGTCAGGGCGGATAACGCGTCCTTGCAGATCCATCTCGCAAGGAACACGGAACTGCTGCGTCGCTTGACCACCCAAGACGTCACACCATCACTGGTTTCCCAACAAACCCGTGGCGCCGCAAGTTTTGCTGATGCTGCCCGCAAAGATTCGACTGGCATCGCTGCTTTACAGGGCGCTCGTGATAAACCAGGAAGCCAGAACGGACATACGCGTGGCAACGAACATGTGCAGTCCTACCCGACCGCTTCAACCATCAATCGACCATCGCGCCTAATGACCGAGGATACTGCAGCAACAGATGCTGATGGATTCACACTTGTTCAACGAAAGCGGAGGGTCAAGCCTTCTTCGGGATCGTGTACAAACAGTAAGCTGGCTTCCGTTCCAAGGCCGCAAAGGCGTAAAGCACTCTTTGTTTCACGCCTTCACCCAACTACCGTGTGTAGTGATGTTGAGGCAGTGCTTGCTCCCATCTTAGAGGATAAGTCATTTAAGTGTACTCAATTGAAAGCCAAACATGACAGCTACTCGTCGTTTCACATCTCTGTAAATGAGGAGGATTTTGAAAAGATCAATACTGATGACGTTTGGCCCATGGGTTCGTTCTTCAGACAATTTTTTGGGCCATTACGGGTTGATGAAGACACTCCAGCTGCAGTGCCGCCCTAACGAAAAAAAAAAAAAAGTGTTCTTTCTTTATGAAGTGTTCTGTATTCTATCAAAACGTTCGTGGACTACGTACTAAGGCCAATACATGTTTTACAAATGTTGCTGTGAGTGATTACGACATAATTTCATTAAGCGAAACATGGTTGAACTGCTCTTTTTCATCATCTGATTACTTTCCTCCAGCATATACTGTATTTCGTAGGGATCGGAATTATGAAGGCATGTCGGCGAACTTCGGGGGTGGTGTACTTATTGCTGTTAAAAAAACATTTGCAGGCGGTACGGAGATTTGACCTTGAATTTAGCGGTGAATCTGTCTGGGTGGAAATAACTTTTGCCGACTTCCCGCCGAGCCTTGATGTCACCGGATTTTCGGAACAAATGAACCTGCTTTGTGATCAATTAGACGTCGACAAATACCGTATTCTTATTCTAGGAGATTTTAATGTCCCTGATATAAACTGGAATTTAGAGCACCCTTTCTCATCTTCTGGTTGTGTAACATCTAAGGCGAATACTCTACTCTATTCTGTGAACTATCTAGGATTGAATCAGTTAAATAGTTTTCAGAACCCGGCGGGAAACGTACTGGACCTCGCTTTAGTGAACTTTCACGTTCATACCCTCGTACCGGTCTCTAAGCCCCTTGTTCCCCCCGATGAGTGGCACGTTCCCTTCTCCGCTTCCTTCAACGCTTCCTTCAGGACATCAAAGCATACAAGCTATAAATCATTCGCTTTTAATAGCGGTAATTATCTTGGCCTTTTCAGATTTTTAGATAGCGTTGATTGGGCACCAGTATATGAAACAACCGATGTAAATTGCGCTGTTGAGTTACTTACTAACTGTATTACGAACGCCATCGAAATGTTTGTTCCAAAAAAGTGTCGTCACTCATCCCGCTATCCTCATTGGTTTTCGCACAAGCTTAGGTCCGAGCTTAGAAAAAAACTGCACTACCATAGGAAATATAAGGTTAAACAAACACAGTTTTGGTATAATAAGTTTTCCAAATCACGAGCGTTACTATAGCTAAAGTGTTAATCAAGAGGGACAAAGAATCTTATCGAGAGTCAGTTGAACGCAGCTTAAACCGCGACCCCAAGTATTTCTGGCGGTATGTCAATGATCGCATGACCACGTCCTCTCCTGCGATAAGCCTATGTGACGCATCTGGTAAAGTGCTGAATGAACCTGCATGTGTGTCAAACGCATTCGCTGATTATTTCGAATCTGTCTACTCCTCAAACCAAGCCACGCCATGCACGCCAGATGATAGTAGCAATTTTAATGATAACCTCTCGATAACGTCTTTTCAAAACCCTGAAATCGAGATTGAGATAAAAAGACTAATATCCAAGTTATCAATAGCTTTTGACGGCATCCCAAGCTTTAGTGTTAAAGGTTGTTCTTCCATTTTTACGCCGATATTAACTCATATTTTCAACTTATCTCTGTCAAGTTTTACTTTTCCTGAGCTTTGGAAAAATTCTGTCATTGTGCCTGTTCACAAAGGTGGCAAGACCGATGACGTAAAGAATTACAGGCCGGTATCCTTGCTTTGTGCATTTTCGAAGGTTTATGAAATCGTTTTGTTTGAACATTTGTAACATTTTTTTTAATGTTAAGTTAGCATTTCACAACATGGTTTCTTCTCTGGCAGGTCTGTAGAGACCAATCATATATATTTTTTTATAGTATCATTTTTAAACTTTGTTTCGCCAATTTCCGATCAGCGTGGGCAGGTAGACGCCGTATACTTTGATCTATCGAAAGCGTTTGACTTGGTTAATCATTCAATTCTTGTCCATAAATTGGGGACATATGGAGTCAATAACCAGCTTTGCAAAATTTTTTTGAACTATCTGATGGAAAGAAAAAACTTCGTTCGTATAATGGGACATCATTCTAAACCTTATGTGTCATTTTCGGGTGTGCCACAGGGGTCCATACTAGGACCAATTTTATTCAATGTCTTTATAAATGATCTGGGTTCTTGTGTCCGCCATTCACATATTTTGCAATATGCTGACGACATCAAATTGTTTAGGCAGGTCTCATCCATCTATGACTGTGAAATGATACTGGAGGATGTTAATGCTGTGCATCATTGGTGTTGCCGCAATTTGTTAACACTAAATCCTAAAAAAACTGTAGTTATGTCCTTTTCTAAGAAACTGGAAATTGTAAGTTTTTGTTATTATCTTGAGAACCTACCTCTGCGTAGGGTTGAATGCACAAGAGATCTAGGAGTATATATTGATTCATCTTTGTCATTCAATGAACATGTTTCCAACATCACAAATGCTGCCTATCGGACGCTAGGTGTTATTTCGAGAATAACACGTGAATTCCCTTCGTCAGCTTGCATATTCATTTTGTATTTTTCATTAATACGTAGCAAGCTTGAGTTTAGTTCTGTTGTTTGGAATTGTATTAATAATGCAAACCAAGCAAAAATCGAAAACGTGCAGAGACGTTTCTTCCGTATTGTATATGATCGCTATATTGGCCGCAGTGTTTATTATGAGTATTACAGGCTTTTACGACGATGTGATTGTACCACACTAAGCTCGAGAAGACTTGAGCGCGATCTAGTTTTTTTGTATAAATGCGTTCATGGTTGCATTGACTGTTCGACCCTTACATCAGCTATTAGCATATATGTACCGCGAGTGCTTTTGAGGGTTAATCCCACTTTCTCAGTTCAAAAAATCAACCTCTCCAGTCCCATGAACCGCATCCAACATTTTTATAACAGGTTCAGTACAACCAGCATCGACATCGACATTTTCAACTCAAGTGTTCAAGCGTTTAGGCGTTCTCTGGCTAATATTTAACTGTTACCTATTTCCTGTTCCCCCATAATAGATATTAGCTGTTGCATGTGCTGTTGATTTCTTATGTGTGTTTCTTTTGACTCTGTGCATCATTACATAGGCTACTCGCCGTTCATGAGCACGAAAAATAAATGAATGAATGAATGAATGAATGAATGCCCATCCACTTTAAGGCTATTTATCTTCTAAAAAAACAAAAAACATGTGTGTTAAAAAAATAATGGTTCATTGTCCAGTCTTTTTTGAAGGTTTACACTATACGTTGTCTGTGAAGTTGATGTAATGGCTACAAATCTCCATATTGTTTAGGACACTACCAAAAGCACTGGGGTCACAGGTCTAAAGGGGCCGGTAGCAGCGTATCAATTTATCACGTGATGCCCGTATGTCATCTTTAAGGAAACTTGCGCTTTACATAACAAATAAGGATTTACATCTTAACATTGAATTTTTTTTATTAGCCGAAGTATATGCGAAAATCGTTCAAAAAATTCCTCACGAAAAGTCACCATGAAGGAATGTCACGTAGGAGAGTACCTTCAAATTCATCGCTAAATATATCGGGAAAATATTGTCACGTGGTGTCCGCTTCCCCTCTAAATCTAGAGAAGAAACACAAGATACGTGAACAACACGGAACCTCAAGTCACTTGTGGTTTTTTTCCCACTAAATCTAGCGTTGAAACTGACGTCACGCTACAACGTCAAGCAAGGACGTTTAAATAGGGCAGGACCCGGCATGACGTCATACCCAGCGACGCCGGAAGAACAACCCAATCCCAGACTACCCCGCGCACCGACGCTCTCTCATCCAAACTAAATTCAACCATGTTCCCATCGTCTGCTCTCCGCTCGGTCGTTAGGCTTAGGCTACGTCTGCTCCGTGCCTGCGGTCTGCTTCGTCTGCTCGCTGTCGCGGCTGGCTTTCGATTCGATCGGCGCACCAAAAGATGTTTCGATGCGAACCCTGAATACTCATCACGGCGGAGTGAAACCAACATCTTCTCGAAGCAGAATTTGTACGGCTTTCTCAACCCGCGATGCCGTTCTCAGTGTTCGTGCCTACGATGACTGACTCGCGATCGCTTTCCAAAGCCGCGCTACGACGACTCGTTCGAGACGATGCTCCAGGCGCGGTCGCGCGGTGTCGAGAGCGTCCGCTACACGCCGACTTCCTAGTCCTACTGGTCAGGCAAGTGTTGGGCTCGAAATCTCGCCTGTTCGACACCGATTCAGTCGGTGCGTCGTCTAGAGCGTCTCAACTCTAGTCACTTACTTTCTGCTGGGCAACCAGGCGTTCGTTTATAATAATCTCGTCCAATTCCGACCATACCGGTTTAAAAGTCTCCCTGTTAAGCGCTGTTTCAAATAACAGTGGGTGCCGCCATTACTTTCGGTGCACACAATCGCGTTGCCACGGAAATGTCATCGCAACGCGGTTGTTTGCACCGAAATTAATGGCGGCGCCCACTCACTAGGCTTCCCATTGGTCTAGAAATGCTCGTCGCGGCTCGTGGCCACGCCTACTTCCGTTACACTTCGCTCCATGCATTGGGGATAGGGACGCCACCTCCTGCCCATTATAACCTCCTTGACGTCAAGTGACCTCAAGTCACGTGACGGTGCTTTCAGCGATGTCGTTGTTCGCTCTCAAAAGATTATGCTTCTCGGCCTCTGTCAACATGATCGAGCTTGTGTATTTTTGGATTGACTCCATTATTTTCGCAGGTTGAATGCTTGTTATGATTTCTATGGCGCAGAAGATACCATTTATGTAGTAGGTAGGCGTTTGTTTCATGGTGATAAAGGACACCAACAGTCCCTTGTTTTAAGAGGCAACTACATTAAGCAATAAGTCAACCAGGCAAGATAGTACCAAAGTACTCGTTACTTATATAGAGAGGTCAAAGAAATAGCACATTATCAATCTCATTTTGTTGATCTAAGTGTTTACATATCCGTTTTCATTACCTGTGAGATTACAGCATGCTACGCGCCAAGTATGTCTCGTTCGCGGGGAATTTTTTTTTTTTTTTAAATTTGCCCTTCTTGCGTCTCATTTTTTTCGTCTTTTTTCTGGACACCTAACTCTTCCAAAATTCACATCAGCCAAGTCGCCAAAATCTGCTAACTCTAGCCTGCGACGTGAGGCGCAATCAACAGCGCAGTTAATACCACGGAGTTGGGGCAGCCAACACTGAGCCACTACGTCAGAGGCATGTCTACGTCATTCTCACATTTTGTATGTTTTTGCTTCTCAGAGCGAAATCGAACGATGACGTCCTGAGTTTCTCCTCCCGGTGTTGGCTCAACGGTGTCCACGTGATCACCGTAACCCGGATGCGTCAGTTTGCGCTGCCCTGCGCGCCTCTCGGAGCCGAGAGCTGGAAGCTGGGAGCAGTCTGTCTCGTCCCGCCACTGTTGTAGTCTAGGAACGACGTTTTGTTTATGGTACGGGCGCGGGCCGCATCTCCGATGCCTAGCTGCGATTCCTGGCGAAAGATCCATGGGCTAACGATGTTGTGTAGCTGCCTGCTCGAACTATTAGTTGACCAGCCCGGGAGTTATCTTTCACGAGTTTCCACACGAAAGTGCGCCCCTGAATGTATGAACGGACATCCCGTGCTGGTGGAACTCCGGGAAGCCGTTGTCGCCAAATCGCAGAACAATTATCTGTTCCAATTGCGTGTACTCATGGCACTAACTAATTTGCTGTTACCAGCTAAATAGCGAAACGTGCATGAAAAGATCAGTTCCGCTGTGAAACCAAATGAATGTGCACTGGAGCATACTTATCACAGCATTCATTATTTTCGCTATTCTGCTATTTACAGCAAACGTGTAGTCTGCCGTTTAGCTTCATGAAGGTACACAAGTCAGGCTACTAAAGCAGGAGACACAAGCACGGTCAAACGACTAGCGCGTCGGTCGCACGCGGCGGGCGTTTCCCAGTAGACGAGCATATATGTCTCGCGCCTGTGGAAACCACGCGCGAAGACTCAGCTATCTTGGGTAAAATAATTGTGAAGTTGGAGCTTTATGTGCCAGACCTACGAAGGGCATCTGGCACGCCCAAGCGGAGGCCTGATGATTAATGTGAACCACCTGGGGGACTTATGACGTGTAACCGAGATCTCGGTTACACGGCGCCTTCGCGGCAATAAGCCCGCGTCAAATTGCGGGCACCTCCGTCGAGATTCCAACCCGAAGCGCAAGCTGGGGCCGCTGTGGCGCAGACGTCGTTGGATGTTGCATTGGCGAAAACTGCGGAGCAGACGACACTTGCGCTTTGCCCTACGTTCGCCCGCCGTCGCAAAGAGGATCACGTGACCTTTCGAATCACGTGGTTCGCCGTGACGTGGACATGCCTCTGACGGCACGAGATTGATGTTGCCTGTCGCAACCGAAGTTTCGGATACGGCATCTCCTGATGTTTAAACTATGACTACAGAAATAATATTCCACATTTCGCGAATCTGAAGACATAGGGCTGTTTAGTAGTGCTTTGGGAAATGGAATCACATGTATGCCTACAATTTTTGGAATTGAGCGGAGTAGCCCTTTAATGGTGCCGAAACAAAAACTTCCACTGTTTGATCATAGTCGCAGAGCTGCAGAAAGCAGTTTTGTTTTGTTTTGGCGCCGCAAAACTCGCAGTTTGAAGAACCCGCCGGGGACGAACTCTATAAGTCATCAGATAAATTGGCCCTCCGTATTAGCCCATTGGAGCTCTGTGTGATGCGTTGTAAATATTTGAAAAGGAACTGAATTAAAGGGACACTGACACCCCTAAATTTTGTTTTCCTTTTTTGTCAGGCGATTCATTATGGTGTCGGAATACTACCCAATTAATATTTTGCTACAGATTCACGTATTTTTTTAATAAAGCCAAAAAACGCAACTACGCAAAACCGAAACCGAAACGGAGAAGTGGAGAGGATAGCGTGAGTGGCAGAAGTCACGTGGCTACACCCGTCCGTGCGGTTTTTTTTTTTTTTTTTCTCCTCTTTCCGCACGTAGCAGATGAAATGCGTCCGTTCGCCGTGGTATTCCTTTGCAGTTATGTTTGTTCCGCTCCCTGTTTTGTACTTCAAGATGAGTTTTCTTGTACATTTAAGTGTTGGCAATTAGTTGTGAGTGCCCCAGTGCCGTGGTGAAGTCCCGTGATCAGCTCCGAAAAGAATACTCCCAACTTCCAAGATGTTGCGTGAAGAGTTGCCTCACATGTCCTGCATCTGAAAGTGGCCAGAGTGCACAAGTTTCCGAAAGATCAACGGGTCGGGATCAATGGCTGGCTGCAATTCCTGTAGAACCATTACGCGAAGCTCGGAAAGCGGACGCTAACCGATTCATATGCTCCTTGCATTTTGTGGAAAGTGATATACACTGAGTTCGCAGGTGTCAAAAATGGAATCCATACCATTTAGTTCAGCGGCGTATCGTCCACAACAATTTTTTTTCTGTGATAATTGTAAAAAAAGAAAAGTAAACATCGCAGAATGCCTGACAAAAAAAAAATAAATAAATAAAATGAAAAATAAAAGGTACACCCACACCAGGAATCGAACCCGTGCCCTCTGAGTGGGAAGCGGACGTCTTTCCACTGAGCTACTGAACGAATCCTCTCATGCGTAGTTATGCAGCGGGTAGACTGTATGTCGGAAGTTTGCTGCCGATTTCCCTTCAATACATGCACTCTCGGCTTGAAGTTGAGCAGCACCACGCATAGGGCACATTTGCACCTCGTAAAGTAACCGTATACGCGTGAGTATTCAACTCGAAGTACGCACTTTGTGCTTCACGTTTGGGCGAGCGATGTCTTCAGCCAGGAGAAGAGACCTCGGCGACGTCTTCTTGCAATCGGCTTGCTGGTCGGGCGTGTCGTACGGGATGAGTATCAGTTCTTTTGATTGGTCCGAAATTTCTCTTTCGAAGAAAGACAGAATTCGCCAGTACCATGAACGACAGTTCTGAAGTAGAGGTCCAACGCCCGTCGTCTGCTTTCATCCGCTAGTGCTAGTCCCACGATACGCGAAACGACGCCATGTTGAGAATTATGCAGTGAACGCACAGAAAGCTTCCGGTTGTCTGTGCTACCTTTTTTTTCAATCAACGTATTTGCAGCTTTTTTGAAGCCACAAAAAATGGGTTTCATATTTCTTTCTATTTTTAATATTGACTGTGTGCCTTCAATGACCCACGACTTTGAATAAATTTGGTGGTCGCATCGATACCTTAGAAAACGGCCCGTGACCACGGAACAGAGAGTGAGCGAGACTCGAACCGGCCAGTTCTTGATCGGCGGTTTTCGGGCGGAAAGAAACCGAATTTCGAGCCGCAAATTCTGTTCTCGGTAGTTGGGCTCTCATATGTCACGTGCAACTAAAAACCTCGGCGAGCATAAATACCCTGTCAGTGTCCCTTTAATAATATTTTGTGGGATGACTCCATTCGCATTAAAAATTTTCCAATCGCACTTCTCCTGTTCTATTTTATTTGAAGTGAACGAAATACAAAACATTTAAATATTCAATTCGTACCTTTCTGAAGATATTCAGCGTTAAGTATCTCCAAAAATTAAAAATATATAATATACGGGATTGAGTATCCCGTCTACGGGATGGCATATATTTATACGCGATCCCGTATAAGTGTACGAAATGCGGTTCCTCTTTTGCCAATAAAGAACTGCATCAAATGGGATTATGTCAGGTGTTTCAGAGCTCCGGGAGTTCAAACATATTCGAAGATAATATATTGGTCTCCTGAAGCTAATACACCCTCATACTCACGTTGTGGTTTTCATCATCTGTTGCACAACTTGAAAGGAATCCGTGTACACCAAAGCGAGTTTATTTAAACCACTCTATAAAACTAACAATTATTTTGGCACGTGAATTGGCGCATTTCGAACTTCGGTTAAGCCACGCTGTGCAAAGCTATGTCCGGTGACCTAGCTTTGCACAAAGAGACAACAAAACCTAAAAGTGTGGGAAAACATATACAAGGCTTGCAGGTAACGTCGGTCTGCCCTTCTTTCTGGTGGCAGGAAGAGTCTTTCTAAAGCAGAAGAAGCTACCTTCTCACGCAGCCCTTTCCCACATCATGTCTGACCAAGTGACGTGAATGCAAGGATTTGTGTGTGTCTATTTTTTTATTCCTTGATTGTTTTGCTGGTCACCGTTGGTCAATTGAGAGGCTGCAGAGGCCTTGTAACGTCAAATATTTTAACTTTGTGCCCCCGGAGTTTACATAGTGTCTGAGTATGCCAAATCTGTAGCAAAATCATGATTGATTGGTTGGTAAATTGATTGATTGATTGATATCTTGGTTGTAGGTACAATTCCAGAGACACTTTGTTTTAGTACCTCACATTAGTATTAGGAGTTGGTCGCTGTCACAAGGTGTCATTCACTTATAAAAACGAGAAATTTACGAGACTTGTCATAGCCTGATGGAAGACACCAACCGAAAGCCTGCTGCAAAGTTATTGAATAGAAGTCATCGGAATTTCGCCAATGATAATCAAGTGTTTAACGTTGTGGAAGAGCCAAAATACTTACATCTCTCAGCAGTTTCTCCGACTTGTTTACGTCGAACTCCCGAGCTGCGTAACGAAAGTCATAATTCAGAGTAATTAAAATTAACCCCAATGCGTGAAGCCGTGCCGTGCATGTTTTGCACAATAAAGGCAGTGAACCTGAACGGGAGCATTGCCGAAGAAGTTTAATGTGCCTACTATTTTTTTACAGCGCAAAGTTATAGTTTGCATTTGAACGCACTGTAATATCGTTAGATTTTTTATCATCAGCTAACCTTCGTTAGTTTACTTTCAAATTGGCATGGGTACCCACGTTTGGCGTTCAATGATTTTTTTTTCTTCTTTTGATTACGTTGAAACTTACCCCTCAGCCAACGCAGCAGAAATGGATCCACGAATTCTTCGTTCCAGATATCACGTAGACGAGACTTGAGCTGTTGAAGCAACGAAATAAAACCATGTCCAGTAAAAAAAGAAAAACAAATATTAGAAAGCATTCTCTAACGAATTTAGGAACGGCACTGCCGGAGCTATGCCATAAATTCCAGCGCTGTGGTAGCTCGAACACCAAGTGCTACTTCAACTATATTCCTCCGCAACAAAGCTCAAAGTAGGAACCCATGTGCAATATCGGTACTTAGGCGAAATACATTCGTTGTGTGATTCGCCAAAACTCTTATTTTTTCGATACCATTTTTTAAAAAAGCCCCTCTAGTCAAATAGGTTTTCCCATGTGATGTTTTGCATGCTAATTAAACGTTGCTCTTAAAGAACCTTGCGAATCTGTAAGACGCCATCAACAAGAAGACATGTGAATATTCAGTAAGCTCATTGGCGATGAGGGATATATTCCTCATGAAAAACCCCAAGGTTGAGCATCAGATATGCTCACTTCGCAATTGTTAAGATTTGCAATGCCTCCCGGCGTTATTTGTGCGAGCAAAACACCCAACTGCAATCGCAAATGAGTGGAGTGTTTTTTGTTTTGTTTTTTCTATAATTGCCAGCCCTCACATATGCAGATACATTGTCACGGAAGCCCTTGTTGGATGCATATCTGATGTTTCCACTTCAAATCAAATCAAATCAGAGCTTTATTTCCAGGAAAACTAGAAATGGTTCCAGAAAAACAGCTGTCAGAAAGATCTTGACTGGGTATGGGACCCCTGTTGCATTTGGGTGGCGGAGAGAAGCTCACCGGAGAAAAGATCACCGCAAAACTGTCAGATGTGGAGAAAAGCTCATCGGCTTTTTGACGAAGCGGAGAAAAGCTCACCTACGAATCTAAGAATCGAACGTTCACTCAAGTAAAATACGTTCACTTAACTGAAGTATTCCGAGATGCCTAATGCTCATGCGGTCATTCTGGACTTCAAATGGCACAATTTTTTTATATATATGTATAAACGTCTAGTAACACGTCAGGCGTTGCCTGACAAAACTAAAATAAATAATTTCAATAGGCGCTAAAACAAAACAAAAAATAACGGAGAGAATATAGCCAGTCTAGAGGGCAGCAGCTTGAGTAATTTCGGAATTTTTATTTATCAAATTACCTTAGTATAATAAAACCACATTTCCAAATGTTTAAGAAGCAGTGGTTTTATTTCGTACCTCATTCGAACGAAAAATAAAAAGGTCGTATTTACTCTATCCCGGCTACGTCAGAAATAAATATGGTGACACTCACGCAAAATTGGCTGACATAAAAGCGGATCGAGGGCTACAGCCAGGGTGGAGAATGAAAATCAAAATGACTAAAATAGTGATTTCAATCAGACCGGTTTTGGTGGGATGATCTCAATCAAACCTTTTCCGCAAATATAGTCACAAAATATATTTTTTTATTAACCGTTTCATTATCATTTGATGCTTTCAATGTGCGCATTAGGGTCACTGAAAGTAGTGCGCATATATTCTGTATTTAAATCAGGGGGTCATCACACAGGAAAGATTTATATTGGATTGGGCACGAGCAAAGAAGCAGTGGTCTTCGGAGAAAATCGATACGTTGAGCTTTATTTCTACCTCCGACTTCGCTTTTGAAAATGCGTACAAGGATAAATAATCAATATTTTCTCGCTGCAGTTATATTTGTCTGATTTAAATAAAAAAAATAGAACCATTTTTTATTATTAATAATTTTTTTGTAAATTTTGCCCACAGCGGAACGACATAAAGTGAAGTGCGTACACTCCGTTACGCTGTGAAGATAAACGAACGTTGGCTTTTAAGGCGAAAGCCTTCCTTGTCCCATTACGCGAAGAAGCGGCGGCGTTGGGCCCGAAAGATGGTCACACCGAAACGCCATTCAGCACGCGCGTCACAAATAAAACGCAAAAAAAAAACAAAAAAAACACAGCAACCTGCAGATGCTTCGTCACGGAAGCCGTCGTGAAGCCGGTGGGGTTCGCCGTGCCTGCGCAGCTGGGAAGCGTAATGTCACTGCCGGATCGCCGTGTGAAAAGGAAGACGTGGCGCGCTGCTTGTAGGAATGCGTTGCCTGCACGAATGCTTTCGCATTTCTACACGTAAACAGCTTTAAGTGTCGCTGCCGAATTTTTTTTCTTAGATTTTCACGGATACTATCGAAACAGCTGTGCTGTGTAAATTGCTCATTCGGGGTACAAATTCATGCCATAAACGTTTGACGCTGATCAATCCCTTCTCTAAGTAAAATGCGAAACCTCGCTTCGTGCTAACTCTGCTCCACAGTGGACCACCTGCATGAGATGAGAGGCGCCTTAAACCTATAAATCTCGTCTAAATGATGAGGACGACTCTACATGATAATTTAATTCGAGGTGAGCTTTTCCCTGGGTCTGACAAAAAACTGGTGAGCTTTTCTCCGGATACGCACAAAAGTGGCTCAGCTTTTCTTCGGTAAGCGTTTCTCCGGTGAAATTTTTCCGGCATTCGTTGCATGGGAAGCAGCTTTGGTACAACACACTCTGCTAGTATGAACATATAACGTAAGAAATAAATATAAATGATGATAGGATGCACTGAGTTAGAAAGAAGCGAGGGTATAAGAGCGCAAGTCTTGTTTGCTGATCGTGTATATGTTTATGTTGTTTGCGAGGCATTTATGTAGAACGAGTGGTACTTTGTAATGTTAGAATTGTAAATTGTAATTTGTACGGGAAAGACGCGGATCAGACCCATGCCTTTCCGCGGCGTAGGCTGGACATCACTCTTATGCTTTGCAAGTTCAGAAAAAGTCCAAAACAAGTCTACGAAAGATATACACGACAAACGAATAGAACAAAGTAAACGATAGTCATACGTGCGTTCATCAGGAATAATTTGATATTTTGAAAATAAAGGCACTGAGTGGTTTAAATAAGAAACATTGGCAATATTTCGTATTATTTTCTTTTGCAGTTAAAGAATGTTTTAATATTTGTTTTTGTTGTAATAGCCCATACAATAGAATAATAATATTAATAATAATAATAACGTTATAAAAATAATAATAATGATAACAATTTAAGCGCAAATGGTCAAAGATGACAGTAATTGAGTTGGTATTAAAATAATGCATACTAGATTTTAGGTGTAATGTTGGGGCGCCAAATATTGCGTCACCTAGAGACAAAACCAATTACCCGAGAGAGTTTAGTTATTAAATAATTATCATGACAGTCCCAGATGATTTACTAAAAAAATGTACTGAACATTTTATGTCTTGGACTAGTTTGTTTGAGGATGCATGCATCCGGTGAAGGGGTACGATTTATAAAAATTGGTTTATTTTTAACCTGAACACGATTGGTATGGACTTCATTGTATTTATCTCAAGGCCATTATTATCATACCACAATGCAAATTTTGTTAAAGTAAAATTGGCTTTACACGACAGTGTATCATCATCGGCCAGAGAAATAAACATACTCGTATTATCCGCTTTTATAACGAACTACACTTAGCTGTTGAACAAAGAGTAAAAGGGTCTTAAGCAAAGAAAATATCATGCAAAAAAAGGTTTAAAGCTGACGATCAGAATTACGTCCGTACGACGTAAATCGGAGCGTCTCCTTCAGTTGACCGTTGATAAAACTAGATAGAACGACCCAAAAAAAAAAACGTTTGCTGTTGTAATTTTTTTTTTCTGTTGGTGGATTTTTGTGTGCTGTATTAGACGGCTCTCTGGAGCCTGTGAACGTATGCACGAGGGTGCGCCTGGTTAGGTCTTTGGGAAGGATGCTTTGCTTTCAATTGTTGCCTGTACTATTGTTGTTTACAAGATGAGGTCTGTACCGTGGTCGATGGTCACAAAGATGTGTGCAAATTCCGGGAGATGCTTCTGTTGTATTGTGTCCGAGATGAGGTCGTTGCTTTGAATACAGGTCATTGCAAGTTATACCGTGGTGGAACGCCACAAAGACGTGAGAAATTTGTGGGAGACGTGTGTGTGAGAGATGATACATAAACGGTTGTGTCAATACATTTTGGTAGCTGCGTTTCAGACGTTCTGTGTTTGTCCCCTGCTTCGTCCATGGTATCCGTTTTTTTTTAATATTTTCACTTGGTTGTTGATATTAACTAGATAATTGATTAGACAATAGTTGAAAAGGGACCAAGTATACTTCCTTGTGGTACACCAGAGAGAAAATTTTGGAAAGAAGAGAAAGAACTGTCAATAATTACACACGGTTTCCTATTTGTCAGATGTGACTGAAGTAAAGCGGCAGGTAGGCTGCGGACACCATATCGACTGAGTTTCATAAGTAGTATTGCCTGATTTAGAAAAGAAAACAAACGATTGCTATGTTTTGAAATAATTGTTTTTTTTTTTTTTTAAATAACAAGGCGGCTTTTGTTGATTTACCTTTGCGATAGCCGAATTGAGAGTCTGTTAGTGTAGAATGTTTACACAAAAAGTGGTCGAGGCGTGTAAGAATGATTTTTTGAAGTGCGTTGGAAAAGACTGGTAACACCGATATTGGTCTCTAATTATTTGTAACGTGCTTACCGCCTCCTTTATATATAACCGTGACGTTAGCCAACTTCCCGCAGGGGGGAAACTGACCAGATGATAATATTCAATTTTATATATGTGCTGGATGTGAGACAATGATATCAATTACAAATTTAACTGGTTTTAATTGTAGCTTTTTAGTGTCAATGCTCTTCTTGATTTTAGCCTTAAAATATTAAACATCCCTATATCGTCGGTTAGATTGAGAAATAAAGTGTCATCAATGTGTCTAACAAGGAGATGACAAACAACGCGCCTCGCAAGAAGGAAACTGGTTGATTTCGGAAAAACTATAAATAGCACTTATCAATTACGGTACAACAAACTGTACGTCAGTAAAAGGTGCTATATGTACAACGCAATAACTGATACTGTATTTGAGCTTAGTAACGGCTCCGATAAGCGCGTGGCTGACGGCAATGTGGAACCTCGTTCTAATCAACAGCAAATACCACTATCATCGTAACAAGTCGTGAGGGGTGAGGGCTGTTCTGATAATGGCCGACACGTGTCCCTACTTTTTACTAATATAAGAAGTGTTTTACGTCACAAGGATGACTTGAGTTCTGTTATTGATTCTTGTGTCGCTGATATTGTTGTCTTAACAGAAACGTGGTTATCTTCGAGCGTTAGAAATTCTGAATTTTTTTGTTGTGAAAAACGGTTTAATATTTATCGTTGCGATAGGGGCGAAAGATCAGGTGGTGGTGTACTGATAGCTGCAGCAAATCATATAGAATCATTTTGTGTGCGTTTGAGTAGTGACTTAGAAATAGTTTGGGTTTGTTTGCATTTGAATCATCATAAGATTGTTTTGGGCGTATGTTATCGTGCACCGTCTTGTAACTCTTCTTTCGTTGCGAATCTTCATGACGCCATTAACGCCTTGCCAGTGCGGTTTCCATCTTCTCCAATTATCCTTCTTGGCAATTTTAAATATCCTAATATAGTATGGTCAGACATTAATACCCACAGTCCACCATTCTCGTCAGACGCGCTTGAGTTTATAGACTTGTGCAGCGACTTCAGTTTCGCTCAGCTGGTCACAGTTCCCACGAGAGTCACTAAAACCTCCGCTAACATATTAGATTTAATCCTCACAACATCACCTGCTTTAATCTCTTCAATCAGCTACATGCAGGGTCTCAGTGACCATTCCTTAATAGATTTTTCTATCGATGTGCCTACTAGAAAGAAACTCACCAAAGTATACTAAAAAAATACGTGATTATGCTAAAGGGAATTTTGAGGCAATAAACAGTGAACTTTGCATTTTCTTGACGACTTTTTACAACAGTTTGCAGGTCGCTCTATCCATGCAAATTGGGAATTATTTAAAAACCAGGTGTCATATCTTACAAATGTATATATACCATTACGTAACAGCTCGGTGTTCCCCGACTCTCCCTGGTATAACGCCACATTAAAAAAGCTGTCCAACAAAAAGAAGCGTAAATTTCGAGTAGCGAAATTTACAAACCTTCCTGAAAAGTGGGATGATTACCACATTACTTACCAAATTTACAAAACTGCTATTCAAGTTGCCAAAGCTACCTATTTTTCGGTAACTCTACCATCACTTCTAACAAACAACCCGAAACAGTTTTGGAAAGTAGTTACTAACGAGGAAAAGGCCCCTATAGCCTTGTTTACTCCTTCTTGTGACCCTGTGCTTGTTAGTGAATGTGCATCTTTTTTGAATTCCACATTTGTAGCGTCATTTTCAGATGTTTTATAAACAACTTTACCTTCATTACAACAATATGACTATTTACCGAAGAACCCTATTTTTATTGATGTTAATGATATTGTTTCTGCAATTGATAACCTAAAAGTATCTTGCTCATCTGGGGTAGGCGCTATTAATTCTAATTTTTTTGAAAAACACTAAAGAATATTCTTCTATAATACTGGCTAAAATATTTCAGCAAACTCTTGAATAAGGATGTTTACCCGACGACTGGAAGGTGGGGAAAATAATACCGATACATAAAGCTGGCGATAAACACTGTCCTCTTAACTATCGCCCCATATCCTTAACAAGTATCCCATGCAAAATTCTCGAGCATATCATTTATTCACAACTTGTAAAATTCCTGGAATCAAATAACTTTTTTTCAGCCGCACAACACGGTTTCCGTAAAATATTTTCGCGTGAAACGCAGTTACTAACGTTCAGTCATGACCTTCACCTTATTCTTGATCGTAGTTCACGCGCTGATTGTATATTATTGGACTTCGCCAAAGCATTTGATAAAGTATCGTATGAACTACTACTTCATAAGTTAAGTACCCTTAACATTGATTTTTCATTACTTTCCTGGATTCGTGTTTTCTTAACTAATTGCTCCCATTTTGTATTTGTAAACGACTGTCCCTTCCCTTTAGTACCTGTAACATCCGGAGTCCCGCAAGGATCTGTATTGGGCCCTCTTCTTTTTCTGATATTTATCAATGACTTACCCTCCTGTGTTACATGTTCAATTAGTTTGTTCGCCGATGACTGTGTTTTATATCGTGAAGTGACTAATGATCACGATGTGTCTTGTCTTCAATCTGATCTTAACCGTATATCTGAATGGTGTAACAAGTGGAAGATGAAGCTTAACACTAACAAATGTAAAGTAATGAGGGTCTCCCGAATGACTGCTACTGTCTCATGCTACTATCTTTATCATACTTCTCTACAACAAGTGTCGTCTTACAAATATTTGGGCATTGATATTTCATCTAACTTACCTTGGGATACTCATATTCAGTATTTAACGAATAATGCTAACCGTTCCTTAGGATTCATTAAACGAAACTTCTCATCAGTTCCCTCATCTCTCAAGCTGCTTCTTTACAAAACGCTCGTGCGCTCTAAGCTGGAAAATGCCTCTTCAATTTGGAACCCTGGCACTAACGTATTGATATCGGCTCTCGAAGCGATTCAGAACAGATCTGTTCGTTTCATCCTTACTAATTATCACCGCACTGCCAGTGTAACATTAATGAAAATAAGTTTGAACCTGCCTAACCTTGCATTACGTCGAAATCTTAACAGGTTGTGTTTGTTCCACAAAATGTATTACCATAATCCTCCGCTACGTGACAAGTTACTGACACCCCCTTTCTGCATATCATCACGTCTCGATCATCCACAGAAGATGGGCATTCCTCAATGTAACACTACAACTTTTTATTATTCATTTATACCTCAGACCACGGTTTTATGGAACAACCTCCCAGCGTCTGTGGCATCCATATCCGATTCCATCGCTTTTAAACAATGCCTTAACAGTGTTAACTTTTAGCATTTCATTATTATGTATTTTTTCATTCTTAGGATTGTTGTTTGTTTGCTTTTGATGTCTCCTTGTAACTCACTCCCCTCTACAATGCCCTCGGGCCCTGAGGGTATTTAAAATAAATAAATAAATAAATAAATAAATTTAACGTAATATAATTAGGCTTAGGACTCCATAATCGCTAGAATCACTTGAGACCCTTCACCATTTTCTGACGGAAAGCGAACTCGCAGGACGAGTTTTCCGGGTGCAAGCTAGATAGCTTCATGTGATAACGCATATCGGGTGGAATCATAGAGGTTTATCGACACTTAGTCTCGCTCACAAAGCTATCATTTGTTATCCGCTGAATTCTCGAGTGGGCGCATTGAAGGATTTCGATCTTGTATCTACGGGTGAAATTCGTTCCAGCTTATCAGCAAACTATGGCCATCCAAAGACATTGTACCTTGATACAATGTAAAGCTGTTTCCATTATAGGTTTACAGATACAGGAGTGAGCAAACGCTGTTTTGAGGATAAAAATATCTTGGCACTCCACTGACTGGAAGTTGTTTTTAATACCTCTGTCGAGTGTTCCGTCGTTTCACGATCATCTGGTGGGCTAGTTGGTTGATCATTATGTATAAAAAAAAAAGCAGCGCAAATACCAGAAGGAAGGATAAAAGAGGGAGACATGATAGAGCGCTAACAACTGACGTTTAATGATAAAGAGAAAGACGAAATGAAACTAAGAATTCTATCAAAACAAGCACAATGAACAATTCGCAAAAACATATGCTATAGCTAGGGTACTCCCATACACTTCCTAAAAATGAATTGCTAAGGCTACTCAGCTTTAAGCTACAGGCTTAGGAGGTTTTTCGAAAACAATTAAGTCCTGGGAAGTCGTGTATTGAAACTCCGAAAGAAAAAAAAAAAAAAAATTACGACTAAAATATTCAAAGTGATCAAGGCTCCTTAAAGATCATGACTTAAAAAATAAAGTCCTTTTGGATGACACGGCCGCGGACCGCAAGCTTACGCAGGCATCCCCACTATATAAAATAACCTGTGCCTCGTAGAGCTCGCGAGTTCGTCGTTCCCCGAAACGTTTCAGGATTTTTGTTCTCCTGAACAAGGCGGAACACTGGCAGTCCCTTACATGTATGGCAAGCTGTCCTGCTGGTGACAAATTTAGTGACAGGGCATGTTCTCGCCGTCCACGGCCTTGTCACCAAAAGAACTTTATTTTTTAAGTCGCGATCTTTAAGAATGTTTGACCACTGTGAATATTTTAGTCGCAAACTTCATCTTTCTTTTTTTATCTGGGTTTCTATGCACGACTTCCCAGAACTTAATCGTTTTCGAAAAAAAATTGAATCGTGTAGGTTAAAGCTTAGTAACCTTAGCAATTAATTGTTTAGGAAGTGTATGGGAGTACCCTAACTATAGCATATGGTTTTGCGGTTTTTGTTATTATGCATGTTTAGATAGCATTCTTAGTTTATTTTCCTCTTTCTCTTTATCATTAAATGTCAGTTGGTCAGCGCCCTATCCAGTCTCCCTCGTCTATCCTTCCTTCTCGTATTTGCGCTGTTTTTTCCACATAAAGTTCCGTCGTTTGTGAGGTGGTAATGTGAGGACTTCAAAACTCTAATGAGTAAAGGACTGCTGTTCTAGATTTTTAACCTTCCTTTTTAAGATTTATCCGCATATCCAAGCCATCGAATTAAGATACGTGTGTGCAGTGCCTTGAGTGCCCAGATATTACAAACGTTTGCTTCACAATTATGTGTCATTTTGGCAGACTGCCATTAAATAAAACTAACAAAATTTCAATTATGTCCTCCTAATATACACACCAGTCATTAGTTGTGTCATTTACTTCATTTAACTGACTTACTCTTTGTGAAGTGACACTCATTTCAAAGATAGGTTACCTATATGAATATTCAATGGGGGGAGGCGAAAGTGAATAAAATCTGTCAAAACTCAGTCGACTCCTTCCAAGTCTAATTTATTGAAGTAACACACAAAACAGTTTTTCTTCTGTAACTCTGTCACTTATGTACATCATGGTACCTTATCCATCCATAAAAGCAGTGCAGTAATGACACGAATTAATATTTTCATTTAGCGAGACAGCAAACCCAAGGCCTCGTCTCTTTTCGAGGCAAGCATGTAGTTGCAATGTATTGTTTCCGAGTTGATATGAATAATAAATACTTCACAATTTATGTTAACGTTAGGGTCTGACAACGCTATATCTTAGACTTCCCTTGTACCGACACGAGAAGCATGTAAAATTATTTGGGCTCACAAAATCATATAATTTATATCCGACAAACCATTTTTCGAACCCTTTTTTTAAAACAAAACCCCACAAAAACACAATTACTTGCCTCGTCGAGAGAATGCTGCTGCTTTTCGCTCAGGTCTCCGGCGTATCCACTCATGGCAACGCTTGTCGTAAATCAGCGCGCTACGCACTCGGACCCCAGCGCAAGGTACAATATTCCAATGATCAATGCGATGCGACGGACCTGTTTGAACGCATCACGTGTGGCGAACAGCCGCTAGCCGACGAAGTGCACGGGAGCGCCGTCAACGCCGAGCGTCGTGTAGCAAATCTGCCGTCGTCAATACGCCTACTATCGGCTATCGGCCGCATTCACTGCTACGGGAAAACGGTTGTCAACTGAGTGTTCTTTCGATCCGAGAGCTTTGACTTCGGAAGGTACTGAAGTGTAAGCATCATTAATTATTTATTTTTCACTCGCGCTAATGTAAGCATATTGAGTGACAGGCGTAAATAAAAACAAGCGAAACTCATTGTCCATCCCTTTATTGTTATTAGAATCTTAATAAACACAACGACTCCTACTTCAGTAGATCCAACCAACACAACATCTCATCTGGAAATGCAGAGCTGCAGCGTGAATGCGAAGGGTCGTCATATACACCCTCTTCGCTTGGACTCTGTTCAAGGTTTTTCCAGAACGCACAAACTCAGCTCGCAAGATCCAACCCAACTCTTCCCTGAAATGTATATTAGAGGCTGGAAGCTAAAACCCTCTCTAACATTTTCACTCCCTCTCCCGTGGATGACCCAGGGTCAAGGTGGTGAAAGTATTTATTAAAATACGCTTCAAGGAAAACAGCAACAAAAACACAAATTTATTATTTCTGGTCTGCCAGTTGGTCTGCCAGTTGGTCTGCCAGGACGGAAAAACGAAAAACAAATCATCTTCTTTGGAACGTTTCCCCGGCAAATGCAGCGAAGAAATCCAATGCGGAGGGCAAGTTCGTCTGCTTCTTGCGCAGGGGGTAGCGGTGACGTCAGAACGCCGAGCCCTGATTGGCTGATCGCGACCTCCTATCTGAGCGTCGTCTGCTCCTTTGCAACGTCGTCTGCTCGCAACGTCGTCTGCGTCTGTCTTACCCTTCCTGCGACTTTCGAAAGTGCAGAGGCCAGATTCACGAAACAATCTCCAAAAATGTGCGTAAGACAAAAAGTAAGAACAAATTCGTATTCACGAAACGAAATTATCGTAAGTTTTGCGCAGGTTACGACGGCAGCGAAGCTGTCTTACGCACTTCTTACGATCAAATCAGCATGGCCGACAGCGTCGCTCAGTTACTTGGTCGCGACGACCAACGGACGTTTATTTTTGTACGTGCTCTTTTCACGCGTCCCGACTACAAGCAGCAAGAAAAAAAGTAAAAAGTACTTGAAATAAACCACGACGAACAAGAACGCTGGATCCACAAACACCCGGGAAATGCTCCAACGGCCACGATTCCACTGGCCCCGACCAAGCGAGCTCGGCAGATAGGCCTAGCAGGCACTCCGACGGTCCTTGGCCAAGACCGTCTGCCCACGACAGGCTGGCGTGCTGAATGATTCCGAATATGCCCGCGCGACCCTTGTGAACCCTTCCCGTATTATACTTTGATCGCTGACCTCAATTTTAGATTAAGAGGTCAATCTGTTCCTCTTGTCATCTCCTTGTTTTCCGAGGCAGCGGTGACTCTCGCCGGTGAAAAAGCGGTGAATCTCCGACAGACGCAGGAAAGGTAAAGCAGCCATCGCTTTGACTAGCACACAAGCAGACGACGTTAACTCTCCAACCCGCCGACGCCGTTAAAGAGTGAGGAGTCTCGCCGCACACGAAAGAAGGGAAAACATATTTGGGAGGGAACTTGCGGACACTAACACGCTCACTCTCGGTTCTTAGCAAACAAACCTCGGCGCCTCGGGACACCTCGCCAGTGAGTCCTTTGACTTCTCTCCTTGATGCGCGTCTGCTAGTTGTTAGACAAAAACAACGTACCGCTCGAGTTATTTCGTCTGCCCTCTCTGAAAGGCGAAGTCGAGCTCGCTCGTAAAGACCTGCACTTCCGAAAGTCGCAGGAAAGGTAAGACAGACGCAGACGACGTTGCGAGCAGACGACGTTGCGAGCAGACGACGTTGCAAAGGAGCAGACGACGCTCAGATAGGGGGTCGCGATCAGCCAATTAGGACTCGTCGTTCTGACGTCACCGCTACTTCCTTTTTCATGCGCAGAAGACGAAAATGAGCCCACTTGCGATGCGTATTGGTTTATTATTTGACACGGACACTGGTGTCCCCTCTATTTGTAGCGGGTAAATTGCGTGTTTCATGTTCTAAGGTTAACAACCCAAGATCAATCACACACACCGACACACAAAGACACAAACACAACGCGTGTGTTTGTCCTTTTGTGTGTCGGTGTGTGTGCTTGATCTTGCGCTGTTAATCTTAGAATATTAGTCACCAACTCGCCCAAGTTTCCATTTTGTCATGCATGTTTCACTTTCTTGTTGTACTTTTTGGGGATCTTTTCTATGAACCCTTAGCCCTGGACACATTTTGAGCAGAAAATCACCGCAGCATTTAATGCGTAAAAGGGCACCGATATGTTGAACTGAATATAACCGTCTGCTGCTACAAATTCGAAGTAGTCTCACTTTCTTGGTGTGCACTATGAGCAGTTGTCCCGGACCTTCCGTTGAAACAGTTGTTGTGTAAATTGTGTAACAACCGTTGTGTTATAATTATTTTTGTTTGATTACTGTAATTTTCCGTTTAAAACTAGAGTTAATTTGCTTATTCACTAATCTTTTATTCAACCATCTCGTTTCAGATTGGCCTCGACTTTTTTTTTAGCTTAGTAGCAGAGAATGAAAACGAAGTATGCATTCTTTCGTCTATTCGCACGCAGACCTCACCCTAGACTTTTCTGGCTCATCCACATGGCGGACATTTTTACGTCTGCGCTGCAATGTCGGATAGCTGATTGAGCTTAACAAAGGATATAAACGCGGATTTTCGCTCACGAATTACGATGTTTATAAATCTAGGTGGCGCCACGGCTCCGGCATGTAAAAAGACGCTTTGCAGTAGGTCAAATCAGCCCAAGATGGCAGCTTCCGTTAGTTGAGAAGCGTCTTTATTAGAGGCGTGCGTGTCTCTTCTTCTCCTAGGGCATCAGCAGACACTGGGGGTGGGCAGCTCGCGGACGCCGGTGACCAACGGGACAGGAGCTCTGCCCGCCTATCGTCCGTATGTGTGCAAGCAACCATAGAATGTTCGCTAGTCTGTTGAGGTTACAATCAAAATAAAACAGCGCACAAAGACACAGGACGAATATGATTTTACTCATATGGCAGTTGGTCTTATTCGTCTTTTGTGTTTGTGGCATTTTTGTATTTCTCGCCGAAAACGTTTTTTTTTGCATTAAATAGGTTCGTACTCAACTTACCCTTCGTGATAATACTCACGGACCACTTACCATGAAAATTCAATGCTGTGTCTGGGCATTGTTTTTCTTCTTGCTTATGGATGAGTCTTTTTGCACTCTATAATTTTGAATACATTGCTCGTGAACCCTAAAAACCTCAAACTACGAACGACTGCTGAAATTCGCTGTTCAAAGGGGTTTATGCTGTGTTAAGGTGTAGAATTCAATATTATCGGTAAGTTTGTTTCTTTTATTCTTTATGTCACAACTACAACTCACAACTTTGCTGAACGTTAAATAATATATCACGTTTTTGGAAATGTTGATAGTTTAGTAAACCGGTACTTCTCGGATCTAGTCAGAGCAGGTTTTGAGAAATGTTTACGTCATTTTGTTGGGTAGGCAAACCCACAAGGCTGTTTAGTCTCCTCCGTTTTTATACTTATATTTACCCCTTCCTAAAGGTCAGTGTGCGAATATATCGCGATAACAGGATAATTCGAAACCATGCAGTCGATCATTCAGCACAATTGATAATTTAAAGCTGGATCGGAGATCTAAAAGAAAAAGGCTCATGGCTTTTTTGGGTGACCAAGTAACGACCAAGGCGTAGCCTTGACAGATTTCTGACTTTTTCGTCGGGTTGATTAGCTTTCCTCTGCAGGAAAATGAACTACAGTAAGCAATGGTGACCCTGAAGCTTAGAGAACAACAAGACGGTAAGTTGGGCGAGTTGTTTGAACATCTTCAAACGTGAAGATGTTCAAGCGCTTTGTCCGTGCACTTCTTTCATTCGTCCTTTGTCAAATGTTTGCGCTGTTTCACGTTTGCTTAGAGAACACAGGGCGCCTGGTCAGCATCGTTTATGTTCAATGCACGCGCTTCCCGCTGCCGGAAGCAGAGAAATATATTTCGTACTGCGTTTATTGTACAGACTTAAATGCTACAAATGAACTAGACCAGCGCGTGTAATGAATATCCAAGAGCCGAGTAATACTGCGCTACGGGGAATCGTTTTTAATCTCCACGTTGATTGCTGTGAGGACGCCCACGGGGTAGGGCCAATACGGGAGGAGAAAATCGTAATCTCAAAATCCTCAAATATCATAAAGAGAATCCACCGGAAACATATAGATGTTTCCGGTGGATTGTCTTTATTATTTAAAAATAAATTGTCTACCGCAACATCAGAGTTATTTTCATTATGCTTTTTTTTTTTGCTAGTTGTTTCCTAGGTGAAAGGAAGTGTACGTCGTCCCTCATCCTACCGGTGTGTTATTCTTTGGGTGTTCCTCAACTCAACCAACACGCTCTACAGTCTACATTACTTTAATTTTCACAGACGTTTGAAACTCGAAGCAGAGAGAAAGAGCTTTCTACTCGCATTTCTCGCTCTGTAAAAATATTATGAACACGTAATCGTAACGTTTAATCTCGCTTAACTGTTTACTTTTCTTATTATCTTTCGAACGCATACATTCCTACGCCAATATATATGCGGTAGTCATTGAAAACAAAAAGCGAAACCTATGAACAAATTCAGTCTCTCCGCTAGATTTAGCGAGAAAATGGACTTTATGTGACCTCAACAGCAATTCCATTCCCCGCTAAATTTAGCGGGGAAAATGACGTCACATGACTTGGTGTCACGTCACCTATATGAACAAATTCAGTTTCTGCGCTAGATTTAGCGGGAAAATTGACGTCACGTAAACTCAACAGCAGCCCAATTTCCTGCTAACGGGAAAATTGAAGTCACGCGACCGCAACACCAATTCAGTTTGCGCGCTAAATTTAGCGAGGAAAATGACGTCGCATGACTAGGTGTAACGTCACCTATGAACAAATTCAGTTTCTGCGCTAGAAGTAGCGGGAAAATTGACATCTCGTCACCCCAACTGCAATTCAATTCCCAGCTAAATTTAGCGGGACAATTGACGTCACGTGACCTCAGCACCAATTCAGTTTCCCCGCTAAATTTAGTGGAGAAAATGACGTCACATGACTCGGTGTTACGTCACCTATGAACGAATTCAGTTTCTCCGCTAGATGTAGCGGGAAGAGTGACGTCACGGGACCTTAACAGCAATTCAGTTTACTCGCCAAATATAGCGGGGAAAATGACGTCACAACTTGGGGTCATGTGACTTATGAACAAATTCAGTTTCTCCGTTAGTTTTAGTAGGAAAACTGACGTCATGTGTGGAGGAGGAGAAGGGGAAGTTACGGAGGAGGAGGGGAGAGAAGGAAAAGTGGGGAGGAGGAAGAAAGGAGGTGTAGGGGAGAAGCGGAGGGCGAGGAGAGACGAGGAGGAGGAAGGGAGGAGGAGAGGGTACAGAGGGGGAGGAGGGACATACCCTCCCCCATACCGTCTTTAATTTTTTAACATTTTTATTGTTACGTCTTTGTTACCGTCTTTAATTTTTTTTCTGCGATCAAATTTATTTGTAGATTTTTAGAAGCCACAAAAAGTGGGCATTAAATTTCTTACATTTTTTTTACTTTTTTTTATTTTGAGTGTGCCTTTGATGACCCACTACTTTCATATTATGTGGTGGTTGTGTCTAAACCATAGAGAACAGCACGTGACCACGGAGAAGTGTTTGAGCGCGACTCAGACCGGCCAGTTCTCGATCGGCGGTTTTCGGGCGGTAAGAAAACGAATTTCGAGCCGCAAGTTGTGTTCTTTGTAGTTGGGCTCAAATATGTCGTGTGCAATAAAAACCTTGGCGAGCATAAATTCCTTGTCAGTGTCCTTTCCAACTTCGCGATGACCACATTTTCTCAAAATTTGCGATCTAAAACTATTGCGGAAAATTTATAACGCAAAGACATTATATACTCCACGGAAAAAACGAAAAAAAAAAGTCACGACTTGCCATTTTTAGTTGTAATATGTTGTGCTCGCAATATAGTCCCTTTGCCCAAACTTTCCAAAATGAGCGAAATATCAAACCCGTAAAAATGATGCCGTTTACACTGTTTAAATCGCGGCGTCTCACAATTATTTTCCGTTTCGCTACACAATGGACCGAAGAACACGCTGAGAGAAACCGAAGCCAATCCAGTGCAGTCTGACTGTCAAGTGAACTTTTAGAGGGGCGCAGCGCCTCGGGGCGGCATGTGACGTGACACGACCAACACGCTAACTTGGATGAGGTGGCACGTAGTCTCCGCTGCGGTCCAACAAGCTGAAACGGAGTGCAGCAGGTTCGCAATTTTTTTTTTCGCTGTAAACTACGGAATCCTTTTTGAGTGGTATATTTACATTTATTTTGATTGTTGGCCGATCGAGTTTTTATTGCTCTTTGAGTTCTCGACAAAGAATGGCTAAAGTAAACAATATCATCATCCGTGTACGGGGTCCAAGGTGTCTTCGGGGTGTTTCAGATGAAAAACGTAGGACAACTGCTTCTTGGTGAACCAGCTATAGCTGTTGTCAAATGTGAAGATATCTGATGATGAAACAAAGCATGTATGTTAGTTTTATAGTTTTCAACAACAAGAAAATACGATCGAAGATGCGTACATGCGCGAATTAGCAAAATGACCTAAACAAATATAGTGCTAAATACAAATAAAAAACATTCTAACAAAAGTGTGCAAAAATGAAACTTTATTTATTTAAAAATTAATGAAACAGAGTATAAATATATAAATAGAGAGTTTGACATGTGTAAATAATCTTCCACGTAAATTTTATTTCCTTGGTTTGACATCTGCAACTTCAATTTAACCCTGAGAAGAAACATCATGGCTAAAAGAACAGTGGAGTCAATGTTACAGTCATTAAGGTCATATAAAAGATATGAAACCTTTAGGGATAACAGTTATTTGACGGTACACAGTCAGGAAAGACAGTAAGTTTTCGTTATATAAGCTGAATACGAGCTTATTTGGAAAGATGTATCATGACTCTTAGCCCTTCTGAAGTGACAGAGGTTTTTAAAACAACATGTCATTAATGTCACACAAAAACATAAAACACGTCGCACCAAAATACTATAGTTTTATACCCTACTCGCGCATTCCGTAATTTTTATTTTTATTTTTTTATGACTAATTGTGCGCAACTTTGACAAGATGTATGTTTTTTGTACGTGACTCACATCGCGACAAAGCAAGCTCCCTCTGTATTTAATTGCACTTTTATTTTACATACACTTTTAGTATTTAAATACAAAAGACTGACACATTTATTTACGTGTTATTAGATAACACTTATTTTAAAAATGGACGTTATACTCAATGTTCATACTTCCGCACATGCATAATAAAGCCACAATTCAGTTGTTCTTTTTTTTTGTTTTGGTTTTTCTCTGACCTATGTAATTTCTCAGACCCCGAGTCAGTTTAATAGCCTTTGCGGGCTCAGAAGCCTTCAACACAACAACGCCCCAAGCTCCGGCCAATTTTGTTTACAACTCGTGTGGGATTTGGATGCCACAGCCGTCATATCGACGGCTCGCAAACTTTCATTTCATGGTGACGCGACATGGGCTCATAAAGAGAGCTCATTAGAACTGGGTTACATTCTGGGTGCCTGATGCATTTGTATGAACCTCCTAGAAACGTTGGACTTCTTTCTTCTCTCGTTTTATCTGATTCTAGAGATTCGCGCTTCAGCTTTCATACTGCCGGTTGCAAAGTGACCTTTCATGCTAAACTTCGTGCTTTCTACGCTGTCGTAAGCTTTTGTAGAATATTTAAATAAAAGTTTTAAAATATTTGCGTAAGGTTTTTTGTTCCTCGCCTGTATAGACGATATAGCTTTTGTAATAACTCCCATATCCGTTTCCTATTTTGTGTTCAGTGTGCAACTGTTAAAACCTTACATGTTCCTAAAGTTTAAATATCATTTCGGTAAGGAAGGATCTTAGAGATTGTATTACAAAGATTTTTGTAAATATTTTTTTTTAATTTTTTCCCGTTGCTTCAAGAGTTGATGAACTTCTAGATTAACCAAACACCATTGCTATGTATTGTTTTATGAACTTTAGGGGGATAGGAACCCCGTCCGACAGCAAGGTCTTTTGTCCCTGCCTCCCTTAAAGCCTCCCTTAAGCATTGTCCTTAAAAATCAAAATAAATAAATAAAAGACGTTGACGCCACCTGTTTGTTTACATTATGCCACTCAATGGAAAAAAAAAAAACAAGGCGTAATGCAAGACATTGGTCATTGTGTTCTTGATTGGGAGCTATGCGGTACCTTTGATGGCCTACCTATGTAAAGTAAATATTAATGCAAATGCAAAGGCTTCAAGCAACATCATTCACGAACACCGAGCAAGTTTCGAAAAGCACTGTCCAAGATGGACCTCAAATTGTATTGAAAGTTTATTTTTTTTAATTCTTTTTTTTGTGTTTGATGTTTTGCGTTTATAAACAAGGTTCTTATTTTGGTAAACATTCACGAATTACTAGCGGTCCTAGCCGAACAAAAATATAAAACATTTTTCATAAATATAGATATGAAAATTAATTTTTAAGAAATTACAGAACGTCCCGTCGTGCACGCCTCTTTTTAGGCTGTCGTTATTTCATGACTAGTTTTGCCCACGTAGCTTGTATCAAGGTAGGCTGAAATTATATTCTGAGTTTCAAATAATATTTTAGGACTACTGTTTCTTTGTACACTCGTGTCCACATGAGGTTTTTTTTTTTTTTTTTCTAGTGGTACAATAGAGAATGCTTCGTATGGATTTGTGTATTCGTAATATCAATACTTTGTTCCTTTTTCATCACAATTTTGTAACCCCATCCGAAAAATTACCAACTAAGTGAAGCAAAAAAAAAAAACGTGCATTCGCATACTTCTAAAATGTATAAAATCTAAAGAAGAAATAAGCCCTCACATGTTCCAGGCTCAGGGCAGCAAACCTCTCCACTCTCAGCGACCTGGTCACACTTCACCCTGCTGAGAGGCAAGAGCTCCTTGGAAATTCCGTTTTCCCCAGAGACATATGCGATTCCGAAGCCCAAATCGTGGCCGGGATCGGTCTGGAACCTCCACTGCAGCCTGGTGCCGGCCCGTTCCACCCTCACGGGAGCCTCCATCTTCTTTCCCCGCTCCAGGAAGCATGTGGTGGCATCGGGATCAGTGGATACTCTCGGACTGTTTCTCAGGTACCGTTCCGGAGGTACCTTGCCTCCTCGTCCTACCTGCGATGGTGGTATCCGTTAATAGGCAAAGCAGCACCAAAACGCAAAGTATGAATGTGCTCGTTCAAAACTGAATCATGTGACGACATTTTGGGGACACTTCTGAGGTTGACTCATAGAGAAAATATCAATATTTTTCAATCAATCAATATCAATCAATATTAAAATGTCAAATATTATCCACAAAAAACACCGAACTCAAAAAAAGATTGAAGTGCCTAGGTCAGTAGACACACGTGCCCGAACAAATATTTCCTTAGACAATATTTTGTTGTGCAATAGTTACGCCGTAAAAGGCAATTTAGGATAACGTACGTATCTCTCTAATCCCCGCCCATTAATTCTATAATCACTTTCTCAGCCCTCACTGGCTAGATAGGACTGACGTGTGGAAATTATGTTGTAAACTGATTACTGTGTGCTATGGTAGTCTTTTGTTCCGCATATTATTTTGTTTAAGAGACAATTGATCTAAAGAAAACTCATTACTGTCTGCAAAAAAAAAATGACACTTTATTTTTTATTTTTTTAAAGCACAAGCTTTTTCGTTACGGTTGCATGGCCCCGCAAACGTTGCGTCAGCCAAACGCTGGCGCAAAATAGAGCGAAGTCAGCCAAGCGCTGCATCCACAACACCGCCACATGGTTCGTGTTTTTCATCACATGACTTTAGTTGTCAACTTAGGCACTTGGAGCCCGAAGGTTGGGTCACCTCCTCAATATCGCCGTGCATGCGCATATTTCACGACACTTTTATGTTTAGCAGCAGTCTGCGATTGTGTATTCCCGATAACTTTCTCGCACCCTCTGTTTGTCATGCGTATGAGGCTCGCGTCAAGCATCAACCTGTAATTACATAAAATGTTACACTAGACCGTACTGATAGAGACCAGAAGGGACACAACCTGCTGTGATTGAGCTAGACAGATGTTATGTGCTCAGCTCACGTCATGGTGTCATGACGTCAGGTGACGTGACACCATAACGTTGTGTGACGTTATGTGGGACACAGTCACGTGACATTGCGACGTTACGTGATACCGCGACCTTACAGAGTTACGTAGCGGCATGTTGTCATATAATGTCATGGTGTCACGTTACTTTATGGTGCAATGTGACGTCACGAAGTCACGTGACATCACGATGTCAGGTAAAGTTATGGTGTTGTACAGTCCTTCGTGACGGTTCTTTGTGACGGTTTGTTGTGTCAATTTCTCGTGGTGGATATTCATGAGGGTCCTCTCAGAGAATTCGGCTAATAAAAAACTTTCCCTGTTAATATATATATATATATATATATATATATATATATATATATATATATATATATATATATATATTAGGTGAAGTAAGGTAAATATAAAAACAATGGACCGGGAAAAGTTAATAAGTCAAAGATGCGTACTGTCGGAGTTACTAATTCGAAGTTTATTACGACGTTTCGAGCGGGGACCGCTCTTCATCAGGTAGCGAGTGTACAGCCCACGAATGTTTATATACCATGTTTATACAGGGGTATATAAACATTCGCGGGCTGTGCACTCGCTACCTGATGAAGCGCGGTCCCCGCTCGAAACGTCGTAATAAACTTCGAATTAGTAACTCCGACAGTACGCATCTTTGACTTCTCTCTCTCTCTCTCTCTCTCTCTCTCTATATATATATATATATATATATATATATATATATATATATATATATATATATAAGAAAGATCCATGGACTGAACAAAAACAGGGAAAGGTTTATTGACGTTTCGAGAGGAGGCCTCTCTTCTTCAGAATTCATTCTGAAGAAGAGAGGCCTCCTCTCGAAACGTCAATAAACCTTTCCCTGTTTTTGTTCAGTCCATGGATCTTTCATTGTGTATTTCAATAATCACCGGCCCACAAGCTTCAATCATCATATATATATATATATATATATATATATATATATATATATATATATATATATATATATATATATATATATATATATATATACATATATATTTGCCAGCCTTACCAGATAGGTGCACTCCTTATCGCCGTTAGCTCCCACCAAATCGCCTCCCCAGTGGGCGGGTAACTGCGAGGGATCCACATACTGGAGCATCACCGGCTGCCAGTTCTCTGCAAGGGTTTATGGAGATTCAGGGAAAATGTTGTGAATATGCATATCAAGGATTCATGTTAATGGATGCCTGTAGTATTGAAAGGCTAGAGCAACAGTCAGGTTCCTTTTAGGATTTGGGCTTCGCTATAAATTAAGATAACTGGCTCGGTAAACTGTTAAGATATGTGAAAAAGTAGTGTTACCAGTAAGTAGATTTTTCTATATCGATATGGTTTGAGAAAAAAAAAAAGCAATCGATGCGAAGCTGGAACTTGTTTATATTTCTTCAATGTGGAGCTCTAGCTTTAGATTTAGTGGAGAAACTAAAACTATTGTTGGTGTTGATATGAAGGTCGCCTAACACTTTAGGGCTAATATGACTGCAGATTAGACTCAGTGTAGCGTCTTTCGTCTGGCAAAAAAGGCATGAGGGAGCTGAGTCTTTTAGCAAAACATTTCCAGTCCTTCTCAAATTCGCAATGAAACTGCTTGCTGGAAATTCCCCTTCCTGCTCGTGCTATATGTACGGTTAGCCCCGATGAAGCTAAATAATCTAAAGAAAGATCCAGTGGCGGTCTTTTAAAGAGATTATTAACTTCTCGATTTCAGCTTCTTAAGCGTCGATGCTTCTGATAAAAATGCGTTGTAACTCTATACTACAGGCTATTTTTAAACTTCTTAGTTAAATACTGAATCATAATTTTTATGCTAGGTACGCTAGATATCGTGACTTCGATACTTTGTTAGTTTATAGGCAAAAACGATGCCTTCTGTTTGAAGTCGTTCTTTATTGTGTTAAGAATTGTGTGCGCTATGTCCGCCACATTGATTATACTTTTTTTATTATATTAGAGAGACTGAAAGCGACCTTTGCCCCCAATGTACTATGCTGCATACAATGATTTAATTAAGGAGCGAGCTTCTAAATTTGTTTAGAAAGTATTACACTTGTTTTAGGGAGTGAAGAGCCAGTGTTTATTATTTAACGCCACGGGACCTCACGCGAAGTGATCTGAAGTCACGGTGTAAAAAAGTGTGTTATGAGATGTGGTTACGTGGCGTAACATTGTCAAGTGGAGATGTCACGTGACATCAGTTTATGCATTATACGCCAACTACATTGTTACGCTTAATTTAGCGGAAAGAAATGCTTCCCGCGTGACCAATGACGTGTGAGAACACCTGAATTGGCGCATAATTATAAACCCATTAAATTGCCCCCTAAATTTAGTGGGAACTTGTGCGGACGGAGGGGTAAACTTCAGGTAGTAGGTGATTACATTAAGAAGCATGTCATACTTTAAAAAAAATAATAATCTTGTTCACTCAGGCATTGTGCGGGACGTAATAAAGTGTTTAGAAAATTGAAAAAAAAAACATAACTGAAACACTTAGTAGGGTGAAGGAAAGGGTAAGGTGAAGTGTGAATTCGAAGGGCTCTGTCGTCAAACTACTCATCTCGAAAACGTGCTGCCAAGTGACACGCAAACGATCACTTAATAAATGGCTAGGTATTGTTCGAGGCGGGGTTTAGGCCGCACGTCCTGAGGCTTCCTGGCTCCTGACGACGACCATTCCCCGAAGTGAAGAACCCAGGGGTCCAGTGGAGGTGGGAGAATTGGTAACGTAACGAACGGTTTAATTACATGGTAGCGATACAGTCGTCAAATCCAAGAGAACAACTCAGCAGCCTCACGCCCCGCCTTATATAGGGGTCCGTTTTCTCCCTCACTCTCCGCCAGGGCAGCAGGTGCGACCGCCAAGTGCGTAGCAGAAAAGCCCGCCGCGTCGTAGCCAGAAATGAGTCATAGCCATGGTTCTCCGCAGTTAGGCCAGGCCTCTCTCCCCTTCCGGAGCGCACGAACCCACACGCACACACACACACGTCCCGTTGACGTCACGGACGCGTTGAGACTCGTTTTGGGCAGGCTTCGACAGGTGGCCGGCAGTCCTGACACGTCGGGACTCGTTTCGGGACTCGCTTCCGCAGCGTTGAAACTCGGAAAAGGTTGCCGAAGGTTCCATTCTTAACAGTATATATAATTATGGTGACCATATTCCTCTAGGTAGAAAACAGGACATTCCAGCCGGTGGGGGGAGGGGGGGAGGGGGGGGGGGGGTACTAAAGATTAAGATTGGGAGAGAAAATTTAATGAATTAACGGCTCTTATTTTAAAACGTTACCATAATTCACTAAGCCCTAGGGCCAGTTACCCTCACAGTTCAGTTGCTTGCACTCATTTCGAAGGTGTTTGTGGGCAAGAACAGTTTTAAATTTTACTGAGTAAATATTTTAAAGTACCTACGGTAATTTTTGTAAAATATACTTGTAACGAGTAAGCATAGTTTCGGTTTGCTTCATCTCACTTGGTGCCAGTTTCAAAGCTAAGCACTCCTGCGAAAACGGGATATGACGTTTTTATTGGGACAAAAAAACAGGACGGCAGAAGCGGACCTAAAAAACGGGACTGTCCCGGCTAAAACGGGACGTCTGCTCACCCTAAACATATTGAAATGTGTAGTTCCTCATAACAGTCATGTAATCACGGTGGCAACATAACGCACAACACAATATCGATCAAAAGTACTCACCGCGTGAAAATATTTCTACCTTGTTCTTCGTATTCTCCGCGAGAAATGGCTGCAGAAGCTTCCAGAATATAGGGAAGAAGCTGGGAGCTACAGAAAAGAAACAAGTGCTATAGAAAAGACATTTATTATTTCTCAATATTTATCATACCCTTTCGTATTGCTGATATGAAGTATGCGGTTGCGTCGTCTCATTAATGTGCTGATGTAAATAAAACAAATTCATGTTTTTTTGGATAAGATCATATTCAATTCATATAGCTTTTTTCCGCACTGTGTCTAGGATACATTATAAAAACGTGACTCGTCTCAGATATTCGTTTGCTAAATATTGCAGAAAATAGTCAAGAAAGTATGTTGTAAACGACGTCAAGACAGGTTCTGTAGTGATGCAGTTTTTGCTGAATAAAACTGTAAGTAAACTGCTGACTTACAGAAAATAGTTATAAAACTACGCGTTCAACCTCTGTGCACAATATTTCTGGGGCAGAACTGAGAATATATAAACTTCGGTATGCTGCCAGCTCGTTTGTCAATCTAAGAACTCTTTCGGTGCACCAGAGTTCAAAGCTTAAGCGAACAAAAACCAACGATGAATTGTACATCTTTATGCAAATCCAATGCGGCGTTCTTTTTATTTGGTTCTTCGAGTAGACATTATGAAGTATGTACAATCACCTGGTGTCCACACTCACCATTGATGATCAAACATCGCTCAAGTATCTCCGGATAGTATTTCTCGTAAAGCGCCGTCAGGTGTCGGAGAAGTTCTATTACTGGGGAGAAAATGCCGTGATTATAGCACTAAGATTGGTCACTCACATACCGTGTTAAGTTTGAAAGCCTACATTGCCAACAGTAGACTTGCTTGAGCTGGAAGTTGTCGTAATCAAATACGACAGTAACTGTCTCCACGACTCTTCTTAACTGAAAAGACCGGTTTGGATGAGAGAAGTGTGGAGTATTAGCAACTGTTGCTACTACCGTTGGTATTCCCCGGCACGCATATCGGTGTTCGCGGTTCATGGGCGGCGTAGTGATCATCGACCCCGTTTTTATAATGTGATTTTATACCATCAAGATCGGCGTTTTTGAATGAGAATAAGTCAAGGCTCACTTTGAGACTGCGCTTATACAACACCGAGTTCATTTATGGTTACCAGAAAAATGAAGACTACATGAATAGTACCTACAAAAACAGAAAGATAAAACAATGCGAAATATAATTACATATGGCCAACCTACTATTTAATGACTTAGGCACTTGACCAATTCCTTATGTGGATACGTGAGTGAAACTTACGGAAAGGAACAAATATCAGTTCAAATGTCTGCGTTCCCGACAAGGGATATCGAATTCCAAAGGGAGCACCGCCGAACTGAAAATTTATACCTTCTCGGTCTGCGTCTTCATGTCCGCGATCGCCACTTCAATCTGGTACGCGGCGTGCTTCACTATCGCATCCATGGACACGCACTGGGCGATTCCTGGGTTGGAAAATAACATGTTGTTTGCCATGTGGTATGATGTTGATATGCCGTGCTAGAAACGCTGGCTCTCAAAACTGGCCGTAAAACTGTTCCTCACTTCCCGAAAGGAATTAAAAACCAGAGGTGTTTAAGCACCACATGTCAATAATGTTCACCTTTCCACTTCCCTGCGCATAGCGCGGAGAATCATTTATGTAGTACTTAATGATATACGCATTGAGCTTCTCACAGCCAACCCAGAAAAGAAAAACATGGGAATTTAAATTTATATTTAAACCACGCGCTGATTTTCACCTTTTCCAAAATATTTCTAAACAATGTCGGATATTCCCAATGTTCACTAAAGATCGAACCTGCTCACTGAGCATTCCTGACCGTTGGGTGCCACACAATTGGCGTACCACATGTAAGCTGTAAAAAGGTCACCTTGATGTTTCACGTGTTTGCTGTGATACATTATAGTGATCATGCCACCATCACAAAGTTATGACGTAACAGGAATAGCAGCTCACTCCGCGCATCACTTTCGCTATCGTCACTCCCTCGTCAACTTTTCACACTATGCTATGCTTGCATTTGAACGCCCTTTCGGGCCGTGTTAAGTGAAACGATCAGTTATTTTGGCTGCGATTGGCAGGTTATGTTATAACACTTAAAGGGTCGGCAATAAGTTTTGCCTCCTAGGCTGTAATATATTTTTTTTTTTATTCAGCGATGGAATTTAAAGATACTACATTCGAAAGAAACATGGAATCATTCAAATATTTCCTGGGTGCCGGCGTATGCAGGCATACACGGTAGCGAGTGGGTAAATAGTGAGACGCGAGCAGCAGTTAGCAGCGCCGAACACATCCACCATCTCTGCCTGTGGAGAGCCCTGCCCGGCTGACCCCATGACAGCCAGGGAAATCGCCAAGCAGCGAAGACGAAGGTCTCTTCGGCACCTCCGCGAAGAGCAAGAGGTACGCCCAGACGCGCGCAAACGCCCCGATCTTCCGTTGCCGGAAGGGCTATCGAGGTGCACTCAGTCCCTCGTTCGCCGCCTTGCGACAGACACTGCCCTATGACCGGCGCAGCGCCATAATCTCCTTCCCGACGACCCCGACGAAGGCGTATGTCGCCGCTGCCGTACGCCCACGACCACCACTCGCTCATGTATAGTCTGAGAGTGCGATCGCCATGAGCGCCTTCGCAGACAAACACCATTCAAACTCACCAATAAATTTTGTTCGGGAAATCTGTCGATACCGAAACCAAACGCGCGATGACCGCCGGACAAACAAGCCTCGTTTGACGCCGGAAGGTCATGCTTTAATGACGAAATTTGCGTCTCTTCTAAGCCATAGGCTACTGCCCGCCGAAGCATTCACTTTTTGTTAAGTAGTTTATTTTCAGATTGCTTTTAGAGCTTAGCTCTTAGGCACCCGTTTCCGGGTTTCGCGTCGTCGGTGGCGGCGGCGGCGTGATCGTGCTACATTTAGCGGGAAAATTGACGTCACGTGACCTCAACACCAATTCGATTCCCCGCTAAATTTAGCGGTGAAATTCAGTTTCTACGCTAGATTTACCGGACAAATTTGGTTTCTCCGCGAGATTTAGCGGGAAAATTGACATCACGCGACCTCAACACGAATTCAGTTCTCCGCTAAATTTAGCGGGGAATCGAATGGGTGTTGAGGTCACGTGACGTAAATTTTTCCGCTAAATATAGCGGAGAAACTAAATGTGTTCATGAGTGACGTGACACCAAGCCATGTGACGTCATTTTCCCAGCTAAATTTAGAGGGGGAACTGAATTGTAATCGGAAGGGAGAGGAGGGGATGGAGGAGGAGGAGGGGGAGGAGGAGGGGAGGAGGAGATGCATACGCTCCCCTCCGAACCCTCCCCTCCTCCTCCTCAAGAGCTGTGCTCTAGTTTCGCCTTACAAAGATTTGTAAATGTTTTTTTTTTTTTAATTTTATTTAAAGGGATGCTACAACGGATTTTCGGCGCTTATTTCTTGGTCTATTTGTGTTCAAGGGAGCATTATCACATAAGACGCACCAATCACTCGTTGAAAAAGACACGAAAATAAATTTTAAAACGAATTAAACGATTAGCAAAGGGCACCTGGTGGATGTCGCTAACGCCTCGTTTTAAAGCCCGTCTAGGAAACTTGACAGGTAGTGACGATAACTGTCTCGCCTCCGGCCACGACAAGAGAAGAGCTGAAGGAGGAACTCCCCTCTCCCCGAGACTCTCTATTGCGTGTCCCAGAAGTCGCTATTGTCCCTCTACAAGATTATATGCCGCCACGGTGGCTCCGAGGCGAGAGCACCGGCCTACGGATCCCCATGTGGCGGGTTCGAATCCCGGCCGAGGGGCCCGCAATCTGACGGAGCCTTATTGCGGAGAAGGAGCCGTGTAACCGAGCTTTCGGTTGCAGGTCAAAAGATCCCCAGGTGGTCCAAATTAATCCTCAGTCCACCGCTGGGGCGTGCCAGATGCCCGTCGTTGGTTTGACACGTAAAACCCCCAAATTTGTTGTTACAAGATTGGGATTACATGCGGTGGCCCGATCGCTGGTGTGCTTTGGGCAGATGCAACGAGCCATCGGGGCCTATCCAAGGCCGTGTGAATGTCACGTGACCTTGGAGGGGGGGCACAACGACGCGCGGAAAGCGTACCACGCGGGCTACGTCCACAGAGCGGGATTGGCTGGGATAGCTCGCAGCGTCCGCTGCGTCCGGACGTAAGGTCTCGAGACAAACTACCGTATTTATTTCAGTAATAGCCGCACTGTTTATGACAAACACCTTAGGGTTCGCCTTTCCGCGGAGCACGCGGATTGCCAATCACCGCCATCGACAGCATGATTCCAGCGGTTTACATTACAGCGATAACATCTTCGCGCGAAGATACCATCTGTGAAGGTTGCATTTGTATGGAGACTCGTGTTCTCGATCTAGTTATTCGCTTTGTTATCCATGCGCAACGCGATGATTGGCTGTATATGTGCTTTGCGGGAAAGTAGACGCAAGGCGTTTTTCAGTGATATCGCGCTGCAAAGAAAAGCAACTTGTCGCGGCCGATAAGGTGGCTTATCATTTTAGTTTAGTTCGCCTACCACGGAGCACCGACTGCAATCAGCTCGACGCGTTGTGGCGCAAAATGGTGACGTAAATTTCGCCAATAACACATGACCCTCCGGCGCCAAAAACAAGGGTTGTCCTTTCGGCAGGCATCGCGCGTTTGGTTTCGGTAGAAGCAGATTTTCACAACAAAATTTGACAAATAAATAACTTCATTTAAGTACAAAAGGAGCGTGTTGGTAACAGTAATTAAACATGAGGAATATACATAAGAAGGGGGGACGGACAAATTTCCCCCTTTCTATGTATCTTCCTCATGTTAGGTGACAGCAACTGCGTGTTCGATCCAAGATCTTTAAGAACTGGGCTGGCCTCCAAGATTGATGGCCTCCGTTTCTTTAATATATACATGTGCCCTAAAACGTCTAATTAAAAAGGTAATTTGCGAATTTTAGGTTATTTGTCACCTATTAGTATCATTCTTTCTTTAACATAATTCCCGCCTGGCCGTAGAACGCAGTCGCGCAGACCGAATTCGTGTAGCTTTCACACCTTTTTTTAAAATAATCTGTGTTCGAAAAATATATAGAACCCTGTATAGTTCGCAACTTTTATGACTATTGAAATACAACAATCGCGTTGTTTTAAATATAATTTTAGCTCATACTCAGGGAATGTACTTTAGTACACTCATACACTATAGTGACCGGCGCAAGGTCTTTGAAGTTTGGTTTGACATTGTTCCTTTTTCTCAGCAAATCTGCATCTCCGCCGGGAAACCAACAATGGTAGAGTCTTCACATTATAATCTGGTGTGTAGCGGGAAATAATAAAGGAGTGTCGTGGGGCCTTATGGGACGCAAGTATTGGTCACTACCGGTTAACACTCACACCGTATTGGGAGAGATAATTCGTGGTCACCTGAAAAATCCCCGTTGCCGAAGCGCATGATATACAAAGGCCTGCCGTCCCGATCATGGTTGCACAGACCTCCTGGGAAGTAGCGCCTCAACACCTGCGTGCACAACAATCAAAAATGGTTTTAAATAAACTTGTCAACCGTATATGTGCCCGATGGTTACACTCCCTTCACTACTATTTTAAAGAAAACGTTTATGTTTTAATTCTAGTTTTAACGTAGTGACAAATATGCAAGCTAAAATGTTTTATCCTTTATGTGTATATTGGAGGCACAGGAACGTCAGTTAAAAAGCACAAAAAATGGCCAAGATATGTTGCTTTCCCTTTTATCTCTCACCTCTTTGAAAATGGTCTCAATATTTCAACATGGTAACCTAAATTACAATGTCTGGAACATGTACTCGGGATGTGCGATTACCATGCGTTTATTTTGTTCTCTCCAGTTCCGCCGCAGGACGTTGAGGAGATTACCTGTACTATCACTGTAGCGGGGGCGAATACAGCAGACACCTTCTGCTCTAGCTCACATGTAACCAGCCATTTGAGAGAAAACTCGAGCAGCTACGGGTGGGAACACCCCGACTTCTGTGCTACCTACTCCTCACGAGCGACTCTATACTACTTTGGTAAGATACAAGTTAAAATTACGCCAGAAGCTACTTCCTCACTTCCGCCTGACAGTGTTCCTCCGCGATTCAAAAATATTCCGCTACCGTGGTGCGCGTCGCGCTAACGTCACATAACTTGTCAAAGCTATTACCTTGGTTGGTCCGCGGAACACTCCGATGCCGTGTTTTGTACGCGGTGATGTTTATTTGAAGCTTTCTTGTTTTGTTTCCGGCCATATATTTGAGGCAATTAGAAGCGTTTATTTTGGGTTTCTGACGTTACAGAGATGAGCGGCAAACAGGAATAAAAAAATACACTTTCACACGATGAAGCCGAATGATTTTATGAAAACCGGGCCGGGCAGAAGGGTCAGGCACACCACTGTGCGAGCGTCGTCGTCGTCTTTGTAACATTGCGACGCATTTAGCTGCCATTTGGCGGATATTCCGATGAATGGGCGATATAGGTCGTTAAGCACACCGCTCAGAGTGTTTGTCTAAGCACCATAGATAAATCGCAGCTTGGTGATATCTGGGTTTAATCTGCCTCTAGCACCTGGTGACCAACAGAGCTGAAAGTTTCTGCTATTTCACAAGCCGGGTGTGACCTCGAACCATTGTCAACTTCGGTTCTTGATATTGGGAACTTTCAAGTGGCAGGAAAGCGTCTCGGCAAAACTTCATGCCAACTACTCCTCTTGTGCGTGTAAACAAATTTAAGAAGAAGATGTATTTAGAAAGACAAAGCGTATTCTAACAATTGTCGCTTCGCAGGTCACATAATTCCCCCCAAAAATGTAAAAAAAAAAACAAGCTGCAGGTAGCATGACGTTTTTAAAGCGCATGGTATTGAGGGTTTTATTTTCTTCTTAGAATTCATGCAGTATTCGTTTTCAACAGGTTTGGGCATCCTGTAGTAGTTTCTTTGATAAAAATATTTAATTGCATCAAGATATATTTTTTGTTTAACTTACTTCTGGACACTCGTACGTCTCGATGAGGGAGTCTATGTTGTTCTGTTGCCTCCATATTAGGCACTGGAAAAGACACGCCGAGAATCGGCACTTTTTAGCTCATACGTCAAACACGGATAACTGTTCTAGTTTAAGTTTCAAGTTCACTTCTTTTGGCCCGAACCTCTGAAATATATTATGAGATATCGATAGCGCCACGGCATTTTTAAGGAGGCGGACAACATGATGGTTGGCTGGAAGTACTCGGGTAAGTTAGTAATTGGCAAAGGATACACTCATAGAGTGCGCTAATAACAACGTCGGAGCGAACTCCCTTACATCACTCCAAACAAGTACACTGCGGTGCTGCGTTAAGATGAGCCTCTCTCCGACCAACATATTTGCTCATTGCGGCATTAGCTTCTCAATTCACCCATGTTTACTAGCTTATTGTATTACAAAATATATCCTAGAGCAATGAGTTATATATGCTTCACATCGCTCGTCTATAGTTATTTGTGTGTGATAGACCATAGCACCACCTTATAGGAAGAACTGCCCGCGTCCAACAATTTATTAAAGCGATAGCTTTAAGGGCCTCGTTGTGCAGAAAACCTGGTGTCGGCGTCGGTGCCCGCGTCGGCGTCGGTGGAACGGGAAATCCTTATTGGTCTATAAGTAGTTCAATAAATTGCCTTAAAAAATTTGAGATTTTTTTAAGGCAAATGAATTACTTATGGACCAAGCCACGACCCTTCAGTTAAAAGCCAGACACGAACTAGTCCACGCAGACACGCTTGATGGACTTGTCGAAGAGGGGAGGTTTATATCTAGCTATCGCGTTCCACTCTTAAAGGCGAAGCATAAGCGACCTCCTGTATTTTTTTAATAATTTGATTAAGTACATAATATGTAGTCGAAGCCAACCAGCCAAAAAGATAACGGCCCAGACGAGCACAGTTGAAAAAAAAAATTATGTCAATTTTCCTCTAAAGTAATTTATACCTCATTTTATAGCAGGCTTTGCATCGCAAGAAATCACAGATGATAGAATGCACCTTAATGCTTTTCAATGGCAGCGTATTTCATCCCATCTAGTCGACAACTCAGCAAACGTGTTCCGTCTTGTTTCCTTGGAATTACTTTCAACTAAGTCGCTGACAGCTCGGGCCCTAAACTCGTCAAACACAAAGTTGCATGCACAAGTTTGCGGAAGGCGCCGATTGGACGCCGGCGACAAAAGCGCGAAGTCATCGTCGTGATAGCCCAATCGGTGCGCCCCAATTTCGTATTTGACGCCCCAACTTCGTGTTTTACGAGTTTAGTGCAAAAGGAACGCGGGGCGTGGCATCTCGATTCTTGCTTCGTGATTGGTCCTTTTGCGTTCTTATCGGCAGGTGCTGCAATTTTATTGGCTGCAGAGCGATAAGAAAAAGATTGGGTATTGCCACGTCCTGCGTATATTAAGGTCTCAGTGAAAACAGAGCAGAGACGTGCGCATATTAGCTTCCTCGATATACCATTCAATATGTCGCTTGCTCTCATAATAGTTGCAACTTTTTAGCTAGAGCCAGTTTTTGTTTCCATTATATTCACTATCGATATTTCATGCGAGGCTCAACTTTTTTCTTACAGGAGACAGATGTGAGAAGGAGACAATTTTATTTACCCCTTCAACCTCCCCCCAAAGAATATTTTTTTTTGCTCGATGACTTGAGAGAGTACTGTGTAATTGCTTTTAAATACAGGTAACTCAACCATCAAGTTCAATGGGTATAATTGGCCCATTTCTGCGTTACTTTTCTCTGTGGTTCTTTCTCTCTTTTTTTTTTCCTTTTTTTTCGTGTGCCCACCTATGATGATTTTACGAAAGTGATAGCCATTTGAAAGTTTCATATTTGACTTCTTTCTTTACGGACCGCGTTCTTAGGTTATGTTGCGAAGGAATGTACACTTACCTCCCTCAGCATTTTTTCTGCCTTTCCCAGATCGAAATCCCGAGCTGTGAAGGAGAACGATAAGATCCGACTTAGTAGCCGATGTGGACTAACATAATATACCGTTTAGATCGTGGCGTCAGCTCTAAATTAAAATAATATAAGTGCACAATTCTAACACATGCCTTTCACGCTGGTTTACATAACGTTCGCTCTTGGTTTGAATTGAATCTAAGAAGCTGGTTGAACGAGTCATCGCGCATCTCGCCCATCATTCGTTCGGGATAACTTTCATTTCCATCGTATACGGTGCACATTTCTGCATAACAAGCCACAACCGCGAGCCTTTGACTGACCTGCTTTCAGAACTTTCGGTTACAGCACCGCAGGTTTGACTCGCCGATATCTTAACATACGCAAGTCGTAGATTATTATAGTCACGATTCTCTCTTCATAATTCGTTCTTCGCCGCTGTGTATCGGCTAATACCTCAACCCGCGGTGAAATAAAGAAATTTTTGGGCTCGCACCGCCGTGTGTTTTGAGAACTACACATCTAATGTAGTTTCCTTCTCTGACTGGTACCGAGAGGTTTTCGCATATTATTCACATCGCGCGCATGATACATAAGGAATTGTAGATCTCAGGTTTTTGTCTTGTTTTTATCAACGTATTCCCCTATAACTGGTGGTTTGAATCAATTCGAAGGCTTTGTTTCGTCAGGTTCACCGTGAGCCTTTAATGGTGTCCATCCCCCTTAGGCACACACTAATCTTCTTCTTCCTTGCTGTGTTTGCAAGTCTTCGTTCACCCCTCCCTGTAGAGGCTCTCGTCCCGAGGCCCGAATAAGTGTTCACTTAGTGTGGTATGGTGCGAGACGATCAAAATAGACTGTCTGAGGTTTATGGTTGTTAACATTGCGGATCCGGTAGACGACATCGTTCAGTTTCTTGATGATCTCGTAGGGGCCTTCCCAGTGTCGTTGTAGTTTTGGACTACGACCTTTGGTTCTAGTTGGTCTGTATAGCCACACCACATCGCCAGGTTCCAGTTGGTGGCTGGATGCGTTTCGATTGTAGCGAGTCTCTGCATGGCTGCTGCTGAGATGTAAATGCCTTCGTGCGAAGTCAAGGATACGTTCCACTTTCTTGCGTAAATCGAGAGCGTGGTCCAAATGAAAATGAAAAAATTTGCAAGTCTTCGTTTTGCACAACAATATATATATATATATATATATATATATATACAGGGTGTTTTTTTTTTAAGCTTAACAGATTTGTTTAAAAAAAGCCGTGAAAGTTACACTTATGCCGCTTGTGGAGGTGAGTTATACGGCCAGGGGGACATATTATAGTGGGCTAATCGTAATAGTCAGTTGGCTAATTACTTAAAATTCGTTAATTAACTTTTTAATTAATGAAAATAGACATATGGTTCCAATTAGAAATTTGCTCAGCGTCATCGAAAACCCCTAAATCAGTCATTTTCAGAAAGACTTTGAGCGCGTGAGAAGCGTAGTAGTGAACTGAAGTTTCCGCTCGTGGAGCAGGTACAAAGCTAGAGGTTGCGATAAGGCGCCCGCGCGATTTTTCCGTCTCTTATCTAGCCCCAGCCTTGTACCTGCTCCACGCTTGGTAACTTTAGTGCACTACTGCGCTTCTCACGCGCTCAAAGTCTTTCTGAAAATGACTGATTGAGGGGTTTTCGATAACGCTGAGAAAATTTCTAATTGGAACCATATGTCTATTTTCATTAATTAAAAAGTTAATTACCGAATTTTAATTAATTAGCCGACTGATCGTTACGATTAACACCCTATAATATGTCCCCCTGGCCGTATAACTCACCTCCACAAGCGGCATAAGTGTAACTTTCACGGCTTTTTTTAAACAAATCTGTTAAGCTTAAAAAAAAAAAACACCCTGTATATATATATATTGTTGCGGTGTTCTGGGACCGAGCAAGGAGACGTCCATTTGCGGTTCGGCTTTTTAATTCGAAACTGACCGCCACCGGCGCGTGCTGGTGGCTCGTGCCCGTGGCACCGAGACAGCCCGTCGTCTTCTTCCTCGTAGCAATTGCCCGGGGAGAAGCGTAGGTCGTCCCGACCGAAGGGTGCAGGCGCTGAGGGGGATGGTGAATGGTTGTATGGTGTGAATGGGGGATGGTACGGTTTCATGCGGCTGACGTGAACAATGTCTGTTGAGGTTCGGCGGCGGTCGTGGAGGGGCTGCGGGAGTTCCACTCTGTAGGTCACGTCGGAGATTTGGGCGGTGATTTTGTAAGGTCCAGCATATCGATGAAGCAGCTTGGTTGCTTTGCCTAGTTGTCTAGTTGGCAGCCAAATCCAAACTAAGTCGCCGACAGAATACCTTGCAGGCCGATGGGTGGCGTTGTACTGCAGGGATTGTTAGAGTTCCTGTATAGGCTCCCTACGGGAGCCAGAGTTGCGCGTTCACGCATGGCATGTGGATTCAGCTCCTCACGTGACTGAATTTGGCGAATAGCAGCGCCGCGCGTTCGAGGCGCGCGGCGGGCTCAAAAGCCTGGGAACGTACGCCGGGGCGCGTGCAACGTCTACTTTGCTGCACGACACTTGATACGGCTCCTCACGTGATCGGATCTCGGCGAATAGCGGCGAGGGCGGCACGCGGCATGTGGAATCAAACGCGCAACTCTGGCTCCCGTAGGGAGCCTATACAGGAACTCTAGGGATTGTGTTTGCTGCGAGGCGCGGGTACGTTCACGTGTAAGTTGGCGTGCTTCTTCCGCTCGACAGATCATCTCTGCAACGCTGGGGGAGAGCTGGGTGACATTGTCGCGGGAAGGAAAAAGTGTGTCTAGCTGGGATACTGGGAAACGGTTATAAAGAAGAAAAAAAGGAGAATAGCCGTGTGTGTCGTGAACTGCAGTGTTATAAGCGTATGTTACAAATGGGAGTACTGCGTCCCAGCGGCGTTGGTCGGCCTGGACGTACATGGACAGCATATCTGCAAGTGTGTGTTTGAATCGTTCAACCATGCCATTTGTTTGAGGGTGGTATGCAGTCGTAGGCGTGTGCACAGTGCCACAAACATGCAAAAGATCTTGAAGAATCTGAGAAAGGAAAGCACGACCACGATCGCTGATCAGCTGGCGAGGTGGGCCATGCTGTAAAATGAACTGAGAAAGAAAAAATGTAGCAATTTCTCTGGTTGTACCTTTAGGCAAAGGGCAAGTTTCAGCGTACCGCGAGAAATGGTCGATTGCGACAATCACCCAGCGGTTGCCTGAGAAGGATTTAGGAAAAGGACCGAGCAAATCAATGCCGACTCGCTCAAATATATAGTGAGGTGGTGGCAGGGATTGAAGGAGACCGGCTGGTGGTTGGGTGTTTCGTATATGAGGCGTTGCTGACGTGGATTAGAACAACACTGAAGGAATTTTAATGAATCTTCGTCTTTGTCAGTCTGAACCCTCGGCGCGTGGCTAAGCCACTGCCGATACATCTTCCTTTCTCTAAACGAGCTGAACATTATTACGTTATACAAAAGAAAAAGAAACACACACACAATAACACACGTAGAAACTCTAACGCAGCTGAGAGTAGTCGCGTGACTCGAATTCAAACTGTAGGGCTATACTACTTGTTTAAAGTCTTCATTATATGTCAGACGCACTGGTGCCTTAATTGTCCTTCCCGACCTACGAACTTCCAGTGCCGGAGGTTGGTCTGGTCGTGTCGGTAGGCAAGCGTGACATGATGGCGACACTGGAGGCATTACAGCTGACGACGTTTGAGGTGCTGACTCGCTTTCAGTTTCAGGACCTTGCTCGCGCATGCTTGTGTCATCAAACTCTTGAATTTGATGAAAGTCCTCAGTGGTCTTCCTCAGGTGCTGTCGATTACGGCGTAACTCTTTTCCTTCCTCTGTCATTACCCGGTAGGACCTTGGCGCCACGGCTTGCTGGACTTGAGCTGGGTTGCTCCACCCTTTGTCGGTTTGCAGGCGCACGATGTCTCCTCGTTGCAAGGGTGGGAGACTTCGACAGATCTTTGTGTCCTGAACATGCTTCTGAATGACTGAAGAGGCGGGCACGCTAAAGTCTGGAATTCGGCTTCTCAACCTCCGTCCCATTAGGAGTTCTGAAGGACATCGCCCGTCTTCCAGGGGTGCTGTTCGGTAGTTCAGAAGCCCGATCCAGAAGTCCTCGCTTGCATACTTGGTTTTCTTCAGCAATCTCTTGATTACTTGCACACCCTTTTCCGCCAAACCGTTCGACCTCGGGAACCGGGGGCTGGAAGTGACATGCGTAAAATCATATAGATTGGCAAGCTTCCTAAACTTTTGGGATGTAAATTGTGGGCCTCCGTCGGTGCACACCTCAAGCGGAATTCCGTGTCTGGCAAATAGGCTTGACAATTTTTCTATCACCATTTTACTCGAAGTAGTCTGCAGAAATTCAACCTCTGGATAATTCGAGTACGCGTCGTAGGCAACAAGATAACTTCTGCCCGCGTATTCACAAAGATCGACACCCACACGGGCCCATGGCAGCCGAGGCGTTTCCCTTTTGCATAAAAACTCTGAAGGTTGTTTATAGGCAAACTTGCGACATGTTGCGCATTTCGCGATCATGTTTTCAATGTCCGTGGTCATGCCAGGCCAGTACATTAAAAGCCTAGCTCGTGCCTTGCACTTGTTTAATCCTAAATGTCCTTCGTGAAGGCGCTGAAGCATTTCTTTTCTTAATGCTTTCGGGATTACAACTTTAGGTCCGCGCATTACTATGCCTCGTACGTAAGATAGTTCAGATGAAAAAGAGGCCATTTGGCCTTCAACTGTGTTGTGTGCATGGAGAGCTTTTTGGACTTGAAGCAATTCTTCATCTTGCGCTGTCGCGGAAACTATCCTCGACATCATTGTGTCGCTTACGATGCTCGTCAACACCGCATTTGCGTGGATAGACACGTCTTCGGTACAATTTCCTGTATCAGATTGAGGGGGCGCTCGTATGCGGGACAATGCGTCAGCAAGCAATAACTGCTTTCCAGGCACATGCACGAGGTTGCAATCGAATTGCATTAACCTGAGGAAAAATCTCTGGAGCCGTGGCGGCATGTCACCAACATTCATCTGTGCTATGGCCAACAAAGGACGATGGTCTGTTTCCACGGTTATGCTGTGACCATATATGAATTCTCGAAAGCGCTCACAACCAAATGTTATTCCCAGGGCTTCTTTTTCAATTTGTGCATATCTAGTTTCACTGTCCGAAAGTACACGAGACGCATAAGCCACAGGTCGCCAGTCTTTATCATGTAATTGAAACAATGCCGCCCCCAGGGCAAAACATGATGCATCCGTTGATACTTTCGATTTTTTCTTAGGATCAAAAATGGCCAATACTGGAGCACTAGCTAGCATGCCACACAGGTTCACCCACTCATTCTCATGCGCTCCATTCCAATCAAAAACACTCTCTTTCTTTGTCAAGTCACGTAAGTGACGAGTTTTCTCGGACAAGCAGGGCAGAAATTTTCCAAAGTAGGTAACCACGCCCAACAAACGTTGTACATCCTTTTTACACGTTGGACGAGGCACGTCTTTTACACACTGAACTAGAGTTGCGTCAGGCTTAATGCCGCTTTTGTCTATCAGGTCTCCCAAATAATTAATTTGTTCGACCCCAAACATGCATTTGTCTAAGTTTAGTGTTAATCCTGCAGCTTCTGCAGCCTTCAAGGCTGCTCTTAGTCTCATATCGTGTTCCTTGCGCGAGGAACCCCAGATGAGTACGTCGTCGATGTAGACACGTACGCCTTGCAAGCCGTCTAATGCCTGGCTCATTGTTTTCTGAAACACCTCTGGTGCTGATGCAATACCAAACGGTAACCGCAAAAATCGATATCGCCCGAATGGCGTACCGAACGTACAGATCTTGGATGTCGCATCATCAAGAGGAATTTGATGAAAGCCAGCATTTGCGTCTAATTTACTGAAAACTGAGCTCCGGCCAACTCAGACTCAATGTCCTCCCGACGTGGAAGCTCATAATGTTCTCGTTTTAAGCCTTGGTTTACATGACGGGGATCCATGCATATGCGTAAACGACCATTCTTTTTAAGTACTACAACGAGAGGGCTCACCCAATCTGAAGGTTCGTCCATCTTGGTGATGATTCCCGCTGCTTCCATCCGCTCTAGCTCTTGCTTGAGCGGCTCGCGCAGAGCGTGCGGCACGCGCCTTGCAGGCTGAATTACTGGCCGTGCATCTTCCTTTAGAGTCATCCTATAGACTCGGTGCGAACATCCTAGTCCTTCAAACAACTTAGGGAACTCATTAACAATCTGCTGTTTCAGTGTCTCTGCAGTGGAGAGCTCATGCACACGTGAGACGAGCCCGAAAGCTTCACTGGCTTGAAGTCCTAGAAGAGCTTTGCCTTTTTTGACAACAAAAAATTTAACTAGTTCTTGTTTCCCTTGCATTCGTAAGAGCAGAGCCGCCGTGCCAAAGTGTTGAATGGCACTTCCGCCGTAGTTTGTCAGCTGCGTGTTACATGGACGCAACGTTTTCTTTTGACAAATTTTTGTGAATAAGGAATACGGAAGCAAGTTAGCTTGAGCTCCTGTATCAACCTTTAGGTGCACGGAGTGCCCTTCCAACATTCCTTTTACAAACCAATCACTCTGGCTTGACACCTCTCCTATAGTAATGTCTAGAATTCGAAAGTCATCTTCTGGCTCTTCCTCGTCTCTTGAACTTTGGTGCTCCACCTCTTGAACTGTTTTCTTTTGCCAACAGCAGGCAGCGACATGATTTTTCTTTCTGCAGATTCCGCAGGTTTTACCCCAGGCTGGACATTTTCTTGGCTCGTGGATGCTGTTGCAGAAACCGCATCGACGAGTTTGTCTGCGCTTCTCATTGTTGTTTTGTTGTTGGCCTGGTTGTTTCTTGAGAACCGGACCCACCTGGAACTAGGGTTTTCTCAAGCGCTGTTTTGCTTGGCACCAAGTTCTGCGGCCTTGCAGAAGTCGACAGCTTTGTCCAAGGTCAGCTCTTTTTCTCGAAGCAGGCGTTCCCGTAACTTGGTGTCTGCAGTTCCATACAACAGCTGGTCTAGAACCATGGAATCCTTTAGGTCACCGAAGTTACACGTCTGAGCCTTGAGCTGGACGTCCCGAAGGAATTGTTCAAATGGCTCTCCTTCCTGCTGATGTCGCGCTCGAAACACGTATCGCTCATACGTTTCGTTTTTCTTCGGCATGCAGTACTCTTCGAACTTACGCACGATCTGGGGGGCTATGTTGCGCTTTTTGGACTCCCAGGAGACTAGGGAGAGGGAAGTGACGTCAACAACGCAGCAAATGCAGATTGGATGTTGATTTTGTTTTCTTCTGTCAACATCCAATCTGCGTTTCTCTAGTCGTTGACGTCACTTCCCTCTTCCAAGTCTCCTGGGAGTCCAAAAAGCGCAACATAGCCCCCCAGATCATAGTCTTCTTGCTCGTCAGGTGCGAGCTGAAACGTGTTGTAGACGTCAATCGCTTCCTGTCCAGCGACGTGCAGGAAAATTGCAGCCTTCTGAGCTTTCGTCCGCCCACTTGCTGTTGCTGTTGCTGCAGCAGTTGCCTTGAAGTAGAGCTCAATACGTTGCCGAAATTTTTTCCAATTCTCGGCAGCATTTTCCGAGAGGACGAGATGCTCTGGAGGAGGCAGATGTTCCATCGTGCAGCAGATCTCCACGTTTAGGCTTTCGGCTTGAACACTTCTGACACCATGTTTCGTATATGAGGCGTTGCTGACGTGGATTAGAACAACACTGAAGGAATTTTAATGAATCTTCGTCTTTGTCAGTCTGAACCCTCGGCGCGTGGCTAAGCCACTGCCGATACAGGGTAGGCTTTTTCCGCCGCTGACATTTCATGCAGGATGTGACATATTTGAAGACATCATGTACATGCCTTGCCAGTAAAAGTTGGTGCGGGCACGTAGGTACGTTTTGTAAACGCCCATATGACCGGCAGTTGGGTCGTCATGCAATGCCAACAGAATATTCGCTCGGAGGTGTCTGGGGATGACGAACAAGAGATCAGGACCGTGTGTATGATAGTTTTGGCGATACAGTATGTTATTCTGGAGTACATAAAGTCGGGTTTCTCGTTTGTCCTTCTGAGTTAGGTGAGGGTTTTGAAGAGTAGCAATAATCTTCTGTAGTCTTGGGTCCTTCTGCTGTTCGGTGCCGAAATCAACGGACGATTTTAGGGACACTGCGGCGGCGAGTGCTCCATGGTTTTCGGGGCAAGCATCAACTAGATTTCGAGACAGGCAGTCGGGGGCTTCATGCTTCTTTCCAGATTTGTAGCAGATGGAAACGTCGTACTCTTGCATCTTGAGCGCCCATCGGCCTAGGCGTCCACTGGGATCCTTTAAATTAGCCAACCAACACAAGGCTTGGTGGTCGGTGATTACCTTGAATGGACGTCCAAATATGTAGGGTCGAAACTTTGTTATGGCCCAGATTACAGATAGGCATTCTTTTTCTGAGATGGCATAGTTCATTTCGGCCTTTGACAATGATCGGCTGGCGTATGCGATGACATGGTCGTGGCCTTGACGCTTTTGAATTAGAACGGCGCCAAGTCCAAAACCGCTCGCGTCTGAGTGTATTTCGATATTGGCTCGCGGATCAAAATGGGCTAACACGGGCTGTGTTATTAAAGCTGCTTTTAAGGATTGAAAGGTCTTTTCCTGAGTTTCGCACCATATAAATGGTATATCCTTTCTAAGAAGGTGGTTGAGGGGCGCAGAGATGTGAGCAAAACCACGGATGAAGCGACGAAAGTACGAGCACAGACCCAGAAAAGACCGTAGTGTTTTGGGGTTTGTCGGACGAGGAAAATGATATACGGCGGTGAGCTTGTCGGGGTCTGGCGTTATTCCCTGTGTATCGACGACATGACCGAGTATCTTGAGCGTCTGAGAGGCGAACTTGCATTTCTTAAAATTCAACTGCAAGGAAGCATTGCGGAAACACAGGAGAACTGCGCGCAGTCGAGATAGATGCTCATGGAAGGTAGAAGAGTACACTACCACGTCATCTAAATAACACAAACATGTCGTCCATCTTAGGCCACGTTATAAGGTATCCATCATCCTTTCAAATGTGGCAGGGGCATTGCAAAGCCCAAAGGGCATTACGCGGAACTGGTAAAGGCCATTAGGTGTCACAAAGGCTGTTTTTTCTCTATCCCTTTCGTCGACACTAATCTGCCAATAACCAGAGCGCATGTCGATTGATGAAACGTACCGGGAGCCATATAGGGTATCAAGGGCATCATCAATACGTGGCAAAGGAAAGACATCTTTTTTTGTGATCTTGTTTAAACGCCTGTAATCGACACAAAATCTCCAACTGCCGTCTTTCTTCTTAACGAGGACAACTGGTGAAGACCAGGGGCTGGATGATTCTTCGATTATTCCTTGTTGGAACATGTCATTGACCTGCTTCTGAATAAGTTGGCGTTCAGTTTAGGAAACGCGATAGGGACGGCTTCGTACAGGGCGGTGGTCTCCTGTGTCTATAGTATGCTGTACAGTGGAGGTTCCACCCAAAGGTTTCGCATCGATGTCAAATATATCGGTAAAATCGTGCAGAAGCTTTGATAACTTGTCACGCTGTGTAGCCGCTAAATGGGGATCGATCATTGTCAAGAGTGCGTCGGATTTGTGTTCGCACGGTTTGGTAGGTGGCGACTCTGGATGGGGTGGTGTGAGGGTAACACTATTGATGTGTTGGATTGCCTGAATGTCTGCGGTGCCGACGCACGTACCAGCGGACAAAACCTGAGCAAGATGCGTTGTATTAGTAACCCAAACAGAAGTTCGGTGGCCGCGGGAGGCCGCAAGTGCTGTAGGTAAGGCAATACCTTTTTAAAAAAGAAGTTCCCTGTTAGGTTCAATTAAGTAATCAGAGTCGCTGACGTCTGAATCTAGCTGTATGAGCGCTGTGGTTAATGGTGGGATTCGGTAGTAGGAGGCGGATCGAAAAGCAACGGCTTGGCAAGGAGCGGAGTCGGACGAGATTTCAATGTCACTTAAATGCACTTCTTTCCTACCACAATCAATAAGGGTGTGACGGGTAGCTAAAAAGTCCCATCCGAGGATAACATCATGGCTGCAGTGAGATAAATAACAAAACAATGGCGATGAGAGTCAGTGCCAATGGTTATGGAGACGGAAACTACGCCGAGTGGATGAGTCAGAGATGTGTTAGCAGTGCGGATACATCCACCTTCCCAGGTACGGGGATCGTTACCCCGCACCTCCACCAAATGTTACGCAGATTTGCGGCCGGCAGCAAATGAGAATGACGCGTCCACTCATTGGGATAGAAACGATTTTATGGAAGCCGGGCCATGCGCGCGGAGCCTGGCGCGAGATGGTCAGGCACGCATCTGTCCCAACGTCGTCGTCGTCCTCGTCACATTTCCCCGGACGACCCGGCCGATGAATGAAGAAAGCACGTGAGAAAACTGAAAACACACACACACATATAGCCATAGAAGACAAGGCAGAAGACTTATCAATAGATGAATGACGGCTGCCGGCCGCGTAGAATGAAAATGTTCTTGAACTTGCAGCCTCTCTCCACAGCATTGCCGACCTCTGTACCAGCCACAGCCCCACGACGTCACGATCCGGGCTAGGGAATTCATTTGACCGCTATCAACACACACGGGGGCTTGGGACAGGGCAGGGGACCATAAACTCGAGTCTGTATCTTGATTTCGTCCATAGTTCATCTTGTTCACGGCGCTCTTCATAAAAACACTCGTAGCTCACATTCTTTGAAACACTGTCTCGAACACTTCGGCATTTCACGTAGTTCGCGGGGCGGGGGCTGTGTGGCGGGGCTATGGTCTGGAGCTCAATCGGCTGCGGCGGAGGACTGCTGCAACCAAGGTCCGGAGCGATGATGACGAAGAACGAATGATGACGTACCCCGCACCTCCACCAAGTATGTTGCGTTGTTCTGGGACCGAGCAAGGAGACGTCCGTTTGCGGTTCCGCTTTTTAATTCGAAACTGACCGCCACCGGCGCGTGCTGGTGGCTCGTGCCCGTGGCGCCGAGACAGCCCGTCGTCTTCTTCCTCGTAGCAATATATATATATATATATATATATATATATATATATATATATATATATATATATATATACAAAGTATACGGCTGCACTTGTCAATTTTCCCTCACTCCCATTACATGTACGGTGCAGCCTGTCCCCATGATGAGGAGTGGTTCCCTATATATCTCGGGAGACGGGACCTTCCCGATACTTACAAGCTGGAATGTCGTACTACGTCACTGCCGCAACTCGGAACTAGCGTGGGCCTTGAATGTGCTACGGTTGTCGTCTACCCTGTCAAGCGAATGCGAAACTAACAGTACTCAGAGAGCCGGTCGAAAATATAGTCTACCGAAACCGGCGGCCGGGAAGGTCTAATCGGTTGAGTCGTCGCCCCTTGCGAGGCGAAGGTTGTGGGTTCGATCCCAGAAAATACACCTCCGAATTCGCAAAAACACGGCACCCTTTTATATTCACTTTAAAAATATTTCTTTTTTATTACGGTTATGTATTGTAACATGCTGTATAGAACGAAACGCGTTCTCACCACAGAGCTCGACTTTTCCAACAGGTACTAATTTGCTATCACGCTGAGGAAACCTTTACCGTGAAATAATATGCTGCCTATTTAACGAGTTGCCTAATAGGCCCCAGGCCGTCGGTTTCGTCATGTCAGGAAGGTTTGTGTCGAGCACGTAAGAAACGCGCAGTCCGTATTCTTTTCGTAAGCTGAGTCGACGAAGTCTGAGAATTCGCAGATTTGTTTTCTATTCTCAGAAGCAACTAAGAAATAAGCAAATATTAGGAAAACAAATTTATCTGATTTCGCATTATCAGCAACAAATATTGTAGTTTGTTGCTGATAATTATCAATAATTTGACCCATCTATATGTAATCTTCACTATGGGAATTCAAATTGAAAATAAAAACCTTCTTAATGTTTTTTTTTTCTCTCTTTACGTTTACATCTTCCAGCGTGAGCCTCAAAACATGTTTTGGAGGAGAGACAAAAGCTCCTTCGGTATTGCTATGAAAAAAATTCGTCTGTGCATAGGCGTGCTATGCTACATAAATTTCAATAACCGCCCACTCGCGCTTCGCCGAGTCGCACTTGAAAGTCTTGTGAACTGCGATGAGCGAAAATTGTGGAATCACGGCCCCCGGAATGGCGTCTATTTCCGTTTTAATTAGACAGGAGCGCATTGCGTTGAAGCGAGCAAACGAGCAAGCCAGCAGATAAGAAATTGCTGCAGAAACCACTATTTTCGATTGTCTAGGAATTGCGATAGCATTCGTCAAGAACAACCTCAAGGACGACGTCGGGAACGACGTCCTAGAAGACGACACCAAAGGCGACGTTTAGGACGACCTCTAGGACGACAAGGCGATCTTAAGGACGACGTGTAGGACGACCTCTGGGACGACCTCAAGGACGACGTCGAGGCTGGCGTCTTAGAAGACGACTTCTAGGACGATCTCTCGGACGACCTCTTGGACTGCCTCAACGACGACTTCTAGGACGATCTCAAAGACGACGTCTAGGACGATGTCGACTTCTAAACAACCTCAAGGATGTCGAGGACGACGTCAAGGTCGTCAGCTTCATCGAAGAGGGTGCGAATGTGAAGGAGTGTGAGAATGTGACCTGAAATGGTCTACTGCGCATACCTCCTGCGCATTAGGAGGCCAGAAAGTTCAAGAAATTCGGGGGGGGGGGGGTGCCGGTGAGGGGGGGTACGTAAAGAATGCTATCACATGAAGAGGACCCGCATACGTACTGCGCGGCTCTCGGCAGGGTGCGTGGCGATGCAAATTGGTCTAAAGCCCCTTTAAATGTGTCGGCGCTCTGGTGTTATCTGTGTGACGTCACTTGCGTCACCATGTTTTCGTGACATCGATCTCCCAACTCTGCGCCTCCTTCCGAGCACGGAGAAAGGCGCAGTTTTACGTAAAAAAAAAACACTTTCACCTGAATTGCTGCGCTGGTTCTCGTTGAAATGCTGTAGCATTTTGCAACGTCTTGTGTGGCGTAAACAATTGTTTTTATTATTTCACTGCTTACAAACTGCTGTGGAAAGTCCGGGAATATTTCGACGTCCATTAAATGTTATGTCTCATTTAAAAGAAGTTCCATACTTTTCTGATTTAACTATCTACCTCCCGCTGAAAGGCCTCCCACTACCAACGAACGGCTTTAGTTGTAATTTTGCTGAAATTTTTCTAAATGTTTTTTGTTTAATTTGTGTATAAACATACTATGCATATAAGCAAAATAGCAAGCCACTGTATTCGCCATTCTGAAGCCCGTTATTTATTTACTTAATTTGTCACTCATGAATATAATGTGGTTTGTTTAGGATGCTTAGACTCCAGTTGTTCAACAGTTAAAGCAAATATGACAACTAACGCAAAACGTGGCTTAGTGCCCCTTTGAGCTCCGACTATAGGCAACCTGCACTGCTGTTTGGTTTGGCGCTATCTAGCGACTGAAGCAAGAGACATTGGATATGCCTGGGAGTGGCGGCTGCATTGTTCAAACGTGAGCTATTATTCTGGTGGCGCCGCTTAGCCTAGCGTCTTAAGCAAGAAATACTGGGTAGGCCAGGAATCCGTGATCGGATAACATGCCAGTACGGCGGAAGCTATGGCCCTGGTGGTCCAATCTGAACGTGACTTCGTATCACCGGAGTGCGCCTTTACTGCGAAGAAGTTTGAGGCTTTTCGCTCTGTCATGCTCCAATATATGTGCGTTGCGCTCATATGCGCAGCGCATATCGAAGCCGTCGGCACGCAATGTGGGGCTTATCGTTCACCCTTTGCCATGTTACAGCGAGGCAGGGTATAACCGTGCGCTCTCACTCTGCTGGCGCCGCCTGGCTGTTGCCGGCTGGCGATAGCACCTGCCCGTGCTTGTCGCCGCCGTCATAATCTGAACTAGTTGTCCCTGCACCAGTCAAAACCTTTGTTGTTGTTTTTTTTTATCTCTGATCAGGCAAATGTGATGATACCTAGAAACGCACCCGATGGCAGCTCGTGCGCAGCATCGGCGCGATGTTTTCAAGCCCTTCATACAGACACAGATAGTACGCTACAGCGATCTTGTACGCATGCTATCTTTCGTTGTTAGTTCAACGAACCTTATCGCGTCGCGGCGGCAGCACCCAATGTCTTTCCGTCTTCCCTCGGTATTTTCAGCTTGCTTTGTCCCCGACTGTAAACACTCTCTATGGTTTCTGCTAAGAAAGAACGAGTGAATTGTCTGTATTCACCGCGTTATCTCGTATAACTTTTCCCATACTTATCAACAAACCATGTCCATATATGTCTCCTCGAGACACGTGGGTTGCCAATTATTTTAATCTGCGAAATAAGCTGAAATACTTGCAATGTTAGGAATAAACAAATTACTGAAGGCGTGCACTTTCATATATATAAAACGTCATTTAAAGCATGTCAGCCCACATTTCCTTCTCGTACGAAACACTTTTTTGTTCTCATTCTATTAGTTCTTTTAGTGGATCTGAATGATAGCCTTAAAACGCGTTTTGTGATTAACACAAAAAATAAGCGCGCTTTTTTATAAGTAGAGCGCAAATTGTTTGAGCTAAAAACCAACAGCATGCATATGTACACATAAAAACAAAACATTCGTCGAAACGGGGCACTGGTTACACAAAATATACCGATTCATTTAGCGATTTCTGTTTGATTACGTTGAATCTCACCTCTCAGGAAACGGAGCAGAAGCCTGTCCGTCAACTCCTCCTTCCAGATATCGGAAAGACGGTGCTTTAACTGTTAAAAAACAAAACAAAAATTATCCGCAATTTGTTTTTTATTTCAGCTCACTTCATTTTTATACAATCTCAAACCCACTTTTTTTTTCTTACTGAGACTTCGCACCACCAAAAAGAGAGCAAAGATTTATTTACACGTAGCCTGCGTTGGCGACGTGAGTACTGGCGTGTATATAAAGGCAATCACATGTCGTGTGGGATTTGAAGAGATTTCGTCTCCCTTTTTGCACCCAGCAAAGCGTAGCGACAATTCAAGTTTTTGCTTTGAGACGGCACCTTGCGAGGAAGCTAAAGAAATAGAACACAAAGAAACTTACCTGTCCGAGCACCAGCTGCTGCTTGTCGCTCAGATCACCCTCGAATCCACTCATGGTGCCGTGGTTAAAAATCGGCGAGCTACACTCCGCGCCAGACTAACAGCTTCAAATCAACGTTAACTACACCTGTACAAGGAAGCCGTCCAGTTTGTAGGAAAATAAAGACCGGTTAAGAAAGAAACAGAGGCGCTCGCGTACGTGCCGGAGGTGCAACTGACGTAAGAGTAGAGATGTTGCATGGGTATCTGCGAATCACTAAACGCACTCTGTTGGCAGTCCTCGCTGGCCAAAGTGTTGGAACAAGAAGGACGGCCTTTAGTGGCTGGCGATAGCAGCCTCAGCCGTCGGGAAGTGTTTGAAGAACACTTTTTTTTTTCTTTATCGAAAGACAATGGAAGAAGCCAGTCCAATAACTGGAGGCGTTTCCAGAAAATGGAGAAACATGGGTCGTCTCACATTGTTTTAACGTGCAAGACGAACTATGCGGAGATTATCAATTTCACTGTCGGTTTTCCAACTTGCCTTTTTTTTTTATAGTGAAGTGGTTGGGAGCTTATTAAGGCAGCGCTGATTTTTTCCCCCTATATTGTCACGTTGCAGAGTCATCTTAATTTTTAAAGAATATTATGTGTATTACATCATTCGCCTTTAGCGGCCGAAACGCCCTTCAGGAATATCTTGCACAATGTTGTCCCTGACCTCAACGTACCGCCACCTGTTTTGCATTTTAAAGCTTTAGACCCTTCAAGTTCAACGATTATGTTGTTGTTATTTTTTTCTAGTGCGCAATAAGCTTTGTGATCTAATATGACCAAACGCAATACTTTTCTCGTTTGAACATATACGTCTGTAATCGAATGAAGTGAGACTCACACATATGCATTTTCCAATGCTTATTTTTGATTCCGATTTTGATTTCTAACAAGCAACAGCAACACACAACAAGATAGACGATAACGCGCAACATTCATTGTTTACGTGATAATCCAACCTTCACCTGCTCACAAACAATGAAGCCGTCTTTCTTTATATTGACAATTAGGGATCACTGACATCTCCAACATTTTATTGTTTTTAACGCTACATGATGGCGTAATGTAATTAAGTAACCCTTCCCCCCCCCCCCCCCCACCCAAAAAAATGTGTCGCAAAAAAAAATAGTTTTGCTGCGAGAACCAGTTTGCCAAAATCCGCCTCCTCGTTTTGCTTTTGCGAAGATGTAGATGGCGAAGGCATATATGTTTCAACAATTTGGGGGCTAGGCCATTTGCATGTTTCTAACAATCACCTAGAAAATATTCATATATTTTGTTTACAACGATTGGAAACGCACAACGCCGCTGCTTTTTAAATAAAAATAAATTATTACCAGGAAGCGTTAGCGAGTCGCTGCTCTAATAAGAAACTGCAACTGAAGAATGCGGTGCCATCGACACGCGGAGAAAGAAGATGGCAGGCGCGGAGCGAAAGAGGGGCGCGGTTGGTGGGCAAGAGGTTGGCACGAGCGCCCGTAGTCCAATAAGAGAAAAAGAAAAAAGTTAAACGACACGTGGAGTTCTGGTTCTCCGAAAAAGCAAGGAACTCACCATTTCGCCATTCAGTGTCTACTTTACTGACTTCCCCAAAAGATTCACATCCGGTTTCTCGCATTTTTTTCTTCCTTTACTTTTCTTGGCACATGCGCAGCTACCAGGCCACTTCGTTTGTCGATGATACGTAATAAACATTTAAAGTTGTTTTCAACAATACAAAATTACATTTTCACTTTTCTGTTGCCCTTCAAGGTCCGCAACATTCCTTGTTTTTTCATGATTCAACTCGTTCTCACTTGATTTAAAAACACTGGTACAACATTATCAGATCAATTTCCACTCAAAAACCTTTAAACAAATACGCATCTTTTCTACGAAATTGTAACTTATGTTTTATATAGACTATAGGTCACCAACCTACCGCCTCCCAATGGAATCTAACCAACCACTGTAGTTCGCCCATCTTTGTGAAATACATGTTTGTAACGATCCGTCTGGATGGTTATAAAAATGTATTCAAACATCTTTGCTTTACAAGACTGTCTTTGATAGAATGCAGACTTTAGTCTTTTAATTATATCGTTGAAAGAAAATGCCTATCCACGTAATATCGCTGATTAGAAATGAATAATGAATGCAAAACTAAAAATAAATGTTTAATGAGGCGAACGTGTGCCTATATTTATAAACTAAAACAGAAAGTATCGAGCATCCTGTGTCGGCGACGGAAGGATGATCGATTCGAAGCAGAGCGTTACCGCTGATTTGATACACGCGGCATGTTCAGCAATGTTCCAAATCAGAACACTCAATGGCATCCAAGAATGGGCTGGAACTTTCCAGAACGTACAAAATACCGAAAAATTAAGAAGAAAAAACCGGGCCCAGGGGGGTTAGAGTTCCGTTCCACGGTGTGTCAGCCGAGTGCGGTCCCAAATCTGGAATTGTTTGTAATGCCGCGCACGTGGCATTACAAAAAAAAAAAAAAAAAAAAAAAAAAACTTTTATTTTTTTAACGCAGCTTTGTATTTAGAAATTCAATACGAATCACATGCGGGAAATCGATAATTACGATGGTAAAGTTTGGGCCTAGAATTGAAAGCAAGAAAACAAGCACATAATGGAAGGTACGAAATGGAAGAAGACAGAGGGCGTCTGAAACTCAGTAAAATTATTTATTCTAACCACGTCCTATTATATCCTGTTTCCGAATTCGTATCGTGTTTGCGTTGGTGACAACTATAAAATTAGATAGTGGAAGGCGTTGCAATTGACGAATAAAGTTTGAGGCGTTGTCTCCTTCCCTTTTGCTGTCTCAATCACGGTGCGAGTGCTTGCATGTTTGCGTGCATGCGCGTGCCTCCGTGTTTGCGTGTGTGCCAGTGTATGTTCGTTTGTGCACGTTTGTGTGTTTGCGTACGTGCATGCCTGTCTGTGTCTGTGTGTCTGCTTGCTCGCCCGTGTGTGTGTGTCCGTGTGTTTGTGTGTTGCTGTGTGTGTGCGTATGTGTATTTTTCTCTCTTTAGTCCAGTCTCAAGTATTATCATCATATGATGAACTTGCACCAGATCCCGCGCACATTGAGTTTTTTTTTTCTGGTTTTTTTATAGACCGGTGTTTTTTGGGGAGAATTTCAAGAACACCAATAGTTTAGGGAAACACCGCTTTTTTTCCACTTAGAGAAGCGTAGGTTTCGAAAAACAAGAACACAGCGTATTTTATACAGTGAAGTCGAAAAGAAATTCTGACTTGATGTACATCGAATGAACTATTTTACAATATTTATTTGGAGTATTTTACTGAATGACCAGCAGGAGCAGTATATATATATATATATATATATATATATATAGAGAGAGAGAGAGAGAGAGAGAGAGAGAGATAATAGGGAGTTCCCGAGAAAAAAGAACCGTGTTTTTCGGCCCGGATAAATAAACTATGGATCTCAGAAAGCTTGAACTCCTTGAGAATGTGAAGCTGGGATAGAACGTGAAAGTGTGAATGAGAACATGACTTTGCGTGCATCAAGATATAATTGAGAAAAACGAAATTTTTTCATGAGCCGACGTGCACCTAAGCCGAATATAGTGAAAACAAACAAAAAATATATTGTGAAAGCTACTTGGGTTATATAAGTGAAAAACGCTTGTCAACAAGAAATATATTTCTTTCTTGCTAAAATGGTTGTTTTACTAAAATAGATGCTACAGGCACCCCAAATGGTAATGCTCGTTTCGACGACATTGGACTTAGGTGGACGTCGGCTCATAGCGAAATCTCGTTAGTATCGATTATCGTGTGATCCAGATAACGCCTTGTTTTCAAACTTTCGCATTTTATCCTAACCGCTAGGGTCATATTTTCACGAAGTTTGAGCATTCTGGGGTACATAGTTTATATACCCGGTCCTTTAAACTCTGTTCACTTTTCTCTGAAGTCACGATATATTGTTTTGTTGCTGCGTTTTAACTGCAGCAAAGTCCTACAAAACGAAGCTAAAAAAGTCAAGCACGAGCACTACAGACGCGAAGGGAACGGTTAAGTTCCCTGTTTCCCGAATGGAAAAAATACCCGCTTATTTGTTTATTTTTGGTAATATAAATAGGCTGTAATTTTGTCGGTGCGATTCGTGATATAATTGTTAATACCTTTCAGATTTTTTAATATAGCATTATAGACTGGCTACAACAATTGCTGGGATTTAAGCTTTAGCGACAAAGAAATATTCTAATGAGGTCATTTGTTTTATTAATTTGCTCTCTTTGCCGTACCTTTATGGGTTGAAATCGACGAGAGGATAAAAGGATATGTAAGCACGTCTTTGTTGTCCAGTTGCCAGTCACGGTTCAAGTAAAGGGAGAAATGGGAGATACAAAACGTTGTTTAGAGAACATCGTCAACATAAACTATGCTTCATGTGCTGTTTTTACTAATATGATAAATAAAAATACATAGAGGCATCAAATTGACCTCTACCAGCCACTTAGTTGCGTCTGATTTTGAAAGCTGTGCAAACAAGGTAACTTGACTTGCGTTTATCGAATGCACTGAGTTCACTGGTTTGTTAACGAAATTAGTTGAGCTAAGCACTTTTTAATGCAACACGGAAGCGGGTGAAAAGCTTTACTTTCGGACAATTAATAGGTTAGAATGTAGTCAGTAAAAAATGCATCAATCGATTAAGGGGGGATATTTGACAAATGTAACCACCGTAATGAGCAGTAAACCTCTCAAAGTGAGGCCCAACAATATAAACAACCGGTAAATAAATTCCTTGTGCGTAGTAAGTGCCACATAGGGTATACCGTTTCCCTCTTTCATACACTTGGCAACGCTCTACGGTCCTGTCGTTACAGTGATCATTATTTATCCAATGTTGTCACGAATGAACAGGTGAGGAAACAAAAATTAACTGAGGAAACTGAAATGTTTAATGGGGCGAACTTGTGCTCAAAACAAAAGCAAATAAAAAAAAGTATAACAGAGCGTCGCGGGCGTCGAACTCGGCGTGACAGCAGGATAGGGCCCTGGGGCGAGACTGCCCCCGGCTTGCCACGCGGAGCACCGTTTGTAGCCGCGTGAGTTTCTGGAACATTCGGCCTAGAACGTTCGGCGAGTAGAACATTCGTAACTCGATCAGACAAGAAAGTTCTCAAGTTTGCGAGAACGCTAAGTAGAAAGAATAAATAAAAGAACATTCCGCTGCCTGGAATTGAACCCAGATCTTCCGGGCGACCGCCAAGCACGGTGACCATTCGGCCACGTACGCGCTTGCTCAGCGATGCGCGTGGCAGTATTTTGAAATGCAGATATTCCGCGTCTCTAGTGGATTTTATCTGAATGTGAAGCCTTTAGAAGTATTTCGCGTCGAAACTCATTCAAAGGAACGACGGATCGCTTTCTCTTATATTTCTTTCGCTCTGGAAATCACTAACTTCCAAAGTTGTGTAGAAAAAGAATCTTATTGTACAAGCTGCCATTCTTTTTCAATTGTGCCATTCTGCATATCAAATAAACCAAATCTCTAATGGTAGGTTCGCTCGGTCGACCAGGCCTAGGATGCTGGAGAATTCATTCCAGCGGCACTTCACTGCACCAAACGGCCATACTATATTTGCCTCTCGACTACATTTGGCACGCGAAGCTCCGCGATCCTATTTAGCTTCATCTCATTTGCCACCGCCCCCTTCCACCTTAATCCTTCTCTTCTCATTCCTCGTACCAAAGCGCTTCTTAAATACGAAGCCGTACCGCAAAGACGTCGTTAACCAATCTTTTCACTGCCAAAATAGATATTAAAAAAAATATCGTTTCGTACGAAGTGGCACACTTCGTCGCCATTACGTTGCCAGGTTAACGGCACAAACCCAAGAGAAACTTTGTGATTCTTCTGTTTTTTAATGATGTAGTACCTGTAACTGATATTGGATGGCACTCGCTTAAAATAATAGCTTATTGCCAACTTAAAATAACCGCAGAGAAAACATCAGCTGGCGGGGCTCAAGAGTCCCTCGTAGTCCTTGACTTCGAGGACGTAGAATAGGTGCTTCTTGGTGAACCAGCTGTAGCCGTTGTCGAACGTAAATGTATCTGAAAATAAAAACAAATAATATTAAACGCCGGCGACATTAATAATAAAAATAAACTAGACACTGGTTTAATCGGTTTCCAATATATGTGCCCAATTACAATTCATACGACCGAATTGCGAACACAGTATAAACATAACGTTTTTAATTATTTTCAGTTTTGCCATAATGGAAACCGTATTTTTCATGTTGCATAAACAAACTTATCGCGTAGAGTCTAGACTCTGTCGCATGTAGTAAGTCTATGGGAAGTTTTTGAACTTTACGTCATTTGACGGCAAGTTATATATTAAATAATAAAGAAAAGCGTTGTTTTGGATTAGCGGTGCGAGCCAAGAAGCAAATAATGCAAGCCCCTTATAACTGGGGATTAATTTAAGCAACCTTGAATTCTCAAGATATGCAGCCTGGACACTCCTACCAAGCATCGGTCAACTTGTGGGTACCTCGGCCAGACTTTGAAGTCGCACAATTTGATATCGCGATTACACCCGTAGGGATTCCCCAGTGTATCTTTCGGGGCGATTTTTAACACGACTTTTGGTATCCGAAAAAAAAAAAAAACGAGTATTCACCGATGCTCGCTTGTATCCCCCACTTTATGGGAGCAGAAACGTAACATGACGTTTTATATTCCAGAATTATTTTTGGATTCTTTGCCAGTGGTGCGGCTGGTCAAATTGCCTGATCAGTTGCGCGTGACGGGCTTCTGGCTAGGAACTAGCAGCCTCCATCTTATATAACCTTGGAAATTGAATTTGAGAGCCAATAATGCCATATCACGAAGCTTACACATATACTGATGCTTAAGATGGGACTGCGTTTCTGCTGTGCGTCGCTTCAGACTACGTTGAAATGCAGTAGCCTTTCTTGTGTTTTAAGAGGCTAAATTCTGCTGATCAGATTTCCACGAACCCTTTTCCGGGTAGCTACGTACGATATTTTGTAGGCTTCGCGTTTCTTCAATCCACATTACGTAACAGCATAAAAAAGCCAACATTTTGTTTTATCCCCAGTCGAATGTCGCACTCTTTTCTCTCTCTCTCTCTCTCTCTCTCTCTTTAGCATATCGAGCACAGTCATTCTCAGCACATCACCTCTTCTGTTAAGCTATGTCCTCTTTTGTACACTCCTTCCTCTTGCAATGTATTGGGAAGACTGCGGCACATCCAACGATCTTTTCGATCCCCCACCCGCGCATTCGCGGGGTAAGGAAAGGACAACAGCAAATGTACCTCAGTCTCCCGCCTTTGCACATGCTTTTCGGTGTGAAAACCAGATTGTTTCAGACGGGTGACTTAAAGAAATGCTACCGCATTTAAAATAAAAAATATCGAAACACACCTTGTTGTTAGTTGAATTCTAATGATGGAGTGTGTTCTTTTTTTAAGAGTAGAAAATTATGAAATTAATAAAATATAAAATATTAAATTGCAAATTTAATGTAAGTAAAAAATTTAAGGAGCTCGAAAACACACGTTACTCGCTCATAAAAAAAAAAAATAGTTGTCTCACATGTTCCGGGCTCCGAGTGAAGCTGTCCGGTTTGCGGAACCAGATCGCATTTCACCCTGGAGAGCTGCAAAACCTCCTTGGTCTTGGCGATTCCCTTAGGCTTGTGCGCCACACCGAAGCCCACGTCGTGACCCTGGATTGTCTGGAACTTCCAGCACAATGTGGAGCCGGCACCTTCCACAGTAACGGGGATTTCAAGCTTTTGTCCGGGTGCCAAACAGCAGGGGATGGCGTCAGGATCCGCCGACACTTTTGGACAGTTCTTTAGGTAAAGCTGAATAGGCACCTCACCCCCAGGGATAATCTGCGAGGAAGAAAACAATTTTTTTCTTGGTTTCTTGATTTTTACGATGTTTCAACCTCACGAACTTACATACATATTTCGGATCTGGATACGTGACATTAGTTAGCCCTCGTGCCTTGCTATGTAATGCAGCTAGATGTCGCAATTCGGGTTGTTTGGTGGTATACTCCATTTCACCTTTGTATTGAACGCAGCAGACGTTACGAGCCGCTTCAACGAATCTAGCGTTGTGAACATGTCCCGTGTCTATGTGCACAAGGCCTTGAATGCGCCCCTTCCAAGAAGATACGTGACTCTCACACGGCATTCTATTGGCCTTGTTCACTCGTAGTGCTCTCGGTGGTCTATCGCAAAGTGAAACGGGGTATTGCCGACGTGCGCGACCAAAAGCGCCTCTGTGATCGGGCTTCCACGATTGGCCAAACGCCCACTATGACGTCTTGAGTCGGATTATTTCGGCTCTCTCATCGACGGAAATAAAATCAAATTCAGACTCTGAACTCTGACGATGTTGATGCAGGAACGTGATGACTAGGCTTCCATCGCGGTTTTTACGCAGCATCGAACTTGTCGCTCGCTACTAATAACCTTGGTCGTGACGTCAGCGATGGGAACCATACGAGGGCGGCACAGAAACATCTCGTCGCCAATAGAAGTTCCGGCAGATCATTACAGTGACCGGAAGCGTTGCTATAATGTATAGCGTCGTTCCATTCCTGGGTTTCTGATGCTGCATTTGGCTGTCAGGCTGTGGAGGATCTAAGGGCATAACAGGCGTCTGACGTTGCCACTGGCGCCGTTGTGCCACCGTCAGGATTACGGCAGGCAAAAGCATGACAACACTGTGACGCCATCCGGCTGAACTTGAGGTATCAAAGATGAGGGAGCGTGGTAAACACACTATTTAGAGGCACTTTGCAGAAACGTTCCAGGTTCAAGCTCAAGTTCAAGTTCAAGTTTATTACCTTCAAGGACATTCTCGTGGAATGCATTATATGAGGGGGTACCAAGAATTTGTAGCGGCAATAACAACATACTAAATAGATTAAACATTAATTTCATGTACACATAAAATATGCTTAAACATACGAAGGAAAACTATACAGAGCGATCGTTAGCATTGGTAATTGACACTAATATATTGATGCAACTATAATGTTCGCTATTCACGTCAGTAGAATTAAGCATTTCTTGCGAAATACAGAAGGATCTTTCTCATTAACAATATCGTCAGTGAGACATGCCAGTTTGTAATAGAAAGCGCAAGTAGTGAAAATTTGAATCTATTAGTGCGACCGAATATTGGCTCAACCTTCAGAGAATGATCATGACGTAGGGAAATGTATGAGGAAGGCTTGCAGTACATCAGCACGAAAGATGGCATATTATAATATATCTTATGAAAAAGAGAAAGACAAGATAGTTCGCGACGTACATCGAGGGAAGTAAGGTTTGAAAAATCCTTAAGTTGGAACACGCTGCTGTTGAAAGAATAGTTAGATGAATGAATCGGGCTTCCCTGTTTTGAATTCAGTCTAACCTATTGACCAGGTAAGATTGGTCAGGGTCCCTAATCTTTATGGCATATTCAAGTTTAGATCGAACGAGGATTTTGTATGCCATTAGCTTTATATCCTTTCGGGCTTGGCAAAAGTACCTCCGAAGAAAACCAAGAGTTCTAGATGATTTGTTAATTATGTTATCAATGTGAGTATTTCAAGACAGATAGATCCTTTGTGAAAGTGATACCTAGGTATTTATAAGAGGGGACAGGTGATATAGCAACAGGGTTGTAAGTGTAGGATGGAATATATGTTGTTGAACGATTGAAAGAGACAATATGTTTTTTTGTGATATTAATAATCATTTACAATGTTAGGCACCATTCCGCCAGAATGTGTATGTCTCGTTGGAGGATTTCCGAGTCACTGGTATGATTCCGGCATCAAAACTTACGCTTCACAATTTAAATTAGATCCTGGATCGAACGAATTATAATTCTGTTATTTTTTTTTATAAAAATGCAGTTTTATTGGCTCGTGTTAGGGAGTTTACAGCGTTGGAAGGCACGAGCGAAGACGACTTCGTAAGGCCTGAGTAATTAATTTATTTTACGTATAAAGACATTAATAATTACCACGTCACACTCGTGGCCTCAGGTCCACGAGAGTTACGGTGCTCGATGACGTGTTCGATGACGTTCACCGAGCCTTGTTTGCATCCCAGGCGTATAACAGGACTCCGCTCTCTGATTTTATTTTTGTGGATACCTCGGCGTTACACTTCTGGATAAATTGAGCATTTAGGAACAAAGCGAAATGTGTGAGTATAAAGTAGGGATGTAGGATATTGATTTACACATTAGTTCTTGCTGCAGGTCATCGCGATTTAGAGGTTAATGGATATGTACACGGACCTCTAGGTCGGTGGACATACACCCCTGGAGCCAAATGCATCTGCTTGACCAGTGTGGCAGCATGCTCATATGCCCTTCCAAAAGCACTTTTTGGAAGTGCATCGCACCCACGACTAGCCAGAAGCTTCGACATCATCAATAACAGCGAATTGGCAATTTCGTAGTGTTTCTTTTTTTTCTTTTTTCTTAGCCTCGAACAAGTGATAGTGATAGTGATAATACTTTATTGCACTTAAACGTTTGTGGTGCCGTTCGGTGTGCAGGTGAGGAGGGAAAGGCATGCGCCCATACACATATTGTGCCCTTTCACCAACCGGACGGCGCTATGAGGAGGACTATACTTCCTTTCACCTTATGTTGTACCGCAGCGAAGGCTAGAAGCGCGAGCTCATAGCGTTGGCAGCTGCTCTTAAGTCACGAGAGCTTGAGCCGCCGGGATGTGCCCCAGAGCAAGGAGCTCGCGCTTGTAGCCTTTCCTGCGGTACATCATAAGGTGAAACAGAGTATAGTCTAGACAAAAAGAAAAGGAAAACACACACACACACACACACACACACACACACACACACACACACACACATACACACACACGCACGCACGCAAACACACACACACACGCGCCGGGGGGGGGGGGGGCGGGCAAGGGCGGTGATTATGCTATGGTCCGAGTAACTGTTCTACACAACTCGTGGATGTCGTCTCGGTTGCAGGGGATTGACTCCGTGAAGTGGTGTGGGAGTGACCTCCAAATTTCTGCAGCACGCATTAGGCACGATGTCTTGTGGCGCAAAGTTCGTGACAGTGTAGGTTGTAGCCGGCCAGTTCGTTTGTTGAGGCGAGGTGGGGAAGGCACGTCAGGGGGGAGGCACGTCAGGGTGGCCAGCACCCATCATTAGGCAGAAGAGCCTGATCGAGGCTATGCCTCTGCGGTGTTGGAGAGTCCGCCACTCGGCGTACAGCAGGAGTCTGGAAGTGGGAATATCTCTGGCGGCAGTGTGGTGTGACGAGAGGGAATCTCGTCGGTACAGCGTAAGGGCTGCCCTCCGCTGTATGAACTCGAGAGATTTCTTATGCGTTGTTGAGGGGGGGTCCCAGATAGCAGAACAGAATTCCAGCTGCGGGAGTGCCAGCGACGTGTACAGATGCCTAAGTGGTGCGGCTGGCATGCCGCGCGTAATTTGGGTGACGAAACCCAGTGTCCGCCTCGCACGTGAAGCGGTTCCTTGGATGTGGCGACTAAAATCGAGGCGCTCGTCGAATACGACTCCGAGCAGTTTTGTGTGAGTGACACGAGAGAGTTCGGTGTCACCTATTGCAAGGGGTGGGGAGTGAGAGGGCTTAGCCAAGGACAGGCTGACTGTCATGCTAAGGCATTTTGTAGGGTTTAGTGGTAGGCTATGTCACGAACCACCTGTAACAGGCATCGAGGTCGTTTTGAAGGGAGGCGACTGCGTCCTTGTAGATTCCTGGTTGTATCAGAGAGAGGTCGTCTGCGTATAGTATTGCCTTAGATTTCAGTCCATCGGTGATGTCGCATATGTACAGCGAGAAAAGTGTAGGGCCAAGCACACTGCCCTGCGGCACACCGGCCAGCACAGTACAGGGTGACGAGAGATGACCGTGGAAGGCGACTCGCTGGGTTCGATTCCTTCATTAACCAGTCGGCCAAGGAATCCTCAATACCCACTTTCTGGAGTTTTTTAGGGAGAAGTGTGTGGTCGATGCGATCGAATGCTTTTGAAAAATCCAATTGTACTAGTTGACAGGGGATGCGCTGGTCTAGGTGTGAGCTGAGCGTGTGGACTGCTACTGCCAAGGCAGTGTCGCAGCTGCGTCCCCTTCGGAATCCGTGTTGTGCCTGATTTAGCAGGCCGTTGTCCTCCAGGTGGTTCAGGATTTTGTTATTTACTATTCTTTCCAGTGTGCGGCTCACAACTGAAGTGGAGGTGATGGGGCGATACGAATCAATGCTGCCGGTGGCAAGTCCATTTCCCTTGTGGATGGGCGTTATGATGGATCTCTTCCATTCCAGAGGTACAGTGCCAGAGTCGAGTATGCGTTGAAAAATGTGGGTCAGGATGGGCTTGATCAGAGGGGCGTAGAGCTGGAGAAAAGCAGGATGCACTCGGTCTGGTCCAGGGTTCTGTGCTGGGCGTAGGGATGTCAGTGATTCTTCTGAGTCTTGTTCGGTAATGGATAGGGATGACAGAGAGGCTCTAGGTGGATGGGACAACTCGGGATTAGCTGGGTGGGAAGGTGAGGCTTGGGGAGATACGAAAGGCATTCGGGGTAGAGGTGAGGCGGGAGTTGTGTGGGGAGACCAAATTGAGAACTGTTCACTAAACAGAGAGGCTATAGTGGGGGGGTCTGATACAAGTTTCTGGTTGTGTTTGAAGACTGGGTGGCCAGGTGAAGAGGACTTTCTTTGGAATTTGACGTAGGCCCAAAACAGCTTGGGCTCTTTGGCTGCTCGGGCTGCAATGCTGGTGACGTACTCCTGATGTGATTTGTGCACCAGTCTCTTTATGTCTTTTTGCAGACTTCTCGCTTCGGTGTAGCTAGAGGTACAGTGTTGCTTTCGGGCACGATTGAAGAGTAGGCGCTTTCGTCTTGCGAGTTTTACAATGTCTGTGGTGATCCACGGAGGCCTCTTTCTCTTCGAGGCTGGTGAGGGAGGAACACATTCCGTCTGAATTGCGGTCATAAAATCAGTGCAGAGGTCGTACATTTCGTCGGTGGAGGGTTCGAACAGCACCATCGACCAGGTGGCCAGGTGAAAGAGCGCAGGTAGGTGGGAGAGATCCGTCTTTCCATACCGGTATATCATTCGGGAGAAATGTCCTTGGCGGGGGAGAGACGTGTAACATTCAATGTATATAGCCTTGTGGTCGCAGCCGACCAGACTCTCATGTGCGTAACAGTCCAATACAAGGGTAGGGTTTGTAGTGAAACAAAGGTCAAGTTGTGACTCATTGCCGGCAGCTGAGCGATATGTGGGGTCACTGCAGAGCTGGATGAGTCCGGCAGTCTCTACCATTTTGAGAAGCTGCTGAGATGCTGGGTCAGCGGGTATAGGTGACGATAAGTCTCTCCAATCAATGTGCCCATAGAAGTCCCCTAGTAGGTAGACACTTGCATAGGATGTGCTGAGTTCCAAAAGTCTGTCGATCGAAGTCTGGAGAGAATCAAACCTCGAGGAGTGCGTGTTTGGGGCTATGTAAACACAGGCCAGAAGGAACTTGCTGCGGGGAGTCCGCAATTCCACGAAGACAGCCTCAAGGTTATCCTGCTCCAGGTCGGCTCGCCGCCGACAGATGATGTGAGACAGGGCGAGCACCATGACTCCACCCCCACGGGAGATAGAGCGGTCTTTGCATAAAATCTGGTAACGGGTAGTGTCGGCAATTTGGCCGTCGCGTGTCGTTTCATCTAACCACGTTTCAGTGAGGGCGAACACTGTGTCGTCTGTGGACTCGAGCATGGTGTTAAGTTCAGGCAGCTTGTTTTTGATTGATCGGACGTTAGAGTACCAGAAGTTCAGGTGCGTTGCATGCTTTCTTTGTGGCGTGGACGGGCTGGGGTCGTTTGTTGGTGGATTCCGAGGTGTAGTAAATAAGGGAGCTGCGGGTGACTCCCGGGTTACTGTTGCGAATAGTTCGTCGTCGAAGCGTGGGAGCTGGCATGTGCCGCAATACCATTCCTCGGGAGATAAGGAGAGACGGCGGTAGGCCGAAAGCGGGAGGTACTCGCATTTTCGGTGCATCCAGAGTTGGCACTTGTCGCACTGTAGTGCTGCTGTGTTGGCCTTTACGGCCCGGGCGCAACGAGGGCACGAGTGCCTTGGTCCGGGGTTTAGGGAGATGTCTCTGGCAGCAAGTAGGAGCCAGACGACGTGCGGTCGGGCAGACGTGAGGCGCGGGCTTTTAGGCCTAGTGACACTTGAGGCTACGGAGTAACCGACGGTGGTACCGAGGTTACTTACGCATAGGGGCCGGCAGTTCAGTCTCTGGGGGGGCCCGGAGCAATCACGTTGAGAGGCGTCGGTGAGAAACAAGGCACGCAGGCGCGAGTATGTCAAAAAAGCAACAAGTAGACATAGCCAAGCGCGGACCATGCCGGCGGCCATCTTACCGATCTCGGCGATAGTAATAATCCCTGGGGGCACGATCGGGCCGTAACGTCTCACACGCCGTACGACTATCGGAACGATGACGAAACTTGAAAAGGCGCTGGTGAATCACGGCATCACGGGTATTCCCTCGCGTTTGTGATCCACCTTCTGCCTGGACGGGTTCGGTAATTTTTCCAACGACCCTCGTATCTCCCCGGAGCGTAATAACAACTACTAATTGATTACCTTAAATTAATTCTTTTTTTACCCGCATCAAGGTGGCGTTTTTGTTTTCTTTTTTTAAATCTCTTGCAAACCTTAACGTGCCGAAATCGCTCATGACTTGGGGAATAGCAACTATCAAACAGATGCCATATTCTTGGATATTATAAGGCCTTCGATCGAGCTCCACATAGTCGTCTTCTGTCTGAGCTTTCGGTCCTTGGCCTTGACAGAGTCGTCATTTCCTGGATGCATGATTTTTTCACTTCCCCGGTACAATTCACAATAGCTAATAATCATAAATCACCCCTTGCAAACGTAACTTCAGGTGTTCCCCAGGCCGCAGGACTTTCCCACTTTTATTTCATGTGTACATAAACGACCTTCCGCTTGTCATAAATTCAAAAATCAGACTGTTCGCTGACGACTGCGTCATTTACTATCTGGTCTCAAACCTCTCCGATCATCTTACGCTACAGTAACCTAACATGAATTCGCGCTTGGTGCGATACATGGCTTATGCCTTTTAACCACGAGAAAAGCAAGCATATCATTCACTCGGAAAAATCTTTTTTATCCCTACTTTCTAAGCGGCGTTTTAATAAATAAAAAAAGAAATAAACAACTTGGTGTTTACATCGTTCTTTCACTTGCATGGATTCACCATGTGTTTGATTATTTTATTGGCAATACAATCATTTCTTAAACAGAAAGTTTTAGGTTCCTTGGCGTTACAATTACTAACAACCTCTCTTGATCCTCACACTTTGAACAAGCGTACATACGTACTCTCCCATGTCAAACTTCTGGCCTATAACTAGGACTCCGTGTTTTGGCATAAATCCGAAAAACTCCGGAAAACACCCGCCGGTAAAAGTTTTGTCAATTCGGATTTATCCGATAAATTCCGAATTGTTATGTGCCCATGCCACCCCCCCCCCCCCCTTCCCCACACACACAGACACACACAGCAAAAAAAAAAGGTGATTTTTTTTTACAGTTTTAGCAGCGCAGGAAGAATGGTCCTGGGAAAATGACACCATAATTATCTTTCAAGCCTCGGACCGTTGTCAAAAGGGGGTCTTACTCTTATGGCTCGTCTCGTCAAAGTTGGTTCAGGGAAACAGGTCACCGTACCATTCGTGTCACGACAAAAGCCACTCTTTTGGTTTCCAGTTTGGGTCATGAGATTTGGGATTTAGAAAAAAGAGATGGTATGTTTCTGGGGATAACAGTGAAAGCTATAGACCATAGAGATCGCATAAAATAGGGAAGAGGGACAGTTGATACTTCTCTATTACATCCTTAACCACACTCTACCTCGCGCGGCCGCGGGAGAGATTGGTGGGATGACTACGAGTTTCCTTGCGGCTACCTCCGGCAGTTTATTGATTTTAAGGTATCGACGTTTATCGAAGCCACACTTGCGTGCGACCTTTGTCGTGGGACAAATTAGGATTGCCAATGACACCAACGCAAAATTCAACTGAAGAAATCTTAATTGATACAAGCGCGTTTTATTTTTTGTCTGTCATACGTTTGCATCCGGTTATTTTTTATTATTTTTAATAGGAAGCACTGCGAAATTAATCTCCGAATTTCGGAGAATTGGGGATTTAAGAAAAATGAACTCCGGTAAATAGCGAACTTTTGCTAAAAAAATAAACTCCAAAAAACACCCTCCGAATTTCACGAGAAATGAACTCCGAAAACACGGAGCCCTTCCTATAACATACTAATAAAGTCTAGGTTTGAGTACGCTTGCACTGCATGGGATCCTTTTACACAGAAATAAATTAACAGGCTTGAGCTCGTCCAAAGACTAGCAGTTTATTTTATATATAATCGTTATCGCCAGCATGGCTCTCCCACCGAATTAATTAGAACTAACAACATTCCTCTAGAGTCTAGAATCTTGCAGAAAGCTAGCTAGATTAAAATTCACTTTTCAGCTTTGGAATCAGAGACTTCGCGTTAAGTCTTCATTCTACATTCAGCCATCATCCACTTGACAGACTAGACATGACCATACACACAGAAAAAAAAATAACTCTCATATTTGCTCGCACAAATGCTTTTAAATACTCATATTCCCCAGAAGTTTAACAAATTGGAACTCCTTGCCTCCCCATACTTTTATTTCGGACAATGTACTACGATCAATTGAACAAAAGTGCAATTTGTGTCTTATGTTGTTGTGTGTTTTTAATCACCCCCCCCCCCCCCTTTTCTTTTGATGTATAAATTCTGGATATCATGTGAAGAGAAACGGCATCCACTCCTGCTTGGGCCGAATTACTGGCCTGCAGTATTTCTTAAATGAATAAATAAAAATAAAATGAATAAATCGCCATTGTTACAACCAAAGCATAAATCACCCTCGAATACTTAAAAAGCCACCTGAAAATAGCACCCTCTCACCTAAGAAAACTGGCCTGCATAATATTTGTCCGCCCAAAACTAGAATATGCATCGTCCTTAAAGAGAAATAAATGAAATAAAATTGGGTTCTACAATCAATTAAAAAAAATGTTTTGACAAGACAAGCAACATCAAATTCCTGTTAATATATAACAGCAAATGTAGGATTTATGGGTTGACAATGCCCCACCATTAGCTTATGTACATGGATAATATGTCACAATGTTTGGCCACAACACTTTTTCGCCATACCATGTGGGTGCACCTTTTATCCCCGTTGGGCCCCAGAAGGTGTCCTCCCCAATGAACAGGTAACTGCGGTGGATCCACGTGCTTGATTATTACAGGATGCCAGCCTTCTGCAGCAATTAATGTAATTCAAGAATGAAACATTTGCAAACCACGAAGACAAAGCAGAGATATAATAGATATCGATGTACCGGGTGTTTAAGAAAACAAACATTCGTGCTTCAACCACAGCAAAAATAAACTACGCATCGACAAACGCTCAGACCAGATGCCAAAGTTGATAGTTATAAGCTATTTTCAAAACTTTGCACTCGAAAACTTAGGTTAGTTCCCGCTGTCAGACATTGTTCATTTCCAACCCTTTTCTAGCTTCGTTAAACGCCATTTGATCATTTAAAATTTCACGAAATTCCTTATAGCTCACAAATCATAAAACGATTAGTACAGGAATGGCATCTGCTCCAAACGCCAGTGCTAAAATTGCACAGAGACTGAGCATTCGGCAATACGCAGTTAATTTTGTCGGTGATAGAAAACCGTTCTATATTCTACCCAACACTGGATGATTGAATCAAAGTCTAGCGTTCGTGCAGTTTCCGTCTAGACAAGGAGTGTCAAGTTGGAAATCTACTATCCTTTAAGAACTCGTGCACTACAAGCAAGACTGCTTAAATTGCTTATATTTGCTTTACTAGGATCCTGAATATCGAATGACCATAGCGCCAGCAGGTCGTGCTCGGAAAACCGACGTTCATTTTATCAATGGGCCTTACAATACCTAACGGTTTAGACACTCCAAGAAAGCAAGTATCGACGATGTGTCCATCAAAGCGATGTCTTTTCAACTTTTTTTTTATTTCCGGAAAGATGTTTACGACATCCAATAAAGGAAATTTAAACGGTTTATGTTTAAACCATATGACCCTGCCATCCGCATACTATATTGCTGGTTGAGTCCTCAAACGTGGGAAATTTAAACGAAAGAGACAATTACTTCACTTGAACGCAAACTTATTAGGACCTAGCTTTAAGGTTCGGCACTCGAAATATTTATTTGTTAAATGTTTAATATTTTGTATAAAATGGCACTAAAGTTGAAGAATTTTCTAATAAAAAAATTCAAGAAGGATTCTGCAACTGTGCGCACCATGGTAGCGTAGAAATCAACTTACGTATGCGGAATCGGTTTGCTACACTCTGGATTTTCTTCTGACTCGCATCCTAACCCTGCCACCGACCTTGAGTTATATAAACTGAGCTTAATCAGCAATACATAGTCTAATAAAATCTGGGGTGGTCTTATGCCCCCGCCACACGGCAAAGTGAGTGTAATTTCCATCGAGTGATATTATTTGACAGGCAAATCAGCGCGCGTTGCTTCTGGCTGCGCTCGGTGCTCGCGCGACGCTAGCGCGACCTTCGTAGTCAGGACCGCCAGCTGATTCGCCAATCACATTATCTTTGTTGATGGAAATGACATATACTTCGCCGTGTGGCAGGGGTATAAGCAACACCTCCTAGATTACAAAGCTGTATTGCTGAATGACATGTCATCAGCGAAGGCCAACGCTGAGCATAGATTGGGCACAACGATTGCGTCCGTGTTTGGCTCAAACTTGACTCGAAGCCGATCGCTGACGGAGGAATCCTTTCCAATCTGTCTCCAGCGTTCGCATTCTCTGGTGACGCAAAAGTGACAGCACTACTTCCTTGTCTTCAGGCGGTGTTGGTATAAGTCATCATTTATCTGCATTATTTTAAGCGGTACGGAGTGGGTGGTGGTGATGATTCCTCCCCAATAGAAACTTCAAAAGTTTCCAAATTTAATAGTTGTGTCACAACTATTTCCTCCCAGACCAAACGGAAAGTGCTTACCACTTTTAAAAATTTCTATTTTATTTCCTGTCCTCTCCGTCAGAAAGGGCCGGATAAGCCTCCAGAAAACCGGAAAGAAGCTTGGAGCTGTGGACAAATTGCAGGGCACGTAGAAAGTTTAGTACTATTCTGCAGAAAGTTTATATTCGTTAACACGTAAGTGCGCCATTCGGTGCGGAATTTTTTTACTTGGGAGAGCCTTAAATGGTTTGTGGTCGTAAGGGATGAAAGACCAGTCGTACCGACTGGTCCTCCAGTAAATATCGTAAACTTTATTTGCCGCAAGTTTTTATACTGTTAAAAGTTTTGTTCGTCAAATATTATAGTCTTTTTATAATGCAGGAGACTGAGGGTTCCCGCTGCGGAAATGACGCCAGGAAAGTAATATTATAAGCTTAGCAGTATAAAAAGATAGCTTATGCGGTAACTACTTAGATAGCTTGAGGTCGGTCTACCATGGTAAAGTGGTTCACGCTATAGATGAAAATCGCAGCCACGTAGTGTAACTGTTTCCCTGGTGTTTTTAGAATGCAGCACGCAGTAGTAGTTCACAATCGCACTCCAGTGCAATGCTCCTTCGAATCAAAACGAGAAGCCTACTTCCGGATGTTTTTACTAGAGTCCGTGGACATCGATGTTTGTGTGAAGGAAAAATAGACAGTTTTGATTTTTAGTGAGACTGCAAGTAACTATGAATTTTTGAGACCAATAGCTTAATTAAGCTCGTTTCACGTGATGAAATCTTTTGAGTGACCTTTCGTGCGACGCCTGGTTGATATTTGCATTCGAAAAATTGCAAGCCTATTGTCATCAACGCGAAAGAAGTTGGTTCACGTGGCTCGCATGAGACGCGGCAGGAATGTGACCCAATAACTATGTCGTTCTTAGTCTTCTTGTGTATCCGGAAAGAGGTATCCTGCGTCAAGACAAAACTGTCAGACGACACAACACTAACATTTGCCGTGGTAAGGTAGCGAATTTTATGTATTGTATACCTATTTTAATATTTCTATCGATCCTGATGGAAACGTAACTACTGCTTAGTGGCATAAAGGAAAGATTGAGCTGGCCAGTTCATAAGTTATATAATATTGACTTACAATAAAATGTCTGCAGATATCGAAATGTATATTTCAAGGCGTTAGCACTGTGCCCCTTCGTGGAGAAGGCTAGCGAAGAGCATGGTTAGCGTGCCGCAGACGAACTTTAAGTTGAACGATCACCTTCTTTTGAAGTCAGTGATTACGCTTTAAGATGAACTCTGGCGCTTGTTGAGAGCTATTGCGCTGTGAAACAAACAACCAAGAAACATAAAATCCTACTTTTTTAATGTTTCTTGGGTAACATGTCGAGTAACATGTTTTACATAAGTAAAACATAATAAAGAACTTATCTCTCTCTCTCTCTCTCTCTCTCTCTTTCCTAAAACACGGGTGCCTTCGTGGAATTTCGCCGTAGACTATGCAATTCCTATCATCATTTTGTTCCGCGAATACTGATAAGTATTTTTTACACAGTTTTAGAAGTATAACAGTTTCCGGACGTTGTGTATCATCTACTCTATTTTTTTTTACGATAGCCTTAAGGAATTCGTGTCGCGCCGGCCTCAGTGGCGTGCCAAAAAAGCCGGCATGCCGGAAAAGCCGGTAGCTTTCTAGGAAAGCCGCGAAAACCATGGTTGGTAGTCAGGGTTATGAAGTCAATGCCATATGACCGCGAGCGGAAATTTTAATCAACCCACAACGCTCACGTGAAACGTTACACATGGAATGGAAGAGATTTAAAGATGACATGTAATGCAAATCAAAGGTCGCCGCATGTCTCAACTTTATATAGTAATTCAATTGCCTTAAACGAAAACTTTGAAAACTTTTAGGCGGAGGCTGTATACGAACCTAAGACCCTTCGGTTGCGAGGCAGACACGCTACCAACTACTCCACGCAGACACGCTTGCCCGGCTTGGGAAGGCGCGGGGTTTATATCTGTAGCTATTGCGTTCCACTCTTAAAGACGACTCTTAAGCGTCCCCCTGTAATTTTCATTCCTCTTTTCCATAATATTTGCTGCATTGTGGCTAACCAGAACAAACTTTGTAAGTTGTCTTTTTTTTAATTTTTCCTTGTCCTGTTGTAGACAAAAGTGTAAACATGTAAAAAGTACGCTTAAATTATTTTAATTTATTCAGTGGTCGTCTCTTTTTTTTTTCTGACGAGTCAAGCAGCAAATTGCCGAAGAAGACAAATCAAAATGCCAGTCCTCACGCACTGACAGATGCTAGCTATTTACCGTTGATGATTATACATCGCTCAAGCATTTCTGGGTAGTGGTTCTCGTACAGAACCAGCAGACGTCGCGTCACCTCGATCACTGAAAAGCGACGGTTATAATTAATATATGTGAAACACATTTATTATAAAAATAACCAAGATCTGCTAGCTTTACCTTGAAGGCAATAGATCTGCTTAAGGCTGAAATTCTCGTAGTCGACAACAACGGTGAAGGTGTCCACGAGTTTTCCCAACTAGGAAGATAATGCTGATGTTAAGGTTATGTTGTTATTCACAGACTATGCAGCTGCCATTTGTATTATCATGATTGTCAAAAGAATTATATACGATTTCTTTGTGGGTGAAAGTTGCAATCCACACTGAAAGCATATTATTTAAAATATTTAAAAATATTTGAATGCACGCTTATACTTTAGGTAGACGCTCCTGTACATACACTGGGACTTCAAACAGTTTATAATGGCTTCAACCGAGGAGTTACAGCAATGTGGTGAGTTAGGCCAGCCGATGTTGAAACGACATGTTGTGCTAGCAAACCATCAATTACGCTGTATGAATCCGAAGTGCTTTCCTAGACAGATCTTTTAACGACTATGTGTTACCAGACCCTGTGATCTGCCCTACACATGTGACTTTATAGATTTCTTTTAGTTTACTTAGTTTCGTATTATTTCTGTAAATACTCATTGTGTTAACGTATTGCTCTTCGTCCTTTTTTATTTGTTTCTCTCTTTATTTATGTATGAACTTTGTTTTCCTCTTCCCCTCATAAATATCAGTTGCGAGTCAGCGCTTGTGTGTTCTCTATGTTTCTCTCCAGTTGTCTTGTCCTGTGTGCACTGTTTTTTTTTTATTATTATATCGAGGAGTTCTATTTTTTATACACCAGGTAATACGTTGTATATGAAGAAGTTTGAGGCTAGAAAACGCGGGAAAAATTATAATTTAGCCGAACTTCAAGAGGTTCCTAAATATCTCAAATTAAAGAACCCCCTCCTTCTCGTCTGTCTTTCATCTCGTGCATAGATCAAATTCCGCATCATCTAAGATAGCTGGCGCACGGCAGCGATATCAAAGTTATGTATTTTGCCAGTTCAAGCTAGTCTCTTCTAACGCGAAATTTAATATTCCCGTTCTGACAGCAGCTAAAAAAAAAAACTTGCCCAGTCTCTTGCAGCAAAGAGTATGTTAATTCGGCTATCTATAGTTCCCTAGCCGCCGTTACACAGAATAAACTGGCACTGCCTTGATGACAGGAGAGTGCAGGTAATGCAAGAAATGTTTCGTGAATTTTTGTGCTACAAGCAGAATCGGCAGACACAGGTGTCTACGTGAAATGAGTGAGGCGATTGGAATGCACAATTGTAAAGAGAAAATCCGCATCTCATCCATCAACTTATTCAGCATAGGATAATCATCTTAGGTAAGGAGCTACAATCTGTTGTCTCCGGTACTGGAGATTGCTATCCCAGATATGACTTTTCTAGACTCATGGGTAAAATTCTTTTTTATTCTCATACCTTCTCCTCCTCTTCTCCTTCACACTTCCTTCTTTCAACTTCCTTTACGGGTCTTTGCTTTTTAAATGTCTAGCAATTGTTCATCGCAAATTGTTTGTAGCTGTCCACTCACCTATATTTATCTCCCTAAAGGCTGGTTCACACATTCCTATTTGAGTCTGATCGAGTGCTTAGCGTTCTCGTGTAACGGCTGACGATTGAGTGAACACACGTAAAACCCCTGTCTTTAAAAACAGTAGCACACTAACGTCTTCTATAATGCAAGCCTGGAACATCTCCGATCTCTATATAACAACAATGGTGGTTTTATAGCATTTGCTACATCGAATCTACGCAATATCTATAATAAACGGTTGCTTATGACATTGACAGAATTCGTTCAAGTCAGCGGCGTATAATAATTCGTAAAAAATTATAAACATTAAACTCATTTCGGTAGTGTTCCAGGAGTACCGGATAGATGGCGCCAGTGTGCCAGTGTTTCCTCGCCGTAAGTGCTTACAAGACAGCGCAGCGCACTTGAGCACACTCAAAAGAAAATGCGTGCTCCAGCTTTTATACGCTATGTAAATATAACGGATTTCTTGATCCCGTTAATGGCAAGGCATTTGCATTAACCTCGAACACAAATTCGCCAAGTATATTGGAGGTTTACAAGTGAAATTTTCTAAAAATAAACTAGTGTAAGCCTCTCAGCATGTGATCAACGTTTCACATAGAAATTCGTATCTATAGTATGCCGCTGAAGCTCATATGCTTTAAGCTGTAGTGCTCCTTACCTTCTCCGTTTGCTTTTTCATCTCTGCCGCGATTAGTTCAACCTGGTATGTAACGTGCTTCACCATCGCATCCACAGACACGCACTGCAGCATTCCTGCGTTCGAAAATCAACAGCTTCACTTTCGCTGCAAATTTATCTTCCCAGAATATTTCGTGAACAATCGAAGCGTTTTCGAAGAAAACTGAAGGTTGAGTGTTTTTGTGCTAGAATGAGTTTTTAAGCTATTAATTTAAAAAAAAAAGACAAAAATATTTTATGGGTACACGAAAAATATAAAAAAGGCTCTTGGAAGACTACCGCACACATTTGTTCCAATTTAGATCTCAGCTGACCCTTCCTTTAAATGGTAATTACGGTACATTTTCACCGATTTTAAGGTTACAACGGTTTCTAGAGAAGGAAGTGTCACTGAATTACCAGGTGTAATTTTTTTTCGATGACTTGTGTACTTTTGTAGAAATGATTCTCAAAGTTTTTTTGGGGGGTCTACGGCACAACTAAAACTACCGGCTCGAGCATGATGGCAACCCTTGTGGCCAGGTGCATGGCCATCGTGTGACGCAAATTTCGTTTTCCGGTACCACAAAACGTACCACTGGCCTAGTCGCAGGAGCAGTTCCGATCAATCAGGTAAGAGGCTACGGATGTTTTACTGCTTTGGAGACGCGTTCCAGGCACCATACTAAGTCCTTTCTATTTGGAGGTGGTAGCCTGGCGCGTCGCTTGCTTATATAGACCACTGACTAGGGCATCGCCCGGTGAACACTCATGCTAAATTTGCAACCGCAGATTTATGAGCTCTAAGGCGCAACAAATATCCGATAAAACAAGTCCTTTTTTTTTACTTCGGTTGCAATGTTCATATATCAGGGCGACACCAGTAACACGAGCTCTCCGTTTATTTCGTATTGCGTAGTATTCATTTTAAGGAAACAGGATAATGTTGTCGTCACCTTTAAAGTCTCCATTGCCGGTAGGCATGATCCATAAAGGTCGTCCTTCCTTGTCATGGTTGCACATGCCTCCAGGGAAGTAACGCTTTAACACCTGTAAACGCAGGGAGATTTTCTCGTTGTTCACACACTTTTACACCTTAAATACAGGATTTAAGTTCTTTTCCGGCCTCGATGTTTATAGAATACACAAAATGTATTTTCGCCACCACGGAATTTTCAGGGCATCCCATTTTCCTGAGAATAAACCTTTCAGTTGTTAGTCAGCGCTCGTCTTGTCCAGTTCCTTCCTTTGTCCTTGCAAAAATTCGCGCTGTTCCGTTATGAATCCCAACTTTATTGGACATCAACGCCTGGGCGCATGCAATAAAATTAGAATTTCAACTGAACAACAAACATTGCAATGTGTCCCGGGAATATTTTAAATGACAGTCATAAAATATCAACAAGCAACAATTAAACTTATGGATGTGTATACTTTTATTCCACTGGTATACATTTTTGTGCATTGAATCCTATAGATTACATTCACGAAACTATCAATTTCTGCTTTTCTTCACAAAAAAAAAAATAGTAATGTTCCCGAGGACTGTAATTGCCTGGGTGTCATAGAACGCAAATCAATTATAATTTTTATATTTCCTTGGAAACCTTTTATTCCGCGGAATGTTCCAGAAAGTTGGCCATGAAGGACGAGCATTACAGGAAAGCTGTTGTACCTCTAATACTTTCAACCTGAGACTTGAACGTGAACACATAAAACGGATAAACCAAGTGTTTAAACAGCCCTTGTTTTCCTACTCTAGGATTACGTATACCTATATCCTTTAGATACAAAAAAAACAACGTTGTTCTGCACTTTATATGAATCTAAAAATTAAACGTTCGACAACAGATTTGGCATGAATCGCCTCCGAGTGGTTGCTATCCGAAGTTCAGAACCTTATCAGCAAGACTAGCCTCACGTTATTCTTGTGGTCGCTGCTAGTGCAGCCGTCCAAAACCCTTACATCAAATGACTGCGGACGACCCTCCCGTTTAACTTGAGCGGTATTGGTGTGTTGGCTATTGATCTAAGTACTTATTTTTGAAACTATGCGGAGCGCAAGTTCGTCTGCTTCTCGCGCTGGGGTTCCGGCGACGTCAGACCACCACCGAACTCTAATTGGCTCTGGTTGGAAGGATAGTGGGTAGGGTTCAATGCTAGCTGCCTCGAGGTCTACCCACTATCAATCCAAACGTAGCCATTCAGAGTCCGGTGTTTTGACGTCACCGTAACGGCGTAACCTTAGCGGAAGTAGCAGGCGAGCTTGAGCTCCGTATAGAACTCAAGATATACCTGTTCGAAACGTATGTCGGCAGTTCATATCACGATTTGTTTTAAATCTCTGCCGGTTTTACTGTATCTGCTTGTAACCGCGACTTCCTACAGGTGTGGATTTATGTTTCATATCTGTAGAGGATTCGAACCAAGAAAAGCCTCAATATCGTTTGATCTGCGACTATATCATATTACTGTTTATGAATGTTTGCCCGACATTGCTAGCACGACTGCTATTGGAAACAACTAAGCCGCAATTTGTCTTTCGGTAGAGCATACAAACATTTTAGCCAGAACGTTCGAGCTCCCGAGAAAACTAAAATGCTACCGGTAAAAAGGTAACAAATTGTACAACTCACATCTGGGCATTGATACGTCTCTACCAGGGAGTCAATGCCATTCTTGCTTCGCCAAACTGAGTTCTGTAATTTGAACAAAAAAGTACGTCTTGCAGCAGCTCACTTAACTTAAATCTATATACAATTTTAAAGCAACAAGTTTTTTCGTGTTTTGTTTGTTTATTTTAAAACCCTTTCATCCGCCAGATTCTAAAATGTCAATTTCACGCTGTGCTGTTAGCTGCTAATTTGTCGTCATTAGGTGATTTTATTACATTGTTCAATTTAATTGAGTCATCCTCGTAGTATAAATGCGTTCGCTCTCAAATTAATTGTTTGCAATTGTTTTCATGTCACATGTGGTACAAAGTCCATGGGTATTATATAGATGAAGGACCAGGTTAGATCATATTATTTGTTTCCTTTCCAATTTGCAATCTTCAGGTAATGACGCATAGAAAGGCTGATTTAAGTCCTGTTGCTTATAATTACCGAGGCGTATGATACTGACGTAGCTTTTTTTATTTTTTGAACACAAATTTAGATATTAGTAAATAAGAGGTATCCTCAAAACATTAATTCCTGCCTGATGAGTAAAGTTCACCAAGTGTGACTCTTAACCAATACAAACGCAGAAGGAAACGAAAAACATATTGAACTTGCGCTTTGTCGGGTAGAGAACGTTCAAAAAGTGTAAAATGTTCTGCGTACCTCTCTAAGAAGTTTTTCTGCCTTGACGACATCAAACTCCCGAGCTGCAAATAAAAAATAAAATCGTCATTCTACGTTTTAACTTGTACATGCGCGGTTTAAAGTGCAGTCTTCCTTCGTTTTCATAATCGAGGGCCTTGTCCCAGGTAGTGCGCCTATATTTTCAACATGGAACAATCTTTTCTCGCTTTTGTGAATTATATACTGCCTACGTACACAATGAAAAAGTAATCGTATGGCATAATAATGTACTAAATGACGGCCTGATGATGTTAGCATCAGCAGAAATTACCTAATCTAACTATTGCACTCAAATATTCCGGAGCTTCTATTTTCCCGCAGAATCCTTGAGAAAGCCAATCTGCGAAGGCTCCGTAGCTCGGCGTATGACGAGCCTAATGACATGTCCAGACCTAAACAAAAAATCTACGTTCAAGCACTGGGTGTGGTGAAACGCCATGACCAGTGCCAGAGCGCTGATTATTTTTTTTTATCGACTAATATTATTAGCCTGGTCATTCGACGAGTTATTTCGGCAAATTTCAGTCATTGGCTCTACCAAGTGTTTTGCAGGAAAGTAGACGTGGTATATTTATTAGAGTTACGTTTAACACGGTAGGCTTGCTATAAACGTAACACATTTGGGAAGGAACAGACGGTCCTGTATGAGAATTATTGGAGTTTCCGCGTGCATTGTGTACATTCCTGAGGCAAATACTAAATCAACCCATGCATAACTCGTCTGATATGGTGCTGTGAATGAAAGCACATGACCTTAAAGGAGCGGTGCAACGATTTTTTAAATTTGCTTAAATAACTTTTAGAATAAATCTATGGCGTTTATGACCTATGAAACACGCATTAGTTTTCTTCCTCGATCAGTGGTAGTCGCACAAAAGGTTAAATAAAAACGAGCAGCGTTGTTCCTTTGAACTCGAAGCAAGTACAAGTGGCCTCGTTATCTGGAGACGAATATATACCGCCAATGTTTATCATAGACACGCGCTGGGATCGGCAAAGCACAGGACATGCGGCGAGTTCCAGACATTGTTATGGTTCGGTTATTTTAATCAATACATCGATTCGACACGAGCCTCTACTTGAATTCTTGTCGAGCTATTGATTATCGCAAGCCCAAATCGAGTTCTGACGCCTTGCTTGGATTGAGTCTATGGGCCACAGTCAAACATTCTCGCTGGGGTATCATACACCTCCAAAATATACTATTACGTTTTGGGAAGGAGAGATTTTTGAAAAGATGCTCGGTTTTATTCTTGAAATTACACCGTAACAAAACATTTTCTTGATTAATCGCGTTGCGTGCCAGTATACATGGGTTCCAGTAGTGCCAGTACGCCCGTGTAAAGTGCAAAACACGCTAAGCTAATATTGTTGCACCGCCCTTTTAACGAGGTAACTGGCTTGAACCTTAGGTTCAAGCCATTTTCAGTGATTACATAGGTCGCTTATGCCTTAGGTTCAAGCGGGCAATGTAAGCGCTTCATTGTTTCCCTACCTATCCTTCAACTCATTAATGATAAACCGTGCCAAAGTAATGGTTTACACATTTTCTGGTCTTCGCCGCCTTTTCTAACAATTGGATTAATCAATAATTTTAATCCTTCACCTTGTAGCGTGTAGAATTGGTTGAATGCTATTATAAATGCGCAGTAGCCCGTGTGAAAATACGATTAAGCTCCTCTGAAAAACCTTACAACTAACTAAACCAATACTCTAAATTAACACAATTTTCATGGTACTTCATCACTTCTAGAATAGTGGCGTAAGATCGCGCAACTGGGATGTAAAAATCCGAAAAAGTGACAAAGGCATGGGAAACGCGCTCTACCATCTCTTGAGGAAACTATCGGATCATGTTTCGCCAATAAATATACCCGGCGCCAGATTACTGTCACCCTCCTTGGAACCTTTGCATTTTTTAATCGTGTAACGTCAGAAATCAGTGTAGGATTATTAAATTTAAATTACTTTAGTAATCAATTAAATACTTTCTTACAAAACAACTTATAATTATTCATACCTAAATCACAAAGTCTCAAGTTTGCACATAAAACGCTAGCATGAAAATACCAAACGAAAAAAAAACAAAGTTATCTTACCTTTCTCTTCAAATGTGGTGAACGCTTCCTGTCTATTTGATCAACTTCAAAGCTCATAAAACATTTTTGCTTACCAGGAAGCGATAAACGAATGCTAATTTTTTTATATTAGTTCTAAAAGAAATGTTCAGTTTTATTTTCTCTAGACATGCACTTGGGATAGTAAATCCTTATATTATTTTGTAAATATCCCGGCAGTGGCAATCAATTATGTGCGCTACGCTAAAAGACACTCTGTCGGATTTGACGGTGATTATGAGGAGGAAATTGCGATTTATACAACGAGCCTCGGGCATGTTTAATGCAGCCTATGTACTGCAAGTGTTTTGGGTTTTCTTAAATATAAGGAAACCACAACCTAATTGAGCGTGCGTCGATATCTTTCAAATGTAAAAAAAAAAAACATTATATAAACATTTGGTTAAATGAAACTTTGTTTCTGTAGCATTATACATTACCTCTGAGCCACCGAAGGAGAAATGGATCCGTAAACTCATCCTTCCAGATGTCGAAAAGACGGGACTTGAGCTGCAGAAAGTAATAAAAACAGCACCCACTTGATTTTTGTTTATCTATTACTGAGAATACGACATAGAGCACGTGCGCAGCGTGCAATCTAGGAAGGAAGGTCTATATGCTTTTAGCATTGGGGTCGACCGTTCGTTTATATTACGGTACTTTAGGTCATTATTTAATAAATTTGAGTTATGGAGGATGTGAAATCATATTAATTCGGTGTGAGAAAATATCACGTGTAGCAAGTTCTTAACATAAATACGCTTAAAAAAATTGAGATAGTTTGCATATACGATTTTTTGATATACTTACACTTTAGGACACACACAAAAAAAGAAAGTAAATGTGTGGCAAATATTCTACTCTACTGAAATGTCAAATTATGTTTTGCTTATTAGGAATGTTCTTGAAACAAAGATTACACATTTTGAGGCATTGTTTAAGCGAAATTGTATTGACAGTAAGCTGAAGGTTCAAAGCATACGCCAATTTCAACCATGTCTTCGACAATCTAAATTATATAACCTCTTTAATTCTGTGTTTAGTGAATCAATTTATAAAATGGAACATACTGAAAGCCTCAGATGTGTTTCTTGTTTTTGTAACTTCCTACCGTCTCAGAGTAGCACCTTCATGAGAATAAATAAATACACGTGAATACTTTTCCGATCCAGTAAGTGGTAAAATTTTGTTATTAATTTGAAGAATCACAAGCGGCGAAGCAGTCGTTTATTATCTTAATACCACAAGGATACAAGTGTCATATACACCGAGAGCCTAGGACCTGCAGCCCGTTTTGCTTTTCCCTTCCGGGTCCGATTAAGCAACCGTTTATATATAATACCACCGAATAATTGCAACGAAATGTCGCAGTACACTTATTCTCAATCAAGCGTTTGATGCGGAACCCCTAACTCAAATGGCCATTCGTCGTCAACAGCCAATGACGAGGGTATGTTTACAAATAATGGAAGCTCAACATAGGAATTCAAGTACCGAGGTATTTTCATGGCTAGCTTTTATATTAGCCAGTTGTTTTTAAATACCGTACCAGTTAACTGCGCGAGTTTGCACGGACGCTCCTTGCACGGGCGTCCTTTAGCTATTTTCGGGTTAAAACTGTTTTCACTTCACAAACAGTTTCCCAAACGTTTCACCGCAATTATATTTATCTAGATAAATATTTAAAAACAAATAGAATCACTTGCCTCCTTCAAGCCCTGTTCTTGCTTTTCATTCAAGTCCCCGACGTATCCGCTCATAGCAGCGTTTCAGAACAACTGCGATCGCAGAGAACTGCACAGTCTGCGCACTTGCGGCGCCCTCGAAGACACCTTGATTATCTACCACGCGCATGCATAACGCGGAGACGAAAGAACCCTCACGGTCCAGCTAGCTTCAAGGCAACGTTGCTTCAAGGTGAAACATCACAAAAAGCCACTCGGGTCGATGGTCCAATCAGAGAACCAGAGAACAGGCGGAAGCCGAAACCGGTTGTCGATTACCTCGAAAGGTATGAAGCAAAGTTGCCTTGTAGAGTCAGCGCTGCGACGCAGCTGCAATTGTCGTGACCTCGGTAATGCTCGTTTCAATTTCTAAACAAGCAAAAGAAACAAATTAACATCACGTCACTGAGCCTGCGCCGGAAAAAAAAAACTAAATAATATAATTCCGATTGTATTGCAATTTTAAACGAGAGAACGGTGTCGTTAAATGTTTTTATTTTTTTTTTCAATCCTGATTTTGCTAGATCGACGTCCTCTAATAAGAGAGTGGCACGCAAGTGCCCACAACCGGTCTTCCTTGCGGAAGGCCCGCGTTGTCGGAGCGGGTAGAATGAAGGAACGCTCTACTCTCACGTCACGTCGGTAGCTTTCAGTGCTTCGATTTCTAACACCGCTTAGAAGGTTGTTTGTGTACTCAAAGTCCCGTGCACACACTTGGGTTCAGAGCCACCGCTACAACAGCGAACGAATGCAACCGGTTCGAACAACGAGTTTCTGAACGGCTGTGCCGTTCGCTACGCGATGAGTTGAACCGTGCCAGTGCCCCTTTCATACTTTCAGTGCCTGGCAAAAAAGTCAGAAAACAATAAGCCGCCGCCGTCGTCAGAAGTTCAACGTTTTGCCGCTAGGCGAGCCACTGAAACAGGGTCGTTTGGCTGGACAGATAGATGCATGCCATGCGTTCATCCATCCGTTCTGGTTTTTCCGAATACGCTGGCGCCGTACCACACGGGGTTTCGGAAAAAACGTGTGGCCATGAGGAACTTCTGGCGCTCTGATCGACCAACTTGATGTTTAAACGTTGCACCATTCCGTAAGAGGCAGCCGGCATTCGTTTTTGTGTTCGCCGCATACCTCAGTGTAGCACAACGACGCATTCGGTGTCTAGTTTTCTCGTAGGATCGCAGCAAGCCACTTTTTCTTTAAATCAATGTCAGCAAAGACGCAACAGTAGGCCATTTTAACAAATCTTTGCGGCAAAGCGCAGGCTTTCAGTGCGTCTGGAATGAGATTTGCAAGTTGCTGGAATCCATAATTTGTACGAACTTTGCTTTCTACGCAATGACTACATTGTAGACTGTAGTGTCCTGGGTTTTTTGGATACGTGTTGTTATTGTTAAAAATAATGATTCATATTTTTTGGGTCATACTTTTCTCTAGATTAAATATCTTATACTCCTAAAAAAGTGGCATTGAATGATCAAATTTTTGAAAGTTTCTAATTATTGAACGGCGTTTTTTGCAGTGAAAGTAACTTACTTATATTGGTTTCTATAGTAGTACCTCATAGTATTATACAATATTTCAGTCGTGAATAAATAGGTGTATAGTACAGTTGAAACTTTAACCACATTTGTAAGTATTTTCGGAGTTTATTTAATGATCCTATTGCTCTGGATAAACAACATCTCTTGATATAAAAATTAAATAGCGCAAAGGTTAGAGAAAGTACAATATCATGCATATCCAACTATCCCACCTCAAAATCTTAGTAAAACAACATCTCATTTTCTCAATGTTGGGAGTTCAATTGAGGCTTTCTTCAAAACAAAAAAAAACCTAAACATTTTTTTGCTCTAGCGCTCTGAATTTTTAATTCTTCCTAACAAATATTCAAGTCGTAGAATATCGGTATATTCTTTTAGCTACAAATACTTTATTTTGCTTTACTGGCGTTCAGAAGCAATTGAATACATTTGAACCACACCGGTCAATTTTCCACTTAGTTATTGGAGGCTTGTTTGAGGCGAAATAGGTCTCTACCTAAAATAAGACGTTTGTATCGTCAGCATGTTCTTTTTTATATTGTATTCCCGGTTATTGCCACCCCCATCATGTAATGCGTCCTCAAAAGACGCCCTTGAGGTAAATAAATAAAAAATGAAATGGAATTTAAAATAATATCGCGTGATTGAGGTATAGTCACAATGTCGTTTATGTATAAAAGAAATATTAAAGGCCCAAATATATAGAGCCTTGCGGAACACCGCTTTTAATGGGTGCCAACTCTGGTTTAAAAACATGTAGTGTTGTATATTGAAAACGAGATAATAAATAACTACGATATATTTCCAGCGAATTCTTTCTAATTTCAAATGATTTCAATTTTTGTAGTAGAATTTTGTGCTTAATTGAATCAAACGCCTTTTTGGAGTCTAAGAATATTCCAATTGTATAATCATAGTTTTCTAGATTTAAACTTATTTTGTCTTTAATCTGCACCAGGGTTGGTTCAGTTGATTGTTTCATCTGAAAACCAAACTGTTAATCAGTTATCAGTTTATTGCTTGCAAACTTTACAATCTTGAGTTGAAAACTTTTTCCACAACTTTCGAAAAAAAAAGGCAATGCAGATATGGGTCTATAGTTATTGAGGTTTTCAAATGTACCACCTTTGTGGATAATGCCGACTTTTGCCATTTTTATTTTATCTGAAAAAATACCCAAAACAATAATTTGATTTCATATAAAAACTAAAGGGGGTAACACTAAGTCTATTATCGCATTAATTGAAATAACCTTGATATCGTCATCACCACATGCACAACTATTTTTAAACGACATTATTGCGCTAAGTATTTTTAATTCATCGGTGGAATAAAGAAAAATTGAGTTTGTCATATGCGGCTGGTCGGTAGAGTGATAATTAGTAGAACATTCTTCTAGCACTGCACAGGCAGCAGACGACAAAATAATATTCTTTAAACTTGTTCGCCAACCACCTCCCGGTGCATGTGTAACCGCCTATTTCTAGCTCTTCTGGAATAGAAACATTATTTAATGACATTAATGTTTATAGTGTTTCAAATTAGTAGGGTCCTTATATATTTCTGAAACTTTATTTTGATAAAATGTTTTTTTTTTGCTTTTTTGCAATCTCCAGTGCCAGTTTGTTCCTATATTTTTCATAGTCATTTAGTTAATTCTTATCCTTAGTTTTAATAAACTTGGTAAACATTTTATTGCGCGCTGCTATTCGTTCGTAGAGCTCACGTGTAACCCAAGGTTTCCTTAACTTTTTTCTATATTCTTATGTCAAGTAATGGAAAGGCTTTATTGTAATACTGTAATAATTTTGTTATAAAATAAGCGCAGGCTTTCCGTGGATTTGGTTAATTTAATATGTCATTCCATGTTTCTAAGAGACGAGGTTGTAGAATCATTCTAAGGTATTTTGCTTTATTTTCCTACAAAATATTTTATTATTGTTGTGTTGTGAAGAGCAAATGCTCACTCAGATCTGTAGCTAGTACTCCAGTGAAAACATCGTAGCTTTAGCAGTGTGTGATGCAGATATTGATCAAGGTTGCCGTACATTCTGTTATACGAGTTGAGACACTCAAAATTTTCTCGCATTCAGTTAATTGAACGATTTCTAAGAAAAGCATTCTTATTGATTTATTTTCTAGAAGATCAATATTTCGTCACCTGTTATAAGGTGATTTCAAAAAAGATCGACCAAAGTGTGGCTGGACGACATTTTTAAATCAACTGATGTTTTTATATGCCGTTGTATAGTGTCTGCTATAAACGAATCCACACTTAGTATTTACCAGAAAAAAAATTTGAGGACAGGAAAAGACTTAAGGCATGAAGAGGTGGACAGTTGCATTAACGCGCACTGATGGAGGGGGTAAGTTTGAAAGTGAATGACTAAAATGAAAAAAAATTAGGAGTATTATAATACTGTTTAGAAACAAACTATGGGTAGAGTTTGCTTGTAATACGTAGTAATAAGATTTATTTAAATTGTATTTTTCTTTTAGGTTGGCAAACATGCCTGCTCGAACGGCAAATGGCAAAGTTTGGAGGTTTGTATCTCATTAAATAATTTAGTCACTATCATATGCTTTCAGATAATATTCTACTTATATATGGCTATTATTAAAAATCTATATTACGTATCTGGGTGATACGATTGTGGTAAAGTATTTAGGCAAACACGGGGGAAAAAATCAAACAACGAAAACTTCTGGTGCAAATAAAAAAAACACTTTCGATATTTATAAAATTGGGTACCCTCTCATGCTCTATTTCGGCATTCATTTCCATTAAAACATGTTGCATTATTTTATTGAGAAAGAATACATAACTCCCCAAAGGAGGGTCCTTTTTCATAGCCTACACTTAGTGTTCTCTACAAGAAGTGACTCGTGTTTATGAGTTTTATGAAACTGATAACCACGGCAAAGTATAGTTCTTCTCCCGCCTCCGAACCGTCCCGACCGAAAGTGCCGTGATCACACGCGTCCCGCGATCAACCGCACTTCTCCTTGCATACCGCCAATCGCTGCGAGCAGACGACACTTCAGGTTCAAGTTTGAAGTTCTTTTAGGACCCTTTAACCGATCTCAAATTCTTTGAAACGGTGTGAGCTCGAAGAGGACGCGCAGTGTACTTTTGTGAGCGACGTGAAGGGCCAGGTCACGCCGGTGATGCGTGAAAGGCTGCCCCGGCGGAGTCACAACCGGAACTACGGTAGACAGACACCATACCCAGTTGTTTTGGCCGCTTGACGATTTCCTTTTCGAACTCTAAGAGGTCGTCGGGCACCGAAGAGAGAACTTCGTCCAATTCCCCGACTCCTCGATCATCCTCCCCTTGCTACATGCGCCGAGTGCCGCCGTGTTTTCCGATGGAGGATAAAAAGCAAGAAGATGACATCATTTCAAAACTCCGATTTTCAATATATCGAAAGGAGGTTCGTAGTGCGTTCGCAATTGCGTTAAAAAGAAAACGTTTTATGAATGCCGTTATTAAATAATATAAAAATGTCGCTTACAAAGCTTCTAAATTTCATAATCGATTACGTCACAAGTAAAAAGTAGCGAGGAGGTAAGAAGAGGGAAAGAATAACGCCAAAAATAAAAGGTACGCTCGCGCGTAAAACGATTTCCTTTTTTTTTCTCTTTTTTTCTTTTTTTCTTTTTGCGGTGAGGTATTTGTTGCTTGTTCATGACTACATTTCTATCGTTTTACGCAACAAACAAAAATACGACCTTTGAGGTGTCAGTGCCCCTTTAAAAGGGTACGGAAATGAAATTCCAGAGCTCAATTTTTTTAGCTTTAATGTGTTGCATGTTGAAGCATGACCTCAAAGATACCAGTCTTTCGTTGAAAGGCACAAGCAAACTAATTTTAAAGTTAATTAAACGATCTTTCAATGTTCACCTGGTGGGTGCATGTGCAGCCTATTTAGGAGGTAATCTAGCAATGTTGGGGAACTTGCCACGTGGTCAAGTTCCATTACGTAGCCGCACTAAACATCGGAGCACCGCCGCTCTTTGGAATTCAATATTTTCCTTCTTAGCTTTCCTCCTCAACTCACAAATCGCGCATTGTACCAAACAGTTCAAGAAGACAGAAAAGAGGGACTCCCTCTTGCTCGAACCCTCGTTAGTGTACCTGGACACAGCCATTCTCCCCATTAGCCCGTCGCTCAAAATTTGGACAAAAGTTGCTTTCATCACCCCGTTCACCCCTAAGCTGACAGTGCTGTGGAAGCCACGTACTCCTTGGGCCATCCACACGCACGTCATCCGACGGGTACTTCGAACGGCTCGGTTGTAACGCGTTTACGCTATTACCACCACCACAACGCTGACAACGCCACCAACGGCAATGCTCATAACCACGCCAGCCTTGATACGTCACAAATGCGGGGAATCTTTTTTTTTTCTGTTTTGTTTGCGCCGGATCTCCCATCACGAATCGCACTCTCCGTTCGCTTCTCTTCGAGCGCTTGCTCGAGTGCACCGTTTGGAACAAAAAATGTAGCCAGTCGTTCAAAATACAAACGTGCAACTACACTGTAAAAAAAAACGTAAGTTAACAGACTTTTTCAAAACTGGAAAGCGCCGTGAGAGGCGCGCACGGGCGAAACGCCGTAGAGGCGACATGACGGCACGAGTCAGTAAATGTACGGCTTCACATATTTCTTAGTTCAGGTCTGTGTTCCCTTTTCTTTCAAGTAAAAACACATAACACGCGCCACGTTTGCTCTAGGGATTGTTTTCTTGTTGGCAGATGTCTTATGTTACGTGCTATTCGTGCGAATGCGAAAATCTCTTTGAGCGGCGGAGGGAGACCCACCCGAAAGCCGGCGCACTCAGCTCGCGGACAAAGACATGCGAGCGAGAGGAGCGACCGTCCGTCACGTGATGTTTACTTGCTGCGCCCAGTCCGTACGCTCTCTCGCGCGTGAACCACCACAGGCGGTGAGGGCGGCAGCTCTTTTCGTTGTCGCCACGAACATCTGTCACCATTCAACCGCACTAAAAAGGTAAGCTAGCTCTGCGCTTCCGTAAAACTTTACACATGTTCTCATCAGTAAGTATCCGGCTTACACAGTGTTTTAAAAAACGTCTTTGGAGAATGACGACGAACGAGTAGAAAACGTGTCTTCAGCACGCTGCGGCCAGCCTCCGCAACGCTCCAAAAACGAGATTTTTCGACATGCAAGATGGCCGTCTGGTGGCCGCACTCGCGGAGCGGTTATGCGCGATCCAACAATTGTATAGAGATCAGTGAGTTTATGTCTTAAAAATGTTCTTGTCTATGTCAGTTTGTTTCAAGGTAGGCCACTAATCTCCACTAGAGTGCTGGATGGCGCATTGAGCAAACAGGTACGAAGCCATTGGAAGTAAGCGGCTTGTCCCGGAAGAAAGCGCTTGACAGGCTTTCTCACTCTTACAAGCGGTGGTCCAAACAGTGTCCAAGGTGCTTGATTTGCTTTTGTTATATCAAGAGAGCCTGCTTGTTGCGCAATAACAGTTCATGCAGTCCCGAGAAGTCTTCTTGGAAGCCATTTGATGTTTGAGAATTTCGGGATTCTAGTTGATTAAGTGTGCATGCCCCAAGTTCAAATGCCTCATTTGCAAGATTGATCACTAACAGTGATTATTAAAACCGACGTAAAAAGGCACGAAAGCGTGAACCAAAACATTACCTAAATGCACTATAAAACCCAGCAAACCATCGACTTCCGGGACAAGCATCGAACTTCCGATAGCTTCAGTCGTCGGGCGCGCATAACATCTCATCAGTGAGGTAGGCCTGCCGGGCGAACCACGGCCGTGCGTGCATAACATACCACGGGATGGCACCACCGACGTCATTAGATGCTAGAGAACCTCAAGTAAGAGCGCGTTCAACTTAAACCATGGAGAGCGTTTGCAATTTAATGGCGGCGTTGGAGATGGCGGATTATACACTTTTCTGCGTGTAAAAAATGCCTATCCTATCATAAACAAAATGGTGTCTCTAGTAAAGTGTTATTTTATTCTTCGCGTAAAATCTTCAAGCATGTGTTTATAACTGGATTTACGTTGAAAAATCAACCCTACCCCGTAGACCTACAGCAAAATTTTGCAATTTAATGGCGCCCATAAACACATGCCCCGATCTAGCAGTTGAACACTCTTGAGGATCCCTATTAGATGCTGGCTGGAAGCAGACGACTACATGCCACCTGCTTTTGCCGCTATGATTTATTAAATACTTTCAGCAGGTATGATGTATTACCGCTCGATAATAAATAGGACTGAGGTACACAAACCACCTCCGTCCCAAGGTGAGCTTCCATAGACGAAAACAATTTGGTTCTTTCATGAAACTGAGGAACCCCGAGTTACTCACTTATATTTGCCTACGTAAAAGCCACTATTAAAATATGTGCTCAAGCAAAAAGTGGCCACTTTCCGAGATGAGTGTCCAACCCTTAGTTTCCCTTTTGCATTAGCTTCTCATTGGCTGGAACGATTATTGATGCCTTGCGTGGGAGGAAGAGCGGTGTCAATCATTGTTCCGGTGGCACCGATTACTTGAGGAACACTCGTATAAATCTTCCTCCCATTATTTTCATTTTAGGGAAAAATGCATGTTGTGACATGTGTGGTTTATTCGCCATGTTAAAATAGTTTTGTTGCTTTGCAGTTCTCGAAGATGGGACTGATTTAGTAATTCCATCGAGATTTAAAGGTAATGAGGTTCGTGCCAAAGTTCTGTGTTTTTGCTTTCGATCCCCTTTTATTACAACACTTCCAATAACAATCTTTTAGCTGCAAATAATTATCTGTGTTATAATTGCAGTTATAATAGTTTTTATGGCACTTTGAGGAACTTCTGGAATTTCTATAGTACTTGCATCGCTTTTTACGATGTGCTAAACTGGAATCGCCTGCTCCAGAAGCTCAAAAGTGGGGGCACGCTACCACAGCGGTGATGAAGCACTCACGCATCTTTTTGCTGCAGATTATACTTCTGAGCATCGCTAGCAATGACGGGGCCAATATGCTGGACGAACCACGGGACGCCACGGAATTGATCGTTCTCGAGCCAACCACGGGAAAACAGTGGCTCCTGGGACCCATCTTGGTGGATTTCAAGTTGTTAGCACTAGGAGCCTGCCAACACTGGTCTTCAGCTATGATGCCTCTACAAAAGCCGCTATCCCACGCCAGTTATTCGAGGCACGCTACCACAGCCATGATGGAGCGCTCGGACATCTTTTTGCTCCAGGTGTGTTGTTTGAATGCTTCAGCTTGCCGTCGTTCAAGCAACTACTGCCTGCTAGTGATATCCTGCCCCAGTGCTTGGTTGTGCCGTTTTCGTTGCGTGTGCTCTTGGTTTCGGGACGCCAAGTCATTAAGTTTGCAGTGTGAAATAAATTAAATGAAATGTGTGCTACAAAAGTAATGTTTTTGCTACAAAAACTGCTACAAGCAGTTCTTTTGTAAGTTTCACCACTGATGATTACATTTTGTCTGTTAATGCATGGAAACATTAGCCACTTGTGCTTTGTTGCCTTTGAAACATTCTCAGATAAAGATATGGTTTAAAGCTGAACTGCATCATTGTTTACTTTTAGGATGCAACACGCATCTCCAATGTTGAACTCGAAGAGCTTCCCGCAGCGCCTATCTGCATTACACTGGGCAAGCCTTTGTGCACCTTTTGGCATGCAGGATACAGCACTACTTTATTTCAATTGTAGGCTACTCTAAAGCTAAGATTTGTACTTGGAGTGGGGTTCGATACAAGGAAAATAGTTTTTCTTCTTATGTTCACAAATCTGGTTCCCTCCATTTTCAATTGTATATAAGTGGCTCTGATAAGAAAGATTTAAATAATTTGATTTTCGAAAAACAAGAAAAAAAAGATGGAAGTGACAGATTATTTCTAAGTTCACAGTTCACCATTTGCATCTCTGGTTTATTTCTATGGTATGTACTACACAACAAGTAATCACCCTGTGCCACCGACCTTATTGAATTCTGAGGATGCTTGCTTTTGTTTATTGGTTGAAGGTAATCAAGATCCTTTTTTTAACAAAGAGATGGACTGGATGACGAAGCAGTTGTCGTTGTCACGAGCCAAAATTTCACCAGCTTCCACATATCCTTGTGATTCTATCCTGATAGCCTGCAGTTATCTGATCTTATTGAACTCTGTCATGCAACCGCATCTGGTAACTGCACTGCCAAATGTTCACACGACACCGAGGGCTGTCTTTGATATAGGGCTTTGCTTGACCTGCATAGGTTATGCAAAAGCGGATCATATATTGTTCCCACCATACAATGCACCTGGAGGTGTCTCCTCTTCCAACGCTTTTTTCGCTCCCCTTCTCTGGTCAATACACAAACTGATATCCATGTGGGGTGGGTGGTGCCATATGATTTAGGTTGTCTTCTATGTTTTGTGTTTTATTTTTAATTCCTGGTAGCAAACCTCCACCGAGAGTGATCCTTTTGTTTGCCGAGTCACTTCTATCAGTACCTGTTTTTTTATGTTTCCTTTGTGACGTATCAACAAGCCAAACCACAATTTTAGTCACAATGGATTTTTATCCTGATTATATTGACGAGTAGGATCACTTGTGGCTCTGTTTTGGTTGTTGGAGAAACATAAAAATCCACACTATGTTTCATGGGAGTTACTTCAGCTCAAGTTCAGGTTCATTACCCTCAAGGGAATTCTCGTGGAATGCATTATATGAGGGGGAAACAAGAATTCGTAGCGGCAATAACAACATAGTAAATAGATTAAGCATTAATTAATTTCACGTACGCATAAACAATTGTTTATGTGTACGTGTAGAACAAAAAACAGCTGTAGAAATTATTTTAGCATTTAACTGCTTCTAGACTTTTCAGGAATGGAAAAAAATGAAATCTAAGTATGTCAATGAAGCCCATTACATGTTACTACAAAACTGCTAAATTTGTTTATCAAAGAACGCACTAGTTTCACACAAAACTTCTATTTAGTTGCGAGATCCTCGGATCCACCATTCAGCGAACCAGCCATGTTTGCAGTGACGTGATTGCTGCGCCAATTGCGCCAAACTGTGTCAAGGGGCTAATCCCGCCACATCATGCTACATTTTGCCAAAATATGGGTAATCTGCGCCAAACCTGCGCAAAAAAAACAATTTCGGTCACCTTTCAAAACCGACACTAAAGTGAGTACCGTAATTGAGCATGCATGAGTTATATGGCGCAAGCGGCCGCCCGACACAAAGTACCCTGCATCAATTATCCATCCGGTCTTGCATGGTTTTCTCGCCGTCTCACGTTCTCGCCGTGTCTTGGGTCTCGTCTAGCGTCTTTCTTTAAAATATTTTCAACGATAGACGCGGGTGTGTGCGGACGCTCCGACGCTTGCATGCCAGGTACCAGCCATGCTGTCATGCTGTGAAACGAAACCTCGTTTTTGCGCGGCAGGAGTTACTTTGTGAGCGGAAGCACTCGCTCCTGAAAGCAACGGCCATGGGAAAACTATATTTTGTCCCTGCCTTCTAGTCACTGTGATCGCGCAACCTTGGGTCTTGCCGTACCTACGTCGCTGCAGATATGGCGCTTTCTAAAATGAAACTAAGTACCACCGCATGTTCATCAACATTCCTTTTCTTGTTTTAATCATACGTTACTAAAAAAAATCTCCCTTTAACTCAACGACTGTTGTGTCGAAGTATTGATTACCTAGGTTTCTCTCGGCGGGCTTTCTTTCGAGAGGTACGTGAAAAATCTGCCGTGAAAGAAAGTTGATGAAGAGAAGTGAGCTAAAGCAAAGAAGGCAATGTCTGCACGCTGAACCCGCACAGCGCGCTTGTTTGTCTCGAGTTCAGTCGTTGCACAAAGCGCTCCAAGAACATTTTGAGTGTGGCTCGCCATGTCTTGCATCGATGCGCTCAGGTTGTTTTGTTTTGTTTTTTTGTCTGTGTTTAGCTTTAACTGCCTTGTTTGCCGGCCTGGCAAGCACGCGCCGCTGACTGTTTTTTGTCATATGCTCGACAGTTACATTTTGCATACAATTTTGGGAATCAGTTGGCGACGGAGCGGAGTGGCTTGGTTTCGGTTTCGATCGAACAGCTGTTGTCTCCGCTCGCGCGACGAAGCGCGCGCAACTGCAAGCCCACCGAAGTTGCCCTCACGTGCTTGCCAACATGATTGCACGACAGAGGTACCAGCCGGGATGCTTGCAATTCATTGTATTATATTTGCTTAATTTGACGAAAATCTTGCACATCGGGAACAAATAAAACGGTGGCAAGTGGTTTTTCGGAATTGCTTGGCAATGCCTACAGCACTGTACTTTTGTGGGATGTAGAAGCAGTAAAAACATAGGCAGCGAGTTCCATCGTCACATCAGAACACAACACAACACAAAGTACCCTTTGTCTGTACAGCACTTAAAACGAATATTTTTATTTCTCTAAGAATACCTGCTCCAAAAGAAACTTTTGCTGCTCTGAAACACTGTCTTGGCTGCTCCAAAAGCCACTTTTGCTGCTCCAAAACACTGTTTGGTTGCTCCAGAGCCACATTTGCTGCTCCAAAACACTGTTTTGGCTGCTCCGAAAGCTGCTCCAAAATCACTTAGGCCAATCGCACCACTATGTTTGCAGGCGTCGGTGACGACATCTGCCTTGTCTCTTTAGTGTCCCTAGTCAGTCCCAAGCGCCGAGGCGGTGCCACTGATAGATCTCTTGTACGCACTTCCAGGCATGGATCAGAAGGTGCCCAGGCGTCCTTCGCCCCAACGTGCTCCTTTATCCCACTTTTCCCTCCCAAGTTTTGGGCAGTTGGGATATCTGACACAGCTTGCTCCCTCGAATTCAACGTCACTTTTGGAGGGAGACGGCTGAGGAAGAAACAGGTACAGAGCCTGAGTAACGGACATGCGTGGCGTGGCGAACGCGGGTAAGAACAACGAAAGAGAGGGTGTTCAACGTCTCAATCAGAGTCACGTGGTTCATGGACGAGCTGCCGTCGAAACAGTAGGAGTTGTGTCAAGGTATCCTGGTCACCAGATAAAAACGACGAACATTAAATTTTTTTTTTGTAATTATTGGAGTTTTAAACATTCTGAAATGTTTCGTGTATGTCCAATAACCTATGGTGCTCTGATGTAACAAATACTCTAACTTGCCTAATTTCTGAGTCCATGCCCCTTTCAAGTAATTTCACTTGGGTTTACAGCTTTCTTAAACCACACTGGCACATGCAGTGCACTTACGTGTAACTCATAGTTTGCAGATATCGGGAGATTTAGTTTGTCATCGCATTCTATTCAGAACCTAACCACATTCCACTTTTTTTTTGTTTTTCTGTTTTTTCAGGTTTCGTAGTTGTTCATATGCACTTGATTGCTCGGGAAGTTCTGATGATTGCCTTCCACATGACAGCTGGACGCGACCCGCTAATTAATTCTCAAGAATAAAGGTATGCACGTGTTTTACTCCCTACTGCATCTCGTGTGCACTTCCCCGACATTTCTTACTAACATGGTGTTCAAGCACCTGTTTATCTCTGGTAGGTGCACTTGGCAGTAACATCTGAAATTAACTTGTGACAGCAGGCTTGAAGAAACTCATTGAATACGGCAACTCTACCTTCGAAGGCATTTTTCAAACTTCCCTTGCTAAAATCGTTTCGTGACATAAGTCACAGGTTGGTTTCAAACTTTAGCGTCTGCCAGAATTAAGCTGAGGTTCCTGCACTGCACTTATGTGTAACTCGTAGTTTGCAGCAATCGAGAGTTTTTTTTGTCATCACATTCTGTTCATAACCTAATCACATTCCACATTTTTTTGTTTTGTTTTCCAGGTTCTGTAGTTCTCCATATGAACTTAATTGCTCAGGAAATTAGAATTTGCTTTCCACGTGAAAGCTGGACGTGGCCCACTAATTATTTCAAGAATAAAGTTATGAACATGTTTTACTTCGTACAGCATCTTAGTGCACTTGCTTGAAATTCCTTACTAACACGGTGTTTAATTATCTCTGGAAGGCACAGTTGGCAGAAACTTCTGAAATTCACTCGTGACAACAGGCTTGAAGAAACTCCTTGGACGCGGCATTTCCGTCTTCAAAGGCATTTTTCGAACTTCTTTTGTTAAAATGGTTTCGTATCATAAGTCACAAGTTGGTTTCACTGTTTAGTGCTCGCCAGAGTTAAGATGAGGCTCCAGCAATGCGCTTACATATAATTCGTCGTTTTGGGAGGTTTATTCTGTCATCGCATTCTGTTCATAACCTAATCACATTCCACATTTTTTTCCAGGTTCTGTAGTTCTTCATATGGACTTGATTGCTCTGAAAGTTAGAGATTGCCTTCCACATGAAAGCTGGACGTAGTACAGTAATTATTTCTCAAGAATGAAGGTATGAACATGTTTCACTTCGTACTGCATCTCACGTGCACTTGCTTGCAATTTCTTACTAAAGCTTAGTCTTGTGCGAATAGTTGATTTTGAGTTCGGAGTGAATAGAGGTATGGGCCGAATATTTTCGATTTGAATATCGAATAGTTTTTCCACGCTTTTTACTATCATCGCGTAATGCTTAGACAAAACCCCAGCTAAACTCGTTAAGGTTGTTCCGCTTGTTCGTTTAGAAGCCAAGTATATTCTATCTATATTTATGAACTGTGACCTCAGAAGTTCTGATGTCTTGGGATGGCAAGTAAACGATGGATTTGACATAAAATAAATCCTATAGAGATGCCCAATTGAGTGAATTTACAAATCTTGCTATATAAAAGAGTATTTCTTTAATTTGAGTTAAAAAATGAAAGCAGCTTACAATTCGCTGTAACGCCGGATTAGAGCGCTGCTCTTGAGGAGGAGGATGGAAGGGTACTGAGAGATAGGATGGAAGGGTACAAAGGGATAGGTGACTCTCTGAGGTCACGTGACCTCAGGGGGTAACCCTCGTGACCCTCGTGAGGGTAACCCTCGTGACCCTCGTGAGGATAACTCTCATAACCCTCGTGACCCTTGTGAGAGTGACCCTCATGAGGGCAACCCTTTCTAGGGTAACTAACTCTCGCAACCTTCGTGAGGGTAACGCTCGTGACCCTCGTGAGTGTAATCCTCGGGAGGATAACCCTCGTAACAATTGTGAGAGTAACCCTCGTAACCCTCACGAGGGTAACCCTCGTGACGTCATTATGGGAAACTTCCCATAATGCAACGCGCGGTTACGGCGACGCCGAAGCCGCTCAAGCCGGAAACAGGCACCTAAGCTGCGCTCTAAAAGAATGAATCGCGCATGAGGAACGCAGGTTGTAAGAGGATCTCTGCCTAACATAGTATACTCTTGCATAACAGTCAGTTTAATTTTGAAACTTTTACTACAAAGTAGATATACACATTCACAAAGCTTCCATTTATTCTCAAATACAGCCGGCACGCGTGCACCATCCCGCTTTCAATGTATGGCTTTTTCCAATTGCGATATTTCTACTTTCCCAAGTATTTACCGTGGCTAGTTATCTTGTTGAGTGCGCTTCTTAAGGAGCACCAATGTAATGCAGAGAAGCCACACCCGCGGAGCTTGCTTTCGCGGGTATTGCTTTTCCGCACTGCAAGGGAGCTCGGTAAAAAGCGCACTCATCGGGACTAGCCCGCCGCAACCAACACTTCGAAAAACACGAATAGTGCAGTTCTTCTCAAAGCGAATATAGAATAGTGTATTATTCGAAACTACTGTTGGAAATTCCGAATATTCGCACAACCCCATTAACACGGTGTTTAATTATTTCTGGGAGGCACAGTTGGCAGTAACTTCTGAAATTAACTCGTGACAACAGGCTTGAAGTAACTCATTGGACGTGGCAATTTTGTCTTCAAAGACATTTTTCGAAATTCCATAGTTAAAATGGTTTCGTATCATAAGTCACAAGTTGGTTTCCCTGTTGATTGCGCGCCAGAGTTAAGCTGAGGCTCCTTCAATGCGCTTACATGTAACTCATAGTTTGCGGAAATTGGGAGATTTATTCTGTCATCACAGTCTGTTCATAACCTAACCACATACCACTTTTTTTTTGGTTTCTTTTCCAGGTTCTGTAATTCTTGATATGGACTTAATTGCTCAGGAAATTAGAGATTGCCTTCCACATGAAAGCTGAACTTGACCCACTAATTATTTCTTAAAAAATAAAGATATGAACATGTTTTACTTGAAACTGTATCTTATGTGCACTTCCTTGACATTTCTAACACAGTGTTTAAGAAACTGTTAATATCTAGGATGCGCAGCTGGCATTAACTCCTGAAACGTAACTTGGGCCCATAGCCTAGTCACATTCCCTGGGCACTAGATATTTAATTTGAATTGTTCCCGCATCAAAAATAAGTTTACGTGTTCTCTGTAACTTGCGGCGGTAGAAAGCTGTAACTCTCAATCACTGAGCTGCACGTCATGCGTGACAACGGGAATGGTTCCGACATTAAAAATTAGCTGGCGTATTGTCCGCACCTTGCAGCAATGGCCAGAGCCTATTGAACTGCTAGCTGCAGTGATTTAACAAAACGGACGTCTCAGTGAACAATAAATATAGCAGTAAAATGCTATATTTATTGTTCACTGAGACGTCCGTTTTGTTAAATCACTGCAGCTAGCAGTTCAATAGGCTCTGGCCATTGCTGCAAGGTGCGGACAATACGCCAGCTAATTTTGTATGTAGGAACGATTCCTGTTGTCGCGCATCACGTACAGCTCAGTGATTCAGATTTACGGTTTTTTGCCGTTGCAAGTTATGGACAACATGCCAGCTAATTTTTGATGCCGGAACAATTCCCGTATCTGTGGATCCCGTGCATGAGAGTTACGGTTTTCTGCCATGCTTCTATGGGTCAAGTTACGGGAAAAAACCGTAGGGCCTCATTACTGTCATGCGTGTAATACCTAGTTAAGGCTGTGACCGTGATGCACGACAACGGAAATTGTACCGGCATCAAAAATTAACTGGCAATTTCTAGTAATTGGACGGGAATTTTTTTACAGTGTACCATTAACGGTTATTATCGGTCATGCTTAATTCATTTCCGAACAAAAGTTGAATATTTCAATTTTTGTTTTCGTACCCCATTAACACACAACTTTACCGATAATGCAAATCTCGCCACGCGCTTTTTTACGATTACAAAAAACGCTGCTATTTTGGCAGCAATATAGCGACATGTAAATATGATTGCATAACCACATAGGCATTTAAAGCTTTCAGAAATGCTACCACTACTAGCTTTTCTCGGATGATAAAAACACGTGAAAATTCGCATCCTTTAAACACATCCTTAAAACAAGTACGCACCAGTAGTACCTTGAACATTACCACACGAATGGAGTACGCAAAATAAAAAATCCGGACGATGTTCGGTATCAAAAATGCTAAGAAAGGACCGCCGGAGTCGAAGATAACAAGCACGACGGCACAAGCGTTTCTCCTGTCTTTAGGGTACCGCCACGACATCGCCGTACGAGTAGATGGGTCTTCTTTGACGTGGTGGTTTATCATCGCGACATACAACGAGAATTTACAGTCGAGGATAGCGCTGCACGCGGAACGACGAGCTTCCACCACGCCGACCACGTCGACGATCACTAACAATGCCATGTTTTTCAGCAGAAAGTACAAACCCCTTCCGACATTTAACGCGCGCGGCCGAGCTCTCCTCGACTTATGATTGGTCTGTCCGATGGTATACACATCACGTTCTTTTATATTTGGTATTTTCTCCGTTTTGCAGCGATGGCTGTTAGGGACCCTTCCCACCAATGAAATGACGTCTCCTGTTGATGTTGTCGTTGTCGTAGTTGTTGGTGTGGCACTTGCTGTTGTTGTTGATGACGCAGTTGGCGATTTAGGGCGTCCGTCGTCGATGTTGTCAAAACCTTGAAAAAGATCGCCCGCCGCGCGCGCGAATTGAACCTGGGTTCACTGCGTGCGAACCGGAGGCGTTACCACTGAGCTACGCCACTTTGTTAGCAAGCCGCTTTAAACTTGGAAGTTGCTAGCACCCTATGCCCGCTACAAGCGCTCTCTGAAAAAAAAAATAGCCGATAGCAAGATGCCGTTCTGCATTGTCAATGCCAAAAGTTCCCTCCTGGAGGCGCGCTTTCACGCGCTCCCGAAACAAAACAAAAAACAACAAAAGCGTTCGGAACAAAATGGCCAGATGTTTATTTTGTTTTTAACGCTTTTGTTCACGCAGCCCACGATGCGTGAACAAGACGTCGATACCCAACGACTCCGCCTTGACTCGTCGCAGCTGTCGCTTTGTCTGGGCCGTGGACTAACACCTTACTGGTCAATTTTCTTTTATTAACCAACTCCAAGTAGGGTCATATGAAGAAATAGCTTGCATTGCCTTCTTGCTCAAACTTATTTTTATGTTAAGCCACTTTGTTGAGCAAAACACTATTCAGCTCTCCAATGGCAGGGTACACATCGCGAAGTTAAACGTTTCTTGAGGTATACATTGTGAAAAAGGGATGTCGTTTTGAACAAAGTGACGTACTTCACAGCCTCTGATTTACCAAAATAAAGTCACGGACGCAAGTGAAATGGTGCGGTTCCTTTCCTGCTTAACTGATGTAACATTTGTACCTGAGATTTGGTGCCACTTTTATATACGTTTATTGTCAATATAAACTGCCCGCAGCAGAATCATCGGATGGTGGGGCCCAAGATTCCTTCGGAGTTCTTGACTTCTAAGACGTAGAATAGTTGCTTCTTGGTGAACCAGCTGTAGCTGTTGTCGAACGTAAATATATCTGAAAGTAAAATAAAATAGCACTAACGATACTTATGCTAAAAGTGATCTATTGATCAAACGTTTTATTTAGGCACAATTAGAATCAATGCAACCGGAGTACGACCATGACTATTATTTGAACATCATGAGCTTCATCGATCATATGCATTTGTCATATACATATATAAAAGATGTTGACTTATACTCGAACATATTTTTTTTCTAAGGAGGGTGACTATCTTAATGCCGTCCTCACTGTGCATCTATGAGACTCGACGGACAGATCGGGTGACAACAGCCATAATAATTTGGCTCTTTACAAAAACAAAAATGTTTTTTTATAAACGTTTTAATTCATGGTTGAATGGAACATTTTGCAGTCCTTTGTTTGGAGGCAGTCATTATTAAAGGCGAAACAAATTTAAGCGCTTATTTAATTTCGGATGTTGCATATTTGATGAACGATTTCGAAACTGAAAACTAAAAAAGCACCCCCCGCCCCCCCTTACCACGGCCATAATGATGCATGGAAAAGTATCATGCACGTTCTGGGCGCTTGGTCATCATCTGGGTAGTGTGGCGTCGACGTAAGTGCGGCACCTCAAATTGCCTGGGCGGTTCAAGCTGGCACACTCCAGGCAAGATACCAGCACTTTAACATTAATAGAATGAAGTTTCACAGCCATCTAGCCGCCTAGGTGGTTCCGAGGCAAAGCACCGGCCTACTAATACTTAGGTCACGGGTTCAAATCTAGGCCGAGGTGCAAGCAATCTGACGGAGGTAGATTTAGAAAAATGGGCCGTGTAACCAATATTTCGGTTGCACATCAAGAGATCTTTAGGGGATCTAAATTAATATCTTGTCTTCCGCTGGAGGGTGCCAGATGTCCTTCAATGATTTTGTAAGAAAAAAACCCCAATAGTGACCAATTGCGCCATCTTGCTAAGTTCACGTATATGGATGTATAAAATATAAATGCAAAAGCGGACTTTATCTTGGCTGTAGGAATATGAAGGGAAAGATAAGTGAAAGAGGAAAGGAGGGGAAGGACGTTTCGACCAAACGGTCTTCTTTAGGTATACTATGAGAGAAGATGAGAGATTAAAATATATATACAATGCATATACTCGTACAAAAGGCGGAGAAAACACGTAACAGATGTGACGTCATGAAGTCAGAGAAGGAGGAGGAAACGTTGTCAAGTAAGATGCAAGAAGTTTGTAAGTCTGTAAGTGGAGGAATGCGGGCGAAGGGAAAGCTTAGGGCACCCAGCGTGACCACCCAAATCATCGACCCAAGAAAGAGGAAGAGAGAGAGAAGATTGGGCGAAATGGGAATGTCTAATATCCGAAAGTTTCTTGTTTAGACCGGAAGGAAATTCCGTCTTTAGGTTAAAAATTACCCTGATGCCCTCCTTTTTGCGTGAGGTGGGTATGTGGTAGCCTGATTTGATTGCGCATACTTGCATGTTGAGTTCGGAATGATTTCTGGAAAAGAAGTGTTTAGATACGTGTGTGGAGAAGTCATGTTTAAGTTGGTCCACTCTTTCTTGTGTGACAAGCCTGCGGTGTTCTCGGAAGCGTTTGTGGTGTCGGTGGTCAGTTTCACCGATATATAATAAGATCGGACAGAGTGTGCAGAAAATAATGTATATCAGATTAGAAGATCTACAGGTGCGATTGTCTGGGTTGCTATTAGCAAATTGGGAGGAGGGCCCCTGTGTGTGCAAGTAAGACATTTCGGGGCGACGCACGGCGTGGTACTGGGCAGGGTTGTAAAGGTTACTTCAAAAATGTACATAAGATACAGTTACAGTTACTCATACGAAAAGGTACTTAGATACTTACCTAGGTACTAGCTTAAAAATGTACCTAGGCACAGGTACAGTTACTTTAAAGATACTTTATATATTTTACCCAAATTCGTCAAAATATATTGGAAGTAAAGGTCTTTATACTAAGGATGCACACAAAAACGAGTTCGATAAATATGCTTTATTGGTGTCAATGTGAGAAATAAGGAAAACCGCATTGATATTGCCGCGAGCGCAGCTGACCGAGCAGGCAGCGCGCTCGTGGCCTAACGGTTATCGCGCGTGCCTTCCACGCAGAAAGCCAGGGTTCGATTCCTGGCCGCGGGGACGCATTTTTGTGAACTCTGACGTAAATGTTCTGGTAAATTCGAGAACCATGTTGCTTGTTCGAGGTCAGAATGTTCTACACTCAGAACCTTCTACGCCGATTCTTCCAGAACCCCACGCGTGTACATAAGGGGCTCCGCGTGGCGAGCCGCAGTCAGTCTCGCCCCAGCGTTCGACTCTGCTCTACGCCGACTTCGACGCCCGCGACGCTCTGTCATTATTTTCTGTACCCTTTTATTTTTGGCACAAGTTCGCCACATTAAACTTTTCTTTCTTCCTGTTTGTTTACTGTTCTTTTGGTCACCACCCGTGACATTTGGTGGAGGTGCTGGGTAGTTGGCAGCAACCTTCGTAGTTCCTCCCGGACGACCTCCCGGATAATTTCGCGGATATCCGTACCAGGAGTGTTTTCTCCGCTAAACAGCGCGCTTGCAGTGACGCTTGGATGCCGCTGGTAGTGGGAAGCGCGCGCTTGGAGGGCGCGCTCGATGTTTGTCGCCTCGGTGACGAAGGCGTCGACGGTTGCCGGCGGGTTGCGGACGAGGCCCCCGAAGATGTCGTCTCTCACCCGTACATGGCGCCACCACGACGTGAACCTCCAGCGCCGCAGTTTTTCCGACGCCAGGAAGATCGGGTGCACGCCCACCCAGAACAAGCAGCGCCACGAAAAACCGACGTGTGGAGGACGGCCGACCGACGCCCGCTGTGCTACCACTGCGGTGAAGCGGACCACATCTACCGACGATGCCCCTACCGCCAGCTGGGCCTACGAGGGTTTGCACCCAACGACCCTCGACCACGTCTCGGAGAGCGACCTCGAGACATCGAAGACTACCTCCGCCGCTCTTCATCTCCCGAGTCAACTCCCCGCCGAGGATTCCGTTCACCCTCCCCCCGACGCTCGCCATCGCCCTTCCGCCGGTCTCGCCGAGACAGCCTGTCTCCCCTGCGTCGCCGGGAAAACTAGGCGCGGCAACGCCTGGAGGTGGCGTTGCCGAAGACGACCGAAGTAAAGAACCTCCAAGAACGACGGAGCGCTCCCACTCTCCCGACGCTGCGAATCGCAACGACGCTCCTGCTTCGGTGTCCAACAACCTCAACGTTATTATCGACGGCCACGACGCATCGGCACTCGTCGACACCGGAGCAGACTACTCCGTTTTGAGTGGGAGGCTCGCTCGCCGCCTTCGCAAAGTCATGACGCCGTGGGATGGACCCCAAATACGAACCGCAGGAGGACATCTCATCACGCCCATCGGAAGGTGCACTGCTCGCGTCGAGATCCACGGCGAGACGTGTCCGGTAAAGTTCGTCGTTCTACAAGACTGCTCCAGAGATGTCATTCTTGGCATGGACTTTCTGTGCGAATACGGCGCCGTCATCGACCTGGGTGAGAACAGATTGACGCTGCGGAAGCCTGTTCCGCCTTCAGAGAAACCCAGAACAGCGTCAGCCGCCGTCCGAGTCGACACCGACCACGTGAACCTGCCGCCGCGATCAAGTGTTGTCGTACCCGTCGTGGCCGATACAGCTACCTGCGGCGAAGTTGTCCTGGAAGGCAACCTTCAATTGCTCCTGGGAAGAGGAATAGGCGTCGCAAGAGGAGTAGCTGAACTTCAGGATGGGCGCACCGTGGTGCTCGTGACGAACTTCCGACAAGAAACGCAACACCTCACGAAAGGTGCCGCTGTGGGCCACGTCGAGGAACTTCGAAACTCCGCCGATATCGCCGCGATCGCTGACGAATCATTGCCACCTCAACAAGACATTGCGCCGCCAGCGCAGCTCGACATCGACCCGAAGCTTCCAGGCCCGAAACGACGACAGCTGATTGACCTCCTCGCCGAATACAGCGACTGCTTCGCGAAGTCGTCGAAGGTGCGCCAAACCGCCGTTGCGAAGCATCGCATCGTTACCGAGGACGACGCGCTTCCTGTGCACCGATCGCCGTACCGAGTCTCCGTAAAAGAAAGGGAGGTCATTCAAGAGCAAGTGCAAGAAATGCTGAACGACGACATCATCCAGCCTTCAAGCAGTCCGTGGGCCTCTCCAGTCGTGCTTGTCAAGAAGAAGGACGGAACTCTTAGGTTCTGCGTGGACTACCGACAGCTGAACGCGGTAACCAAGAAAGACGTCTATCCACTCCCTCGCATCGATGACACGCTAGACCGGCTGCGCCACTCCCGGTACTTTTCATCGATGGATCTGAAGAGCGGTTACTGGCAGATTGAAGTCGACGAACGGGACCGAGAGAAGACCGCTTTCGTCACGCCGGATGGACTGTACGAGTTCAAGGTGATGCCCTTCGGTCTATGCACGGCGCCAGCGACTTTCCAGCGTGTCATGGACACCGTACTGGCAGGACTGAAGTGGCAGAGCTGCCTTGTCTACCTTGACGACGTCGTTGTGTTTTCAAGTGACTTCGACGAGCACTTGCGACGACTCCGAGCTGTCCTCCAAGCCATACAGACTGCACGACTCACACTTAAGCCGTCCAAGTGCCGGTTCGCCTATGACGAACTGAAGTTCCTAGGCCACGTGGTTAGTAATGACGGCGTCCGCCCAGACCCCGAGAAGACTCGCGCCGTTGCGGCATTTCCAGCGCCTTCAGACAAGAAGGCCGTGCGAAGATTCCTTGGACTTTGTGCCTACTATCGACGCTTCGTTCGGGATTTCGCAAGAATTTCCACACCACTCACAAAACTTACGAAGGACGCCGAGAAGTTCGAATGGGCCGAGGAGCAGCAGCACGCATTCGACGAGCTTAAGCAACGGCTCCAGACTCCTCCTGTTCTTGGACACTTCGATCAAGATGCGGAAACCGAGATTCATACGGACGCAAGTAACGAAGGACTTGGCGCGGTGCTGGTTCAAGTGCAAGAAGGCACCGAGCGAGTCATCGCCTACGCAAGTCGGACACTTTCCAAAGCGGAGAGAAATTACTCCACGACTGAAAAAGAATGTCTTGCGGTCGTCTGGGCCATCACGAAGTTTCGCCCGTACTTATACGGGAGCCCTTTCCGCGTTGTCACGGACCACCACTCGCTCTGCTGGCTTGCGAGCCTAAAGGACCCTTCAGGACGTCTCGCTCGATGGAGCCTCCGACTGCAGGAGTTCGACATGACTGTGGTCTACAAGTCAGGCTGCAAGCACAGCGACGCCGATTGCCTGTCCAGAGCCCCTGTCGAGACATCCCCCGGTAGCAGCGACGACGATGACGACGAGTGCTTCCTAGGCGCGGTGAACACCGACGATATGGCGCGACGTCAAAGAGATGATCCCGAGTTGCGCGCACTAATCGAGCACCTCGAAGGACGAGGGGGTACTATCCCCCGTGTCTTCTTGAGAGCCCTGCCGACCTTCGTCCTCCGACAAGGTGTGCTTTACAAGGAGAACTTCGGAGACAGCATCTCGCCGTGGCTGCTTGTAATCCCTGCCGACCTTAGAGATGAGATCTTCCAAGCCTGTCACGACGACCCAACGGCTGGGCACCTTGGCTACAGCAGGACGCTCGCCAGGATTCGGGAAAAATACTACTGGCCAAGGCTACCGAAGACCGTTCACCTCTACACTCGATCATGCCACGAGTGTCAGCGACGAAAGAAACCGCCGACAAAGCCGTCAGGACTTCTGCATCCGATTGCTCCCCCGTCTACGCCGTTCCAGCAGATCGGAATGGATTTACTTGGCCCTTTCCCGCCGTCAACGTCGGGAAACCGCTGGATAATCGTCGCCACAGATTATCTCACACGGTACGCCGAGACGAAAGCCCTTCCATCAGGTACGGCTGTGGAAGTCGCCAAGTTTTTCATCGAGTCCATTGTCCTCCGGCACGGTGCCCCCGAAGTCCTCATTACAGATCGTGGATCATCGTTCATGGCCCAGCTGACGCAAGAGATCCTCCGTCTCAGTGGCACCGGCCACCGTCGAACCACTGCGTACCATCCGCAGACAAATGGACTGACAGAACGGCTAAACAAAACTATCGCCGACATGGTCTCCATGTATGTCGACGTAGAGCACAAGACTTGGGACGAGGTGTTACCCTACGTCACGTTTGCTTACAACACGGCGGTGCAAGAGACGACAGGAGTAACCCCGTTTCAGCTGGTGCATGGCAGAAAAGTAGCGACAATGCTGGACGCGATGTTACCCCACGAACCGGCTGTCGACGGAAGTGACGACGCCCAGGTGGTTGCCCAACGGGCAGAAGAAGTCCGCCAGCTCGCCAGACACCGTATTCAAGCCCAACAACGCGTCGACGCGGGCCGCTACAACCTTCGTCGCAGGGACGTCCATTTCCAGCCCGGAGACAGGGTGTGGGTGTGGACGCCCATCCGTCGCCGTGGCCTCAGTGAGAAATTGCTGAAACGATACTTTGGACCATACAAGGTACTTCGTCGCCTCGGAGAGCTGAACTACGAGGTCATGCCCGACGGAACAAGAACATCATCACGCCGCCCACCACGGCCTGAAGTCGTCCACGTCGTGCGCCTGAAGCCGTACTACGCCCGATAGGACTGTGCACCTGATGCCTTCCCAATGACTCTTTAGTTTACCGTCCTTTTTATTTGCTTTGTTTTGTTTTGTGTTGCATCGGGGCGATGCACTTTTAAAGGGGGGAGTAATGCCGCGAGCGCAGCTGACCGAGCAGGCAGCGCGCTCGTGGCCTAACGGTTATCGCGCGTGCCTTCCACGCAGAAAGCCAGGGTTCGATTCCTGGCCGCGGGGACGCATTTTTGTGAACTCTGACGTAAATGTTCTGGTAAATTCGAGAACCATGTTGCTTGTTCGAGGTCAGAATGTTCTACACTCAGAACCTTCTACGCCGATTCTTCCAGAACCCCACGCGTGTACATAAGGGGCTCCGCGTGGCGAGCCGCAGTCAGTCTCGCCCCAGCGTTCGACTCTGCTCTACGCCGACTTCGACGCCCGCGACGCTCTGTCATTATTTTCTGTACCCTTTTATTTTTGGCACAAGTTCGCCACATTAAACTTTTCTTTCTTCCTTTTTGTTTACTGTTCTTTTGGTCACCACCCGTGACAATATGACCTTTCTAGGACACGCTATCTTTTTCGGTTTCGGTTTGAGATGAAGGAAGCAGGTCGCTACTTTCCCCAAACGGAGTTCCGAAGCGATTCGATAAATTGTTGTCGCTAGAACGGCATCGCTAATTCACCGTTCGCTCAAACGAACACAGCCATTCGCTAAAGTTTCGTTCGATGAAACATTATGGGCGGGGCTTCGTTCGCTAAAACGTCGTTCGATCAAGTTAATGCCTCCCAGGTCGTACCCAACTCACCGTTAATCACGGCACATGGTAGTGTGTTAAAACTTTCGGATTTATAGTTTCTACCATTTTGACGAAGCGAATAGAAAAGTACCTGTAAAAGTAACTTCACTCAGTTACAAGTTACTAGAAAATGTACCTACGATACAGATACAGATATCGAGAAATTAAAGTACCTAGGTTTGTACCTCAGGTACAACAAAAGTACCTAGATACTGATTTCCAGTTACTTTTACCTAGGTACTTTACAACCCTGGTACTGGGGAGCAAAGTCGGAGGTCTTGCGGACCGGTTGCTGCGTACTAGAAGAGAGCGTAAGTTGGGCTGTCGACGATAAGCTAGGGTGAATGATTTAGAAATAAATCTAAAGTCTACGAGATGGGAAGTAAATTCTATGATTAGTTTTCCGAGCCTGGGTATGCAGGAATGGAACGTGAAGATGAGGGGGTTGCACGGTGGTCTAGATCTTGGTTGGGGAAATAGTGCATCGGGCCTCAAAATGTTAGAGGCGCGACTGCTCGCATTCCGCAGAAGGCCGAGTGGGTAACTGCGTTCAACAAAGAAAGCGGTAATTGTCTTAAGCTGATGTCGAAAATTAATGTCGTCACTGAAATGCCTACGGAGGCGGAAGAATTGTGAGAAGGAAATAGAGTTGATTTGGGATCTAGGATGGTTTGAGGAGTATTGAATGTAGCTATGGCTGTCAGTGGATTACGGCGTGAGACGGGGGGTTTTGGGAGAGACGCTGGTCAAGAAAATGTGAGAGAGCCTGTAGTCCTTCGGCGAGAGGAATTACCGTGTAGAGATAGGTGATGTCCATTGTGAAGAGGATAGAGTCGGGAGTCGAGGTCAGATTAAACAGGCGTTGGAATATTATCATAATTTAAGTCTAACCCCGAGACAGGGGAAAAGAAGAAGGACAACACAACACACAACGTCTATGTGTGCTCTGCTGTTCTTCGTATTTTCCAAAGTCTCCGATGTTTGTCTTAAATTATGTTACACCTTCACCAGCTGGTTTGCGCCCAACCTTTTTGTTGGCGGATGTCTGTTGTGTCTTCAACGTAATGGGGCAGGTTTTGTACAACGGGCTCAAGGACAGAATCGACAAAAGTGGATATGATGTATGTGGGGCCGTATATCGCGGACACAATAGGTCCGCCAGGGGATCCAGTTTTGTAAATTTTGGAAAGGAAATAGAATGAGGCTGCGAGGGGATGACGAACGAGTAGGCGATCTGCAGCGGAGGGAAGGAAGTTGGTTTCGATTAGGAGCTTTGCGGTGGGCGCAATTTTGTCTTGGTAGGCGGCGGTGGGGTCGGAAGTAAGGGGTTCGTAGAAATCAGAAACGGAGAGCTGTCGGAGAGCCTCCTCGGAGTAGAGATCACTGCGCCATACCACCACGGCTCCACCTGTGTCGGGTGGCTTGATTAGGAGGTCAATGCTGCTTCGAAGGGATTTTAGAGCAGTAGCTTCTTGTGGGGTGGCGTTGTGGGATTTCTAGATTAGGTTGTTAGATGAGTTAACAAGGATGCCACGCATGCTTTTATTAAATTGTCAGTTTCGAGGTGTTCAGCAGGAGGCGGGATTCAGATACAAGTCTTCGGGGAATGGTTCCAGCCTTTATAAATATCGGTGATTTATTTTCGATAGGGCACTACTAATGTAACATTTTCTATCGCAATAAAATATTTAATTTGCGAATGGCTTCTAAATTAGAAATATAGAAAGCTCTAGGACAGATTTTGCTGGTCCATCGAAAAAGGAATTGATCTCTCACATGTTCCGGGTTCCGAGAGAAGCTGTCCGGATTGGGGAACCTGGTCGCATTTCGCCCTGGAGACCTGCAAAACCTCCTTGGTCTTGGCGATTCCCTTGGGCTTGTGCACCACACCGAAGCCCACGTCGTGACCCTGGGCCGCCTGAAACTTCCAACGCAAAGTGGAGCCAGGACACTCCACGTTCACTGGAATCTCGAGTTTTTGTCCCCGTGCCAAACAACAGAAGATGGCATTAGGATCCGCCGATACTTTCGGACAGTTCTTCATGTAGAGCTGAATAGGCACCTCGCCTCCGGGAGTAATCTGTACAAAAATATTTTTATTTGCGATTTTATTATCATGGGGTCCTGTCCTCATTATACCACCCATATGTTTTTAGAAAGATACATGACACTAGTTTTAACGCATATAAAATTACTGCGTATTTTTTGCGTTTAAAAATATTCATTATTGTAGTGCCCTATCGAACTTAAATATTTACATTTAAAATGCATGAAAATATGATCAATAATTTATCAATAAATTTTGCCTATATTTCACAGTCTTTCACTTGAATGTTAAAAAGGGTTTTTTGCTGCATTTTGAGATAAAGGCAATAAAAACAATGCTTCACAAATTGCATTTCTTGTATCTAAATATTGAAAAAAATTATTTATATTTTTTTCTAATGTACAGAGGATTTTACTGGACTGAACATGCTTCAGAAAGGCCGCTGAAATAAGGCAAAATTGTCTTTTGAATTCTTTTACTGACGAGGTTCTCGTCACAAAACAAATATAAAGAGATATTTTTAAGAATTACTTAACCGAAATATTTAGCTTTTAAGCTGTTCGTCTTGGCTGTAACAATTTAAATATGAAAAGTTTCGTTTGTTAGATGTTAGAAACAATGTTCCGCTCCTGCGCTATTTGGTGGCGAATAGAGACACTTTAGAACCGGCCATAATGGGTAAAAATAGCACGGAGAACTCCACAATTGGCGAGACGTTAGTGCTGGCCACACGTGAACAAAAGATATTGGGTGATTCCAGTATGGCTCGCGGTTCCAAGCATCCCGCTCCCGCAATGGACACTGTCTTGTCGTTGTGGTAGTACCTGCATAGCCCTTGTGCGTCCTTTGTTCGACGATAAAACACCCTTCACACACTAAATTTTAATCCTAATAGATCTAAACAAAATGTTATGGTACTTTTTTATTCCGACATCAGCTATGGCTTATATTTAAGGCAGATTGAAGCTATGACGATCTTGTCAAGTTAAAGATTTGATTGAGGTAAATAGTTAATATATTCTCAAGTCAAAATCTAACCTTCACCTCTACAGTGGTCAATAGCATTTGCGACAGTCCATCGACCTGCCGCGACCGATGGAAGACGACGATGTTACTCGCTGATACGAGCCCAACGGCACGAGAGAATAAACAGAGGGTTTAACCTAAGCTGGGAGTTGGTCACACCATCTCTTCTGTCCTTAACAACGAAAGCGCTGCAGCGTTCACCAATCTTTATATCTGTCCCGCATATTACGGTACACTGATATTTTCTTAGTCATGTGGTGCACACCCAATCACATGCACACGCGCACACATAAGAAGAAACCACTGAAAATTTTCCAAATAAATATAGCTGTGAGTTGGGTAATAAAATAACACGATATAAGTTGATATGAATGCTAGAGAGAACTATTATATTTGGCGCCTCGCCTCTTTACGTTAAAGAAACTTGCACTACTTCTTTAACTGCGCACCTATATAGCACAGGCGAAACTTGTGACTCTATATAAAATTCGAATTAACTTTAGGCAGCCCATATAGCCGATACATGCTCATATTGCCGTTTCTACTAAGTCTTAAAAAGAGTATGTAACACCATGGCCACTAATTCGCCGTGCCATACCACATCGCTGCACTTCTTATCTCCGTTTGGTCCCACAAGGTGTCCTCCCCAGTGCACCGGTAGCTGCGAAGGATTCACGTTCTTGAGGAGTACGGGCTGCCAGCCCTCTGCACCGATTCGCGAAATGTAAGGATCAAAGATTTGCAAACTACAGGAAAACAAAAATAACATATAACAAATTGCACTGCATTTCTGATGAGAACCAAATGTTCATGCAGTTGCAGACTAACGGCGCTCATGTCACAAATAACGAAGACGTCCGCGCAGTCCGCGTTCGGCACCGTCACATACCTTTCGGCCGCGTCGAAGCGGCGGGGCACGGAGAGCGATTGCCAGCGGTGGAGTTCAGATTTCTGATACGACTTTAATAAACACAGAGGTAACAAACCATCACTTGCACGGCCGTTTCCTAATCTTTTCTTGCTTTATTGCACGGGAAAACGCCGGCGGAATGCCGTGTAAAAAGGTAAACAATCATTGGCTGCGGAATGAACAGTCCTAACCTTGCGTCTGCCTCCGGCTTTCCTGTCGTTCTTCCTCTCACGATCACAGCTGTCAGCGCTTACGATTTACCACGCTCCACAGTCCGGCTTTGTATCCCTGATCTACGGGAGGTAGAAGCGTTCGAGCCGTCACAATCCCACGTAAACAACCGACGCACCCGAACAGATCCAACTCGACGACCTGTCCGGCCCGCCGACCTTGCCGACCTCGCGACCTCGCCGCGCAGCCAGGATTGGCAAGTCGGCGAGCGACAGGCGCATTCCTAACGTATAAGCAATAGAAATGATAAAAGTTAGAGGCACTTTATGGGCTCTGCTAGCCGGCTGAATATCGGATGACCATATAGACTCCAAAAACGTCCGTGGGTTCGCATTCCTGCACAACACGGAGAGATTCAGTCACGGCAAAAAATAGAATAAACTTAGTTTATGACGTAGCTCAGAACACGATTAGAACAAAAAATGCGGTATGCGTAAAGACAATTAGCATAAAGGTGCACTGGCTCACTGTCCCTGAGCACTATACACTTCTCACGTCTAATTGTATTTTGATATTTGTGATTTGCTGGGATTCCTATTTTGTTCACAGATATTGGCTGCCTTCGTGTTTTGAAGGAAAGTGCACTTGCATTCATTTTTACGTGTAGCGCCAGTATCTCGCGATTGGGAAACCGATTTTCTGCAGCATTCATCAGAGACAAGCCTCCAAGAAGATTAGTCTCGAGGGTGTTTTGCAGTAGGTTCAGTGCTGTCTTGTCATGCGTGTTTTTATAATGCTCCTTTAACCTGTAACATCAGTTAAAGGAATATTAAATGTCTCGTCAATAAAGCCTCTGCTGCTGCTCATAATATTTTCTACGTCTGAAACACCATAGTTTCTTGATTGTATTCGAGCCTTTCACGTTTTGAATTTTTGTGGCTGATATGAAATGGGGCCGTATGATAATTTGTAAATGTATATGAGCATGAAAGGATTGCTGCACTGACATCCGTGTAATGGCTATTTCTAATTATGCGACAGAAACATGTGCTTACCACGTGTAAAAATCTCTATCTTCTTTGTTGTTCTGTCCGTGAAAAACGGCCGGATAAGCCTCCAGAACACTGGAAAGAAGCTGGGAGCTGTTGAAAAATTGCTGTGAAAATTTAGTGTGAACTTGCACATAGAACATATTATTCAACAATTTGGTTGTATGTGCGGAAGGTTAGACGTACTAATGCTGTACGCACTCTGATGTTAACTTTAGTAACATTAAAGGTTGTTTCATATGCTGCGATTCTCGTCCGAAATCGGTGCGATTTCCAGTAAATGTGCGAATACAATCGCAGCTGCACTGTCGCAGCGGCTCTGCGACTGGTTTCCACCAAGTTGGTATTTTGACAGAGAGTCGGTGCGATCGCTTTCTCGTCAACCAGCCGTTCATAAGCCAGGTTTCATCCGCGATAGCTGCGTATTCGAAAATAAATTGACACCTAAAAGCTTTTGATTTAATGCTTAATTATTAGAAATTCCTAGTTACATATTGTATTCGTAAAACATTTGTGTTTATTAAGACGTTTTTGTTGTATTTTAGACAAAGTCAAACGCGTCGCGTCCGTGTCCTCTGCAACTAACCTTGCGTAGAAGAGCCGGCTGCGCCGACAGAAATCGCGCGGTTGTTGGAGCATGTGAAACCAAACGTAGCGATCGCACTCGCTGCGTCGGCTGTCGCACCGATTTTTTGCGCACAGTCGCTGCATGTGAAACAGGCTTACTGTGTGACGCTACGAAAAGTTGTATGCATTGCGCTTTCCTATTTTTCACAGTGTACGAGACAGGGGTTCTCGCTGTGGAAATGCCACAAAGGGAACGCCAGAATCGTACTTTCATGACCTCAGCAGCAAACTTAAAAAAAAAAAAAAGATTAAAACGTTAGATGTTTAGTGAGCATAAGGTCAGTCTGACATAGTAGACGTTTTCTCTTTGACGATGAGAAATTAATCAAATTCCGTACGACGGATAGCCTGGGGTCTTTAACTTGCATTGGCCAATGCTATATTGTATGACTGCACGCCTGCACGATTCGAATTCAGACCGAAAGGGACAGGGGGAGGGCTGTTTAGCACCCATTTCTCTAAATGTTTTGCATGGAGTCCGCATTCAAAATATTTCACTGTGTATATGAGAAACGGCCCCCTCATAAAACGTTGACCAACTTCTCCTGAACAAAAACATCTTGCTTACGATCTTGGGATGCGTACTAGAGAGTCACCAATCGGCGACGAAGAGGAGTTTGTTCCAAGATTCATTTTCTGTACATGTCTTTTCTCTCGGTTATATTGAAGCTACTCTCCCCATTGACTTTATTTTATTTTGTTTTTGTATTCTTTCTCGTCCTGCTGATTACCAAAAGGAGAAAGCTAGATTGCCGATGTTCTCAAGGATACAAAGGTTGTCTCTTACCGTTCCCCAGCGTTCATGCAGAAAACGCAAAACTCAAACTTGACAAATCAAAATACCAGTGCTCACGTACTGGCAAGCTATTTACCGTTGATGAAAAGACATCGCTCAAGTAATTCAGGGTAGTAGTTCTCGTAGACAACCACGAGAAGTCGCATAAACTCGATCACTGCACAGATACGGTTAGGGTGAATGTATGCCAGACATCATATTGCAAAATAAAATAAAAATTATTTTGCCCTACCTTGAAAACAATAGACCTGTTTGAGACTGAAATTCTCGTAGTCGGACACAACGGTGAAGGTATCCACGGGTTTTCCTAACTAGGGACATAATAATGAGGTTAAGGTTAGGATGTTATTTCTGCAAATCAAATTCAACGTTCGTTTAGCATCATAATTATCGTTTCAGTTTATGCCTCTTGGGTAATATTTTCTATAATTGTTATTACAGAGCATTCCTCCCTGAAAAGAAGAACCCCGATTCATTGGACATATAGTCGGCGACAAGTTAAAAACCCAATGCATGCTTCGCCGCGACAGCGATCATTCTGCATTTGGTAACACTTCGTCGCATGCACATCCACAGCCCGGCAAAAGGCAACGAGCGCCTGCTAGATGCGTAGCGTCTACACGGGTTTTAGTTTGTCACAGATATTTCTAGAAGGGTTAATTATATTAGTTTTAAGGGTTTATCAGGGCGTAAGAGTATATAAGCCATTTTTGTCAGGAACCCCCTTACATCTTTTTGTCTTGTTAAATTTTTGTATTTGTTCTACTTTTTGTGTTACGTTTTGTACTTCCCCCTCCCTCCCTAATGCCCTCGGGCCCTGAGTGTACTGAAATAAATAAATGAATAAATAAATATCAGTAAAGAGGGCATATCAGTAAAGAAGTCCCAAAGTGAAGTGCTTGCAAGAACTTGTGTCAGTTTCGCGAGTTTCAAGATATCGTCCGTTATTACACTAATACTAACAGTACGCTTCAAGATGTGTTTGTAACACAGAAAGGTATATTAGCACAATTGAATACAAATAGAGCGAAGATAGGTGTCAATACACAAACCACAGGAATAGGCCATGCACGTAAGCTGGAGAGGAAGAAGCGGTCTAGAGACCTGGGAGAAACATTTTCTAAAGCGGCGTGCAAGGTTCGGAATTACGGCGATAAATCATTTTAAAGATATGATGAAGAATGTGCCGGGATTGTTTTCCTGTATCGTTTTTTACTTTCCGAAATGAGCACTGCCTTATTAGCATACCTCGACAAAACTCACTCATGAGTGTACTCACTCACCTTCACCGATCAGGCGTCAGGTGAGTGTAAGTGAGCTCATAAGCCTCTAAAACTCCTCAGTTTGAGTTTGAGTGAGGGTCGTGAGTTCAGTGAGTCCATTAGTTCAGTGAGTTCGTGAGTTAGGTGAGTTTATGAGTTAGTTGAGTTCATGAGTTCAATAAGTTCATGAGTTCGATGAACTCATGAGTTCGGTTAGTGGCGTGAGTTCGTGAGTTCGGCGAGTTCATGAGTTAGCTGAGGGGCGTGAGTTTATGGGGTAGGTGAGTGCATGAGTTCGGTGAGGGACGTGAGTTTGTGAGTTCCATGAGTTCGTTAGTTCGGTGATGGGCATGAGTTCATGAGTTTTGTGAGGGGCGTGAGTTCGTGATGTCGGTGAGTTTATGAGTTTATGAGTTTGGCGAGGCATAAGGTACATGAGGGGCCATGGGTTTGATGATGGTTTTTGGGGGTGACTTCGAGGAAGGGCGGGGCATGTGACTTCTCCGTATATCTCCGGGGAAGTTGAATCGACGCTCGCTTCGCAATGGCGCTGTTAGCTCGTTCGTCTGGTCCTCTACGAGTGATGGGAAAGGCAGAATTCCCTATTGATTTATCTGCGCTCTTTGCCTCCGGCTCGCTTCGCGCCGGCTTGAAGTGGTATTTTACCACTGGTCACTGTCTCGTAACGGGGTGGCGAGAGGGACGGGGGCTCTACTGCTTGCCTCTGCTGCTCTCGTGTACACTGCAAGGCACCGATATGCGCGCGGCGTTGTGTTCTTTCATGAATGAGGCAAACGGGCGCTACGCCGGTACGCATGAAAGCAGACGCTGCTATTTCGAGTGCACTCATTTCATACACGGTCGCTAATTTTGAAGCCAACATTAAAAGGATGTCGGATGAGAACTGTCACAATTGACCGGTGTACTTATTTGTTCAAGTCGCAGCCAGGAGTTCTGTAAAAAGAGTACACATCCACGTCTTCCTGCTCGAGTACACCGGAAACGCCCACCTTGTTCGCCATTGGTTTTAAAGGCTGCTACATTTATTTCGTAGGATATAAAAGTTTATTCGATTGTGAATTGTTATAGAAAAATTGCAGACGATAAGTTTCTAGATTACATTCAAAGAAATAAAAAAATTCACTTTCACTTAATATTGGCGATAACAAATCGACATTCTAGCATGCTATCTGACTCCACGTTAGTCGCGCAAAAGGGGTTTATTGAGCATGGTAGGAATACTGGTTGCCCCCGAAAACGTTTCACGTGCCGGAGAAGGGTCTTCTCACTAGCTCCATTAGTATTTAGATACTAGTTATGATTCATTATATACTATCATTTATCAACCGGTACAGCTCCCGCCGGTGCACGTCCCTGTCGCTTACGAGTAGGGCTATTTGTCTTTTTAGCAACATGAGTTATAATCATACGAGTAAATAACGAGAGAAAGTGTAAGATCAGAACCTAAGTCATTAAATATATTTTATATGCGTGTATTCACTCGCATGCACTGAAGCAGCCTTCTCTGCGCGACGAAATTGAGTGCCCCATTGTTTATTTATTTATTTTATATATAGAAAATAAAATCTTTAAGAATTCTGAATAGTTTATAATTTGTTTACCGCGCACTTCCCTTCCTCAAATATAGCGTGAATAACCGAATTAGGCTATCAAAAGTTAGAAGTGAAGCAATTTGACTATCGAAGTTAAAATAACTTGATCCTAAACCAGTAGGCCGTTTAGTCATTAAATTAATAACGATATTGAACTTTCCATTCGTCAAAAACTAATAAATGATTTTAATAGAAAACAGAAATTAGTGCATGTAGTTTGTAAATATTTGTATTAAAAATATCGACAAGTTTGAACACAAACATGCATTGTCTGAGCAACAAGCATACCAAAGGCACTTGACACCGATCACGACTTTATGTCAAGATTCATAAAGTATTTCATTTTGCGAGTCGCAGAGTCGCTAGATTAAAACGTTCCAGTTTTAATTGGCATGTGTGGTGGAACAAAAAACGAGAGACACAATAAAAAATATGCAATAATATTGTACGCACAAAGGTCTTTGATCACATCTTCCAGAAAACAATTTATCCACCAGGTAGTTTTTTATGTAAAATAGTTTCTGTGAACGACAATAAATAAAAGGCAGACCGTTCCAAATATTTCTACTCGACAACGAATTGCCGAGCAAACCGTCCTATCATAAAGGAAAAGTTTGCAATATGCTATGCAGAAACAAAATACGCACCACGGTGGTGCGTGTTGGAATAATAATAATAATAATAATAATAATAATTCACGCCTGAATAAACAGCGATTGAGACGCTCGCTTCATACTTGCACGAAGTTGTAAAGATTGCCTGAAACAAACAGTGGACGCATTAAAGAATACTTCTTTACATGGCTCGCGATGATGCGCCCGTGTATCCCAACAAAGCGCGCCTTCCTCGAGCGCTCGGCCGGTCCGCCGAAGGAGTCAAAGCGGATCAAACTAAAAGACAAAACATTTCTTCTCTCGGGGACGTGAGGGCTATCGCCGAGCGGTGGAAGACGGCACCAACCGTGGTCGAAGTTGTAAAAGCCGCGCAACCAGCGCGCAACATGAGCGCCAGCGCCGCGACTGCGCTGAGTGCGATAACTACTTTTTAGTGAGTGAGGTCTGTGAGTGTGTGAGATCATGAGTTCGATGAGTGGCGTGAGTTCGTGAGTTCAGTGAGTTCATGGGTTTGGTGAGTTCATGAGTTCTGTGAGGGACTTGAGTTCAAGCGTTTGGTGAGTTCCTGCGTTCGATGAGTTTATGAGTTCGGTGAGGGGGATGAGTTTGTGAGCTCGGTAAGGGGCGTGAGTTCGTGAGTTTGGTGAGTTCATGAGTTCGGCGAGTTCATGAGTTCAGTGAGGGGCCTGAGTTCGTGACTTCGGTGAGTTCATATGTTTATAAGTTCATGAGTGAGGGCATGAAGGTGAGTGCGCCCGTGAGGCTGAGAGTGAGTGAGTTTCGAACTTTTTTTTTTAATTTTGAGGCAGTTGTGAGTGAGAATTCGACCAAAAATGACGACCTCTGCTTATAGGCGCTGGGCAGGGTTCCAGAGCGCGCCACCGTCGGTTGATCATCCCTGCTACCGTGGCCAAATGAAGCTACACGAGGGCAGCTAAAACGGCAGTGCCGCCGGCGTACCCATGCGAAATTAAGTTATTACCAACTCTGAGCGTTGCCTTGTCGCGCACTACACTGCCGACTGTTATCAAAATGTATCAAACGTTAAATATATTAATGTGTGTGTGACATTGTGTTTGTGTGGCTCTAACTTTTTGGCGTTTTAGTGGGTGCCTTCTTCGGTAGGTTCTTCGATAGGTTCAGAGATCCCAAAACGGGAACTAGCAAAAAAAATTTAACGTCTTGATATTACGGCCAAATTTAAGTGAAGCAAGCAGACAAAGGCAGTATTTCTTTTACGTTGTTTGAGCGCGAATTAAAATATAAAAGCGAAGACTTTGTCGAGCTTCCCGCCTCTACAAAAGCGGAACTGAAAGCGCCCTCACCCTCACATCACCTTTTTTTTTCCAAGTTATTTCTCCCCACATGAATATCTGACCTCATTTTAGGGACGGGTATCAGAATGTTTCTCGTCCCCTCGTCGTCGTGTTGAAGACGATTGTGATGTCTAAGGAATGTGTTTCTCCTACAAGATAAATTGGATTGTGTCCTACGCAGTTGCTCGTCGCAAGTTGATGCTTGTTGTCGTCGATTAAATCTGCTGTTCTCTTTTACATAGAACACAAATGAACGCAGCATGGATAACTTTTCCTCGTGAAGTAAGTGCATTTCTTTTAGTAGATTTCTCTCGCAGCGAAGACGAAGTTAAAACCGCAGAGACATGGGTCGAAATAGAGCAACCACCTCGAGCAGCTGCGCGATGACACTAAAAGCGCAAACGACCATCTTCTCTCGAACCAGCGAAGCAGAGAAGATGCTCACTTCGGTTATCGCTAATTACGATTAAACGTTCAAAAAAAAGTGAAAGCCGTTTACAACTCCCTGTAACGCCGAACTGGAGCGCAGCTCTTGAGGAGGAGGGAAGGGTACTGAGGGTAGGGTATAGCCCTCCTCCTCCCCTCAATCCTCAATCTGCTCCGGGGGGTCACGTGACCTCGGGGGGGAGGGGGGGGGGTCACGTGGCTGGGGGGGTCACGTGACCTGGGGGGTCACGTGACCCCGGGGGGGGGGGGGGGGGCTCGCGCGGTGCATTATGGGACATTTCCCATAATGCATCGCGCGGTTACGCCGACGCCGACGGCGACGCCGCTCAAGCCGGAAACGGGCGCCTAAGAGCTGCGCTCTAAAAACCTCGTTCGATCAAGATCTGTCCTCGGAGTAGGGAGCAGTGGGAGCGTCAAAGGACAGATCTGGTTCTATAGAGTCATCACATCGGATCCAAGGACAAAGCCGGGCTTCAGGCACATTAATTCTAAATATTGAGTCAAATAGCACTTTTAAAAATCCACCTCATGTCAAGCAATGTGACCACAATGATTTTTTTACACGTTTTACGGCATGTATTCATCTCATACGGCGTTGTATTTTCCATGACCTTGACGGGAACCTGCAGAGCTTCACGCCTGCTAAGCTTCCGGGGTTGCGACAGTCCGGTACGCAACAGTGCCTACAGCTTCGACGTTAGGTATTCTGCGTCATCCGACAGCAAAGTTAAAAATAAAATTTCAAAAACGTGCCAATCGACACCTTGAGAGTGCTGCGTCGTAAACAAGCAGCAAGCAGGCTGCTTGTTCACGCATCACAGAGAAAGCAAGCGAGCTGAAACGAGCAAGCAGGCTGGCGAAAGGGCCTTCCCAGTGTTGCAAATATTTTGGGCTAGATGGCGCGACGTGTCACACCGTACGTGATTGCCCTGAGGCTATTAGTCGTTCATTGAACATTCGTTTACTTAATATGTTGGAAATCAAGTGGCGATAATTTAAAACTAATTAACTTTTATAACTTTTATAACTTTTATACGCGGCAGGAATCATCAGTTTTAACCAAACTCTTGACACAAATCTTCAAATATAGTATTGCATACAGCCCGTTAATAGTTTAGGTTCTTTTATCCTATACAAAAATATAAGGAATAAGTATAGTTTACAGCGGTTTTTATCAAGTCATGACCTAGGCTAAAGGCCCGTTCACACACTTGCGACCGAGTACGACCGAGAAGAGACCAGATCTGTTAGAACTTCTTAAAATTTCATTCTGGCGCCGTCTATGCGGTGATCGTGGAACTGCATTTCACAAGAGCGACGGTTTTGCGGCGTTTCCGAGGTCAAATGTGCGGAATACTTATGAGAAAGGCTCGTTTATAACGTTTCCAAAAGTTTTTCGAGCCAAGAAAGAAAGAATAATGCGCGAGAGAAATAGAAAATATGCCGGACCGTCAAGTTTACACTGCAACTCGATAGATGGCGCCACTGTGTCCTCTCGTTTTCAGAGGTTTAAGAGGTCGCAAGGAACCAAGATTTAAGAGGTCGCAAGAGTGTGAACGAGCCTTAACAATTACGAAAAACTAAACGGGGGGAAATCGTTATTGAGTCGACCGTCCATACTCGTCAGGTACCCTATGTTCACCAAGTCTACTCCATCCCGTTTGGCGTGCATTCCGCAAGAACATAACATGCTACATCACGTAAAATCCCTTGAGAGTTCAACCTCAGCCCCAAAGCGGTGTTTATGTTAGTGCCAGTTTAAGCTGGCCTCTATTTTCAAGAAAGTTAACAACCTTGTTCTAATGCCTATATATTATGCAAAAACGTAACTGGCTGTGTCTCCTCCAGCAAGGAACGTGTTATTTTCTCTCATCGCAATCAGCCATTTACATGGGGTAAACTTGGCACCACCTCAACGAAAACTACCGGGTACACGCGAATGAAGTGAAGATCGCAGTCATGAGCGCGACGGGGATTGGTGACTCTTTTATTTTGCTGCGTGCTTGAGAACGCGGATACGTTGGCCCTGTACTACCAGGTCAAGGGCCGTTCAAACTGAGCTAATACGCGTAGGCGTGCCGGAAGACGAAAACAAAAATTGCATTCCGTTCTGCGAATGAACCGAAATTTCAACTTTTAGTTTGGGAGGCCTCCCGGAGGACGCTACATTCCTCATTTGACGCACGGGTGGAATCCGCACGGTCGCTTAGCACGACGTGACCTTCAGTCTTTATATCCTTCTACCTTATCCCCCCCCCCCCCCCCACCAAATGGCGGTTCCCGCTAAAGCAGATCGTAATCAAACCCCAACTGTGAATCCGGTTGCCGGAAGTCGTACGACGTCACAGGAACCTCGGAGGCCACCGCGAGAATCTTGTCGGATTCCGGAGTACGTAGGCGTATTACGTGTCGGTTTAGACCGCCCTTTAATCAGCAGGCTAAGGTTTAAGCGCGAAAGCAATGTTCTTGGAACGTTCCATCAAATTGTAGCAATGCCCTTGGCTTTGCTCACAATTTATTTACAATATTTACAAGAAGAATTAGAAGGGCTGCGTAGCTGCTGTTCAGGACCCGTCGAGCTCGTGCTGGTTTTCTCGCGCTTCCTCTTTTCTCGACCGGGTACGTCGTCTTTGTTCCTGTTGCTGAAGCTACAGATACGCCCCCCCCCCCTCCCCCGTAGCGAAGAGGTCTAGAAGGCAAGCGATTTGTTCACCAGGCTTCGTTTTAAATGCACCCGCTGCACCGAGTCAGTGTTTATTTTGTTAGGGATGTTCGAGATGAGCAGCTTTCAATTCTGTTGAGAAAGACGGTGTCCTCTCGTCCATTTATGAGCATGGTGAAGTGTTTGATGTCCCGCTGTGAAACTTTAAACTGCCCTTCACATGGATTTTGAATCGGTTTCTTCACGGCGTTGGTACGAATAAAGACATCAGTGCAGTGTGAGAGTTTCAGACTGAGAAATACCTTACACGCGTTACGTTGGCGCGCAGGCGTAGGTCGTAGATTCTCAAATGATGCACGTAAGCGGCTGGCGTAATCTTGAGCGTTTGCGTTTCGGTGCAATCCAAGGGTATAAGAAACTCCCCAAGGATACAGAGAGGCATGCCGTACACCATCTGAGCTGTGCTGCATCCAAGGGCGTTTTTCAATGAAGTACGAATCCCAAGCATGGTGAGGGGTAATGTCTCGGTTTGTTGCGCAGCTGTACCTTTGGTCTTCAAAGATTCCTTAAGTTGTATGTGGAACCGGTCCACCATTCCCTTGTATATGAAGTGGTACGATGTCGTCCGGATGTTTTTCGTACCGAGGAGACGCGAAAGGTTTGGAATACGTGGAGACTCGAATTGTCTTCCTCGGTCCGTTGCGATGGTTATTGGTAGATCGAAACGACTAACTAACATGTTGACGAAGGCTCGAGTTAAACTTTCTGCAGTTATAGATTTGATCGGAGTTGCCTCTGGCCACCGCGTGAGGCGGTCAATGCAGGTTAATGTGTATTTGTAGTCGTCTGCCGGTGGTAGGGGTCCTATTATAGTCAAGGTGGATATTGATGAAGCGACCGTCTGGAGGTGAAAACTTTCCGAGAGGTTTAGACGTGTGTCGAGTGAGTTTAGCGCGTTGGCATTAATGCAATCGCGCGACCATCTGCGGAAATCGGAGTTCATCATGGGCCATATGAATCGAGCGCAGATGAAGCGTTGTGTGCCTCAAATTTCCGGGCGCTAAAGGAAATGCAACTCCTGGAAAATTAATTTCCAGGAGTTGCATAAACTTTTCAGGGACGTGTGGTCTAGGTAGACCTGTTGATGCATCGCACACCAACGTATAAGCGCAGTCCGGAATATTCACGTCTTGCAGCTTGAGCGACGTCGTGGTTTCTCGCAGATGTTGAAGGGTCGTGTCTATGCTCTGTTCTTTCGCCAGATCTCCGTAGTTCATAGCGCTTCGCTCTGTACAGCATGTGTTCACACCAACGCTGGAGACTGCGTCTGCCGCTGTGTTTTCTTTTCTGGGTACGAAACGAATGTCCGTCGTGTACTCCGTGATGTAATCCATTTGAATAATACCTTTGCGTGTGGACTTCGCTGTTTTATATTAAGGCGTACGCCAATGGCTTGTGATCTGTCGTCACAAGAAATGGTCGTCACTCAAGATAGCAGTGAAAGTTGTGGATGGCTATGAAGACGCCTAGTAATTATCTTCCGAAAGTACTATAACGGCACGTGGTGGGTGATAGCTTTTTTAAGGAGAATGCTACAGGCATACATGTTCCGTTAGTGGTTTGCTGAAGGACAGCTCCGACGGCAGAGTTTGATGCGTCTACCATGACCGATGTTGCCGCTCCAGGAAGTGGGTGTGTCAGCAGCGTATTTGTTTCAAGCTCCTTGTTGATGGTGGAGAATGCTGTTTTAGCAGATGTCGACCAAGTTAGAACGGTGCTCTTGCTTGGATTTTCTTGCATGATGTTATGCAAAGGCTAGAGGATGGTAGCACACTTAGGAACAAAGCATCTGTAAACGTTTATGAGCCTGAGAAACTCTCGGAGCTTCCTTGTTGTTTGAGATTGTGGGAGCTTGCGAATGGCGTCCACTCGTTGTGGTAGAAGACCTATGCCTGGACCGTCGACGCGGTGACCCACTAAATTCAGGCCTTCAACGCCGAAGGTGCATTTTTTTTGCGTTCACGACCAATCCAAAGTCTCGGAGGCGGGCGAAGAACTGACTCAGGTGTTCTGAGTGGTCTTTCTGGTTCTCTCTGAAAACTAGGATGCCGCCATGTATGCAAAAGTGAAGGTCAGTCCACGTAGGACTCGGTCAAAAAACCTTTGAAAGGTCTGCGCCGCATTGCGGATACCAAACAAATTAAGATCTACTCGAGCATGCCAAATGGGGTCACAATGGCGGTCTTTGGTACATCAGCCGGCTTCAGAGGAATTTGATGTTAGGCTTTCATCAGATCCGCCTTGCTGAAGATGGTTGCTCCTTGCAAGGCACCGGTGAAATCTTGTACGTGGGGAATCGGGTAGCTGACGGGGACGGGGTCGAGGGCCCTGTAGTCCCCGCATGGACGCCAGTCGCCGTTCCGCTTTGGTTCCCTGTGTAGAGCAGAAGACCAGGAGCTGGAGGAAGGCCGGCCATAGCCCAGCTCTAGCATATGCTCAAACTCCTGCTCCGCTATACTTCGTCTCACCCTACGATGGACTAAAGGCCTAAGCTGCGGCCGCCAGGTTCAATCACGACCCAGTTCTGGGAACGCTTAGGTCTGACGTGCGTATCAGTGATTACGGATGGGCGAATAATGCTTCGAATCCAGTTGAGCTGTCATTTATAGCTTTGGCACTACAAAGAAAGCCGGTATATTGTGTCTTTCTTTGCACTGTGGAATCTATGAATGACGCAGCGCTATCGGATTCGTATCACTACTCGCACGTCTCTATCGGTGATTCGAGACGCGGGCAGCTGATACGTGCGTCGGAATAAAATAGCACATGGTTTCTAAGTGGCTCGTGATCGGACCTTGCGGCCCGCAGCTTTGGCCTTTAGTCCATCGTAGGGTGAGACGAAGTATATACGCAGGCGATCTGGTGCGAGGCGTCGTTGTCGGGAAAGCACAGGGCTCCCATCGTCTCTATGTGGGGGGTCAAAGTGTGTTTACCAGTGTGTTCGTTGATGATAGACGAAACGCGTGGAAAAAATCTTCAAGAATTCCTTTCCATTAAGAGATGGGCTCCAATTGAAGGATGCAGAGTGCCTCTTGGATGAGCTGTGCCGATACGCCCTGCACATTGAGATGAGTCTCCGTGCCATGGAGGAGCTTTCGTCTGACGCATACAGTGTGTGCGAAGTGTCGCAGAAAGTCAGCTCCTACGATAAGCCGGCGAACCTCAACGATTAAAAATATTCGGCGAAACCTCCGCCGGAAGCCTATGTCTAGTGTGATGGCTTTTTGGCCGTATATCTTGATTGGTGTCCCATTAACCGCTTGTAGTGGCATAGTATCTTGACGATGCCTTCGATCTTCCAACGTAGAAAGTACGACGCAAATTTCGGCCCCCGTGTCTACCAGGTAGCGGATTTGGTAGCTCGCTCAGTCACATAAAAAAGACGGCTTGACTCTAGGCATGCCACATCGACCGCCTCTATTCTGCAACCCTAACGTCTCCCACGTAGGTACATGGCTGTTGGCATTTCTTGACGCCGTCACCATGGTAGTAGTGGTATTAGCGAACCTTTCGTTTGGCAGTATTTTGTGAGCAGCTTCAGCGGCGTCCATTGTTCGCTCTCGTGGAGCCTTAGGGGCGGGAGCGACTAGTGCGGAGATCCTTCAGTCCTCCCATGAGTTGGTTAAATCTTTTTTCTTTTTTTTTTGCCAGTGACAAGAACGGTTGTGCAGCGTATTTTCCAGTCTTATTGGCCCGGACAACTGAGATGATTGGAAAGCCCGCGTGAATTATTTCATCGGCCATTTGTTCCAACGTCGTGGTTGAATCGTTAGTAGACGTGCTCAATATTATTCAGACTTAGTTTGGCAGTGTCTGAAGGCAAAACATCTCGGAGAATCGTTGTGCTGATGTTGGGTGCCTTATCTCCCAGGAGCTACTACATGCATCGGTTTATTGTCAACAAGCTCCTCAGCCGTCAGGAGTTGTTGAAGCCGGCGGTGCTCTCCGGCGGATCAGTTCAGTCTTCAAGTGTTCATATTGCTCTTCCTGTGGTGGAGCGCGAAGGACGTCTCGGACTACCGCTGCCTATGACGTGGCAGTGCGGAAACGACGTGGTCAAACTTCGACAAAGACGATATAACTTTGCGCTTTGGAAATATTGATTCGATGGTGAGAAACCAGACTTCTGAGTTCGCCGCCCGAAATTCCAACGACCTGAAGCTGACGGCCCACCGGTGAAGGGAAGTCACGAGGTGCGAAGATGACCTTGTTTGGAGATCCAGGTCACCCCTTGTAGCATTGCCCTTGGCTTTGCTCACAATTTATTTACGTTATTTACAAGGCGAATCAAAGGAGCTGCGTAGCTGCTGTTCCGACCAGTACGTTGTCTTTGTATGGCTGTTGCTGCCGCTATAAACATATCCTACGAGCGGCAAAGTACTCCTCAGTTTTCTTTGTCCGGAACATAGACCTAGTCTTAGTCACTCGAGAACCTTGAAGATGACGAGCAACGTCATGCGTTTCTGTGCGGAGAGCAAGTCGTCTGCTTCTAGCGCAGGAGTCGCGGAGACGTCAAAACGATGCGGAGCTCTGATTGGTTTAGATTGAAAGGATAGTGGGTAGACCTCAAGGCTAGAAGCTTTGAGGTCTACGCACTATTTTCTTTTCAATCAGCCAATAAGAGCTCGGCGTTCTGACATCATCGCAACCTCTGTGCAAGAAGCAGTCGAACTTACGCTCCGCATTTTCTCATGTGTTTATCTCAAGATGTATTCTTTCAGCCCTCATCGCCGTCTTTTTTTTTTCTATCTCTTTCTCCTTGTGCTACGGGTTATTTAGGTTGCGGGTTTTCAATAAATGTTTGTTGCTGGCTGTAAGTAGTTGTCCCGTCACCTGCAATTGCACCCCTTGGTGCGTAAAGAATTTGTACAGACAACCTTATCTCGCTAATAACATGAAGTTCATATCACACACACACAGAAGTCTACGAACCATGTTGTGATCGTTTTGGGGAAAATCAGGAAGCCGGTAGCAGTGTTCTAGTTCCTGTCAGCATAAAAAAGGTTGAGCGTTCCGTATCTTGAGCATCCTATTATCGCTAGGCAACCAATGGAATATTGACATTGGATGATAAGAGCGCCGAAGCACCAATAATAAAACAAGAGGCTTAAAAATAATGAAGCCTGGCCCTGCGTTCCTTAAGTTGTGAGATATTAAAGACTTCAAGCACACGGTGGCGGCGTCAATCCGCGGAATGACGCCGCTAGTGAAAGACGTGTCTGACAGCGCTCCCCCGAGGGGCGTATATGGCACGTGTGATGCTCGCGTCTATGGGAAACAGCAGCATCTAATCTGCTTGGCTGGTTGCAACCGGAGCTTACACTGGAAAGGCTTGAACATTGGCCCGGAAGAATACAACATCTTTATAGAACGTGGTGCTAGGGCTTTTAAATGCAAAGACTACTGTACCCGGCAAAGAAGAAATTCGACAGGATGTGACATGGAAACCGACCAAACCACTCGGCGAGGTCCAGATCCGTCACCGCTGCCAGCTGACCAACTTGCGGCAAGTGTTTTACCCCCGTTGTTTTTCGGTTCTTCAGCACTATGTCTGTAAAGTTGAACGCACTCATTGCAGAGGTAAATTGCCTAAGGGTGGAAAATCGACAATTGCGTTCCGAGTTGACGTTGGTGAAAAGGAGGGGGCTTGATCACCTTCCTTCTGCGTCGGCTACTCTCGGCTTATACTCAGCGGGACTGGCATACTCGAAAGTTCCATCGCTTCTTCATGACCCACCGGCACCATGTGTAATCTGCAGCATGAAACCTGCTTCTAACAAGGAAAGTGCCAGCCCGGTGCTTTTGTGCCTATGGCTGCACGTGCTTCTTGGCATGAAAGACCTGATGTGCCGGAAGACGTCGGTTTCACCATGATAGCGAGAAAGAAGTGAAATCTACTGAAGCTTGCAACGGCCAAGTCACTCAAGGTGACGTTGGCTTCTCGTCAACCTAAGGCCTTGTTTCTCTCAAGACTACATCCCAGAATGACAGCTGATGACATAAGAGATCTTGTCCAGCCCCATCTTGGCGGCAGGTCTTTAACCGTCACATCTTTTCATATCGAATGTGACTACTCTTTGTTTGAGAGTTTAAAAGTCCCTGAGGTGAGGCCTGAGGGGATTATTTTTTATCGCTTTTACGGCAAACTTGACAGGACTTGTTTATATGTACCTGAGACAGAAATCTTAGATGATGATGCATCTGCGCCTTAAGATTTCCTTATCAGAATTCCCATGGCTTAAGAACCAAAGCAGCGGAACTGATGACGAATATTCTTTCAACTGAGATAGACATAATTGTTCTGACTGAAACATTTCTCTGCGACAGAATATCCAGTGTTGAATATTTTCCTCCAAACTATGTTGTTCACAGGAGAGATCGCGACTATGCCAACACGGGTTAAAACTTTGGAGGTGGGGTTTAGTTGCTGTTGACTTTGCTGTTTAGTCGCTTCGAGGAGCGGATATCGAAACCTATGCTCAGTGTGTTTGGATGGAAAATAGTGCCAGCACTGGTTTCCACTACGTAATAGGAAACTATTATTTCCCTGTACTTTTTGATGACGTGTTTATTGACCATTTTGAGACCCTCTTTAATTCTGTTGATTTTTCTAAATACAGTGTACACATATATGGATATCTTAACCTTCCTGGTTTTGATTGGTCGACTGGAACGGTGTCGCATATGAATACTGTTACTTTTCAGAAAGCGGAATGGTTACTTTCTTTTTCAAAAGTTTATGGGTTTACTCCGTTTAACTTTCGCAAAAATACTGCTGATAATGCACTTGATTTATGCTTATCAGATATACCCATAGAGAATCTTGTTCCTGCTGTTATACCTTTCTTGCCAGTCAATGCATATCATCCTCCCTTTCTAGTTCAGTTTCACTGGTCATGTAGGCCCTGTGCTAATTATCAGTTATCATGATTTCGTTATCGAAATGGATACTATTACGGTTTGTACGATAGACTTGCTCAGCATAATTGGTCTGATGTTTTATCGGATCAAAATGCTGCTTTAGGCACTACTAAATTGACTACGGTAGTGTCTACTGCAATGAGCGTTTTTATTCCGAAACAGCAAGCACATAAATCTAAGTATCCTAGTTGGTTCTCTAGAGAACTAAAACGCCCATTTCGCAATAAGTCTCACTGTAATCGAATGTATAAGAAAACTGTACTAACCGTCTGGTATGATAAATTCAGTGTTTATCGTGCTCTGGTGAAAACGTATATAAAAAGGATAAACTATTGCACTCGTCGAACGTTGAAAAACGTTTAACTGAAAAACCTCGGGCATTCTGGCGCTATGTGAAATACCACAGGCGCGACAATGCACAAAAGTTATGCTTACGTGAATCAACTGGCTAGTTGTTCTCGCCAATTGACATAGCTAATCGTTTGTCGTATTACTCTTGTTACTGCAATTCTTGTTCGAGAACTTCCGGTGCATCAGACAACATTGACAACACGGACTTTTTATCTGCTTTTACTGTTGACGTCCCAGAAGTTCTTGAGGCACTAAAAAAATTAAAACCTAAGTTCTCGACGGAAATTGACGGTATACCTAATTTTATTATTAAGGCTTGTTCTGGTATATTATCTTTCCTTTTGGAACATATATTTAAACTATATCTCATGAAGGGCACTTTTTCCTGATTTATGAAAGTCTTCTATATTTGGGCCCACACTCTAAGAAAAAAAGGAGGAGAAAGGTAGCAACAGCGACTGTTCCTCCTTGTTGTGGTCAAGTTGCCCAGAAAAGGGAGGAACGGACGTTTGGATGAAAGGAGGAAATTCAGTTCCTCCCTGTCTAGTTGGTGCAGGGGTAGAACATCGCACTACTGACGAAAAGGTCGAAGGTTCGATCCCTAAAAGGGTTGGTTGTTTTTTGTTTTTTTTTTCGTTAAGTTTTTTTATTATTTTTTTTTTATTTACCAAAACAGGCATAAAGAAACCCAGCCCGATGGAAGGAAAATTAAAGTCCTTATTATCCACTGACGCCGAGCTTCATCAGCGCGCTGTTTGATAAACAAGATTTGGGCACCCAGGTTGGATCTAAGCCGTTTACACAGGGGCCAAGACGACGACATAGAGTTATTATAATGTACGCTAGAGGTTCAAGTGGCGCTAGTGTGCTGACGCAAATTGAAGCAGACAGCAACCAGTCGAAAATTGACTTCCGGTAATGCATTTCTACGGGAAAAAGCGAGTGCGTTTTCTCCCTGCGCTCGATCATAAAAGCAAATATCCCAAATAATTCGTACGTACTACGTAGCTTGGAACATTTCTCAGTCAAACTGACGAAAGAATTGGTCAGTTACGGCGTTTTTCTTTCGAATTAATCGCATTAAAAACGGTGCTAAAACGGCTTCGTACTTGTATTATGTGCACTGTCGGACACTGTTAGCGCGAACGCAGCGTCGGTGATTTCCAGCATGGGGGATATACATGCCAAACGAACCAAGGACATCTGGAAAATCAAGAGCGGCGGCAAGAACTACGCAGTAACACTGGATCAGTAACTCGCAGTGCATGAACGATCAAAATAAATTGAAACCACGTAATCTATTCCGATTTTAAATAAGTAAGTACCGCTTTATTTTTTCTGCCCTGAGCGAAGCTGCTTGTTCTACGTTAAAAATATCACCCGCGCGCTCGATATCTTTGAGAACAAGTGCGCGATAAAAGCTGCCCGGCAGAGAAAACAATACGAAGAGACACCTTTCATAGCCCACGGACTTTATTCTCTACGTTTTGAAGGTTTTTATCCGCTCATGCACGACGGGATCATTTTCATAAAGTGACAGGACTGGCATATTATCAATATACAAGCGTCACCGGAATGCTGGCGAGCCTTGAACACACTCTATATTCGTTTCGATTGTAATTTTGCTTTGAATCGTCGCTTGTTTTTACACACCTGCTGCGGAACACACGTTTGAGACTGAAATGTAGCGAATTTAAACATCGTTCACTGATGAATAAAAATGCGCTAACTAAATCAATTACACTTTTACAGGGTTAATCAAGGTACATACTATTCGGTACGTTATTTATGTTCTTTTCCGGCGAAGAGACAAAAAGCGCACGCGTTTTCCCATAGGAATGCACAGGAGCACCGGAAAAGTAGGCTGGTTGCTGTCTGCTTCAATTTGCGTCACGGAAGTCGCATAGACACTAGCGCCAGTTGAACCTCTAGCGTAGATTATAATAACTCTATGGACGACGAGGTCGGTCCTTCAGTCGTTTCTTTTGCCGTGGCGTTTTCGACATTCATAAAGAAAGAAGTTTAAACACATCCGTCATAAACCGCAAAACTTCGAAACGATGCCGACACTGCTACGTACACTGGGCGGCTGCGATCAGCCGCGATAGCGGTGGGCTTCGGGCCTCGGCCTCTTCGGCCACATATCGTAACTCGGCTGCCTCGGCCGCCTCGACTGCCGGGCCCTGACCCTGGCTGCGACCACTGCAACCAGCGGTGCAAAGACTACAACGCTGTGACGCTACGAGGACTGCAAGCGAGTTGTGGCCCTTTGAGGTCCCTTGTTCTCGCGACCGCTGTAGCGACTCTGATGTGTGGTTTATCTGTGCGTCTTCTGTGCAACGTTCGGTGTTGTCACCCCTTACCGTTTGCCAACTGACCATCACCTTAATTCTGTGTTTCCGGAGCTGCAGATGGCCTTCCTGCTGTTGTGTACGAAGACGCAAACGGTCGCCGGCGTTCTCTGTGTGCATAGGCGCCCGTTCGTTCTTGTTACCCCTTATCGTGTCAACCGACAATTACATTAATTTTGTGTTTCTGGAGCTGCAAATGGCAGTGCTGCTGTTGCGAACGAAGGCGCGAACGGTCACCGACGTCCCATGTGTGTCCCGGTCCCGGAGGTGTTGGTGCAAGGAGGAGTGTGTGGAAGTTGCTGCGTTCTACTTCTGGAAAAGATGCAAGAAAACGAGAGGCTTTTGCTTTCTACTCCGGCCCCTCTCCTCCCTCCGGGAATATTTCTGCGGGCGCTCATGCCTGTGTGTCGTGGTATCCGGCCAATTTGTTGAAAGCCAGTTGGTAAAGGGCCAATTTGTCGATAGACAACTTGTAAAACAGGCCACTCCGTCATAGGCCAATTTGCAGATCCCAACTCGTCGAAGACCAGTTTGTTTAGTAGGCTTCAGAGGATTTAAGAGGAATCCCCTTATTGTTGTTTCTTGCTCTGCATTTTTTTCCCTTAATTATTTTGTTCCCTTTGCATATCCAAGTACAAGGTACTATCGGGAGAATGATTAAATGCGAACAGCGGCATATGTGGTTTTCGATACACACTGAGTCACCCGGCAGCTCTCTGGGAACTCATGGAAATGTGTGTTAGGAGCGAGGGTACGACTCCTATTAACCCTATTATCTACTGGGAAGTGCTAGACCAAGGGTGCACAACTAAAAAATTAGGCGGGCCAAAATTATGTTTATTAAAAACTGTGCAGGCCGCACCTAGTGCGACGTGTTGCACATTTTGGTTGCGGTCAGGCTTCCGATATCAGGTGTTATCGCACTCGTTTCCATCTTTAGCACGTCTCGCAATGTCATGTCCGTCATGACAGATCCAAGGTAGTTCTTGTTCAGAGTCGTCGGTCATTATAGCAGCGTGCGAGTGGTTCGGGCAGTTGTAGGCCCGATGATACGAGTACATCCAAGACTCGAGAGCTGCTGCCTGCCTGTGACAAATGAGACTGCGAAATCCGCATAGCTGCGACTCTCATGCCGATTATTTGTCTGTGCGCCTAATGTTCTACATTCTTGCCGAGTGCGGCAACCGTTGATCGCCCTGTTTTTGTTTTCTGCGCATAACCAACATGCTCAGGCACTGCTGTCTGTTGTGAAAGTGGTCATGAACGACTATGCGATTGGTCGCCGATGTTGCCATGTGTCCGAGTGCCAACCAAAGGTCATCTGAGGATCATCTTGGTTCGTGTCTCTGTGCATCATCAGTATCACTAAAACAGTGCTGTCTATCCTGGAATTGGTTGTGAACGAAGATGCGACTGGTCGCTCAGGTCTCCCTGTGTTTCAGAGCAAGATGACATATGCTCCCTGGTTGCTATTCGATTTAAGATTTCAGTGTTTTAGGGAACCGTTTGTGCGACTATGGTATAATCGATCAACCTGCAAATAGTCATGTTCTGACGCTGATCTAGACCGTAACTTTGATCGTACTATGGCCTATATCGCTGTCGTCTGCATGCAATGTCATGCTAGCCGCACTTTGGGTACTCTCGGAAAAGAAGGCTGAACAGCATTGAAATAATGCAGAAAGGAGACGTGTCCTTGTCTTCAAACAATGGCGTTTCTTAGTGGTCGAGATTCCTACGGCATGGTGCGCCGGCCTTGTCGGGGCTCCCAAGGCAGCGGGACTATCGATTGTACGTCGGCTTAACCAAGCTGAACCAGGTCATCCTCCGAGAGCAGCATATAATGCCGACCGTCGACCAGGCGTTCGGGTTGCCGGGAAGCGCTACCATCTTCTTGAAACTGGGCGCAATGTCCGGGTTTCACCATTTGCGCCTCTTCGAAAGCTGCCAGGAGTACATGACGTTCATTACACCCTTCGGGCGATTCTATTATTGCTGCCTGCCCTTCGGAATTAATTCGGCCCCAGAGGTGTTCCTGAGCCCCATGTCACTGATTCTCGAGGGAATTAAAGGATGCGTCAACATGGTAGACGATAACCTGGTGTTTGGCAGAGACCGGTCTAAACCCGACAGCCAACTACAGTCCTCGAGAGACTGCAGCAAGCAGGAGTTATGCTGAACGCCTCCAAGTGCCGCCTCGGGGTGTCGTCCCTCAAGTTCCTCAGTGTGGTGTTGAGCACCAACAGCATAGCACCAGACCCCGACAAGGTACCCCGCCATCACGGGTATGCGATTTCCGACAGACGTGCAGGGCGTGCAGCGCCTCCTGGAAATGCTGAACCACATCGGATATTTCTTGCTGTGCCTGTCCACCGCCACTGTGCCAATCGCGCTCGTCCTAAACAAGGACACGGTCTGGACCTGGGGAACTGGCTAAGCTTCAGCCTTCGACTCACTAAAGAAGATGGTGGCATCCAGCACCAGCGTTGCTTGAAAGAGCCCAGAATATTCAGCAACCATTTCTGCAGGCACCAGCTCGTACGTCCTTGGTACCGTCCTTCTGCAGGAGCAACATCTGGTGAGCGACGAGCGGTTGCCTTTGTGTCGCATTCACTGACTACTGCCGAACAGCAGTACAGCAAAATCGAGAAGGAAGCGCTGGGAGTCCTGTGGGCCATCCAGAGGTTCATAAAGCTGCACAATCTGAGCTCTTTTGTCGAAACCGACCACCAGCTGCTGGTCCGGTTGCTGGGCTCCACCGACCTCGACCTCATGCCTCGTCACGTCCAGTGGTTCCACATCCAGCTGCTGCGCTACCGGTTCATGGTGCAGTATGTTCCTGGCAAGTGCCTCGCCACTTCCAACATGTCGTCTAGAGACCCCGAGGTCCTCGTTCCAGCTGCGTTTTCTGCGTACAGCGTCGAGCTCTTCGTGTCACAGGTTGTGACTGCACACTCTAAGACAAAAGAGAGGAGAAAGATAGCAACAGCTTGTTTTCCTCGATTTCACTAACGCGCCCCCAAGCGGATCCGAGAAGCAGGAAGGAACGAGACGTCTTGCTTCTCTCTGAGGCTGACTGGAGGAAAGTTATTCCACCTTATTTTCGTGAGCTGCTCTAGGCTTTGTGACTTCTTTATTATTTTCTTTCAGACACGCTGCATGTGCAGTTTGATAAGCAGTATTTGTGCACCCACGCATGCCCATGCAGCACGATAAGTTTCCTGAAATTGTGAACCTTTGTATGTCAACCACGAGGGCGTCCATAGTATATTCTGCCAAGAATGCAGAGCAGTATGCTGGTTTCTGCCCTTCATTTCGTCAAATAAGTAAACGAAGCCGTCATGAACCGCCATGTTCTAAAACGGTGCTACGTACACCGGTCACGGTGGATGCGCAAGGGTTGCCCGAGTCTGCTTGACCCTATTTGAGCGTCACGACGGTGAGCCCGTGACTATGGTGACCGCGAAATCACCGTTGCAGCGACTCTGCCTGTTATTAGTCTGTGGGTCTACCATACTGCATTCTTACCGAGTGTGTGAACCGATGATCGCCTTGTGTTCTGTTTCTTCACACATGACCAACATTGCTATGGCAGTACTGCCGGTTGTGAAAGTGGTCGTGACCCAAGACGCAAACCGTCGCCGATGGCACCATGTGTCCCATTGTCAACCGATGATCATCTATCGTCTTCGTGGTTTGGCTCCGCGCGTCATCAGTATCGCTATGGCAGTGTCTGTACTGTGAGAGTGTTTGTGCACGAAGACGCCAACAGTCGCCGAGCTCACCTTCTGTTTCGCTGGTAGTTGACGTATGCTCTTTGCTTGCACTATTCTATTTCAGGTTTCAGCGTTTTAGGGAACCATATGTGCGGTTACTGTGCAGTCGATGTACCCGTGGATAGTCATGTTGTGAAACTGATCGAAACCACAACTTTGATCGGGCATTCTGTGTATTGTCTTGACAGCCTCTTCCAGCTTGCTTCTTGTCGGCATAAATTGGTTGAGTAGTGTGTGATAGTCCGTCTTTTTATTGTTCCTGGTCTAGGGATTGTGATGGGAGCTGTACACCGGCTGGCCTGTGTTTTCACCCTTCAATGTTGAAGGACCAAACTGTTCTCTTTTCTTTTTTTTAATTATCTCTTTTAATCCCCATATCCCCCTCCCCCTAGGCAAAGTAGCCAACTGGGATTAACAAACCAGGTTAATCTCTGTTTTCCTATTCTGATTTTTCTTCTTCAACACCTCTAGCCGATTTTTATTGTCTCTCCCCTCGTAAACTGCTGGCAGGCAAACTGTGGTGCATCATTGTGCAGTCTTTGGTTTTCCAGTGCCACTGTGGCCACTTGCCCATTGGTTGTAAAGAAGATTGCCACCATTTTTTTTTCAACACCTCTTGGCATTTTGAGCCTTAGCAGTGGAGTTTCTCCAGACAATATCCAAACGGATGACTGGTGCTTGGTTTCGAGAGCACACTGGATGGTCCACGTTTTCTGACTCCTTACAATGTCAGATATTTTCTCTTAGCGTTGCCACTTTAGAATCGGTATGGCATTCCTTGGCACCATTCCACCCTTGCCTGGTTTTCAGCTTCCGTCGAATTCTGTGGCGCCCAAGAGATGAAGCTTGTCAGACAAAGGTCCTCGTGAAGAATCGCCGAAACGCTCGGGGAAATAATCTTCAGCGACCCTTCGATATCACCGAGGATCCTCCTTAACGAGCCTCTTCACAGCAGCAGCGTTTTCTTCGGTCACAGTGTGACCTTTGAGAGAGGTGCGGCCACGCCTTAATTCACTGAACCAACACGAAACTGTTGCACGTGATGGTGGAGCGTCCCCAGAAGCACATCACAACCGTTCCAGTGACTTGGAATCATTTAAACCACTTTTGAAATTGTAACGCGCCACCGCTCGAAAATCTCGTCTCTTGATGTCCAACACCGAAGTCAAATGAAGAGACGGGTTGTAACATGCCTAAGTCCGCAGCTGACACAAGGCGGCACTGTTGGAGACAATGAAGGGCTTTTTTTTTATCTACCTTAGAATACCGTGCATCTGCCCATTCCGCACTAAGTGCCCACCCCCAAAATTTGAAACATCTGAAGAAATATGCACAGTACATAAATATGTAAAATTGATGATCTCAGATGTGCCAATCCCCTATTTTTTCGCGATTATCTTCAAATTTTGAGGGGGCGCTTGTTCAATATTTTAAGGTAGGAACAAAGGAGGCTTCAATTGTACAACACTTAATTTTTGTTTCTGCCTTGTTTGTTTGCAACAATTCCAAACCTTTATAGTGACCTATGCATAGTAATAGTAATTTTTATTTGCACGACATGTGGTCCGGGACAACGTGCGAGGCTTGACAGAACGGCAAAAACCCATACGCAGTGTGCCTGTCAACAAATCGCCTAAGGTTGAGAAGAAGGATGTTAAGAAAAACAAACAACACAAAATATAACTAGGTGACGGGGCTAAGTCAAGTGCCGAGAAAGTTCTCGACACAAAATTCGCAATTCTTCACGAATTTCAGAAAAGCGCATCTGAACGCCGAGTGGGACCCCGAGAAAGTCCCGAACTGCAGCCGGGGCAACACCGTGTTTTGATGCTGTACTGTTCTGGAATATAAAAACACAGGCTGTCCTGTCCGTTTACTGCGTCGAACCACTTAGATGTAGGAGCCTTTGAGCGACCGGTCCAAGGTGCAGCAATTGGAGGGCAACAGGCGTCGCAGTGTGGCGGTGCTTTTCCGTCTGCCACTTCGAATGCTGCAACGACGTCTCTTATTTATTTTATTTATTTTATTTTTACATACTGCAGCCCCGTCGGGGCTATTGCAGGAGTGGGGGGAAAAATCACAGATCACAGAATTCAATATTGAATAGGACAGAAAAAACAAAACATCGTAAAATAGAATCAACCGCTGTCAACCGCACACAGAAATTCGTCTGGAGGTAAGGAACGGATGTTACCGGGTAGCAAATTCCAATGTTCAATTGATCTAGGGAAAAAACTGTATTTAAACATGTCAGTGCGTGCATAAAATGATAGAAGCGTATCACGTCAGCGGTCGGGACAAGTGAACAGTGTCCAAATGGCACGGTGTTTCACATCCTCCAGCTGGTAAGTCAAGTGGACTCGGTATGGGTGCCACACATACGCGCAGTGCTCCAACTTTGGTAGAACAAGTGCAGTGTAAAGCAAGTCTTGAAAAGCCACAGAATTTCGACAACCATGTCACAAAGCCCAAAGTGCACCGAGCTTTAGCCACTATGTTTGAAATGTGGAGAGATAAGTCCAGTGCTGGTTCAAACATTACAAGCGTTGCCCCAAGGATTGACGCGCGTTGTACCTTCCATAAGGGGGATTCTGAGATAGTGTATAGGGGAATACTGGTAGTCTTGGTGTTGCGGAAACGCATCACTATGCTCTTACCCTCACTCATGGTCAGGCAGTTTGCATGTGCCCACTCTGAAAAGCAAGTGATGTAGCCTTAAAGGCGGACAGAGCAGTCGGGAGAAGTGATGCGGGCGACAATGGACCTGTCGTCTGGCTACTGTTTAAGTAGGGTGTTATTGTTTTGCGGCATGTCGTTAACATAGAACAAGGACAAAGTTGGGCCAAGTACGGAGCCTTGTGAAACTCCAGAAAGAGCTGGATAGCTTTGGGACATTGACCCATGGTAGCAGCAGGGGCGGATGCAGGAATTTCCTGAGGGGGGGGGGGGGGGGGGGGCAGGTGTTGGTCAGCGTACTATATGTTTAGGAACCCCCTCCCCCTCTCCTTCGTTTTACGCCCTAAATTTTACACATGCAGAAATCAAGTGGGGGGTCAGGACATCCGGACCCCCCCTCTAAATCGGCCCCTGGGTAGCACGCGTTGGGTATAACTCACCATAAAGCGAGTCAACTCAAGTAGTAGTGAGCCTCGGACACCAGCCCGAGCGGCTTTTTTGATCAGGACGGCGTGATCGAGCATGTCAAGCGCATTACTGCGGATCAGTTGAATCAAATCAGCAGGAATGCGACTTTCGATACTGTTAAAAGTTGAGAAAATATGTTCAATAAAATAATTAAAGAAAGGAGAATACATAGTACGTCATGGGACCCGTCCAACACCACGAGACAGACATGTTTGTTCGGTCCCGTGCTGGCTTCTGATGCTCTTCTAAAAACACCATGATGATGATTGTTGGCGCACACTATACGCCACACGACAACAATCGGCCAAATATGACTTGCTGGCTCTCCTCAGTCAGTTAGAGTTTGTCACGTCTTGGAAACGCTTTGGCTGTTTTCTTGCTTTCTTTTTGACTATGATTTTTTTCTTCTGCTTCTTTTTAACTAGGATCACTGAACTGCTGTACTCCGACTCGCTGTCTCTCACGAGTTTATTGGTATTAAGCTCGTTGGTGATTTGCCGAAGTAGTTGCCGCTCTGTCCATGATGCGCGGTAAGGATCGGTCAACCCACGGTCAACCCGCGGCTGAACACCCTGGTTTCTCTTGTATAGCCATGGCCGCAACTCTCATGCATTTCAGTTTCTTGGTGCTCATTGCAAAGCATTCACACTTTTTGTTCAACATCTCACAGATTTCTTTCTTGAGTCCCTTGATCACAGACGGTACGACCTTGTTCTCTTCCATGTTGATTGTAGACAGGCCCTCTTTTTCACACTCAAACGTAGTGGACTACACGTTGTGAAATCATTAGCTCATCGATATCCTGACTTTCGACCAGGTCTCCACGCTTAACTGTCTGGCACTCCTTGAGGATTATGTCAGAGTTGGTGATGTTCACGATAGAAAGACTTGCATTCCCGTCTTTTAACTCGCACAGGTGGTCCATCTCGTCCTCCCCAGCTATAAGGAATTATGACTGTTTTGTTTCTCATAATCTGAAACAAGTGTGACCCATTGTACAGTGTTTTTCTCAAGCTTGAAACTGTCTCTGGTGGACAACGCAACTCGCATATCATCATGGTCAACCTTGATTTCTTTGAGAAATGGAAAGTCTCGTTCGTCTAGCAGCATATAATCGTTCCCTCTTTCCGAAGTAGCACAACGTTTGGTGTGCCAATGACGTCTGTTCCCACGATGATGTCGGGGCCCGTGAAAATGTTGAGTGGAACCACCTGCATTCTCACAACCTTGAAGAATTTGCTGTCTACTTCAAGGTCGGCTTGGATCTCCCCTAAGGTTTTGCATGTTCCGCCTACGCCACATACTTGTTCCTTTCGGCTAGGAACTGCTACTTCTTTTGCCTAGCTGGGCGGCAAGTTTCGTCTTGATCAGGCTGATCTGCGCACCGGTGTCCAGAAGAGCAGCTGTTGGTTCTCCATCAATGTTCACTGATTTGAACGCTTGCGACGACCCACAAACTTTATGCCAGTCTTTATCCTTGACCACTTGTAGTGCATTTTCTTTTCACTCATGACAATTATTTGTACTGTGTCCTTGCTCTCCACAGCGAGTGCATATTTTCTCCCGTTGTGAATCCGGGCAATCTCGTGCAATGTGGCCAAATTTCTGACAATTGAAACATTTCGGCTTCTTATTCTGGGCATGGTTGGAATCGTCATTCTCAGCTCGTGACAACAATTTGGCTTTCGAAGTTTGCCGTGGCCTCTCGTCTTGTTGTTTACGGTCCAACAGGAATCTTGCGTCGCGATTCTTCTGGAAATGCTCGTAGCTGTTAATATCACGTAAAAGGTCGTTAATAGAAAGGGGAGATCGATTTCGCATGGCGTAGCTGAGTTCGCTCAATGCTAGTCCCGTGATAATCTCCGCCTTCGTCTCCTCCAAATTTAGTCCCAGGCAAACGCAAAGCTTTTCTTTGTCGTGAACATAGGTTTCGTGGTGTTCGCCCTTCTGTTGCACTCGGCGTTCTATGATTCTGAACTGTTGAGTTTTCGACGGTAGACAGACGTAAGCGTCCTGAAAAGCGGCTTCCCAGGACGGCCAAGTCTTGCAAGCTTCGCCCCAGGATTGCAGCCAGTCACGCACCGGTCCTGACAGCTTCAATTTGGCCATGGTTATCTTTTCTTCCTCGTCCCACCTTGCTAACTCAGTGACGTGGATAAACTCGGTAATCCACTTGTTTTGCTGCGATGTCACCATCACTTGCGGTGAACTTGGGAATCGCAGCTAACGCATGCGGAGCCACCCTCATGGAGGTATCCGAAGACGTCGGTCGACTCGACTGTGTCAATGGCAGGCGCTCAAGATCTTGATTTTGTCGTAGAACTCGTGCCATAGTGTCACGAATGACAAGTGATGAGGCGGCAAATAACTGAGTAAACTAAACGTTTAATCGGGCGAACTTATGCCCAAAATAAAGAAGGAAACAAAAGATAACAGTAGAGCGTCGCGGGCGTCGAAGTCGGCGAAAAAGCAGAGTCGAACGCTGGGGCGAAACTGACTGCGGCTCGCCACGCGGAGCCTCTTATGTACACGCGTGGGGTTCTGGAAGATTCGGCGTAGAAGGTTCTGCGTGTAGAACATTCCGACCTCGAACGAGCAACACGGTTCTCGAATTCACCAGAACTTCGTCAGAGTCAGAGTCAACAAAAATGCGTCCGCGCGGCCAGGAATCGAACCCTAGCTTTCTGCGTGGAAGGCACGCGCGATAACCGTTAGGCCACGAGCGCGCTGCCTGCTTGATCAGCTGCGCTCGCGGCAATATCATCTCCATCACGTCTGGCATTGACCTCGCCTGTTGAGTCGGGTTTTTTGTTTTTGCTTCCCATTGCATGGTCACAAATCAGTCAGTAAGATCTCGGGTATCAAAGTGAGGTCAACTCGCCTTATCGCAATATCTTATTCTTGTTCCGATGTCAGGCCTCGCACCACTGATTTGACGAATCGCAAAGTCTCGCTCACTTACCGTAAGGTATGAATGAGGAGCAGCTCATCCCACTTCTGAATTGTTAAAAGATGAGAAAATATGTTTAATAAAATAGAAAATTATTCAAGAAAGGAGAATACATACTACTTACATCATGGGACCCGGCCAACACCACGAGACACACATGCTCGTTCGGTCTTAATCTGGCTTCACGTGCTCTTCTTCTAAAAACACCATGATGATGATTGTTGGCACACTGTATACGCCACAGGACAACAGTACTGTCACTGATGTAATGCATAACCGTGGCAAGGGCAGTCTCGTATAGCTGCGATTCGGCTGGAAGCCGTGCTGTGACTGCAAGAGTATGTCATTCTCCTCCAGAAAAGTTAAAGGGGCCCTGCAACCATATTTAAGCGTCTAACGTTTTTGCGGTTTCCGCGTCTCTTGGGGTTCGGGCAAGCCAGCGGGCACGGAGAGAGTAACTAAATATCAGTGCGTCATATTTTAACCGGACGACGTGGAAACCTCCTCCACCTATGGGGGTGACCCGCGGTGCCGAAAGCGCGCGATATGTGAGGTCTTTGGTCCTGGCCTGACTACTGGCCAGAGCCGCTAAAAGCTAATTTTTTAGTCGAAATACAAAATATAAGAGGTGCGAACCGTTTCAATTATTTGTGAAAGTAGTTCTTGTTCAGTATTTTAGATCAGAAAAGAAACAAATGCAGTTTATAACGTACGGAAACAAGAAATGAGGTGTCGACATACCCGCCACCAAGCGGTAGAAAAGGCGGCGCGTACCAGAAAGGGGTAGTGGGATCAGGCACCGACGAGCAGCGGGCGTTGAAAGGTCCCAGATGTACGCGGCGGCGCTGCGGTGGTATACCGGCGCGAGTATCCGACCGGCTCTGAGCGTTCCGAAGGCCTTCGGCGCAGGTTTGGTTTGCGATTTGGCCTTTTGGCGGTATGGCAGCGCGAAGTGGCTCCCGTTCTGAACTGATCTTTACCCTGTGTTTGCTGTCGTTTGTGGCCGTTGAAGTGCCATGCCGAATTAGTGTTTAATCGCGCAGCAAATGCAATGCGAGCCGCCCTGGCTGCCCGCTTCATACAGCCTATCCAGAACATGCTTTAGTGGCGCCCTCTCGAGCCGTCAACATGGAGTGCGGCAGCCGTGAGCGCTCGCCGAGCTCACTAGCCCTCCTCTATTTTAAGGCCACTCAAGCGACCAAGGACGTCATGAAGGAGGTTATTTTTTGCTTGTTTTTGTAATTTTAATTTGTCTATAACTTTTAAAATAAAGCGAAATTCGAGAAAAAAAAGTTTCATTAAGTTACTACGTTCAGTGCGCTCAGGTTCGGTGCAAATTAAAAACAAGTCAAAAAGTTGTTGCAGGGCCCCTTTAATACAGCACGGTTAAGGAGAACTTTCAATGTTCTACAGAGGATTGATGTGATTGAGACGGGGTGATAAGTTAAGATGGACTTAGCATAAGATGTTTGGGGAAGTACCCAGTTGTGTACTGAGTGTAAACACTGAACACCTTGCTTCGTAAACAACTTAAAGCTAAGACGCTTAACTGTAGCACTGCATCACTGCATCCTGACTGTTCCTTCTTGTATTGCGACCAGGCTTTGGTACCTTTGAAAGGTTGCACATGCAGAGTTTAAAAGGGAAGGTCAAGACCGCCTGATCCCCCGCCCCTAAATCGACATAGGAATTATACCGGGCAATTATAAATCTGGTGCAAGAGTCGTAGCTGGAAGATGCCAGGCTGCCAGGACTGTCACGCAGTGCAGCAGACCTCGAACTGGGGGTTGGCTGCCTTGTTTGGGTTTTCGCTATCTCCCAGAAGCATTTTGAAAACCTAATGGCACATTTCGAATACCTCTGCCTCTAGTTTCCTTACCTCAATCTCTCCTCAGAAATGCTATAATCAGAAACCCCGAAAAAAATTACGACGTGAGAACCTGCGGTACTATTTTGCCTGGTGCTACACCTGAGCTTCGCGCGAAAGTATTGCAGCGATCGTCGATGCGTCACCGTAACGCCCCACGACTTTTTAAAGGTAAAGAAACTCGATATCTCACGCACGATGAGTACCGATCAAAGCTATCCGCGCGCTCGCACTTTATTTCTCAACCGTATGTAACCGATTTAGAGAGCGACGGCACAAGCGATGAGAGTCGGCGACAAGCGACGGTGATTTCTCAACTATAAACCGCCTGCAAGCGATTCGGCGAGCGACGGAACAAGTGACGGCGACCCGCTTCGCTGTCGCTCGGTCAGTCGCGCGGTGAGGCAAGCCGCATGAAAGAGGCGTGAGCAAGCGGCCAAGGCGATGAGTGACGATTTCTAGAAATCCAAAAACCGAGCGGTACGCGGCGAGCGACCGTGGGAAATCTCCGTCGCTCGTCGCAGACTCTCGTCGCTGTCACCGTCGCTTGCTTAATCGCTTACATGTGGTTCAGCCTTTATTCTTGTTTTTCTCTCGACAAGCACCAGAAAACAAGACTGGCTCGCGTCGTTCTGAACTTTCTGGACGCATATCTGGGCGGTCGGAGCTGCTACGCGGGGAAGCGGACACATCAGGGCGCACCAACGCTCACCCATAAACGCGTATTCTTTTTTTTTTTTTTTTTTTGTCGGCGGGTGGGGTTGTTTTATTGACTACACCAAATAATTACTATGTTTAAGCTTACATTCTACTTGGAGATGTATGCCTTCGAACGTTTAAAAACATTCTTATCGGCAGACTTTCGTGCGAGAGCAGCAATGTTTTCGCAATATTATTCCTTCTTAGGCAGTCACTGCGGAAATAGGTACCTTAAATCCGTACGGTATATATACCACTGGTGCAACGGCCAGCGTCAGTGATGAGGGGTTGTGTCACTTCCGGCTGCCGAGCAGAGCGGACGTGCGATGGATCGCTCGTCAGGAGCGGCGATAACAACCGGCCTTGGCCGGGGTGATTCGGATAAGGACAACGCCGCCCGGGATGACTCTGTTATTTTCGCCGACGCTGCCAACAGGAGAAATAATGAAGAACAGCGTAGTGCTGCATTGTGACACCGGTGGACGGCCTTACAGGGCAGAAGATTTTGTGCCTCCTTTAAACCACGAGGGGGGTGCTACAAGACTTGGCCGGTTTGGGGGCGTATCAGATGGGGCATGTCTGGCTCGCCAAGATGAAGAACTCGGAGGCCAAGAGCAAGCTGCTTCACGCCGGCGAACTTCAGGTCAAGGGTCGGCGCTGCCTAGTGATCGACCCATACCGGCGGGATATCAAGGTGAAACTTCACTGGGTTACCTTCGACGTGCCCGTCGACACCGTCCGTCGCGCCTTCGAGCCGTACGGCGAGGTGAAGGACGTCGTCCGGGAGGTTTGGAAGCTGGACGGGCTCGTCGGCGTTGAATCTATGACGCTGACTGTCGCCTTGACCCTCCGCCAAGATGTATCGCTGGAAAAGTTGCCGCACCAGCTCCGTTTCTTTGGCGGCTCGGTACTGGTGGTGGTCCCTGGGCGCTCGCCCATCTGCCTCCGTTGCCGGAGGACGGGTCACATTCGGCGCGACTGTAGGGCACCCTGGTGCTCTGAATGCCGAGGTTTCGGGCACGAAAAAAGAGATTGTGTTAAGACGTACGCCCGCGTCACTGGCAGCGACACCGGCCGGAAACGTCCGAGTTGATAATGGACGAAGACGAGACCGAGCGGGCCGCAGCACCGGTAACACCGCCAGTGCAGCTAGAGCCCAGCCAGGCAACTATCGACAACGGCATTTTAAGCAAGGCGTTACCGGAAGCGCCTCCTGCACAACCGTCCCTGAAGACTACTCCCGAGCAGACCCAGGACGCCATTCCCAAGACAGTAAAGAGTACTCCAAGCGACCCCGAGGGAACGGATAAGCACAGAGATCCTGCAGTCTCCAAGCAAGACGAGGTCTCCACGTCCATGGAAGTCGACGCTACGGCGACAAAGCGTCGGCTGGACGACACAGTCTCCGTCAGCGGGGAACATCTGCCGAGGCGCTTCGAACGGGAATGGCACGGTGAAAAGGGGAAAATAGGACGGTACAAGGCTCAGCCTGTGTCTCCAACTCGGCAACACAAGCCGACGAAGTGAGTTTTTTTTTTCATCCCGACTTTCAACACCCCCTTTGTAAGCCCAGTAGCCTTCGTCTGGCCTCCCTCTAATTTCTTATGATCCTCGAAAGGTCCTTGCGTGTGGGCACTCTGAACGTACGAGGTTTAAGTGCAAGGCGCAAACAATGTCAGCTAAACCGCCTTTTCATTGAAAAAGATCTCGATATTGTCGCGGTACAAGAGTCAAAAATTGAGAGCGAGGCCCAGATGGAGTGCATGGTCCGCCTATTCGAGTCGAGGTACAACGTGTGTGTCAGTCACGCTGTTGGAACTTCGGGGGAATGCCTTTTGTTTCTCAGAAAATCTATCGGAACTGTAGAACAAGTAATTAGCTGCGAGGCAGGACGATTGATAGTGTGATTTCTTGTTTTCAAGTTACAATTTTCGCGTATTATGCATTTATGCTCCGAATAAGGCAGAAGATAGATTAGTATTTTTCGAAAACATTAGCCAGTATGTTACGACTGACCGCCTTGTCGTTTTACTAGGCGATTTCAATTGCGTTTGCGCTCCAGGCGACCGATCTAACAGCGCAAGGTACAGGGATGCTAGCGCAGTCTTCTTGAGGGAATTGGTCCAGCTAGGCGAATTAGAAGACGTCGCCCACTGTGCTTCAAGTGCGAGCTGCTTACAGTTCACGCACTTTCAAGGAGCGAGTCACGCGCGACTGGACAGAGCGTACGTCTCTCTGGAAATCATCGGCGCCTGCAAGTTTTATTCAGTAGATCATGTTCCTTTCAGTGACCACTGCCTTGTTTCTTTTATGCTCTGTTCACCTAGAGAATCTCCTAAAAAGTTTAATTGGGATTTATGGAAATTTAATACACAGCTTCTAGAAGACGATCCTTTTTCTAAAGGGAGTGCGTGAAAGTCTCGACGATTTTGTTAGCAGAAAAGTGGGAGGCTTCGGAGAAAAATGGGAATTATTTAAACAAGATTTAAAAAGGAGAGCACTTGAACGGTCCAGCATATTGAAACACGAAAAAGAAAAAGAAACAAACGAGTTAAGCCAACTGCTACAATGGTTGCTGCAGGAAGAATGTCGTACGCCCGGCATTTTCGCTGATGACATAGTCTGTTTGAAAAAGAAACTTGAGGCTCTCGATACGGAACGGTACAAAGGGGCCATGGTGCGCGCGCGATTAAAACGGTTATCACTCGGCGAGATTCCAACAAAACGAGCCCTCGGGGTAGAGAAGACGTACGCCAGTAAGAATGAGATCAGCGAAATTTTATACCAGGGAACTGTAACCAGCGATAAAGAAATAATCGAATGCGCGTTCGTAGACTGCTATAAGGAGCTTTTTAGTTTTCGTGCCCCCATTAAAGACCGGTTTCAGACACAATTTTTGCCGTTAATGCCAAAACTAGAGGACGACGTGAAGGAAAGGTTAGAACAGCCAATAATGTTGGGGGAAATTGAAAAGGCGATCGAAAATTTAAAAATCGGAAAATCGCCCGGTCCGGATGGTTTAGGAGGGGAGTTCTACAAGGCCTTCAAAGACCAAATTGCACCTTTTTTGTATGGAGTGTTCAGGATAGCGTACGATTTGAAGTGTTTGCCTCCATCTTTTTTGTACACGCACACCATTTTTATTCCGAAAAGTGACGATCGCGAAAAACTACGTCTCGTTGGTTCTTATCGTCCAATAACTTAGACGAATGTTGATTATAAGATTTTCATGAAAATTCTTGCTGACAGGTTACAAAGTGTAATAGATATTATTGTCGACACACACCAGACGTGTGGTATCAAAAGAAGTATTGTTACAAACATTCATGTTGCACGTAGTATTTTAGAATGCTGTGATAGTTTGGACCGTAAGGTGGCATTGTTGCAGGTCGATCTAGAGAAAGCTTTTGACCGCGTGTCTCACGAAATTCTTTTTTCTATTTTAAAGCATGTGAATCTGGGTTCCGTTTTATGCGATGGTGTGCGGATGGCATATAAAAACTGTGCCACCAGCCTTGTTGTCAACAAACGTGTCAGTGAGCGTATTAGGCTTTTTTCGTCAGTGAGACAGGGTTGTCCACTCTCGCCGTTACTTTTTTGTATTTTTATTGAACCTTTTTGCTTAAGCATTATTAATGACAGTCATCTGCGTGGGTTTATGCTGCAAGCTACCGAAGTGCGCATTCTGTCTTACGCAGATGACGTGGCTATTTTTTGTTTCGACGAAGAAAGTGTTCGAAGAGCAGTTGAGGTAACTAAAAGCTTTTGTGAGCACACGTGTAGCGCGGTAAACTGGCACAAGTGTACCGGTTTTTGGCACGGTAATTGGCCCTCCGTGCCGACTGTGTTTGAGGGCATTGTATGGTCCTCCACGCCGGGGCGTTATCTCGGAGTGCCTTTGGAACATTATCGCACCAGCGACCAGTACTGGCACGATGAAACTGAATCTCTTCGTGCAAAGACTCTGAAGTGGGGAGGGAAGTGCAGTGGCGTCACAAGGGGGGGGGGCGGGGGGGGCGGACCGCCCCGGGTGCAGCACTCAGGGGGGTGTCGCGGCGGGCCGCGGGGGGGGGGGAGGGGGGGGGAGTCGCGGCGGGCCATGCGAGAGCGGGGGGGGGGGGGGGGAGGGGAGTCGTGGCGGGCCTCGCGAAAGCGGGAAGGGGGGGGGGGGGTGTCGCGGCGGGCTACCGCCCCGGGTGCCGCTGACCCTCGTGACGCCACTGGGGAAGTGCTTGTCCATTTTTTCGCGTGCAACTGTGTGCAACATTTTTTTCGCTGCCAAGCTGTGGTATGTCTTGCAAGTTTTGCATTGTTCACGGATCAATATTCAGCGCATGCATCGGGTATTTGCTGCTTTTATTTGGTGCTCGGCGTGGGAAAGATCAAGTCCATCAAATCTCTTTCGTCGAGTCAAGTCCGGCGGTCTTGGTCTTTCGCATTTGTTTATTAGACAGCTGGTCAACAGGTTCCTTTTTCTTCGAGACCAGAGAGACCCTTTTTTACGCACTGTAATTCAGGTAAGACTGCGCAATATGCTGCCCGAGTTTATAGTAGCGACGAGTGATGAAATCAGCTTTGGTGTCCAGGGTTATTTGAAGGAAGTTATTGGGGCCTATCGGTTTTTGGCAACACGTTTTTCATTAGAATATTTGTCTGTCGTTTCACGCAAGCGGTTGTCGAGGGACCTGATCGAGTTGCTTTTTCCCACACCCCTGTATCGATCGTTCTACAGCGCAGGCACAGTGCAGGATGTTCTAAAACGAGTCAAGAAAATGGTAATTCCTGCGTGCACGAAAACTTTTTTCTTTAAGTTACATAGCGGATCGCTACCTGTAAAAGCTTGGTTAGTTGAAAAGGGCATACCAGTAGCATGGTCAGAAAACTGCTTATTGTGCAAAAAGCCAGAGACCATTGAACATGTGTTCCTGGACTGCTGGGACGCAGTGTTTTTTTGGGACGTCCTTCAAAGGACTATAAAAAAAGACCTCCCGTTAACGTCTCATGGCATTCGGTTCCTGTCTGTAGAAGCTGCTTCTGTACCTTATGATATGTTCATGCTCATGGGACTGCACAGTATATGGCGATGCCGTATGGCGGTACGTCATGCTGATATCGATGTGCGGCCGGTGTATAAGTATTTTGTAGAACACATGCGCTTCCTTAAGGAGCTGTGCAGTGCGCAGCAGCCTCAACCTGAGTGGCTGCCACTTCTGAAGGACTTGTCCTCCTTTAAAGACTTCTAGCTGTGACATTAGCCAGGAAGGCTGATGGTTTTAACTTTTTTAGCCTGTCTTTATAACTATGTATGCCACCAATGTTAAACAAGCAATAAAAAAAAAAAAAGATGAGGGGTTGTGTTGTGTGCTATGTATGTTCTCGCTGTTGTAACGTTGCGATGTATGTGTCTATGTTGTTTAGTGCATTGTGTGTGTAATGTGGTAATGTGTATGTGCGATGAAATTTCCAGTGCGAAGCATTGGGAGCGTGAAAGTGAATGTTGGGTATCACTGGAGTTAGAAATTGTTTTTTCTTAAAAATATCAAATTGGGCGGTAACAGCGCCACCTGGAGTAGTTTGCTTTAAACGCTGGATGATATTTATATATCCAGTGCTTTTAGAGTTTGCTTGCGCGCGCCATCTGGCCGTGGACGGAGGTGCAACTGTCTTCGTATTTTCTTTCGCCTGAGGCACCTGAGGTTCGCATCAGCCGGTAGCATACTTTTGGCGAGTTGTAGAGAATCGTTCGGCGCACCGTATCGGTTGCATGGGATTTCGTATCGGTCCTAGAGCTCATATTCGTTGTGTGGGATTTGCGACGGAGTAATTGCGATATGAGAATGTGCACGGGTATGTGACGCGAAATTGACTGACCATTGTGGCTCGATGCGTTTCGGCAAATTTGTTTTTTTTTTTTTTTTATTCACGGCGCGAAATGACTCGGGGCACGGATTTCCTTACCTGCACGGGCAGCCGGATTTGCCAATAAATATACGACGTGCAAAGCTCGTGTTTTGTGGCCATTGAGTGCTCATCGTGCCCTGGAACTGTCGGCTTGATTTGGGTGGGCTCGGTCGCTGTTAGGCGGTCAACGCGGTGCTTTTCTGTCGAGTGTTGCCGACCAAGCAGTGGCAGACCGCCAGTGAGCGGGAGGCATTTGCCTGTCCGGTGCCTATTAGAATACTTTGCGTTGCGGTGGAACTGGTGGAACGTCGATGGCGTGCCGGAAGGACCTACAATAGACGCTTGATTTGGAGCCGCCATTTTGAAATGCGCCTCCGATTCGACGGAGGAGCAACTTTTCCTCCCTTGTTGAAGGAGGAAAAGTTGCTTCATTTCTGAAGGAACATATGTGTCAGACTCGTTCCTCTATTTAAGGAGGACTATGCTGACCCTTTTTTCTAAGAGTGCATATTCAAGGCTGGTGATCCGTCATTAGTCAGTAACTACCATTCTGTTTCGTTGTTATGCGGTTTCGCGAAGGTTTTCGAAATGGTAATGCATAACCGGATCTTAAATTACCTCAGTCAAGAAATTAGTCCCTTTTAGCATGGCTTTTCAAAAAAGAAATGTTTGTTGAAACAAATTTGTGCTCTTTTTTAGATTTCTCTGTGCCGATAGTCACAAACAGAGGCCGAATTGATTCTGTATATTTTGACATGTCGAAGGCCTTCGAATGTGTAGATCATACTTTACTCCTTTGCAAACTTTCTTTTTATGGCATGTGCCCAATGCTTTGCGAATCGTTCAGGAGCAACATGAGTTCACGCGGTAATACAGTTCGTGTTGGCAACTCTATTTCGAAGTGTCTTACATCAACTTCTGGTGTACCTAAAGCTCAAACCTGGGCCACTGTTGTTCATTTTGTTTGTAAACGATAAAGTATCATGCGTCAAGCATTCGAATGTCTTTTTTTTTTTTTTTTTTGCTGACGACATAAAACTTTTTTTAAATGTTAAAGACTATACTGATTGTACTTACTGCAAATTGATATTGGTGCAATTTCCGAGTGGTGTAGAAAAAAAACGCTTCGTCGTTTAATCCTGAAAAAACTAAATTAGATTCTTTATCGAGAAAGCTGGACGTTTTCTTTTACCCTTATGTGCTTGAGGAAAATATGATAGATCGTGTATATCTGGTAAGAGACCTTGGCGTCTATATTGATAATACTCTATCATTTACTGCGCACGTTTCTAAGATCGTTGGTTCAGCGACAAGAAAGTTGGGAAGGATCACTTGGTTATCAAGTTCTTTCACTTCACCATTATCTGTAGTGCGTCCGTTCTGTAGTCTTGTATGCTCAGCACTTGAAATTGCTTCTATTATTTGGAATTTAGTATCTTTAACGCAAGTTGAAAGGACTGAGCGTGCTCAGAAGAAGTTTGTGCTATTTATTTATGACCGATACATTGGTTGGAAACTGTTTTTTTTTAGTTACCATGTGTTGCTGTCTTTATTTATCCTTAAAAGGATATCAACAACGAGGGCTGTTAGAGACATTCATGTTATTCATAAGGTAAGTACTGCATGGTACAGTTATGAATATAAACTTTAATGTGCCCTCCAGAGCTAGACGTTATTTTTTAACATTTTATCCTACTACAATTTGTGAATCATCACTATTATGTCGTACGCAGTCTGCCTTTAATATTATATGCGATTGTGACGTAGACATTTTTCTTGGTTTTGTTAGTTCCGTCGGCCTTGCGAACGTGTATTTTATCCAACCAAGAGTTAGCGTAAAGTTGTATTTGCTCTGCAAACTTGTATTCGTGTCCTTGAAAATGTCTATGTAATTTTGAGCATGTTTGTATTTTATACAGGGTTGCTGTGAACACGAACTGACAGTGCACCGCACAGAAAGTCTTAACTGCTTTTGTGAGCACTAAAAAAATTAAAACAACAAAAAACAAATTATGTTCTTACAAATAAGGCATATAAATAGCATGCTTCTGAAGGAACGCTTTTAGGAACTCTAGTGCTTTTTACCTTTTCTGTTTGCTTTTTCATCTCCTCCACGTTTAGTTCAATCTGGTATATGACGTGCCTCACCATCACTTCCGCGGGCACGCACTGCAACATTCCTGCGTTCGAAAATAGACATACCTCGTGTTCTATTTTGAACGTTGGGTTATTGTTTATGAATGTATCCTCTCAGAAATTCTCGCGAACATTTGAGAGCATTAATTGACATGAGCTGTTTCTATTTTCGTTATCATCATTGCCATACAATTTTAATATTTGCTTTGTTTATCTAAAATAATTTAGAAACAACAAGAGTGGGTGATGATAATTTAAAAAAAAAACAAATTTTCGTGAGTTTCTAGAAACATAATATTAGATGTCATCGGACGACTGACTTTAGTACTTCTTAAGGTACTGCACCTGAGTTTCAAATCTGTTAACCTCAAAATTCACTTTTGTTTCTAATTCCAAGTGGAAAGTTAGGATGACACCAGACACAAGCGCAATGAAGCCTAAGAGAAATATTAACGATTCATAAATTAAGAATACCTCACTTTTAAATACAAAGTGCGAGCGTTTTGTCCCATGTAGCGGTTTACACTGCAGGAGCACAGGCTAGATTAAAGACGGAAACACTGCAGTCTGACTCGGCGGATTGCCCACTTTTATTAACAACAAACTAGAGCACGGCCTGGCTAACAGTCCCCCAAATCTGCAAATCTGCTAACACCACTTTATCACAACCTTGCTGCAGTCTAGCAGCAAGGCCTTTAAACAAATTAGGATTTTTTAAATGTTATCATTTGAGTTCTTTTTTTTTATTTTTTGTCTAGATGTGTTAACATTCGTTTTAAGTGAAAACTAATGTACCTAGAGCCACGTGGTTAACCCGCACGCTGCAGCGGTTCTCATTGTTATTTCCTAAGTGCAAAACTGTAAAACCATGCTACCTTTAAAATCTGCATTGCCAATAGGCAGGATCCAGAGAGGTCGACCTTCGTTGTCGTGGTTGAATATTGCGCCAGGGAAGTAGCGCTTCAGCACCTGTGAGTGCAGAAAAAACGTCGTCGTTTTCTTGTCAAAATTAGAGCCTTAAAGCAATAGCTTTTTTTTCTTATTTATTCTGCTTAATGGGCTCACAAACAGCTCGAAACCTTATTAGTGCGCACATATCATAGTTGGATTATTTTATCCTTTGAAGTCGATGGAATACACAATCTGTTTTTTTTTTTTTTTTTTTTTTACAACCAAACGTTGTTAGAGCAAACAAGTATAAAAAAATAATTTAACAATGATTAATCCGGAAACCCTTTCAACCTAACACTAAGACGGAAACCATAAAAACAGATTCGTTCGTTTTTGTATTTAGCATCTACATTGCTACCTTCCCTTCGTACTAAAGATGATTGTTTACCCCCGCTGCTTATTGACTAAAAGAAAACAACTAGTTCTGTTAGTTTAAAAAATATTTGGAAGGCATGCGTCATCTTTTTTTTCTTATTTTTTTTTTTGGGGGGGGGGGATTCCCAAAGCACACAGAACGTTGACACACCATGGTGTTTTTTTTTTTTTTATTTAGCTACATCAACCTTGGCACCTGGAGCTCAATCGTTTGCTTTTTTTAACCAACCCGCTTAATACGCTTTTCAAGTTTTTCTCAAATTTACTAATTTCAATGTTTTTTTTTTTTACGTTCAGCAAGTTGCTAGTTTGAATATAAATAAAACTATTTTACTAATCAAAGTTTTTATAACAATAATTAAGGACTTCATTATCCGAAACACCGTTGTCTAAAAGAAAAACTGGTTTTTCAACCGTGACTAGTACGGCACCAATTATCGTTTTTTGTGCATGGGTCATTTTTACATTCAGTATACCACCAATATATGAGGGCCAAATTTCTAACACAACAGCATTGGCGATGTGCTGCACCGCATATTTTTGTTTTGTTTTATCTTTACCTATCTACAGAACTTTCTAACACCCGGAAGCGTTTGAAAACCTAAAAAAGGTATGTAATTGTACACCTTACATCTGGACATTGGTACGTCGTTACCAGAGTGTCAATGCCGTTGTCGTGTCGCCAAATCAAGTTCTGCAATGAGGACACAAAAAAATCGCTGTTACGGCAGTTAATATATATTAAATCTAAATCGTATATTTTTTAAAAAAAGTATGTCTTGTTGTATGGTTACTTGGCGTTCTTAAAGCGTTCCCGGCATTCAGGTTGCAAACCGCAGATTTTCAGCCGGGCCGTTTACGACTATTTAATCATCTTGTAATTTTTTTCCCTTTTGTTCAGTTTTGTTTTAATACTGTGTTTATATCACATCTTCTATAATGTACCACTTTTATACCTTTTGTTCTGCCGAACATAGGCCAGCAATTGTTTCTGCCAAAACATCGCATCACGCTGGAAAAAAATAGGTGTCGTATTATACACTACCAAGAGGCTAATTTAGTGAGGTACAAAAGCCTCCGATGAATAACTCTATAAAGTTTTGAGTATTTAACTCCTTAAAAAGTAAAAAGAAACAGGTGTTTTTTATAAAAAAAACTTGCAGGGTCATCGACAATCACTAAATCAGTCAAACTTGAAACGACTCGAGTTCATGGGATCCGTGATGTTAAAAAAAGGCTACCGCCAGTGCTGCGGGCGCAAAGCTGACGGAGAAAAGATACGAATAATCAAGAAACATACAAATAAAAAACGCGGAGGCGCGTCAAAGCTGAATGAATCTTCGAAACCTAAAAAAACAAATACGTGCTCTATTTTTTTTCTTAATTGACTGTTTCAGTGGGAGTTTCATCAAGTTTCTAAGTGTTACTATATGTTATTTTTAACTACAAATATAATTATGTCGAATTTATTCAAGACTTCATAATCCTAAGTTTTGTGTACCTTAATATGTAGTCCTCTAACCAGTAACATATGCATTGCAGTCTCAGTTTTGTGCGATGCGTAGTTCTGGCACAAATATTGTGGCCGGTGTTCGATAAAGCGCCCTCTATAAATGCAGAAATATTCACATTTATCTTATGCGCAATTGTTTATCTTCCCAAATAATGCATATCGAAAGAACTACATATAACTCCTGGTATATGAGCAGAATTCACCGGAAACTTGTCTTTATTTTTATCTAACAGACATTTTTATGTTGCGAATAAAGTTTCTTTAAACATAAAGTTCTTTGTGCCGAGAAAAGTTCGCAAATTGTGACTCCAAAGCGCATCAAACGCAGAAGTAAACAATGAAACTTCTCGAGCAGGAGTTTGGCCTTACAAAAGGGGTAAAATAATTGCAATACGATCTACGTACCTCTCTGAGAAGTTTTTCCGCCTTGACGACATCGAACTCTCGAGCTGTGATAAAGAAACCATCACTATATGGGGTCAACAAATAGAAGAGCGAAATTTAGCGCAGTTTCTTCGCTTACATAATCGAGAACTTTTTTTAAGATAGCGCGGAAATGCTTTCTGTAAAACCCAAAGACGTTTTTTTGTTTTTTTTTTCCAATTTCTTGAGAGCCTTATAAATTTTATGTACAAAAAATAAAAGAGTATAATGATTGTTTAATGATATAAGCCATCGCAGTGTTATAATATAAGCCTCTGCACTAGGGTAAAAAGCTATACAAGCTATTGGAGTGCAATCATGACGTAAAAACTTCAAACTCATAATTTACACGTAACACTGAACTCACAGTTCATTTCCTCATGGCGGAGCTCTACAAATTTTGGCAAAATTGAAGAACATGTAGATGTAGGTATGTCACCTTCAAAACCGTAAACTTGTTAGAAAAGGTAAGAAATTGACGATAAGTTCTCATCAGTGCTAATTATTATCGTTTCGCATGCATGAATCGTGTGAACGTAAAAGTTGAGGCCAACTTAAAAACTTTTTTATTAGAAACACAAGACTTTGGCGAGGAAAATATGGTGCTACATATGACCAAGCGAATATTAAAAGCGAAACTTTGTTTTTAAACGTATACACCAACTCGCTGATTATATGCAAGTGTATGGTCACATAATAGCTGAAGGCACTTCACATATTCAAAGCGCTATATTACAAGAATCACCTGCCACAATTTGCACGTGAAACGCCCAAAAACCGCCACCTTCACTTAATGAAGCCAAAAAGAGGATTTCGCTTACACTTCAGACACAAACAATTAAGGAAAAGCCAGGAGACCGAAAAGTAATACACGGACAAATGTGTGTCTTTTTTTATATAAGCCTACCTTTTTCTTTTTTTATGTTCTTAAGTGGGATAATCATTTAAGAGCTATCTTGAAACATTTCTCGTATCGTGATCCTTTTCTTGTAATTTTATTTGGGGGAATAAAAACGTTACGTGTCATACTAAAGTTAAGCACGCTAAGCCCGCATGATAGGCAAGTATCCTCTTCTCACTTCCTACTGAGTATTGTTCTAGCACATATAATTATAATAAACTAAGGCGGTGCGACGTCTGTGAGATAACAAAATTTTACGAACTTAAATGTTAAGATACAACTTATGGGCCAACTCAAGACAGTGCCAAAATAACAGCTCACACAATTCCTTTATTTGCGCATATTTTGAAAAGGCATATTTTATCAAGACCACCATCCTCCGACTAGTCACGAATTAAATTGATCGAAGAACTTTGTCACCGTAGTGTAAACCTTTAAAAAAATTAGGTGCAGCTGAAGAAATGATTATAAACAACGCATGACCTAACTGCCAATGTTCGCTTGATAGTAAATTACTTTGAGAATATTCGCATTATACTGCGTATCTATGGTATAATGAGCCGCCAAAGTTACAATGACTCGAGAAAAGATCGACCATCCTCACTCAATGTTTGAATGTCCTGAAAAAAGGTGTTCTAAAATTTTTTGCCGTTAAATTAGTCAGGTACGAGGTAGCTTGCTCCCTCCTCCAACTAAACTTACAAATGTATCAATCATGTCACTTTGAAAACTGGCTGGTTGATTTAACATGCTTAATATTTGTTTGTGTGCTCATTATTTAAGTATATGTAATATCGTCCAAAATATTATAAATATTTATTCCTAGGCAAACAAGCCACGAATTAAGAACATGAATTATTAGCATGAAAATAACAAAAATAAAACAAAACCTTTTAACTCACTCATTAGATACCGGAACAATCTATTTTAGAATGATCTACGTTTAGTTTTTTTTTTTTTTTTTTGCTTGTCTACTCAGTATTTTGATTTACTTTTATTCAGAAATACACCTCAGATTTACTTTCGAACGACGGACGCTTGAAAAAACACATACTGGTGGTATTTTATAAATCTCTCGACATTAGTTACTAATGTTCTACGGGTCGGCATCAGACACTATGCGCACAAAGGTTTCTGTGATGAAGGGAAAAGATATAATTTTCTATGCGTGACTTCATCTTAAGAAAAACGTATTTTGCCTCCATGTTGTAGACGTTCGTGTATCTGTCATTTTTATGGCAACTGCAACAGAATCAAGCAGTAAATAGTATATTTAAAGCGTTATAGGGAAAGTCTCTTTGGTCTTTAGTTGATGATCCTTCGATCCTGCCTGCCATTACATATATTACAAAAATATTATATAACTGGCATACAAAACGTTTATTCCCGAAGAATATTATGAGCGCACCAATCTGCCGTGAAAGGTAAATTTGAGTGATTTCTCAACCTCGCTGGCCATTATTTTTACGTTTCAGTTCTTCAAACCCGTCAGGTATGTACATCCTCTTCGACGTCCTAGAATAATTACAATAAGTTTCCTGAGCTATTAATTTATATTGCTTCAGTTAAAATTGCATAAATTTATATTGCACCATTATATTGCATCATTGAACATAAATTACGTATCTAAAGTTCTATGAAGTAGACATTGATCTAATGTTTTGTTAGTTTTTATTTCTATACGTATTTTCGTGTTGTTGAATAAAAGCATCGTCTATCCGTATCCTCCACTGCTAATGATAAAATGAACTATCTCTAAATAATATTTAAAATAAATCCGCATTTATGCATAAATACTAGGGGTGTGCTAATATTCGAAATTGTCGAATACGAATCGAATATTTTCCTTATTCGAAACGTATTCGATTCGAAAACTGCATATTCAAAAGTTCCCGAATATTCGGCCAAAGCCGAACATTCGAGAAAAACGGCGAATATTCGGACAAACTGCGAATATTCGAGCAAGTAACGAATAATCTGCCTGCCACGCATTCCCCTATGAATATATTTATTCACTGAGAAAGGCGCATGATGCGTGCGTTATCGGTCTGCTTCGTTTCTATCTGTCCGATGGCAGCAAGACAGGATCAGTTTCCGTTTTTTTTTTCACGAAGCCCTTTGTTGTGTGGCACTTTTATAGCAATATGTGATGTAATTGCGCGTTCTATGAATTGATACAATAAAGTAAAGCTCGAAAGTGAAATATAATTATAGAATAAATCTCGGGAGTGTTATCTAATATTAATGTTTGAAAATTAAAAAAAAAAGAAAAAGCTAGGTGCGAGCAGAACATTGCATCGCCATCGACAACAACTCCTGCCACTCCCGCGCGCAGACAAAACTAGGGATGTCGCGAACCTGCCCAGGTTCGAGTTCGACCAAGTTCGATTTTTTTTTTTTTAACTTTCAACTTAATGTTCGACAAAGATTCGACTGAAGTTCATCTTTTGTGTGCATGCGCGAAAATTAAAAAAAAAAAAAAAAAAAAACTAGTTGACTTTACCTGACGGAGGAAAAATGCAATATTTGTTGGGTTTATTGGCATCACTGGTTCACATTAATGACTAATGAAAGCGTTAAAAGCGCATATTTCCGCTTTTATATGGTGTTAACATTGGTAACCATTTTATAAAATATAAAATAAACTTCTTTCTATATTATTTGTTTCCCAAAATTCAAAATATTCGTGTAGCAGCCGGGCAACACTGTCCATAAGTCGAACTTCTTCAAACTTTAGTGAAATTTCGCAGGTTTCCTGAGTGAAAGGGTCTTTCTACCGACAGAAATGTTGTCACGGCGCGTACTTACTTTCAGAACACGTTAAACAGTTAATTTTCCTACATGATAATTTGTAATGAGTGCATTACTAGAAGTATCTTTAGCCTGCTGCAGCCCAGTAAAATGCAGTTGCATTGATTTATTTTGAAAACGAAATAAAACCTGCTGTAATTTCTTGTTTTGCAATATTTTATTACTAGACACATATTCGATATTCGATTCGGTATTCGAAGCCTGTTTTTTGTCTTATTCGTATTCGATTCGTATTCGAAAATTTCAATATTCGCACACCCCTAATAAGTACATTATTACAAACACATTAGGTTTAGTGCCAGCCTGTTTAGGTTGCGTTAGATCATACCCCTGAGCCATCGAAGAAGGAACGCATCCGTGAAGTCATCCTTCCAGATGTCGCTAAGGCGTGACTTGAGCTGTAGCGAAAATGAAGAACAAATCCCATGTTTTTAAAAATTATGGCTGAGAATATGATGCCTGCAGATAACGTGGGCACTGTGCAATTTCATAAAGTTTCGTATATTTAGCTGCGGAACTAACAGTTCGTAAATAATATTGTACATGAGGGCGTTTTAGTGCAATGCAAATTAGAAAAAAAAATGTCCTATTAAATCTAAGAAGTGTATTTGTTTTTACTAAAGCGTTATATTTTACATCACAAAAAAGAAAGTGCGTGACAAACATTTCATTTTGGAATAAAATAGCAAACCATGTTGTACGAAGTCATTCGGAATGCTTAGGCGGAATTCGATCGTTTACGTTTCCTACCTTTACGGTAATTCAACACAGCTACTTTAAATAATCGCCATTAAAAACTATACGTATTTTCCAACCTGGTGAAAGTTTATGGATGTGATTTTAGACTCTAGAGTTGATAAAACTTCCGTGCTATTTTTGATCTTATGCACGTTATTTTCCACAAAACACAGACGTTGTAAAATGAAGTCAGTTGGGTTAAGGTAGGGAAAGTATCGTAGGTGTGCTACAGTCACTGCCCAATTGAGAACGGCAGGGCGTGTGTCTTCTTACCACCCCGCCTCCAGCACGAGCTCCATGCCATCTGTCGTGCTTTGGCTGCGCGCTCGCACTCGAGCTGCACGAGATGCCGAAGCGCTGTCGAAGATAAGATGCTCGCGCTGGATGCAGAACAAGTGAAGCCTTCCTACCGTTCTTACCTTGTCAGCGAATAAAACGTTTAATATTGTAAATTCTCAGGTTCTGCACGCCTCTTTGTGTAACGTGGTGACGCAGAGGATTGGGCAGCCTGAGTATCGTAATCTATCGATTGACCAATGCCACCGATTCCGATGTCATGTTTGATTCGTTTTGTTTTTGTTTTACTTTTTGCAGTTGTGTAGCTGCACACAGTACGATCCTGCAGTAATACTTCTCCCGGAGTGTACTAAATATGATTGAATCATTCGGATGGTAAACCACCGGACAGTGACTGTACTTTCCTTCACTGTCACTTTTGAAGTTGCAAAACCTTTTGCACACCTGTACGGTAATAACTACTGCGCCGAAGCTTTCCTGCACAGAGTTTTTATTTTAGGTCTAACGTCAAAATTTGGTCGAGACAAAAGTCACCAGAGATCCTTCTTAGATTTGCAGTTGAAACTAGTTCACTCATCATATTTAGCGCCTCAACCATTTATCGAGCTATTTGACGTTGCCTATTCGAAGATTGTCTAACTTGAAACTGCCGATGTTAGAGGCTAGATCTGCAGCACTTTGCAGGTGGTCTTCACCTACTTTTTTTTCATAGCGACCCTGTTCAATCAGGGAAGGTTATCTAGACCCTAGGTCATTCTTTTTTCTCCAACCCAGAATTTATAAATCCATCGTTGTACTTTCCGTTTAGATGCCGTACCATCCCCCCAGCCTTGTACCCATTTAAAGCTGCTTGAGCGGAGACATGTCCAAGGTTTTACTCATTAAGAAAAGCCTTTTGAAAACTGGTTTCGTTTATGTTCCCAGTTGAGAGCTCGGGTAAATAAACATTTTCCAGCAAGCTCCAACAAAAATATATCATTAAGATTATATTGTATGTAACGAACAATAATAAAAGTAGTTTAAGATGACGTAGCAGGTGGCAGTTTTGTAGGCGAGGTTTGGTTTCCACCTAAGCTCTCCGTATAATGTTATATAAACCAACACATTATGAGTGAGAATGGTTGACACAAAGTTATATTAATAAAAGTCTGTAGGCTCAAATTATACATTAATTTAGAAGATGTTTTAAGAAGCTAAATTATTCCTTATGCCTTGTTTCCACTGTGGCTTAAGACAATACATCAAATGGAACTTCATGAAAGCGACATGATAGTCTCCAATGTTGACAAAAGTTTACCGGCTGCTTTAACTAACTTTATAAATATAAGCAAAGCAGGGAGTGTTGTTTGGTTCAGTAATTGAAGATGAAACTGAAGGTATTTTAACTTGAACCATCAAAAATTGCAAAGCCATAAATGTTCCTCGGCACAAGGACTTTAATGCATAAACACACAAAATATCTAGGCTCTGTAGGCTGTTATTATACTACAATCTTGGCATTTGACTTATTAACAAGTTGTATACCATACAAAAGCCATATTTTTATTGGGATATGGCAATTCGCTGTTACTCAAAACTCCACGTGGACCCCCAACTAAAATTAAACTTCGTCGTCAACAGCCAGAGACTTCAGATTTTATTTCACGCAATCGAATCTCAAGATAAAAACTCAAATACTGGTGCTTTTTCCCGACGTCTTTTTTTACACACGCAAGCTTGCTAAACAGTGTAGTCGTTAAATGTGCGAGCTTTCGCAGATTCCCTTGGCTTACTTTCTTTTATGACGACTGGCGTTTTATAGTCCAGACTACCGACATTTCGCCAACAGTTATGCCAACTAAAACTTATAAACGTTTAGACGAACTACACTGAAGGTGTTGGGCTGAAAGTCATCTTAAAAATCAAGCCACTTGCCTCCTTTAAGGCCTGCTCCTGCTTCTCATTCAAGTCGCCGAGGTATCCACTCATAATAGCGTTTCACAACGTCAGTGCACGCCGGATACTCTCAGCCTGTGCACTGCGGCACCGTCAAAGAGGAAACTTTTAGCGCCCGTGTTTATAACGCGGCGACAAAAGAACATTAGTCAGTGAGCTTCAAGGTGAAATAAAATAAGAGAATAACACTTGGGGAGAACGAACCAATCAGAAAACAGACGCTACCCAACACCGGTTGTCGATGTCCTCGAACGATAGAGAAGGAAAGTTGCCTGCAGAGTCAGCGGTGCGGCACCGCCGCGATTGTCATGGCCTAGGTAATTATAATTTTTAGATAAAAAAACTTAAAGAGATAACTATTCGCCACTCAGCCGACGCTGCAAAACAAAACAAAACAAAAAACATTATTGAAACGCGTGTATTGTACTTTCGAAGAAACAAACCGTTGAGAAGTGTCATTAATGTTGGTGGCCAGTTCGACCTCCAGTAACAGCAAAACTGACACGCAACCGTGCAGAACCGGTCTTCTTTGAGACTCTAATCGCCGTGTTTTCGGCGCGGCTACGACGAAATACCTCTCTCTGTATCCGCGCGACGTGCCGGGAATTTCCTGAATGTCATTACGCAGCCTCGCTTCGAAAGTTGTTTACGTACTAAAACTCAACTTAGATGAGCGCCAGATAACATTGGTTTCTCGAATCGTTCGAATACGGTGGCTTTTCTCTCATTAGAAAAAAAAAAAAAAAATTCTGACGACAGTTTATCAGCAGCAAAGCAAGCTACCTCAAACTTGTGTTTCTGATTTTATACACTTATTATCTGGCGAAACACGGGTTCATCAATCCGGTTTATTTTTCTCAAATAAAACCAATGCTTACAAGTTTATGTCCCGCAAGCACGTGAAACTCGATTGAAAAGTAAATGAAAGCAAAGACAGCCATCAAAAGAAGCAATTGGAAGAAACAAAAGTTAAGCTACGTACCTGCTATGTTATGGCGTATACTAAATGCAGTCCTCATTGTCTGGTTAGTAGGCATCTGAAACGGCATGTTCATTTAAAAGAAACGAACTTAAGAATAGTGTTTAGATAAGGAGTCTCGAAGATGCGACCGGTAAGCCGCATCCCGTCCGCAATTCGTTTGAATCCAGCTCTCAAGCATTCCCCCGATGCGACTTCTCTTTCCTATGTGTCGAGCGCCAGGGAGGGATTGCGCCATTGAGGTTTAGGGTCGTCGATTGTCCTATTCTCCCAGACCTATGCAGAAAAATTGTTGACCTCAATTACCGTTCAAAATGTTGGTTTCCTTTTATAAATTATTTGGCATCTCAATTTGTATTCTTTTTTTTTTTGTTACTTGTGTATTGTATTAAGCTTGAATTTGCTTTCCAGTTTTTTTTTGTGTGTGTGTTCGGTGTACAATATTTAAGGTGTCCACTACATAACAAGTCAAAGTGATAATTTTCCTTATTTGCTTTTGTAAAAAATGTCCTGAAAGCAGTCGCTCTTGTATGAAAATCTTTTTTTTCTTTTACGTTGAATTTGAGTGTTATTCGAGTGAGTCGTTTAAACATGCCAACAGATAGTGCTTTCCGGTGCTATCGAAAGCATCCCGGCTCTTTGCGGGGTGGCGCCATTTTAAACCTTGTCATTGTCAGGACATGTGGACCGAGAGCAGTCGTGAAACGAATCCAGAGCTATAGACTTTTCCAAAAAACACCTCCTGCGCGTTGCCACCTTCTTCTGCTGCACTGTGGAACGCCTTGTGCATTCCACAATCCAGCTGAATATACCGCACAGCTCTGCTCTGCGGTATATCAGACGCTGCGCATGCTTCTACAGCTCAATGACTCAGCATTTTTCGCCCGGGTGATAAGCCCAGGAAATGTCTTTACTTCATTTCACGTTAAGTTCGACCCCAGCCAGTGGCACGATCCGAAGGGGCGAATATTGCAGCGCCAACAGTGTGCCGTCATGGCGTATTTGCGTGTTTGCTACGACCTGATAAACTAATCACACACAAAAGCAAATGTAGCGTGATCCTGCGTTTATTTTGTGTGCGTTCTTGTTCCTGGCTTAGCAAGTTGCCGAGTGACGGCAAACGCACAAAGAAAACAAGCGCCATGACGATGCACTATGGGCGCCGCCGGATTCCCCCCATCGGATCGTACCGTTGGCTGCGGTCGGCCTTAATGTAAAAGTAAGTATACGTACGACAGTAGCAGAAGGCGACCTATTAAAAGCAGAGAACGTAGGTTCTTTCTCCCAAACATTTTTGCACATTTGCCCCCCTTCCCCCGTCCGAACGCTTTGGGGTGTCCGCTATTCGGCCCCCGAAATATCGGAGATACGATAGCCGGCCCTCGTTGCGGCCATCATACTGGTCTCAGTTTTAGACCCCTAGACTAAGTTGATAACCATTCTGCGGAATACTCTGACGGCCCCCTTGGGCATTTCATTTTTATTTTTTTTTTATCAGAATTCGTTCAAATATCAATCGGCGTACATGTATTGGTCCTTTCCAACGCGGAGCTAAAGTTCGTCTCCTATTTGCAATGGGGTTGCGATAATATCAGAACGCCAAACTCTTAAAGGTTGGCTGAAAAAAAAAATGGGCAGACCTCAAGGCATCTAGCACTGAGGTCTACCCATAATACCTCGAAGACAAGGCCTGCGCATGACGTCATCGTTAGTAGATCCCCGACCCGCCCCAAGCGGCAAACACCCCGTAGCATGACGAGAGTAGGGGCCCCGTCCCAACTACATCGCATTCACTGGCGGCCACAGCTGTGTGCGCGACTGCTGAGCGCGAGCTGATGGCCAGCTTCAGTTTATTTGCAACGTGCATGCGAACACTCCCTCGGCCAAGAGCGCGAGCTAGCACCCGCTCCTGGCTTTGAGACGTGCATTTCTAGCGCGCGCCCTAGTTCTGCGGAAGAACGCTTCAAAGCAGTGACCTTGAGCTCTCGCGCTTGTGGCGTTGGCTGCGTTGTTCGCCTAGTGAACGGAGTATGGGCCTCCTGCGTTCCCCAGGGGGGGCTGCGAAAAGGAACTTGTTAGGCCTTGTTTTGGGTAGTACAAACTTTAGCGTCTCAAACTGTCACGCATGCAGAAGCGTGCCAGCTCTGGTGCCGAGCGCGAGATCACGATGAAAATACAAAGAAACAACAAAATTTCGAACGCCGTCAAAGCTAAGACGCTAAGCGCGTGAGCCAAGAACAGCCGTTCCGCGCGTTCCAAAGTAGACATGCGAAGAAAAAGAAAAATTAAAGCGTCGCTTCACAGGTGTTTTGACGTCACCACCCAGAGATAAGAGACGCGTACCCTAGCGGTGGTGTCATGAATTTGGCACTTTTGGTTGTCTTGCGGCGTTGAGTCTGGCCGATTTCTGGCGTCCAAAAGTGTTTTTTCGTTCTTCAGGACCAGACAGAATTAAAAAAGCTCAACCAACGTGCCATAAGTAGTGCGAGGCTCAATCAAGTGAGCTTGTACTACCCAAAATGAGGGCGCTACAGTTTGTTCAAAGCTTCAGCACAGGAGGCCTATAAACAGCGCCCTCAAAAATGGCGTCCAGTGCCAGCGTCCAGCGAAGGGTTTCGCAGCCCTTGGCACAGCAGTAAGGCATTTTTACTGAAGCATTTGACGCTCCACGTGAACGTCTAACTTCATCGTACGCTATAGCAACAGACACTCGACGTGAGCATCTGTTTCATTATCTGCTACACAAACCACTGAAGCAGGCGATGGTGCTCATCCGCGCTAGCTAGGGGGCCCTGAGGGTATCTACTAGTGATGACGTTTACAGGAGGAAACGCGCAGGCCTTGTTTTCTAGGTGGTATTGGGTCTACCTAAAGTCACTGTATCTGGGAAAGTAGCGACTTTGCCTTCCCACCTGCTAACCGGACACGAACCAATACCAACATACAGACGACAACACCTCTCAACGTGATTGGCTCATCTCTGTCGGTTGCCATGGCGATCGCCATTTTGGACCCTTCAAAGCTTCGAGGCTTCGAAAGGGTCGTTAAAACCTCTCGCACCAAAAATAGCTATGGAGCATCATCGTACTGAAAGCGTTCCTCGGTTAATATGAGCGTCTTTGGCACTGTGCATACAATAAACGTATCACTGATGCTTATTTTCCCAGATTTCTTACAACTATGGTGCTCTTCTTGCGTGTTTCAAGACAGTAAATTATTTTTAATGCCTCCAAGCACTGACGTTGCGTGTGATGGCGGTACGAAGATAAATGGCATCACACGCGGCGTCGGTGCTTCGGGGCATTGAAAAATAATTTTACTTTCTTGAAACACGCAAGAAGGGCAACATAATTGTGACAGATCTGGAGAAATAAGAATGAGTGATAAGTTTATTGCATGCAAATTGCTAAAGACGCTCATATTGGCCGAGGAACGCTTTCAGTACGATAATGCTCCATAGCGATCTCGGTGCTACTGGTTTAAACGACCCTTTCGAAGCTTCGAAACTTTGAAAAGGTCTAAAATGACGATCATCGTAGCAACCGACAGCGATATGAGCCAAACACCTTGAGAGGTTTTGTTGTCTGCATGTTAGTATTTGTTTGTGTCCGGCTAGCAGGTGGGAAGGCGATGGCGCTACTTTCCCAGATTCAGTGACTTTAGGTCCACCCACTATCCTTTCAATCAAAGCCAATCAGAGCTCGGCGTCGTTCTGACGTCACCGTCAATCCTGCGCAAGAAGCAGACGACTTGCTCTCCGCATAAACAATGACATTCACTAAATCCGTTTTAGAGAGTTCAATGCATCTTAATTGGCAGAAACACTCTCTTGGAACTCCCAGGTGTGCTCCTTTCTGTATCACCAGACACCAAGATTCTCCCAGAGTGAACTCAGCAGACGTTATATTTGGTAAAAAGAAACTGTGACCGTTTAAGACAATTTGGACATGCACGACTCCCTCATCGATATGAATAAAAAAAAATACTTCTCGTGTCACCACACCGCGGATTTGCATTTTGTTTAGCAGGCCGCTGTTGCTACAACTAAATTAGACTTCACAATCTCAAGCTTTGTTTAAATTTGTTTTAACTGAGGATGCCGCTTTTATAAAACAAATCTCATCTGCTAAGAACGCATTTTTTTATTCTCGGTTTACTTCTTTCTCGCGTAAACTCTACTTTTATTTTAAGCAAAGTTTGCAGTCCTACATCCAAAAACTAAAGCTATGCGGAGCGCAAGTTCGTCTGCTCCTTTTGCGGGGGTTGTGTGGCGTCAGAACTCCAAGCTTTGATTGGCTCTGATCAAAGGATAGTGGGTAGACCTCAAAGCAAGCTGCATTAAGGACCACTCACTATCCTTCAACAAGAGCCAATCAGAGCTGAACGTTCTGATGTCACCACAACCCCTGTGAAAGAAGCAGACGAACTTGCGCTCCGCATTGGACTTCGGGTGATAAAGAGATGAGCAAAGCTCCCTCTTGTGATAGCAGCAGAAGCTGTGGGTACATATGGCGTGAATTTGACGCTTCCACATATAATATTTTGACCTGGCGTTATCTGATCAACCATGTTGAAGTAATGAACTGTAGTAATTGATGAGAAAATATTTTTTTACAAATAAGTATTATTATATTATTGTTTGTTCTCACACTCCATTGCTTGCGATTTATGTTCCACAACCTAGCCAATGGTTTTCTACACTAGAATGCCTAGATTGAGCAAACTTTACACTTCTTCTAAAGTGTTTGCATGCCATCCAAAGAACCAAACCGAGGACGAATATGTCTAATAAAACGACGTGTCTTCAAATCATATTTTAATTATCGTTTCCTCGTTGGAAATACGGGAGAAAAAACGTTCCCTATTTGAAATGTGGACACACGAAATAAGTAATTAAAAACACAGCTGCGATTAAAAGGGTAAAGATATTGTGTAGAGACCGCCGAGTTGTATGTGGAACCAGTGCATTGTTAAAACTAATTAATCAGTTTTTCGCGATTAAAAGGGTAAAGATATTGTGTAGAGACCGCCGAGTTGTATGTGGAACCAGTGCATTGTTAAAACTAATTAATCAGTTTTTCACTCTGCTGATGCTGCGTAAACATACGATAATAATTCAAGCTCTAGGGTCTCTTCATTTTTGTTAAGTGCGTGCCACAGAAAGCAGGAACTTCGTCGTCGCTATTCGACATTGTTCCTGTGTAGTTTTATGTTTTCGGTACCGTCGACGCCAGGACTGCATGACCGCTGCGAAGACTTAGCTGGAGGTTTGTCGAAACCATTGAGATATTGCCGACGCAACAGCGGAGTGCTTCAAAACCACTAGACAACGAAGGGTGTTCTTCATTGGGGGGGATCGGTGGCCGAGTGGGCTAGCGCACACCAGCTCGGAGCACGTGGAGCGAAAGCTCGCGCTGCAGAACCCAGGGATCCTGGGTTCAATCCCCACCCCTGCCCGTTTCGATCTGGATGAGCATCGTACCGGCGTGCGGTCATGTATCACTACTGCGTGGTGCACGTTAAAGACCCCAGGCTAGCGGTTGTACTGCACTGGCTAAATTGCTAATCTACAGCGAGTGACTCGTCGCAACATTAAAAATGGCTGACCAACGACTCGCTGTATAAATATCCACACAACCCCCCCCCCCCCCCCCACCAAAAAAAAAAAAAAAAATGTTCTTCATAGTCCGAAACGACCACACTTCGCTGGGGAATGAGAGCAGGGACCATAAGTAATCAATATAAGGTAGTTGTCTTCTTTTATAATTTTTTTTTAAGTGTCGCCAACAAGTGGAGCATTGTCGTAAAAACTATCATGGATGCGGCCCGTTTTGGTCATTTTATCTACTGCAAAAAGATTTTTTTTAATAACATTCATGTAGGAAGCGGCCGACACTGTCGTGCCCTTCGGAACCAGCGCTCGTTCTCTGTTCTTCTTTCCGTCTTCGTTTTTTGTGCGCTGCAGCGCTGTCAAAGCTGCTGGCGCGAGCATGGGGTTGGATCTCGCGGACCATTTGCACGCGTTCACCCGAAAACGAAACCATAAATAAAGCCTCATGGACGCGCCAGTATCATTGACAGCGTTGAATACTTAGTATGAAACGGAGTACACTCATAAACCAACTCGCCAGGATCGCCACTTTAATTCAGTGGGTAAGAATGACGCCTTTACTCTCCCGGAACGCGGCCACCACCGTCTCCTTCACACTGGTGATAGCGCGAGACTTCAGTGGCGGGGAGACGCAGTGCTTCCATTCTCGCGACTGACGTCTAGTTTCGGGGTTATAAAATGGCATTCATCTCTCGTTTCTTAAGACAGTTTATGAAATAAAACCATCATTCATGACGATATCACGCTACGAAATCACCTCATTCTATGCATTGTTATAAAAGAAATAATAATATATATGCTCTCGGAATGTTAACGTCACCATTTGTTGTGTCTGAAACATCGGTAAGGTCAGATGACGTATCAATTGTGTCATGTCTTCATAACAACGTTGCAGTCTTTTGCACTTATTTCTAATAAACTTCCGAATATTTTAAAACGCACTTCGTGCCCTTACCCGTCAGCAATTTAGAAAAAAAAAGTTAGGATGCATTACAACTTGCTTGGCCTACGTACTCAATCAAAATAAAAAGTTGAACCAGATTTTTTTTTTTAATTTTGCTAACATAATATACCCGCTGAAAATGTTCTAACAAACTGTACGAATTAGGTGACGTCTTTGATAAAACCATGCTTATTTAGCCAAGATGGCCAGCCAACACTTGAGGGTGGGTAATGCCACCAAATATAACAGCCATTCACATCGGCGACGTTACATCTTCGAGAAAGTGGCGGTACTTTGAAAATAATCTAGAAATAAAGTTTAACCCCAGCTGACACCACATCATGCTTATTTTACGCATTCGTTTAAAAAAACGTAAATAAGGGGCGTCGCCCAGGTAAATGCGGACAACACTGCATGGACTATGCTCTCAAGAACGAATTTTATAGGGTTGCTGCTTTATATGCTGTAAGGGGTTTTATATGAACTTGGTGAGTCGACGTTTTTCAACCTGAGAAAACGACGTCGTTTGGAGTCACTGATAAGGTGAGAACGGCAGTGAGGGACTTGAGTTGTCAACCTCCAGCGCGAGCCTCCTACCTTCGACAGCTCTTGGGCGTCTCGTTTACTTCGAGCGCGAGTGCGCTGCCAAAGCGCGGTGGAAGGTATAGAGCTCGTGCTGGAGGATGGGTGTTCGAAAAGAAAAACAAAAACGGCCTGTCGTTCTTATTTTGACTAAAGTCACATTCACACAGGACCGTTTCGTTGTGTTTTCATGCACCGGAACACCCGTGCTATGATGGCATAACCGTGCGTTTCGTAGGAAACACAGATTTCTCGGTGACTATCGACGTAAGCCGACGTAAGCTTCCGTAACATAACACAACGTAAGAAAACGAGGCTGTGTAAACCAGCCTTCAGTATCAATTTATTATAACCATAACCTGCTAAAAAAAATTTATTTAGGTACATGCTGTGCGCGATCGAACTTTGAGTATTAAATCAGCATTGTACTTCCGCTGGTGTACCTTTGATTAGCCAAGATAACAAATTATTGCATGACCTCACATGTGTACAGAGAACCACACAGTTAACACAAACAAGCGATCACCGATATTTGTTTTTGTTTTGTTCTGCGACGACAGCCGTTACGGCCGAGGTATTTCAGTGAATAACCGGGTGTTTCCTGTAGGGTCATGGCGGAGACATTTCACAGCTAGATTTATCTCAAAAGGTTCTTCTCTATGTTCAACACAAATATGTATTCACTAATTTTAGTTTAAAACATTTATGTTATATATAGTGAAAAAATGTCTACAATAATGTCTCCGCCTCCCGTGGCATTGCAACATTATTTACGTGGCAACACATCGCGTGATACTGGGACCTCACCTGACACCATGACATCATGGAACACGATGACGTGGCGTCCAAGGATATTAGGTTAGCTCAGTTACGGAACTGCTTGCACAAGCAGTATCCCCCTCTGCCCCCACGGCCCGCCCCCCGTCATTCGACGCGCGAGACGGTTCCTATGGTAACTGCAGTGTGTTCTATGGAATACGTATGTTTTGAAGCACAGTCTCTAGATGACGTTCCAGCTCAGCTGCATGGAACACGCAGTTATGAAACGAAAATCTAAATGGCGCTTTAAACGGCAGGAAGCGGACTGAAGTGACGAAAATGGGGGGGGGGGGGGGAGTACCTACTCCCGGGGGAGGTCCACAACTGAGGTAATCTAGTAACGTTGGTGACATCCTAATGTCACGGGACACAGTGGCGTGCATCCGACAGTGATGCAACGACACAGATATCTTGAGTCACAGGACGCCATGACATCGCGTAGAACTATGACATCCCATGACGTCAAGGTTTGTGTGCAGTGTGACAGTGTGTAGTCTCCGTAGAGCAGAACATGCAACGCCTCGGCTGTCGCCAAAGTTCATTTTCAGTCCATGGCAAGGAACACAGAATTGAACTGAATTTAATTAGAATTGAAAGGTTGCTATCAAGCCGGACTAGTTTGAGGGAAAGTGAATGTTGATTTATTGTCTTAGTTCAAAGCAAAGAACGCCGATATCGTGTTCTTGTTAACTGTTTTACGCAGTATACATCATCCGAAGAAATGTGGTAACGTAAGTCTTCAAAATAAAAGGTAACGGACACATTGTTTATCTGTATATCATCGGACTCTTCTCTCCACTAAGGTTTTCCATCTCCACATGATAAAATAACTGAAGACCTCTGATATAAAAATACGCTTTGCTTTACGTTTAGATTCTAAAGGAGCCAGTCATCCTGCTCAAATTCATGAGAGAATCATTATGTTGCAGTTTATTGAACGTGAAAATACTTTTGTCTTCATTAACAAACATGTTAATTACGACACAAAACACTTGTGCATGTCCATTATAATGTGCAGTGATTATTCTCTACATTCGAATGTTGACAATTATTGGAGTAAGCGGTCGCCAAGTACCACGTTAGAACCAAAAAACACGCTTCTCGGATATTGTTTATTATACACATTTAACGATGTATCAAAATGCTTACAACTCGAAACAAAATCCTACTTTCTACCTGTGTACATATGTACAGGAAGCGGCTCAAATGCACCAGATGTTGTTTACCGCTTCGACGCTTTTAGTGGCCTCTCCCACGATTTATAACTTCCTTGAGATTATTGACATGCCACGTTTCCGACCGATGCTTTACATGGAGAATCAAAAGTAAGTACAAGGTAGAGGATGCAACATTTAGCTATCAGTGGCCAATTCGAGCTGCTTCTTCAGGGTTCATCAGTTGCAGTGCATAAGAAATCTGCTTTTTTGTGAACCAGCTGAAGCTGTTGTCAAACCTGAAGATATCTGAAAAAGAAAGAAACGACTTCATTCAGTTAATAAAAAGTTATCTAATTTCTAACAATTCCGCACTAGGACTGAACAGAAATTCTAGTCACAACTTAAATGTAGAAGTGGGGCCCGGGGGTAACAAAACAAGGTATACAGGGTGTCTGAGGAAACATATTTAGTGGAAATAAAGTAAATACTACTGAAAAATGTTTTAACTTCTCTTTTTTCTAGATAAATGATTGATAGATATATTAAAAATCTTAATTTCCCTCTAATTGTCTTCATAGTAACTACTGAACTTTAGTCTTTAGCTATTACCCGCTAAGCCATTCGCTAAGATAATAACCACTGGCTGATATTGCATTGGCTTGTGATGATTTTGTAGAATTCAGTCTAAAAGAAACTGAACCAAGCGCTAGCAATTCCAGAGCAGCTAAACATAGATTGAAGGTACTAACTTCTAATCTATATTGTCTTGCTTCAGGCGAACCGATCCAAGGGTGCCTTTAAATAAACCTCGGCTTCTAAAACAGTGGCGGAAATTTAGTGTTTGTCAACATAAAAGATATTTTAGTCATTTCATTAAGGTATTTGTCTTAAAACATCGAACTAATTTTAGTTCGTTCGTAGTTTGGGAGTGTACAACAAAGGTCGCATCGCAAAGTTTATAAAACAGCATTAATCGCGCCACGAGAAATCACCGAAAGCTATCTTGCTTCTCGTACAAAATAGTGCAAAGCTGTTAAATAAAATTGATTCACTTACTACAAAGGGAAGGAAAAAATAATATTTTGTTTCAAGGAGCGAAAGTATGCAGGCCAGCTGGTTATAAAACATCACAATCGAAACCCTGAGACAAGGAGAAATAAAATAACGAACAAGGCGACACAAAATTTCAAACACAGCTGAGCTTATTCGCAAGGGAACAACAATATATACAAGTTCACGCACACAGAAAAGAGGGAAGGCAAAAAGGCATGCCTCCGCAAATTTCGCGGAATTGAGCCTGACTGACTGACCTCCACCCAGACCTAACACCACCAGCAGACATCCGCCGCCAAGCTACCCAATAAGATGATCCCACTAAATACCATGTGAACCCAGCAAAAGACCGCACTCCCCCCCCCCCCCCTCTCCAACCACCCACCCCTCAACAACAACAAAAACTAACAAAGGAAGGATATTTCTCACGCGTTCGTTCAAAACTATTGGCGGCTGGCTCACACAATTTCCGTGATGACCGAGTGGTACAACTTATAAGATAACTAAGGTATGTGTTACTGACTACAAACAAACAATCAGGGTTCTGTTGGTCCTACTGCAAAAACTCAGTGTTTCTTCTCTTAGTTTTTGATCCTTACCTTAGCTGTTTCATAAGCTATATCGCCCCGTTATCAAGCCCCTCGTAAAAGTTGGGGCTGTCAGTTCGACGTCAGTGCGCTGTACGTCCAAGCGAAGTTTTGGGTGTGTTATATATAGGACAAAAGGGTGTAAGACTACAGACCTTGTTCTTAGAGTTCAGTGTGAACGGCTATAAGTTGTTGTTCAATTTCGAATAAACTTAGATGAGTTTGAGATTTTGTGTCATCTTGTCCGTTTTTTTATTTCTCCGTGTCTAAGGGGTTAGGTTATAAATCGTGTTTCTGACCAGACAACTTGCGTTACAAGACTGAATCAGCGCCTTAAAAAGCAGTACAGTAACTGGCCCTAAATTGCTTCAACTGGATGTATAAGATAAGTCCTAAATACAAAACCGAAAAAGGATGATTTTGAAAAGATAAGTGATATTGGTAATTTTAAAACAAATGATGGGGTTATTTCTTAGGGTTACAGAAACAGCGCAATAGCATCAATATGCAAACTTGAAATGTACACTGTTAAGTAGATACCAGGAACACTCAGCAAAATGCCTGCCTGCATGCATATTGGAAAGAAAACTACTTTTCCACATAACATTGAAGTGCAGACGTCCCTCTCACTTGCAATTTAATTTACTAGATTTTAAATATATTTCAACTTCTCCTTTTTGAGGACCCTCTCAACATCAAATGTTCAATTCTTCGTCTCGCAGAATGTTTTATTTCAGACCTTCTCACTTTTAACTAAAACTAAAACAAGTGCTATTTAAAATACCGTCGATATTCTTAATGTGACCTATGCTGACTACCAAAGTTGATAAAATTTAAAGGTATTTTTGCCAAAATCAGCAGCTCCTCAAGACGAGCTGCTGATAAATTATGGTTGCTTATGAGTCCACAGAAGGACAAGGCGTCAGTCTTTTTTCCAGATAAATTGAGGCAGGTTGTGATTTTTTTTCTGATTAATTAAATATACCAACATTGAAGCATTTCACTTTTTTTCTCTCTTCGAGGTTTTTTAGTAGTATTTATTATTATATATTAATAGTCCAATCAGTCCACCGAAAATGTAAACAAACCACGTTGCTTACTAACATAATAACATACAGAAGAACTGATTCAACGCGACGGCTTTCTACTTTTTTCATGCTTAGAAGCCTTGCCTTGTTAACGGCCTAGCTATCAATGGCCAGGTTACCAGAAATGTTACAGAAATATATTTATCGGGAAATAAAGAAAAAAAGTGCTCCCCCTAGCCGGTCGTACATGTTCCGGTCTTGTCACAAATCAGCTCTCCGATTTCGGGAACCAGGTCGCATTTCACCCTGGTGGGCTGCAGGATCTCCTGAGTTCGTATGGTGTCTTCGGTTGAAGTCCACGTGACACCGAAGCCCACTTCGTGTCCTGGGTTGGTTTGAAACTTCCAGCGTAGGACGGATCCCTCGCGTTCAACTTTGACAGGGAGATCCAGGTTCTGGCCTCGCTCGAGGATGCAGGTCGTAGTGTCGGAATCTTCGGAGACTCTCGGTCGATTCTTTAGGTAAAGATGCTCTGGGACGTGGCCCCCACGTCCGATCTGCATAGATTATAATTTGACTCTTTGATTAGCAACATTTTCACCTCAAACATGTTAGAGTATGCTGGAGACATTGCATGCCGGTGACGTTTTTATATTCTGGCAGACTTTGAAAGCATAACGAGCTCCAGTGAAAAAACAAATACAACAATGTTTTATCGTTCACGAATATACGAGCCACGAGAAGTTCAAAAATCGACTTGCAAAAATTTGTTGCAGGTTTAAGCCTATGGTAAGTTGTCAGGTGGTAGTAACCTCTAAAAGTAATCAGACATTTGATTATTTCTTAGAAGCTAGGCAAAAAGCATGGACACAGCTCTAGGATTATATCAAATACGAGCGGCATATTCTGTGATACGAAAAATAAATTTGAACCTCCGTGCGTAGTCTCTGCAAAAAAAAAATAAAAAAAGCGACCTATTTAGTAATGATAGTATACCTGAAAACAATAATAAGACATCTGCACAGTGCTTTCCGTCGACCTCTCTGTTAGATTTGTCTACTTTGTTTCAGCAGCGACTTTGTCCTAGAGGTCGTCCTTCAAGGGTAACTGCAAAGAAAAAAATTTTTTTTTTAAACAGCCTAATTGGGGCAAGCGTGCCAAAAACAATTTTTCCGCGAGAAAAAAAAAGCTTTTTACAGCAATATTTATTGCGTGAGACTGATTTTAGATCGCGGCTATATCGTCTGTTTTAAATCGCGCGCCACGAAGTTGATGTTCCGTGACGTCTAGCACCAGTTGGCTGCTATACTTCTCATTGGCTAAGAGTTGATTGACAGCTTAGATCTTGGATGTTAAAGCTTTGTTATATGTTGTAATTTTCTTTTGAGCTGCATATTTTTACGTTCAAAGAATAACCCATGTAATGAGAGTTATTATGTTTTTACAAAAGGTTTACAAGACGGGCACTTCCGTTTGGATTGATACCGTATTAAACAAAAGCTTCGCCATTATTTCATGGCCGACGATGTCTCGCCTACCTCGACTAATCGTTTCGCCGAAGTGATCAGTGCTTTGTGTTGACCCAGGTGCTTGAGTGAGACTTCCTGAAGTGAAGTAGTATGTGTTTAGCAGCTGTCACCATGCAGTGTCAGTGATAAGAAGCGACACGGGGTTTTGGCTTTCATAGCGCGGTTTGTTACTTTCGTTTTCCCCTTTGCTTTGTAAGCGTGCTTTTGTTTTTTGTTTGTTTGCGCGTGCAAATGCCGTTTTTTTTGTTTTTTTTTTTTGGGGGGGGGGGGAGGGGGGGGGGATCTGTCCGGCGCGGTTGCTCTGCAAAGTGCTGCGAAATGAGTGATCGCGACAGCGAGTTTTCCAGCAGCCATGTAGCCCTGAAAGATCACAAGCTGAATGCTATTTGGCTGCAAGCAATCGGGCGTTCGCGTAGCGACAAACGAGTCCAGGTATGTTCTCCTCATTTCGCTCCGGAGGCCTTCGAGATTCGCACCGGGTGCACCGAACGTCCGCGACTGAGACAGCTTTTACGTAAAAAACCTGGCACAGTCAGGTTATTACGTAACAGCTGTCCGCAGAAGTCTTCGAACGACCGAATTCTGCTTTAGACGACAGATCTTTTTTTTCTTCGGCTTCCGAACCATCTTACGTAAAGTTGTTTGTATTGAATGTGTACTGTTATCGTACATCTTGGCTTGTGATTACGCCTTTGTAGATCATTTTACTTGTTTTGCTGGAGAGACGCAAACGATGGGCATAACAAAATCGTTTGCATATTCCGCATACCGCGCGAAAGAACTTCCCCAGTCATCTTGCAAAGCACGGAGTCCGCACCGTCCTGACTTCCCAGTCTTTTACCTGCTTGAGAGCAGTTTGTACCTGCTAGTAGGTATGCCTACTGAAACTGCAAATTGGGGCAGTGCCTGAGAGGAAAAAGACAATGTTCGGAAAGCTTGGTCACCCTCCCCAATTTCTAAACTGTCAAGTAATTGTACCATAAAAAAGCACCAACGCCTCTTCCCAAAATAAAGAAAAAGCACTATGTTCACTACGTAAAAAATGGTTTCAGTTCATGCATCTGTGGGCAGGTAGGAAATCATGCCCAAATTTATTCACACCGCATGATGAGCGCTACAAACTCGTACGAGATTTACAGGAAAATATCGGTGGTGACTTAAGTTTCCCTGAAATTCTGTATAATTGGTCGTTTGTAGGACCGAATCATCTACTCGAGCGGTGTGCGTCGTTGTGCAACACGTCGCTGTGCAAACGCAGTCTAACAACACCAAGCATAAAAACGGCAGATTTAGGACAACAATCCGGAGCCCATTGTGCAATTAAAACGACGTTATTTTGTTGAAAAAGCCCCGCAGCTTTTTCCTCACGGTATGCGTCCGGAATCTTCCACATTTTGACACGAAACGAAGGAAACTTTACTTTTAAAAACGCTCGCTACAGTTCGCTACGTCCTATCGGACCAGCTGGACCGGATCAGCCGACGACGACGGGACTGAACCCGTTGAACGTCAACCCCACAACAACCAATTTGCGCTCCGTGGTAGTGTGGGTGTCTACTTCCAAGCCCCGCACCACACACCAAGAACGTTTCAGTCCTTTGTCGCATCGAGGTGTCGCACCAAACAGAACGAGATCGCCGAAGTCAACGCAGCGCTGTCGTGAACGTTGGCTTGTGGTTGCGCGCTCGTGGACTGTTAAACTCATTACGTTCTTTATTGCTACGGAACGGGCAGGACCGGTATGGCGCCCAGATCAGTTCCAATGGCTTGCTGCCTCGCGCATGCCCTTGCTCGAGAGCATGGCTCGCGCTGCCCGGTTTGTGTGGGCGGCAGCTTGGTTGCTTGGTACGCAACACATCTTCCCCCTTAGATGGAGTCTCCATATCTTGAAGGTGGGCGCCTAGCCCGAGAGCTGGTGCGCCGATCAACTTGGACGGGAACATCCGGTGCAGCTCCTTCTGGAGACTGTACTGGTAGAAACGGAAGCAGCTCTTCAGCAGCAACGGTTGAATGCTGTGCCGGTAGTCTTGCAGGCGGCTCCTCAGCAGCAACAGTCGGAGTGGCAGGACTGGCCTCAGCTGCTGCTGCTGTGAACCACGCTGCTGGTGGCATCGTTTCGCATAAGCCTCTTGCCACGAGACTATGGGGCCCGGATGTTTGGGGCGTAACTCCAGATAGTCGTCTTCGAATGTGGTCGACGTGTCTGCGGATTTCTCCAAACGGCGTTTGGAGAAGCCAAGATCGAAGACCTAGCTGCTTGAGTAGTGTTCCTTCTAGCCACCTCGGTTTTCCGCGAAAATTTAAAGCAAACACAGGTTTCCCTTCAACAAAGCGGCTGTGAAGGGGTCGTCACCTCTCTTCCTTCCTCGCCTTCTCTTTGGTTGCATGTTTCTGGTTCTGGTGTAACTCGGCTTATGTTTGATGCCAGTTCACGGCCGAACATTAGCAACGCGGGTGTTTTCCCGGTGGAGGATGTGACAGTGGTGTGCTGCTTGTAGAGGAATCTTGCCAGTCTTACTAACAAGCTGCCGACTTTGTCTTTTTGAAGTGCTTGCTTCAATTCAAAGACCATCCGCTCCACCTGGCCGTTGGTAGCCGGATGGTATGGTGCGCTTGTCACAGGCTCCACACTGTTTCGTTGGTAGAAATCGAGTACCTCCCTTGACACAAACACTCTCCCATTGTCCGACACCACCTTCCGTGGCAATCCGAATGTCGCGAAGATAGCACGCAGTTCTCTAATAACAGCTGTGGACGTGGCTGAGGTCATCGCTCTCACCTCAAGCCATTTTGTGTACGAGTCCACAACTACGAGGAACATGTGTCCTTCCATCGGGCCGGCAAAATCAAGGTGTATGGTGTGCCATGGTTGAGATGCATGTTCCCAGTTTGGCACAGTGGCTCTCATCGGAATACGCCTAGATTCCTGGGAGATTCGGAATGCTTCGACTGCATGTTTAATGTCCCTATCGATAGCGGGCCACCATAAATAGCTCCTGGCTGACGTCTTCATCGAAACGATGCCCTTGTGTCCAGCATGGAGCAAATCCATTGCTTCGGTACGTGCCTGTGTGGGAATGACCACCCTCGAGCCCCAAATAACGCATCCTCTTTGAGTGGACAGCTCTGTCACTTTCTTCTTGTAGGGAGCAAACTCTTCACCCCTGAGGCGGTCAAGTGTTCCCTGTTGCAACGCCTTGAAGATATGAGACAAGGTGGGGTCTTGAAGTGTCATTTCTGCGATTCTTTTCGCCGTGAGCGGCGAGACCGGCAGCGCCTCGATCATCAGCACGTCTCCGGGCGGACAGGGTTCGTCCTCACTATCATGTAAGGGAAGGCGACTTAACGCGTCGGCGTTCTGGTGTCTCTTTCCCGGCCGATACACTAGCTCATAGTCGTAGGCTGCCAGCTTGACACACCATCGCATCATGCGTGGAGACAGCACTTGAGGTACTGGCTTCTGTGGTCCCAGGATGCCGAGGAGTGGTTGATGATCCGTGACGATGATTATGTGTCGTCCGGCAATGTACTGATGAAAATGGATTGCCCCGTAGATAATGGCGAGGCCCTCCTTATCCAGCTGCGAGTAGTTCCTCTCAGCGTCTCCCAAACTCCTTGAAGCAAACGCTATTGGAGCTTCTCGCCCTGCGCTATCAACCTGTGCCAAAACGGCACCAACACCATACGGTGAGGCATCACAGGAGAGTAGAAGAGGCCTAGACTCATCATAATGGATCAAGGTGGTCCGCTGCAAGATGCGTTCCTTGAGCTTTCTGAATGCGGTCTTGTGAGAAGCCTCCCAGCTCCACGGCCTGTTCTTCTCTAAAACGGTATACAGGTCTTTCGCTACTGTTGCTCGGTTTTCCAGAAACCTGTCATAGAAGGCGAGCATCCCGAGAAAAGACTGGAGCGTCGTCTTTGAAGTCGGTTCTGGCAGATCACGAATCGCCTTCAACTTGTCATCCGTTGGATGGATGCCTGCTGAGTTGATCTTGAAACCGAGGAAGGTTACTTCCGGGACTCCAAAGAAACATTTTTTTCTGTTGGCAGGAAGACCAATATCTTCAAGTCTTGAGAGGACGATGTCTAGTCGATGATTGTGCTCCTCCTGTGTGGACCCAGCGACGATGATATCATCCAGGTATGCACTGATACCTGATATCCCCGCAAGAGTCGTGTCCATGCACCTTTGGAATATTGCTGGAGCCGCGGAAACACCGAAGGGCAGTCGGTTGACACGGTAAAGCCCCTTGACTGTGTTAATAGTCAGAGTCTTGGCTGTAGAGTCAGTGACCTTGAGTTGTTGACATGCTTGTGTCAGGTCTATTGTTGAAAAAATTCTTCCGCCGTGTAGTTTCGCCAAGACCTCTGTGACAGTCGGCAACGGGTAAGATGCTGCTTGGGCAACATCGTTCACAGTGCTGCGGTAATCGCCACAGAGTCGAATACTACCGTCTTTTTTGCGCACGACGACGACCGGAGTTGCCCATTCCGAATGTTGTGCGGGCTCAATCACCTCCTGGTCCGTCAGACGTTGTAGTTCCGCTTCAACGGCTGGCCGGAGTGCGAATGGCACCGTTCGTGATTTCAGGAACTTTGGTTGTGCTCCTTCGTGCAACTCTAGTGTGACCGCTGGTCCCTTGAAGCCATTTAGATTGCCATCAAACACTGCTGAGTGACGTTCAAGTATGACTACCAGGCTCTGTTCGTGAAGTACTTGGTGAATGCCGCTGAGGCTAATGCCTAGTGGGGCGAACCAATTACGACCAAGGAGGTTGCATCCTGGGCCGCTCATTATCAATAGAGGAAGTTTTTCACTGCGCTGCTTGAAGCGCACGCTGACGTTAACCGTCCCGAGTGGCTGCAACCCTTCTCCTGACCATGTTCGCAGCGCAATGCTGGCGGGGTGAAGCGGTGGCAGGTCACGGGGCCATGATTCCCGATACGTGTCTTCATTGATGATAGAATAGGCTGCCCCTGAATCCACCTCGAATAGCAGTGGCACGCCTTGTACGTCCAACGATACCATATGTTTCGGGGGTGCTCTCCTCACCCCTGTCATTGCATTTAGGCCATGCAAAATGCTCTCTTCCGTAATCGCGACATCGCGTGGCTCTTCTGAGGAGTCGAAAACGTGCAATCGTCTAGTTGCCTTCGATAAGCTGCTGCTGTTTTTCTTCTTGAAGCAGGCTTTTTCAACGTGACCGACTTTCTTGCAAAACCTGCACCTCGAGGTGCGTGACTAGCACATTTCGGGATTGTGGAGTTTTTCGCAGCCGTAACAGGGTTTGCGCTGCTCTGGTGGAGCTGTTTGTGCGCGGGCGGTCTTGTTGACTTCGCTGAAGTCAGCTTTGATTTTCTTTTGATAGTCTTTCGCGTTTTCCGCCCGCATAGCGATATCGAATGCCTTGATGAACGTGAGGTCTTGTTCGGCAAACAATCTTTGTTGCAGAGTGTCGTCTTGCAGTCCGCAGACAAAACGATCACGTAGCATTACGTCGATGGGCAACATCGTTGATCTCAGGTCGGGCCGAACGGTAAGAGTTGCAGTCGCACTCACCGCTGTGGATTCGGACGTTGGAACCGTAGAAGGCTGGGCCGAAGGCAGGGCCGGTGACGTGCCGAAGTTGCTATCTGCCGCGAGAGCTTTTAACGCTGCTACGTAGGCGGCTACTGTTTCGTGCGGCAGTTGGTCCCGGCGCTGAAACTTGCAGCGACTGAACAGCTCCGACGGGCGGGGATCGTAGTGGGCACACAGCAGACTGACGATTTCTTGGAATGAGTGGTCGCTCGGTGTCCCCGGTGCCACTAATGCCTTGACGGTTTCGAATGTGTTCGGTCCACATAGGGTCAGCAAGATAGCGCGCTTTTTGCCGCCGTCGGCGATACCGTTGGCTTGGAAGTAGAAATCCAGTCGCTCTGCCCATGATGACCATCCCTTGCCGGAGAATTCCTCCAAGGAGCCGTGAGTCGCCATGCTTCCCTGGATTTACCGTCGTAGAGTTCGTGCCGTTTCCTCGTCGCCAATTGTTAAATTCATTACGTTCTTTATTGCTACGGAACGGGCAGGACCGGTATGGCGCCCAGATCAGTTCCAATGGCTTGCTGCCTCGCGCATGCCCTTGCTCGAGAGCATGGCTCGCGCTGCCCGGTTTGTGTGGGCGGCAGCTTGGTTGCTTGGTACGCAACATGGACCCTCTGACTCCCTTCGCTTTCAAAGCACACACGACGATTACGAATGATACTTTCTGTCTTCGGGAACATCTTATGGGCACTTCTCAGGTCACGTCTCCGCTACATGTGCTCGCAAGCCGCGGAGGCTTCTCGCGTCCCGTCAAACCAAAACAATACCGGCGCCATGTTGAATGTGCGTTGTTGCAAGATGTTCACCGACCAAACAAATACAACGAAAGCAAACCGGCTCTAGCTTCCAGCGTACATCGACGGCACCTCTCCACCCCCCACCCCTCCCCCCGATCCGCGGCCGGAAGTCAAGACGCTGCGTACTCCGCAGCCAAGTCAATCCAAGAGAATCCAAGAGTGAGGGGCGGGGCGTACTTCTCCTCCGTGGGGGTCAAAAAAGCGGGAGTTTCAATGTGGAGAGCTTGTGACTCCGACTAAATTACGTCCTGTGGCGTAAATGTTGCTAAAAAAGTTTTTTTTTTTTTTTTTTTCGCGGAAGATTTGTTTTGTGACATGCTTGTCCCGATTAAGCTCCTTAAAAAAAAAAAAGAAACCTTTTTTTTTTTGCAGTTACCCTTTAAGATCTCCCTGGAGGTCGTTCTAGACGTCGTCCTCGACGTCTGCCTATATGTCGTCTAGAGGTCGTCTTACTAGATGTGGTTCTAGAGGTCGTCCTTGAGATCGCCCCAGGGGTCGTCCTATAGGTCGTCTTAGACGTCGCCACTGGATGAAAGCTACCTAAATTTATAGACAACCAACAATTGTGGTTTCTGCAGCAATTTCTTATCTGCTGGCTTGAATGTTTGCTCGCTTCAACGTAACGCGCTCCTGTCTGATTAAAACGGTGAAGTTGACGCGAATCTTAAGCGCGACTCGGCGAAGAGTTAAACCCTACCCCCCCCCCCCCCCCCCCCCGCCACCTCTACACACACTGCTTTCTTGTGCCACCCAAAACGTGGTTCTACGAAAATTTATGCAACATAGTACACCTATGCACCGACCAATCTTTCAAACTAGATTCGCTTTGTGGGTTAATTCTCTTTCGGTATCTTTGAATGCAAGAAGCTTTGGAAATGTAGAAGTGGCATTGACATCAACTGTCTAAACTCCATAATGCATCTTCTCTTATAACTCCTTTCGTTTTTTCAGCACTTCACTTATATGTACCGGCACGTCGCAGTATCATGATCAAGACTGGTGGCAACTGATAGCATCATCTTGCTCTACAGATGGCTATCGTCTAGTAAGCTCAGTTAGTAGAGCGCACCGCTAGCCATGGAGAGGTCCCTGTGTCGACGCCAGTTCTGGGAGAATTTTTTTCAGCGGCACACCAGTCGCCTAGAGGGAGCGCGTTGCGCTCTATCTCAGGTGGAGGTCGAGCAAATTTACTCGTACACATGTTTATGAGGTGTATAGTAGAAATAGACAATTCAGATCGGTGCTGGCTTTTAAAAGATACCGAGTGCCTCAAAGCTGTCCGCACATGTAGTGGGTCTCGCGCGGATCCAATAGCGTTCTTAAATGTTTAATGGTCAGGCTAGTGATTTTTAATTCCTCGTCTACATGCATGTTTGATTTGCCGCTACATTCGCTAACCAATCGGCATTCTTCCGGATACACCCGAGCTCCGTTCTTTTATTTGACGCCCTTGCACCCTGAACGGAAATTCCCGTCATACCATGTGGGTGCATTCCGGGTCATCACCGGGTCCCATCAGCTGTCCTCCCCAGTGAACCGGTATCGCAGATGGGTCCACGTACTTGAACAATACCGGTTTCCAGCCTTCTGAAATATGCATTTATTTATTATTGCGAAAGCATTAACTGTCTCTTGGACCCAACCGACATCATCAGCTTTGAAGCCGCTCCAAACGGCTCCTAAACTCCCCTGTCCCAATGGAGCGAAGTAAAGCCGCGATCAGATGGATAGGTTCCCATTGCCTGGCGCGTGTCATTAAGGAACGAGGCGCCCACTGGCTCTCGCGCGGCATCGTTCTAAAAAAAAAAAGTTACCAGAGAAGCCCTCCCCACGGCGGCGCAGCGCACGCAGATGCCCGGCCGTCGGTACGAGGGAGCGTTGGCCGCAGAGCTCGCCCGGATAGACTCGGGAGGGGCTGCACGGCCGAGCTCAGCACGGCGCGGCCACTTAATGAGAGCGCGCGCTCGGCCGTCGGCCGCAACCTCCACAGTAGCGAAGCGTGGCTGTCCACGCCACTACGCCGCAGACGAACTATAAGAGCAGAAGAACGACATTCATGCTTTCGCATTCACAACTCATAGGAAGTGCTTAGGTGTCCTGGGACTTTTTATTTGTTTATTTATTTATTTTGCCTTCAGGGCCAGAGGCATTACACAGCGTGATGTCGAGAAAACAAACAAAATAACAGTGTAAAATACAAAGTAGGTAAACAACTGGGAAGGCATTATTTTGCAACTTTTGAACAAAAAAGAACACAATCAACAATTGATGTAACCGATGCAGGTTGATGAATCCATTCATTCGAAACTCCAGGGATGCATGGTTCAAAATATGTGTTTTAATGGCAAATATGGAACGCCTACTTTGTGACTGGTGACCCATGCGTGAGGAAAGAAATGATGGTGGGGTTATCACTTGATTCTTGAGTACAGTGTTGTGATGAAAAATTATGCAATAAAAAACAAATACTTGAAATTTCGCGGCAATATGCGAGAGTAGGTGGAAGTGTTTTTTAATAATTTTACCCCATCGATGGGATTATAATTAGCCAGAATAAAACACGCGGATCTCTTCTGAATTAATCCAAATAAGTCAGTAAGGTAGGTGGTGCCGGCACCACAGATGAGGGCATACTGAAGCTTTGGCCGCACTAATGTTTTATAAAAACAATATTTTTAACAATGAAGGGACCAGACACAAATTACGCTTAAAATACTCGATCAAGCGGTTAGGGTCATTAGTTATATGTCAACTAAGCTGCTAGAAAAATATCTTGTGAGGCACGTCAATGAAATTAAATAATGTTATTTTATGTCTATCAACTTGGCTCATATTCTTATTGAAAATCGAACTACAAACATGTGTAATGACTATTCTGAATGGCATTAACGTGATTATTAATAAATTAATCTGCGCCGACATTATGTAATAACTTGAAACGCAAAGTAAATGGAAGGATTTAAAGGGAGAAAAATGAAGAGCAGCTGAGATTGAAAACGCCGGCATTGGCTGCCCCTCATTGGAATTAGTCACAATGCCCCTTACAACTCAACTTCATCCAAAACCTATGCATACACAAAGAAACTCATGCGCAGGTGCACACACAATGACACACACACAGACAAGCATACGTAGATTAAAACATTCCTTACCGTAAGAAAATATCTGCATTTTTCCTGCCGTTTTTTCAGACATAAAGGGTAGCAGTAGCTTCCACGCATACGGGAAAAAGCTGGGAGCTGGGAACGAGTGGTAAGACGCGAAAATAGAGTTTAAGACGTTTGTTCACCTTAAGATATTTATCAAACGGACAGCATGCTTTTGCAGTGATTAAGAACAAATCCCGAGCAATTGAGACTCTGGATAATAGGCCTCACAAATCGGTGAAAAGCCCGCAATAGGCAAGGGCAGGGATAGGCAATAGACATGACAAGCATTGAACTTCAACAAAACATTTATTGGAACTACGTCCAACAAAGAAAACATTCGCACCGTAATCGCGTCAAAGCGTGCTCAAAAAGGCACTTTCCGTTTTGTGTAGATAAACCAAAAATTAATTAAAAAGGGGACGTCACACCATGCCCTAAACCGAGACTCAACTTTTCGATGCCAACTCGGCCACTTCTTCAGGGGCGACTAGCGGCGGTCATTGAGGAGCAGTATTTTCAAAAATACTGCTCCTCAACGGCAATCGCCCCAGTCACTCCTGCAGAAATGGCCGAGTAAGCCTCGAAACGTCATGTTCCTAATTAGGGCTTGGTTTGATGTCCCCCATTTTAATTAGGCTTTCCCCTAACAGACAAATGATATTTGTCAAATGTTCACGTTCAAACTGATGATAGGCTTACGCGTAGGACTATAGCTCGAAACATATCCCTCTGGGCGGAAGGGCGACTGCCTTGCTTAACGCTCTTTTTGGGGGGATTTTCGCTTTTTATTCTTTTACAAACAATGTGCATATTAGATTTTGTTTGTGAATTAGCGCTATTCAAATAACTTAGTTTCGATGTATCATGGAGGTGTCAGAATATTTAAAGCAAAAACCCCACCATTCTCAACATTCTTTGAAGTGTATTTTTTGTTTAGACTACTGTGATATCTATCCTAACTGACATTACTAATTAACTATAATCGTGTCAGTTCACACTTTAAGATATAAAAACCTTCATGACAAACCGCCCTCCAAAAAGATAAATCCAATACTTAGCCGGATTATAGAACTCAGAAAACCGTGTGAATATTAACACAATAAAGTCACGACTATTGGGAACGTTTTTAGAGAACATGTTCAATTACATCATTCTAAATATGTAAATAAATAATACTGAGTCCTCTCGGAATATAAGGGATCATGGAACAATATCGGGTTGGAATGTTCATGACTTTGCAGAGGCGTTCTGGTCCTAATCTCGCACAAACCCCCACTGATTCAGAAGCATCTTGGTCGCGGCTAAATTGCGAGAATAAAAGGCGACTATTTCTTTCAGTCTTGTCTTCGCAAGGCTACTCAAAACTACTTAACCGACGACAGTCGAACGCGGCTCATGGATTGGACACGAGAACTGCGTGAGCACTCGACTTCGGCTCGTAGCAATCACTGCCTCGGCGGGCACTCAGGTAGTGGCTCCCGTCCAACCACTGCGGTGATGGGAATAGTCGAACTCTAACAATGCCTGGACCTCAGCACGTGTTTTCTACTTTGCCAACCCTAGCGCGTGGCTATGAATAACGTTGGCGGCATAAAATCGGCACCAGGCCTCATGGCCGCTTGTCCTGCCTCTACGTTCAGGGGTTGAACGATGCTCATATTTTTGAATTTTTAGGCGCGACTGTCATTGCTTAGACAGAAAAACTAAGGCACGTTTATTCAGCTATTAACCTTATGGAGTGATTCTAAGTAGTACTTAGCGGAAGTAGAAAAATTGCTACATGGCCCCTTTAATAATAATATTTTTGCATCTGTGCAATTGGATGACTTGTGACATGAAGAGTTTCTAATACAGCAGCTTCTGCATTGAAGTAGAGTCAGAGGTGTTTAAAGAAAAGGTACTACATTATAAACTATTCTGTTTTAACAAAAAATACGAACAACTTAGCAATATAGCAGGAAGTTTAGCGCCTCTTAATTTCTCTGTTTTAAATATCCTGAGACGTTTTTAAGAAGCGACAGTGGGAGTTTTAAAGAGCGCCCACTGTCAAAGTGTTTTCTTTCTTCTTCCCCAGTCTCGGGTTAAATGCACCATAGTAAACTTTCACCTGCTCGCCCGCGCACTGACTGTATATTCGTCCTGAGACAGTACTGCATGTAAGTACTTCAATCGAATTTTTAATTACCTTAATATATGTGTCCGATACAAGTTAGGGTTCTGAAGAATTCAACTTCCGTATTTGTACTACTAACCCATAAATAGCACACTAAAAATGTTAATGATAAATTATTAGTTTCAGGAATATCGTTCCCAACATTCTGGGACATTCTTATTTTGTGCCTTTTTTTCCGCTCTTCCCAGCAAAGTTTTTTTTTTAATACTTGTTTCAGTCGAACAGCCACACATAACTTTATACTCTCCAAAATAATTATAGGCGAATGTAGTACAATATATTTAATACTAAATAGGACTCTAAGACCGTAAACTTAACATTCCTAGACACGACATATCTTTGCACTGGGTTTTGTTCACAACCTTTCCAATACCTTTAATTTCTGCCCACTAAAATGAAGAACCGCAATATACGCGAGGATTGTGATAGCGTCGAACTCAAAGCACGATTCTCAATGAAAACTTATCGTTTCAATGAAAAATTGTTTTTCTCACAAAACAAAAACTGAATGTTCTGCCGTCTTGCCTTTTCATCGATTTTACTTAGGGATTTGACTAATCATAATCACAAAAACCTGATTGAATATTAAATTTCAATTCTTACTTAGAAATAAATTATGATTCACTGGTCATGGTAACGTCACCACCGACACTTTATGCCTATTCATAGCTTGTCTCCGAAAACTCGACTTGATGAATCTGGAGGACCACAGCGAACTATTGTGGATTCATTAATTACTTTTAGCAAAGAAGCAAATGATTCAGCAAATATGAATGACGATACAAAGTGCAATATTTATGCTTAAGTCAAGAGTGGTTCTTCATATGGCAAAATATTCAATGACCGAACAGATGAAATAATAACATGGAGTAGCCGGCCATGCCTTCACGGCAGCCAACATCTCCAATTTCTTTCTTTTTTTTTGTCATTTAATAAAGAAAGAAGAAAGAAAAAATAATACATATAAAAAAAATATTATAACAAATTTCTGTACATCGCAAGATTTGGTCCTTGCGCACAAAATTGAAATGAAGGAAAATTGCATGAGAAACTTACTATTGACGAGAAAACATCGCTCGAGCGTCTCGGGGTAGTTGCTCTCGTACACACCAATTAGCTTCCGCATAAATTCGAGCACTGGAAATTTAAGGACAGCCATGGTGTTTCATTAGTTACCAAGAACACACCAAATCCGAGCACAAAATTTACCTTCGAGGCTGCACACCTGGCTCAGACTTAGATGCTCATAGTCGCCGAGGACAGTCCCGGTTCCCACAATCCTTCCCAGCTGAAACAAAAACCAAGATCATTAGACTCCGGCTATCGATTCAGCGCTTAAGTGGATGCATCTGTGTATAACGTCTTACGTTTTTTTTTTTTTGTTTTTTTTTGTTCACACCTACAGCCGTATTTCTAACTGGATTGGGTGGAACAGCGCGGATATAAAGTCCCACTCAAAGGCACACAAGACGGAAACAGACTCGCAGCGCTGTGTTCCTCCTTGTGTGCCTGTGAGTGCGACTGTATATTCGCGCTGTCCCACCCAAGCATGAATTACCAACTAGCCCAAGCATCCACATTATCAACCTACCCGGATGAACAGCTTATAAAGAAAAGAGAGTCTAGTCTGATCTAATTTAAGTGAGCCATTCGCATAAAACATAAAAGAAATACGCCTCAAACATAAACAAAAAGAAACCATTCGGTTTGTTTTATTTTATTTGAAACATTAATATACTTTTTTTGGCGTTTAGCCACTTTCTTTCCTCGTTGTAACTCCTTTATTTATTTATTTTTATCAAGACATAAACGTAGAATCAAAAATAAAGCCTAACAATATTTTCTTAGTGTCTTATTACTTTCAATCATACAGTCAAAAAATATTTTTATTGTCGCCCTGAATTTTAGATGGAGCCACTGCCCAAACCAAACGCCTATAGTTTGTTGAGCGAAAACGCACGCTGTGCACATTCTTTTGTTTGTATCGTTCCTCCATTTAGATATGCTTGGTACTTACATTTAAAAAATCTGCTTTTTGACTATATGTTAATTCATTAAAAGAAAGGTAAATGTTGCGTCTGAACGAGGGTAGAACAAAATGTAGCACTGCGGCAACATTTATATATTTTGGCCTCATTTTTTTTTTTGTCGCAAAGAATCACGGCAATGAGAGGTTCCTCAGAGGCAGACATGTACACGTTACCGTAAAAAAGTAACTAAATATCGTTACTCGCTACTCGCTCGAAAAGTAGCTAAATGCGTTACTCGTTACCGATTTTCAAAAGGAACGTGTTACTTTACCTCAAAAATAACTCTCTACTTTTCTCGTTACCTTGACGACCAAATAGACAACTGCTTTTGTTTCATAATTTTTTTTTTTTAGTAGTTGTGGCACACAGTATTTTTTCTCGGACTTTTCATCAGTTATGGTTCCCCCGCTTTCTTGAGAATACATCTCCGGCGACGCTGAAGAGTCATTCTACTGACACGCTCGAAGGAACGGCAGTGCTGTGCTTCAGGAGGAGCTAATGAATCTGGGATTTCCCTCTTTCTTTTGTTCTTTACGATTCTAAAGGTCGAAGGTGACAAGGGGTTTTGTGTCCTCATCGTGTTGGCCCCCTCCGAGTTTCCATTCGGTCTGCACATGATTCTAGAAGGTTCAACAAACGAACCTTATTGTGTTCGCTGGGTGAAAGACATTCCCTGCTGTAATTTTTGACTGATGTGTGCAGCTATAAACGTTGCAATCAACACTGTTTAGGTGTTTTTTGCGTTGTTCATCTCCCTTTGTCACAATAGACGCATACTCAAGTTAGAATTAAAACGAGGCTGTTTTTAATGGTGCTGTACACATTACTCCTCAAAAGTAGCGAAATAGCCGTCACTAGTGACTTGGCCACTAAAGTAACTTAGTACTTTATTATATCATTTTCGAAAAAAAAGTGACTAAGTACGCTACTCGTAATGAAAAAAAGTAACTAGATAGAAGTAACTCGTTACTAGGAATGCTTTACGTACATGTCTGCTCGGAGGATCATTGGGGAAGGGACATACCAAGATTTAAACACACCAGTTAGTTTCCAATTAACTGGGTAAAAAGCCTCAAAGCCACGCAACAGATTTCAAATCAAATTTAATGTGTCTTCGCCCAGAAATATGCATGGTTGTTGTTGTCTTACAGTGTGGCATACGGTCATTTATCTGCTCACAAAAATGGGCAGTGTTAATTTGAATAGCCTAATTTGTTTTAGACACCAAGTCCCAATGACCGATGTTCAGACCAAGGTGTAGGAGCTTGTGTTTGGTGATGCAAGAAGTCTATTTTGCACTGCATATACTTTTTGAAGCCGCTGACGCGGTTACCCAAGGCGCTCCTACCGCGTTAATATAAAGCACTGTTTCAATAAACGTTTCAACGAAACGAACTTGTCTGCTTTACTCTGCCGGAGTGGCACATTTGCCGGTTTGAAAAGCACAAGAGGTAAAAATAACCCCCGCCCGGATGTTAAAATTGGGACATTTCCAACGAAATAACATTTTACAGCGGTAACTGTTTAGTTTCCCTTCCATGCAAAAAATGCTCCCGTGGATACGCAATACCCCACCCTACAGCAGAGGCACTGCTCTTCGTCTCCTCGCTGTTCCTCATACACTACAAGGCTCCCTTTCTCGCTCACCCCCCCCCCCCCTTCCCCCCTGTAGGCCGCCGCTGTTCCAAAAGAAAAACACCTGATCGCGGGTAGAACGGGCCATGTCTCTTCAATATGACAGGTACTTAACAAAAGGGACATCTCCCCCCCTCGAAGATAACTACCTCTTTAGCAAAAATACGCAGGCGTCTAGTGGTAAAAACGTTCGTCTAAAACGTAACAATCTATTGCCCCTGGAAGGTGGATGGGACACTTCGCTTCAGTTCAATTCACACAAAGGCTCCTTCGGGCAAGTAGGCATCCCTTATCGGTTCACAAGCCGAGTGTGTCAGCGTGCTTTCTTTTTATTCCTTCCGCCCTTTCACCTTCCAGGTCAGACGAGTGACTGCTTTGGCTCGTAACCCCAGAGGATAACGTTTTTGTGCCAAAAATTGAAAAGCATGCAGACATCTCGCTCCGCAACGAATTTGTCAAAATGTTTTTTGCTGTTTTTTTTGTTTTTTTTACCAGCGTGTTTGTCTTTTTTTAGTTTAAATCGACCAGAAGCTTACTAAGACGAGGCCCGAACTCTTTTTTCACGTTCGCAGATTATATAAAGGCCCCTAAGAAAAATTACGGCTAAAGACTCAAAAAACACAAAAGAAGAAAAAAAACACCCAGTTTTTTTTTTGTTTTTTTTTTCACCCATACGAGCGTCACCTCTGTAACTGCCCAAATACACATGATTTGGCCCTTGCGTCCTCCACCTCATCACACTAGTTCTTTAGTCCTTTTCTAATGATTTTCCGTTTTCCGGTAATTCCTTTTATTGTCCGGACTTTCCCGTGAAATACCTTGAAAGCCCTGTTTTAAGGGCACTTATAAGGCCTTTTAAAACTAACTTTGTCAAAAGGTTGGCGAATCAACTCGTGACCTCCACCCTGCGCGTTCCCAGCAACTTGCGTTGCTTCGCCGACTTTTTAAAATAGTTCATTCTGAAGGACTTCAACTGTTCCCATAAAAAGAGGTAAATTCATTACAGACAAAAGAGTATTCGTTCAGAACAACAACAAAAAATGTGTCGCCGCCAAAAAAAACAAAAAACAGAATTAGTACAATTAGAATTAAAATATTCTATTTTGCGATTTTCATTAAATATTAACACAAAATTAAATAACTCTGTAACAGTTCAACTGTTGTCTAAGTCTATATCCTCGGCATTTCGCTAAGAAATAATACTGAGATTCAAAGTAACGCAAAAGTAACGTTCATTAGGTTTTAAATAACGGTAACTGTATTTCGTTACCTTTGCAGGAAGGTAACGAATATCACAATGGGTTAACTTTTTACGAACTAATGAGTAACGCTATTTCGTTGCTTATTTTCGTTAACGGGTACAACACTGCTTTCTACGCAGCAAACTGTTTAGTTTGCACGAAAGCTCTCTTCATCTAAGATCAGAAATCTTTCTTTTCATCGTGCGATCAAAGTTGTTATGACCACTATCACTTCCCGAATTTGCTGAAACTATCAAGGAAGCCAGGGGAGCTTATATCCGTGTTAATAACTTGCTTGTTTGTTTACAAGCATAACCGTCTCAAGTGGTGCTCTGGTTGAGGGATAGTTATTCTATAGTCTCTTGAAATTATGAGTACGGTGTTAAAACAGTTCTTGCGTCTATGAGCTTAAAAATAACAAGTAGATATTCGTGTAAATCAACATGTCTTGACTTCCTTCGAAAATGCACGATTCGGACGTTATCGCAAGAAACACTTAAGATCAACGGACTCTCGCAGCAACAAAAAGACACCCGCTTTAATGCTGGATTGATCCCTTAATTTCTCAAGAGGGGATCTCTTCCGGAAAAGGTATGTTCTTAAACAAACACTGCTATTTTGACAAGGAACAGAAATAAATGTTGTTCTGGTGAGGCAATGTACCTGTTAAAGTTAAAGTTAAAGAATAGTTTACGATTATTCATCATCTACAAGCGTGACTGCCCTAAAACATAGAGCGAATTTACTTGCCTGCATTGGATGCCAGTCGTAAGGTTTCTCGTTTCGCGTTCATTCGCAACATTTATTATTTTAATGTTCAGATCAAGGAGCGGTCATTACTTCCCCATTATCGGATTTTTTTCTGGAGACGACCATCCTCTTAAAATTCGCTTACAAAAGTGTCGTACTACCCAATTTCTCAGCTCGCCGCTTGCATTTTCCAAGCAGAACTCTCTGTCTATGATACTGTGGAAATTACTGATTGAACAAAATTCGAAACATCCTTTGAATTATTACTTTAGGGTACTCAGAAAGGAGGCATGTGTGCGTGTGAATCTCTTTGTATTGTATTTATCAATATTAATTTTGTTTATTTTTTTTATCTTCATACAAATTTTTTGTATGTGTATATTAAGCGCGTTATTGTACGTTGTCTTTTGTATCATCAAATTTTGTAGACCGCCTCATATAACGTCCTTACCAGGAAACTTGAAGGATGTTAAACAAAATACAAATATATTCTTCTCAAACGCTAATCATGCCGATAGGCTCCGCCATAAAATCCCCTGGAGGTTAATAGCATGACTACCCCACCTAGGAAGAAATCTATTTTTTTCGCCACCGAAAGAAACCAGCCTCTGTCGGCGTCGTTAATTAAAGTTGGGCACGCGCAAATAGAAAGCTCCGCCTCAACACATTGTGTATTAATCAATACATTGCGTTTTATTATTATTATTTTTTTTTTGAGAAGTGCCTTTTTTGCAGTTTACATTTCTACAGACAAAATTTTGAATATATTAACATTATAACCTCAGAGAAGGTCACTTTCTCCTTCATGAACTTAAACGCAAATGAGTGGCATGTTAAACGTATAGGGTACCAGTGGCACCAAAGGCCAATATCATGATCTCTCCAACGCGAACGATGTGTGCCATCGCTTTGCTAACCTTTTCGCTTTGCCTTCTTCCTTCGGCGGCGCACTGTTCGAGGTAGGCCACAGACACCATGAGCATCTGCTCCTTGGTTAAGCACCGCAGCAGACCTGGAGATCATGGGAGACACACAGCAAATCTAACACAACAATCGCTGCCTCCCAACGTAGTGAAAACTTCAGCATGAAGAATTGTCGAGATAGTTCGAAATGTTCAGCTGCTAATTGTTTGTCATACTTTTAGAAAACATTGAATAATATTTAATATATCAAATAATGGCAATTTGAATACGGTGGTCACTAAAAAGTTTAAAAGTTTCGCAAACAAAATCAAAAACACAAAAGTTGGCAGCAGAAATTAACTGTGGCGCCGCACAAGCCTCAACCTTTTCTAGCAAAGCTATTCCTCCATCGGCTGTTAACGACGCCTGGTGTCAGCAGCTTACCTGAATAAATTACGACGTGCCACTTCGTTCGGCTTTCGCCATGGACGCCGAGAGAGGGGATTTCCAAGCGAAGAGGGCTTACTGTTTTAGAAGCGATGTTAATGACTCGGTTCGAGTCGGAATCACGTGCTTTTTGGGGACATCGCACTGTCAGATGTAACTGTTTTTTTATGATTCGGTTTATTTAAGCGCGGCCAAACTTACGTGAAAGACGGCGAGTGCACTGGCAGATTATCGACGGCCGTGACTGAAGAAATCCTCGCTGCTGTGAAAAGACTCCCTAGACAGAACGACACGACGAGGGGACCCTAATGATCGTAAAGTATTCCGACAATTCTTTAAGAACACCCTCGTCTGAGATCTCGCTAGGCGCCACACAATTTGACGAAGCTCAAATGCAGGCACTGGTAGAATGGTGCCAAATATGCCCACAAATTTTTAAGTTGGGGCTTTAGGATTGAAGCCGACATGGTGGGGGACTACTAAACCTGAATCTACCTATATTGTTTCTATGAAAAGTTCCAGTCGTCCGTTTGGGACTTCCCTGAGGAACTTTCATCCATGAAGGTCGATGCCAAGAGGTACTGGAAAGCAAATGGTGGCAATCTACTCCGCCACCAGTAAACAATTGGCCACGATGGCTTTCAAAAAGTTAAGGAGGAGAAATGACCGTGCGACGGTATACCACAGCTTTTTTTTTCTTGTAGTGCTTAGTAAGATCAGAAATGGTGGCTATAATATTTCTGCATCAGAACAATGCATCAGCCCATTCTGTCGACATGACAGTCAACTTCCTCGGAGGCATTCCAGTGAACTTGATCACCAAGGCGCTCTTCAATTGAAGCTTCGCAACACATGATTTTGTCCTGTAGTTAACGGAAAACAAATATGTGAATTTTTATTTTCAACCCATGAAGATGCTGTCACAATCTACTTAGTGCTTCTAAATTTATCTAGTTAAATATTTAATACCCTTGGGGCCACCGTCATTACAGAGTAAAGTGGGACATATAAAAAAGATGATATAAACGTAACTACAGAAGCAAAACACAACTATAGATACAGCACTGTTTCATGTATTAGTAATAGCTTATTTTAACAAGTTATCGTGCTGGATTGTTGCGACTGAAGTGCGGAGGCGGTTCCAGTCTAAGGTGATTGGTGTAAAAGGATGAGCTTGTAGTTGGTGGTTTCTTCTTTTTTTTTTTTTGTGCCACGTAAGGACAAATATTTCGAAATTTTTAACTGTTGACAGAGAAATATCTTTGATCAATGACGAGTGTCCGAGAATATTTCCAATTAACACTGTATACTATATTTCGTTCAATTATACATAATGATTTCCAACTTTTATTGAAAGGGCCCCTACTCCAACAAGGAAACGCTACCGGCCAAGCGACGGATGGGCGTTGTCCATCCCTCGCTTGTCTAATAACGCACACTCTCGTTCCGATTGCGGGAGTGCCAAGTCAAATCGTGCTTTAAACTTCTCCCCTCTCATCTCGATTCCTCCATCCTTCAAACTTTCTTTAAATAGCTCTGAAAGAACTGACGTAAATGTAGTAAGCCTCATCATTAATCTCTTCGTAGAATCTTTGTGCATGACAAGCTTTTTTTATCCCTGATTTACACGTATTAAATTGGTAAAATAGCGAAGGTTTCGATATATGTTTACAACATTGTTAAGCTGACCACATACAATCAAAAATGTTCGAGTACCGTGGCTGTTGAAAATCACCATTTGCCCAAAACGTTTTGTTCGCCGATTGGTTAATTTTAGCCACCTTATAATAATCATTCTTGAACCTTAGTTTGTTTGCTCAAAATACTAAAGCCATCCATTAAGGCAATATTATGTATTGGCCTATGGGAAGAAAGAACGCAAAAAATAGAATACATGAAAGCGATGACTAATAGACACTGCATTTTAAAAACGTGAAATGGCCATCGCATGTCAGGCTTTTAGAAACGAATATCTGTTTTCCACTGGTATTCGTTTGAGGCATTTACAACCGTAGAAAAAATCGGGAGGCACGCACTTTCAGAACACATTTCTGTTTCTAACTCACCATGTCGACTTATTCATATTTGTGCTTACAGATCCCTTGAATAGCTTCGCAAACCATATATATTCTTTATGCACTTGATATTACACTACAATCAGCAATGACCATGGGGGATTGCGGCTTCCAAAGTTGTAGTATATTTATTTTATTTATTTATTTATGTGAATACCTACATTGCCCTTAATAGGGCATCATTGTAGGGGTATACAATACAAAATTGTAAGCAAAATACAAAAAATAGGATTTAAAATGAGAATGAAACCAGAGAAACTTTGCAATATAAAAAACAAAGCCAGATATGAACACAAAAACATTTACAGAAGCAAATCTAGCAACGCAATAACTCGTTGAACGGTAGGCTTTGCAGTGCTGTAAAAAATGAAAACGGAAGAGCAGATACATTTTCTACTGTAAGGGTATTTCACTCATGAACTGTTCGTAGAAAAAAGGTGCACTTAATTATGTTACTTCTGGACATGCATTCACGAACTCTAAGATTTTGGTATGTACGGGGGGACACATAGGTTGGTTCTTTCATGTATTGTTTTTTATCAATGCCATTTCTGTCAAAAGATATGTTATAAAACAAGAATAATCTAAGATATTTCCGCCAGTTTGCAAGCAAGGGCCACCCTAAGTTAGCACATATTGCAGAAGAGCTTTTAGAGAAATCATGGTTACCTGAGACAAATCGTGCTGCTCATTTCTCTATGCGTTCAAGCTAATCTATACTTTGTATGAAGGTCCCAGGCGGTACAAGCGTATTTTAAAATCGGACGCGCATTCGTAATGTATAAGGTTTCTTTAAGCTGTACAAGTGCCTGCCTAAAATTATATTTTAGAAAGTTCATCGTGCAGCTAGCCTTAATGGACAAATAAGTAACATGAGCATTCCAAGATAACTATCTGGAAAACGAAACGCCCAAATATTAAACTTTAATACAACAGTTCAAATATTGCTAAAAAAAAATAGCCGATAGTTATAGGTCTTCTTTTATTGGTACATCTCACTAAATTGCACTTATTAAAGTTTAAAGTCCTATTCCACGTTTGACACCACGATAAGATATAGTCTAGGTCATATTGCAAAAGTTCTCAATCCGCCTCACATGAAATATAGTGATATGCACAACAATCATCGGCATATAATTGCACGCGGCTAGACATATTTAGAGCTAGATCATTTACATATATTAAAAATGTTTTGAAGCCCAATTTTAGCGGTGCGCCGTCAGATCACCTCTGAGGTCGGTGTTGCCCAGGCGTACAATGAAAACAGGACGGCCATCTCGATCGTGGTTGCATAGCCCACCAGGGATAAAGGGCTTCAGAGCCTGCGAAAAAGTAACCGCTTTACCGACTCGCATGATATAATTGTTTATAATATTTAAACATTAAACTGTAGTCGGAGATAGCACTACAAAACTCAACTATAGTTCGTTTTGTACGAAGTGCAACGTTACAAAAGTTACTGGCACGAGTGGGGCGTGAGTGGGGCACATTAGAGGACTTGCAGCTGTGGTTGTAGATCATACCACACGTTCGAACCAGTATCTTTGACAACGCTGCATATTGTGTATACATCGAAAGGTCAGATCATCTTTTTTTTCATGGATGGGGCCACAACCAGGGGGGGTAGCAGGTGGGTGAAGTGGAATGGAGGTATATTGAGAAAGAGCAGGACGTCGGTATAGTTGGTACTGCAATTAGTATGGTAACTCTCGGGCCAAAGACGAAGTCACAAAACGAAAGAAAGAATATTTCATATTGGAGCATGCCAGCGCACTATGTCCCAGTTAGAAATCAGCACCTTGCAGCAATTTACTCGTACAGGTTATCTAGAGCACCAATATTTAGCGCCAAAGTTGGTTTGGTCCCGCACCAAAACAAATACTAATGGCGAGAGCCGTAGTGAGCAAACAAACTCTGTCTCTCATTTGATACAATAAGGTAATAAACTTTCGGATGCACACTTATACACCAAAAGGTTAGCTTCATTGGGCGCTGTAGATGAGACCTTTTGTAAGCGCGAAATGCCTACTGGCCTGGGTGTTTAACGTACATCACGCAGTAGAGATTACACGAACACTCGCCGACACGATGGTCATCCAGAATGAAAGAAACAGGATAGAGATAGAACCCAAGATTGCTGGGTTCTGCAGTGCGAGATTCCACTCGATCTGCACCGAGCTGCGGTATGTTGCTACATTATTTTCGTCGGATTGGTGACACTCAAGTGAACATATTTAGCTTAAAATGTATAAGTTCTTTTTAATACAAATTCCTGCAAGTACCTCTTTCCCACTTAAATTCTGCAACAAATCCTCGCAAACAAACCGCTTCGGTGGCTTCGAAGAAAAGCACAGGCCTGCGGAGCCTTATATGGCAGCTTCGGATCCCGGCAAGGTGCACTCTTAATCGGGTAACCATTAGTATAGAGAACAAACTTGGAAATTTGTACCCTTTACTAGTTACAACGTAACCCCTACGATTGTACCGTGTGCTTAGCGGTTACATGCATTTCCGCACTCTGACGGAGGCATATTGCGTTGAAGTTGAAGTGTAACCGAAATTACGCTTGCACGTCGAAAATACCCCCAAGTGGTTGAAATTAATCTCCAACCCTTTGCTGTGCAGTGCCAGACGGCCTTCGTTGGTCTGACACGTAAAACCCTCCAAATTTGACTTTTACGTTCAAGCTAATATTTTTGTATGTTCGTGGAAGTAATAAAAGCTGTAGGAATACTGCTGGAAGCACGAAACATTTGTTGAATAGGTTCGTATGCGGCGTCAATTTATTATATCTTGAAATATGCATTCTTTGTGTCTTCGCTGATGGAAGGTATAATCTGGTTATTTCAGAACAGCTGATAACCTACACTTTTTTTTTAAATCACGCGGTGTAAAGAGCAAAAAAAAAAAAGCCGCTACGACGCTCGTCTACTGTAAAGACGGAAGACAGAAATTTTAACTGGTTGTGACTGATTCAAAAGCGGGAGTTTTTATAACTACAAGTTGCTAAATGCATTGCGCTGGCAGCTTGGCAATGCATTATATGGCCCGTGGTCAACAAAACATGCTCATGCTCTTCTTGAAATAAATACAGATATCCTAGAACCAGTGTTGTACGAAACGGCGTTCCAAGGAACGGCGTTCCTGGAACGCGTTCTTTTTAGGAGGAACGAAGCAGAGCCGTGTATTCGGAGAGTTTGGACAATAGGCGGAGCAAAGGCCGCCGCCAGCGCCGAATATTCCCCCCACGCTTAGAGCGTAAACTAAATTTGTGACACAGCGTCGACCAATCAGGAGACCTCGACTCCATCTCACAAATGTCTGCAGTGAAGACAAAGGCACAGGCGCGTGAGCCTAGCTCAGCGAAACGCTTTTGTTTGTACGAGACCTCGTGCATAGGAGGCACTTTCCAAAGCCACGCGCTTGTGCCCATGCCGTTGTCTGCACTGCTAGAACAGCGTCCTGAGACTGGCTGAAAGAAAGCAGTGCAAAGGGTGGGGTGCGCGAGCGTCTTGAGACGCGGAGTTCCGCTCGGCACGGCTCAAATTATACTTCGTTTCACTTTATCTGCGAGCGAAGCCAAAGCTAGAAGCGCGAGACCAGCGCTTTTTGCATTTCTCCCCAGCTCGCGCGCTCGAGCAAAGCCTGAACGCACGGAGCTTCCGTGCTCGCGCTTCCAGTTTTGCCTTCGCTCGCACATAAGGTGAAACGAAGTATAGTCGTGGCACAAATTTAGAGCACACGACCACCGCTAGGGGCTGTTTCGCGGCCTGTGGTTGGCCCTGAGATGCTCACCTATTCAAAACAATGTATGGCCAAACTCTCTCAATAAACGGCTCTGGAACGAAGGAACGCCGCCGTTCCATTTTGCATCGGTGGAACTGGAACGGGAGCTCGTTCCATTTTTACTGGAACGGAAAAAGGAACCGCGTTCCTTCTTTTCGCCCAGTGTTTTTTATTTTAATTTTAAAGAGGGAAATTCTAAACGTATAAAAACAATATCTTTACAAAGAGCAGAATCTCGTTAACTTCTTGGTTACTTTGCTTTTATTTTGTGTGGTCCTCGTTTAGTAACCTAACAGTCGGGTGCAGGAGAGCTAGTGGACAATGATTCTTTTTTCAGTGCCCGAGACTGTGCGGTACAAAAAGCAAAACTTTTAGTCAAAGGAAATGACACAGAAAGAGGGACGTTTCAAACTCTTCTAATTTCTTTGCTTTCACGAATCCTCTTGCACCCATAAATATAAGGCCGACTACAGTTATCACTGAGCTTTCACAAAAAGACCTAGAGTTACAACAAAAAAACAGGTTACCAGACATAGAACGCACCCTTGTATTATGAACATTGGTCACTTAAAAGATACAGAAAAAATTAACTTTTATTCCTTTTCCCCTAGTCCCCCACCTTCAAACTGAACAACGAATTAAACCTTCACGAAGAGGGACTTGTAGTTTTAGAGACTGTCCTTCCAAAAGCCCTACTTTCTTCTTCACTTGCTCGTTTTGCGGACAGCAACATCGAGAAGCAACTGTTGTTAAGTTCGAACAAGGGACTTTGTTAGATTAAAACGTGTGAGATTGTTGTAAAACACTCGTGTAATGTGGGGTATCAGTATACTTGGCTCGTCTGAATTCGCCCACCACAAACATGAATATGGTTAAAGGCTGCGATTTTTAAAGGTGAATATATCAACAAATGAAACCCTGCTTCCGCTTGCTTTCTTCTCCTGGTGCCCTTCCATCACGGCATTCAAATTCGTATGTTGCCATTTGATGGGATAGATTAAAAAACACATATAAAATTAGCAAAATACAAATGTAACGTATATGTAACGATACGTTCAATTTTTTAACTGTAACGGGAACGAGTTCCTTTTTGACATATGGAACTTGTAACGGGAACGCGTTCCAATAATCCGAAGAAACGAGGAACGAGTTTTCGTTCCTCTTTTTGAGGAACGTGTACAACACTGCCTAGAACCTACATTGTGAAAATCAAAGAAAATATTTTATGATTTTATGAGTTGATTTTAGTAAATATGATGTTTTTGTTTTAATTCGGACAGATCTGCAATGTGGCCACAAATCCAGATGAAGCCTTTAAACTGACTGCATAAATCGGCTTGGTAACGTATCGCGCTACGATATATCACAGATGTGCCCGTATGAGTGGAAGCATCGCATGGAAATTTGGAAGAACAAAGTTACCAGAGAAAAAAGTAAATTAACGGTAACTGATTTTCCAACCTGCAGCGCCCTTCTGCTATCCACGCACCCTCTGACTGCCCCAGCAATTAACCGACAGATGGCGGCAGTGGCTCCCGTACAAGCTAACCACCCGCACGTGCCAAAAGCCGACGATATGTAGCTGAAATTACTCGACGAACCATCAGTATGTTTTGTTTTATTTTCCAGTGAATGTGTTTTATTGAGTGCGTGCAGTTTCTGACTCAAAAACATCGTCTGCTTTTGGTGCGAACGGGCAGTAAGCTAGCGCTGGGGTCGCTGCCGCCATTTGTTTGCTGTTGTGCCACTCAGAAGGTGGGTGCTTAGCCGACGGGTGCCGGTGGTAGAGAAAATCAGTTATCGTTTTTTTAACTCTTGTATCGGGTAAGTTCCTTTTTTTAATTTTGATGTGATGCTTCCACAACCTTCGGGCACTTCTGTGGTAATTTGTAGCGTGATGCTTCACCAAGACGATTTATGCGGTCACTTAAAATGTCTCATCTGGGTGCGTGGGTAGGCTGTCTTGTAAACATTCCGTGATAGCTACACTAAATCGGTCGGTGCAGGTGGGGACATAATTTAGAAGTCTAATCGTAGCAATAAGAGAAATAATTAACTCAAATTTGTTCATTTACTCTGATCAAAAAGTCAAATAACAAATTTTGAATAAGTAGTTCACTTATCTTGACGATTAGTCTCTTTTATGATGTTCCCCGGGCTATCGAACTTCTGTACAGACCGCAGGTTTCTGCTACCTTTCACGGCTTTTCTTTAAAGTATGTTCGAATTAAACGTCAACAGAACTGTATATATATAGTGTGTTGCTACCAAAAAGCATGAAGTGTTTCCCAGAGGACACAATTTAGCATTGGCCTCTATGGGATTTTGGTAATAACCATAAATTATGTTTGCTTATTCTGATGTATACTGCGCTGCGAAGTTACACTTAACACTTGTGAATGCGCAGACTAACAACTGTTTATTTTCCCGTTTCTTCTTCGTTCTTTATACCTTTCTTTTGGAGGTTTGCATCAGCTCCAGGGTGGCAAGAGCATAAACACAAACACCACCAACATCATGTGTCTACAAATGACTGAAAGACATTAATCGTCCCAGTCCTTTTCACGATTTCTCAGGTACATACGCATCATCTAAACTTCAGTCCCGTCCTGTCCACAATTTCCCGCAAAGACATTATTTTTCAGTTCATTGAATTATCAGGCAACCTTCATCCTCCAAAAGAAAGGTATAAGGAAGGAAGAAGAAGAAACGGAAAATAAACAGTTGTTAGTCTGCGCATTCACAAATACGTCATGTTCTCACTGTCTCCATATCATATCGTAGTTTTCGTCTTTATGTTTTAAGTGTAACTTCGCAGCGCAGTATACATCAGAATGACAAACCAACTAGCCCAAATCCAAGCATTGTTATGTTTGCTTACCTCTGGTATCTTGTACGTTTCCAAGAGGGAGTCAATGTTGTTTTCGCGTCTCCACTTCTGATTCTGGAATTGAGCGACAACTTCTTTGTTGTATATTAGATAAATATATTAACCGTTATTTCTCAGGGGTGGACACATTTCAAGCCAAACGGGGAGGAACTCATGCGATATCGGATTGTTAGCCTCACTATAGTGTTAAATATCAAAATAACTTGTAAAGTTAAAAGCAGAGAGGTTCTGGAATTGAGATAGTTTAAGAAATCGGTTATCATAATAAATAGGCAGGAAAAGGGAAAAACAGAGAAGATGATGTGTCGAAGTGGGTTCGTGTTTGAGCAATGTAAAGCCATGGCTCAGGGATGGGAAGCCAAGCGCCAGTATACAATTTGTTTTTCATAAAAGTAAATGCCCACTATTTAAAATGACACATTTATGATGTGACATTTTACGTTGTGATACGCTTGTGATGTTTTACGTATGCACATAATCATAAGTCTAGCTGCTAGTTTGAAGTGACCTACATTTCTACAAGCTCCCATGAAGAACCAAAGAAGAAGCTTGCCATAAAGGGTCAAGTCGTTGAGATGCGTATGATATGGGATGGGGATATAATTTCTGGCGTCTATCTTGTTACAAAACAAGAAACTAGATGGTATTAGAATTTTTCTGAACTACTTAATTGAGAGGCTTATATTTAGAATACATGAGCCTAATAATTTTCGAATTAGAGCTAAGTCCGTGCTCAACCTCCACTAAACATAGTGTCAGAAACAGTTCGGGCTCAGTGCCAACGTTTTCTGTGCGAAAACTAGAGGAAGGAATAAATGACATCAAGTCTGGCTATCATAGCGTACTTCGTAAATATTCGTGCACAAAGGAACGCTGGCTAGGACAGAAAACGTACCAACGTATTCAGGTGATATGCTAGTGACTTCCACACTTAATTTATTTTTCGATTCATTCGATTATCTAGAAAGTGTCTTTAACCATCATTCAGACTGCTGAAGGTTGGCTTAAATTTGAAAGATTTGTTATGAGGATAGGCTTTGAGTTCCCACAAAGACAACTGTAATCTTGTTTCTTCTATATCATTAAACTATCCTTAGAAACATGTTCCAGCTGTTGTAGCAAAATGTTACTTTTGATGTTTGCTTTTGCACTTCTTTCTAAAAGTACCACAGTAATCTCGCGTACCTGGCGCAGCATGCTCTCCGCCTTGCTGATGTCAAACTCCCGGGCTGTGAAATACATAAAAATACTTTTTAGGACCTGAGCTTACGACCTTTTTATCGCATGTACTAGCGACACTATCTGATACGCTCCTCAAAATATATCTTGGAAAGCATAAATCTTTCATCCAGTAGTTCACTGAGCTAGCTGAGAGACTTTTAATCGAAAGTTCGACCTTCATTGCAGGCGCTTGCTTCTAAACTAGTTTGAGGCTATGGTAAACTGGTTCTCACGTTAAAAGGCGCATAGAGTGAAGTTTAGTATTTTCCCTGTGAACAACGCACTGCAGTGAACCCTGTGTTAGAGTGCTTCCATGTGAGTCTGAGTCAAGGTAGGGACTTTTTTTTTATCGTGTGCTGGCGACAAGAAACAAAATAATGAACTTTTGGCGGCAAACTGCCACCAAAGCAATGGCCACACCTAAACTTCGTTTTAAGGGGACATGCAACAATAATGGGTTGAACTTTTTTTTTTTCACCAAAAACATTTTGGCATAAGTGTAGCATACGTATACTCGCACGTGAAGCCACTGACCTGCAGAAGCTCTTCTGTCGTGGTGTGATTTCAAGGAAAAAATAGACTATTTCCTTCATTATCTTCATCGCAATATTTGATAACGAGGTCGCACAGATAGGATATGCCTTCCATTGTATTGACGCTCATTTGAATATTACGTAATTAATTTTCGTCTCCGTTAAAATATGATGGCGTTAATTTATTCTATGGCTGACGTTTCCTACATTTTACAACTATTGGCTTAACCTGACACTTCGTTGATTTCTATTTTCAATGTTTTCATTATCAGTGTCTCTCATCTTAATATGTCATTAAAATGGGTCGAAACTACTCCAAACTGGATCCGAGCCCAAATTGTCTTCCAGTAACATGTAACATGTATTTACTGTAATAAAAAATATTGACTGATTGACTCATTGATTTAATGATTGATTGATTGGGTGATTGATTGGTTGCTTTACCAGTTAATTGATCGCCTTATTGACTGATTGATTGTCAGAATGATTATTTAATTAAATATTTTATAATTTCTCAATTGCTTAGGCATATTAATTAATCAATTGATTAATTTGCTATTCGTGTTGATAGAAGAATGCAGCTCATAGAGTGGACGCGAGCACCGCGTGAGCGCTCGACTTGAGCTTGTGACAATCAATTCTTTGAGAAACATTCGGATAGTGGCTTGCGTCCAATCGCTGCAATGACGGAAATAGACGAACTCTAAAAATGTATGAGGATAACCATGCGCCCTTTCACGCGGTTTCTTGTTCTGACTGCACGTTTTGGGGATGAACATTGTTATTTTATTTATTTATTTTTATTTTGCGACTGCCACTGCGTGGAGAAAGGGGATAGGGCGTAATTTCTAGGCTTTTAACGGCAATAATTAAATTTATGCATATCGACTCACGAATTCTGCGTATGATTTTAATTTCGTACTATTTTTGGGAGGATTTTTGGGGTTGAAATCACGAATTATCAAACGGGTAAAAGCTGAGGTAATTAATCTGTTCGTCTCTATCTCTCTCTTTCTCTCTGTTATAAACATACAATAAACAAAACATCGTTATATGTGTGTGTGTGTGTGTGTGTGTGTGTGTGTAGTTTTCACCAGTATTCACCGGAATAATTTTCTTCCACAAACCTGTTGCGGTTCAATGACTGTGAGTTATTTTCTCCCTCAGCTCGCGCTGGTGACACGGTGCGAACACTGCTTGCTAACCGCGACGTCCAAGGGCCGCGCGAACAAAAAGGCACGTGCGCGAGGGCATGCATTTAGATAGGAAATTCTATCGTTGAACCGCATCTAGGTTCCCACGTGTCGCCCTTCATAGAGCCGCAAGAACCTGTTTGTCAAAAACAGCGACCCGACCGGTGACGCAATAAACGCAGAACGCCTCGGTCAAGATATATATCCCCAGAGAGCCAAACATTAAGATACAAAAACGAGTACTTTCCAATCTTTTTTTTTTATATATATAGAAAATTATTTCTCTGTCATCACGGCACCGCGGTGGTGCTGCCGCCGCCATTGCGTATGCGCAAATATTTTACTTCGCAACAACCATGCTTAATGCTCGCCCGCAGTGCCCACTTGGTGTGGGTGAACGCCGACCTGCTTGTGCGTGTTGGTCTATAGTTTTCACACCTTAAGAAACGCGGGGCGTGGCTTAGTATAAGGGCGCTCCTTCTTAAAACTTTACAAAGTTCCTAAAAAAAAGCCGTGAAAGCTACACTATTGCTGTTTGTCCACGTGAGGGGGGGGGGGGGGTCATAATATACGGGGTTAGTCGTCACGATAAGTCGAATATTTCAGTAAAACATTTGTTAACTAATATGTGCTTGGCGAAAATAGACCTTTTTCGAAACAATGCCCTCTGTTGGCAGCTGTGAAGTCCCTGCACAATGGCGGACTAAAACCTCAACGTCATCGATTAACGCAGAAGTTATCTTCTCTCCTCGTTCTCATTGCAGCCTATAGCAAAATCGTTGATGTGCTCTTACGCGCGGTCTGAAACGCTAGTGTAGAACAACTTAAAATGCTCACAGACCGACACCCTGTGGCGCAATGACAGATGAAGATGCCTGCCTTCGACAGCTGTACGCGACAATCACAGTTATTGAAAACAATAGACGACTACTGCACCGTTAAAATAACATCTAAAATTATTATGGTTCCTGGCTTGTTGTTTGTTTATTATTGTCATAATTAGGCGTAATCAACCCATATGTAATTTTTATGGGAAAATGTTTCCTTCAGTATCTATTATGCACCATTCCAGCTCATACAATTTACTACTACTTCAGACGCCACCAAGTTGCGCATCAACACGCTTTGCAGTAGCAATTGAAATCATGCATACGCCGAGGTATAAGAGACTGTTAAAGGGGGAAACTATAAACCTAAGAAATGCAATGTTATCACCAAAGCTAACTACTGCACTTTATCGAGGGTTCGCAACTGCATCTTGAACTTTTGTTTCTTCCGGGCTACAATGGGGAGGGAGCTTCGAAAGTAAGGTCCATCAGTTTATTAAGTTCATAAGACGTGAGGCGACAGCGTTCTGGTGCTATGATATATGTAATGTTCATAGCTAGGGAGTGGCAAAAAAACAAATGTTTGAAATCGGGACGCTTAATTTGTATAGTGACGACACTGTCGTTCGTTTTGTGACAAATAACCGTTTTATACTATATTCTCAGAAGGACAACGATATATGGGGTGCAATTTGAAACTTGTGATACAAGTTTTGTTGCGTAGAAAGAGCGCAGCACGTTGAGGTGTGTACAGCTGTCGAAGGCAGGCATTTTCATCTGTCATTGCGCCACAGGGTGTTGGTCTGTGAGCATTTTAAGCTGTTCTACACTAGTATTTCAGATTGCGTGTAAGAGCACATCAACGATTTTACCATACGCTGTAAGCAGAACGAGGAGCGAAGATTACTTCTGCGTCAAACTTTACAGATTTGAAAAAGAGACGTTTAAACGCATCTGCAGACTTATGGCGGAAATGCACTGGCTCACGCAAGGTTTTTGAATGGTGCTCGCTCATTAAGATTGGCAGAACGCTGGAAGACGAAGACAGGTCGGGGAGTTCACCTCACCTCTATTCGTGGTCCAGTGCTCTTCTGCCATTTTTGAAGTACGAGCGCCACTCAAAACACCTCGAGCAAGTCAGTGCTTTTTCGCCATGAGCTTACCGACTCATTTTAAAGTCTCTACTCTAGGTTGTCCGAGTTGGACGCAGAATTAATGTTCACCTTTCGCTCTGGCTGTAGTTTATGCTGAAATCGCCGATGTGCTCCCTGCACGTGGTTCCAAAAACTCGTGTAGAGCAGCTCCAATTGCTCACAGGACAACGCCCTTTGGCACAACGACGGATAAAGGTCCCTGCCTTCGGCAGATGCGAGCACATTACTGTGCTGCCCTTTCTATTTGCGCTACAAAACTAGTCTCTCAACTTTTTGGTCAAACCTCGTAATATACTGCTCTTACTCTCATAATAGTGCTTACTCTCACGTGCAGCGCAGAACAGAGTCTGCACTGGTGCAGCACTTGTCAGAGTTGAGTTTGCACCGGTATGGCAGTCTGTCGACATTAATTTGCCACTGTACAAGTACTGTTTGCCTTCCTCTCACCACTGTTTTTTTAACATATCCGCTGCAAATTTATAGAAAAACTCTCGGCAGAGAGTTTTGGAATGGTGTAGTGTTACCGTACAGTAATTCCCTGAGCGGTACTGCCATACCAGATGCAGACCGGCAACATATATCGCGAAGAAAACGTTTGAGCTAACCGCCATCTTATATCGCGCTGCCGGAAAGGAACAACACATCATTTTCATTGACGTCAGATGAGCGGCCAAATTGTTGGCATTGCTGCACAACCCTTCTTCTGCGGGAAACACTTCGCACCACCAAATTCGTTTCTTTTTCACTCTGCAAAACAGGCAAAAATGACCGCCAACGCGATAATAAGATGACGTCATGTGCTACCCATGAATAGTGATAGTAGATAGCCAGTGGCACCACACATTGGTATTTCATTTGCCCGCTTCTAGCATGGCGCTAATGCTAGGGTTCTAACCCTGGTGCTGACAGTACAAGCGCTCTAGTTCCAAAGCTAGGGAAAACGGTGCTTCTAACTTTATAATCAGATAAACATATGTCAGATGGATCTCAATCACAGTCACACATTCTTGCTACGCCGCAGTTAGGAAACACGAAAACACAACACTGTCACAATCGAAAGCACTGACAATTGTTCTTTTTTTTTTCGTTGCATTTTACTTCAAGCTACATTCAAAACCTAAAAAAAAACTTAATATTTATAAGAGCTTCGGTAAGCGTTACATTTGCGCCGTTCCCAACGATGAATCAAAGCTAATACAGCACTGCGCTGCATGTGGGAACAAATATTTAGCAACGTAGTTCTTTCAAGGAAAACGTAGATCACGTATCTTATTCCAGGTGACAATGACTCTCACCTCTCAGCCATCGGAGCAGAAAATAATCCGTGAATTCCTCCTTCCAGATGTCCTGTATGCGATCCTTGAGCTGAAAAATGTGTCAGCGCTTACCGTAACTGCAGTTTGCCGGCAAATATTTGAATTCTCTTTCGTGACCAAAACGTGTTGGGAGAAAAATTGCCGCGTTCTCACAGTTAAGGATGGTTCGCACATGCGGTGCGAAACTGAGTCAGTGTAACGGCATCTCCTGCGAAATGGGGTTTCAACTTGTGTACATCGACTAACCTCCGCCGTTCTGTGGCACACTAATGCATCTGAATCTGCATGGTAGAAATGTGGTCACAAAAAACGTTGAATGCGTCCGAGAAACAACCGAATATTTGGAATATTTATTTGACATTGTTCCCAGCATATCCTGGTTTGTTTGACTTGTGGGTTCATTCTTAAAACGTACCTGCCTTGTTTTCATAATCAATGTAATTAATATTTTATCCAATTTGCCTACATCATTTTAAATTTACTAGTGTTCTCCATTGTATTTTGTGTTGAATCATTTTGGTGACGATCCGGTGCAACTCTACAACTTGCTTTTTTTGTTTTTGCTGTTGTATGGCCTCAACTCTACCGGAATTGTATACCACGCGCTGTAAAAATAAATGTTCTATTGAATTGTATTAAACTAATATTAGAGTCGTGCTAATAGTGGTTCGAATCCAAAAACAGTGTACAATATATACGCAGCCTTCACAGCGCAAGGCAGCGCAACCATATATCGCCTGTCTTTACATGGTTAAAGCTAGCAACGATGATGCTGCGCTATTTGATTCGAAGAGATATTTGCACACCCCTAATGCATTTTATTATGTTCAGATAGCGGCACCATTCTCTTATAAAGTTTTAGACGATCGGGGCAATGATAGAGAATTCTTATGCTGTTATGTACCGAGGGTCCTCATCTAATATAAACTTTCTGTGTCCTATTTTAGTAAACCAACCCTAAGAGATATCACACGGAATATAAGTCCGCGACGCTTTGAACGCGACACGTACGAGCGCGTTTTTGTACGTTTATCAGGAAAGAAAATGTGGTGGCGCTTGCAGCGGATGTACTATCCGTATTTTTATTGTTCTTCGTGGGATATATATATATATATATATATTACGTGTGGACATGCCAGAAAACCATACGCCCTATTTTGCCCCAGCCAGCCCCAGACATTTCTATTGTAATTAAAACAGCTTTCTACATCAAGATTTCCTAAATGTGAACGCGCAGAAAGAAAGTGCGACTTACGGGAGTTACTCTTGACGAGTTGGTTTTATCTCTAACCGCGTAGGGATGTTTTTGTTAATAGCGCTTCGAAAACAACATAGTAGAATGGTGCCAACGCCGTCTAAAGAATAGAAAAGAAAACCAAGCGCGACGTTGCCCCATTTCCGATTGATTGCTGCGTCAACAAATGAGAGAGGAGGAACGTGAGAATAAGCGTGTATCGCAGCATTATAAAAACCAGAGACCGAGGAACGAAAGAGTAGGACGATAGATACACTTCCAGAAATAACAAGTCTTTGTCATTTTCTGTTGTTTATTTTTTGGTTGATATGCATTTTTAATTCCTAGGTTATGACAGCCTTACAAATTGATGAAACCTTTGAGCCAATTATGATTGCGGCACCTGTCTTCAATTTACTGAGGCAATAAACAATATTTCTTTATACTTATTTTTGTCACGCAGTTTGAAAATATTTTTTTTTTCATTTCATTTATTACACTCTCAGGGCCCGAAGGCATTTGATATATTAACCATTTGTTACATCTCTGATATATCAAATCGTTAATGCAGTAAGAATAGTGGACTGAAGCGGACGCTTTTTTTAGTACGAATTATGCTTACTATAATTAGGACTCCCGAATTTCATTCCATGGAAAAATGGAGTTAAATTTATTTGTCGCAAAGCGAAATTAAGTGAAAATAGCGTAAGCAGAAATAACATAATATTTTCCTCGCATGAGAGGAAGAAGAATAGAACTTTATATTCGCATGTCTTCTGTTTGCTTACTACAAACAGACTCGCGAATTTCATTCCATGGAAAAAAATGGAGATACATTTATTTTTCACACAGCAAAATTATGTGGAAATAGCGTAAGCAGAGATAACGTAATATTTCCCTCGCATGAGAGAAAGAAGAATAGAACATTATATTCGCATGTCTTCTGTATGATTTATTCAGTTGAGTTCGTGGCTTAAGAGCCCCTGAACCGACAGCACAGCAGTGTTTCCGCATTGTACACTCGCGATAACAACAATTCTTTTGCAGAACAATAATATTCAATCAATATCAACATAATACGCTCTTGCATCGATGTAAATTCACTGTTTACGAGCAGTTCTGCGACCCATTAAAATCCCGCGTCTTATTTTATACTTTCAACCATGTCCACTTGTTAGCCCTATTCGTCGTTTTACGGAAGGTTTACACTGATTATCCAAAACATCACGACCATCTACCTAATGCCGTGTTCATTCACCTTTGGCAAGCAAAACAGTTTCAAGTATCGTCCGCTGTGGAGTCCCATATCGAACAAAGTCCGATGAACTTTGTGCTCAAAAACACGTTTACCTTGATATGCATTGCATGTAGCTGTCCGTTGAGCCGCAGGTAGCCGGCTATTTTGCTTCAAGCGGGAAAGCCACCGATGATCATATTCTGTGATTAGGCGAGTACGTGGAACGCGTCGCCGTCTACTGTTTCGCAATCGTTTTTTTTTTTTTTTTACTTTTGATAGGCACTAACGACGAAAGCCCGCGAACTCCCGGCCAGCTTTTCAGTTTCCGAGATACTTGCTGCGAGTCGTCGGGCCATCACGATCATCTCTTGGCCAAATTCGCCTAAATCAGCAGTATTTCTCAATGCATACCCACGTAATCGACAAAATGATCCCTGTAACCCCCACAGCCGTATCAGTAGACATTAGGTAACACGAATGGCGCGTCAGCTGGCCCAGGGATGGTCACAATGTTTTGGCTGAGCGGTGTACGTTGAGGCGACCTACCTGATCAAGGGCCTGCTGCTGCAGGTCACTGAGATCTCCTACGTGTCCGCTCATGGCAGGGCTCTCTTCTTACGGTTTCTTCGGAACGGTCAAAGTTTACCGGAGAGATGTTGTCGGGGAGCAGCAGACGCTCGGCACTTTCTTTTCCGTCCACCGCAGCAAGGCAACTCAAGCTTGACAAGAGAGAGCCGCCGGAAAATGAAACCCAAAAGAGAGGGAACAGCGAGATTGGTTTGTACGTCACGATGGCTGGCGCGCCAAACCACTCGTCGTTATCGGGCTCTGTTGAATCTTGCAGCGTGCTTCGGCCTTGAAGGACTTTGGTGATCCGCGGCCCCAAGGCACAGGTGAGAAGGATACGAATGAAAGAGGTCCGTTCGTAACAGCTACGTGTTTTTCAATATGCGCACTCTTGGTGGTTCCGCAATTGCGAGTGTAGTTCGTTGCTCCTCGGTAACATGTACGTTTAAGATTTTATCTTGTCAAAACAAATTAACTGTAAACTTTGGTGGTTGTAGTTTTTGTTGTATAAATGAATGAATATTTACTCTTTTCTCGTAAGTTTCGGGGTGCATGATGAATGTAACTGTATCACACAAATCATTGACCTGTTTGGAAGTCTGGAAGCTTATTTCACTTTCGTCGTAATTTACTTTTAGTTAGGATGTGTTGATACGGTGTTTATGCAAAAGGTTTGCGATGTCTGATGCTGGCGCAAAACTTTCTTTAGAACAAGAATTTTTCTTGCTTTTAGTATAGTAGTGAAACAGGCAGGAGGCCTTTTTATCATCACTAAACTTTAAAATCTGTCTTTGATTTCCCAGTGCTTACTTCCGGTTCTGTTCTTTTTTATTTATGTTTGTTTCATATTTGCGCACCCTCATAAATATCAGTGGTTCAGGGTTGACTTACTCGCGTTGCCATCGCTGACTCGGGTTTTGTTACATATACTATCCATTGTGGGCTTGAGGCAGCCGTGATTAAATCGATGCTAAATACTGTGCCTTCAATGAAACATCTAAAATGTTCTGAAGTCGCGTGATTAAAGTTTCTCGCTCAAAGTAGAAGTACCTGAAGCTAATTCTTTCTACAGTATGAATGTGGCCGGAGTAAGAGTTACTTTTTTGGTGTGTGAATCAATTCTTGTAATCACCCCTCAGCCTTTTGCGTCAAAAGTGTATGTAAAAATACCAGCTAGTTATTTTATATTTAAAGTGTGTCTACTGAAATCGCAAGTATAATATATTCCTCTTGCGATTAATCTACTTCACATGCACCAATTCATTTAAAAGTAAACGACCAGAATCAATATCATGCCCTCCCCCTTTCCGCATCCTCTTATATACTGTAGGAATTCAACTGGCCCAATGGGCAATAAGCAAAATAGCAGCTCCCTTAGCGGTTCCGGTGCACTCTGGGAACAGGACAGACTTGTACGTAGTTAAACTACTTTACTAAAGTTACTGTAGTTTAACTACTTTTCTGAGTAGTTTAGTAACTTTTAATTACATTTTATTTTGGAAATTGGTAGTTTAGTCTCAATACTTTTTCCAAGTAACTTCTACTCAAATTCCGAATTTTAGTGGTAGGTTGCTTATCAACAAACATTCCTGCAGAAAAAGAGATAAGATGTTGGAAGATCAGCTGATATTTGCAAAGAGGGGTAGCATGTGGCGTAGGCAGGGGGAGGGGGGCACGCGAGGGAGTAATTTGGATGTTCCGAAACCCTCTAAACTTTTCACGAGCCCCCCACTGCAACAGCCCTGCTACGACGCGCGGAGCGCGGACAGGCACGTCGCAAGTGAGGCCGAGTAACTGCCGGAATAGCGCCGAAGACTGGCGTTTCTTTGTGTCCCGAAGCTCGAGGAGACTTGACTAAAGGGCTTGTCCCCGCTTCTCCACAACGTAGGAACTCTCGCCTACTACAGGAGTTTTACACACTGCATCCTCACTCAAAGGAGGCAACAAAATGCATGCACCCACTCTGAAGCTCATTTGTGCTTCTGGAGTTTGTGTTGTACTTGAAGAATCCCGTGCTGAAGGGCAACGCAAAGATGACCTCTTTGCGTTGCCTTTCCTCCAAAAACTCAGAATATGCAAGTCTTCCAGGACTCGAAGATCGTTCGAGAATCCTTAGTAATTCATCCAACCTTTCTACATAAAAAATAATAAACAATCAGTGTGGGGAAGTACTTTATGTACATGGTACCTAAAGTACTACTTCAAGTAAGTTTAGAGAGCTTATACTTTACTTGAAGTACATTCTTTGAGCATTTGGTTGTGCTTTACTAAAGTATTTTTTCTGGTACTTTCCGAAGAAAGTTCAACTGCCGACTTCAAACCTCAACGTACATTCTCCAAATTTGGAAGAAAAAAAAGGCGTATCGTCATCTGAAAACGCGCTATCGTCATTCGAGACGTCATCTGGCCATTTCTCTGAGTGAAGTAATGGCGGCTATAATACCGATACAAATAAGTGCCTGGAAGTTGATTATGTTAAATAGTTCGTCAGCGAGAGTAAGACAACTATTTTGTGGCAACTTTACTTTTTCCAAACTTTTCCACCATATGCAAAAAAAAATTATGCACCTCCGATTACCCCTAAAGCAATGCATACCAATTTAAAAAAAGAACACTGTATAGGGGATGGAAGGGCATCATGAAAGGTTGTGTTAAAAGTATTTGTACATTACTTTGAGTGTACACTGTATTTATAGTACTTTACTTCAAGCATATTGCACCCGGTGTACTTACTAATTTGCTTGAAGATTCCCGTGCTGAAGGGCAGCGCAAAGATGGCGTCTCATTTACTTTGTACCTCACTACAAGCACTTTTTAGATGCACTTTACGCAACACTGTAAACGACCAAACACTGTCTGCAAAATCAAGCTCAGGCAGTGCTAAACCTCAAAGTAGAAATGATACATGCGTAGTACATCATTGACCAAAAAACAAAAAAGTACAAAAGAATTAAGAACGTAGAGGCAGAACCAGTTGTTAAAGCATTTCTATGAAAACACAAGCCGCTTCATATTTTTCTAGCAGAATTTCGCTAACGGATGAAAACATATGTATTTTCTTGTTACCATAAAAAAATAAAATAAAAGTAACTCTAAAAGTAATTCGCTACTGGTTAGTAATTTACTCAATTACTTTCAATTTGAGTAATTTCTACTCTACTCATATTACATTTGAGGCCATTACTCTGTAACTTAACTTAATTACTTTTTTTTTGTAACTTGTCCATGTCTGGAGCAACAGACAGTCGACGGGTAGTTTCGGTTTCCGTTTTGCCGGGTGTTGCATATGTACTGTAATCTGCTATCGCCTCCGCACGGCCATTGCTCACGTCGTCGTGGATATCTCCACACTCACGTGCCATGCAGTAAGTACCCTTTTCTTCTCGTCGCTACGTATCAGACACAGCGAATGATGAAACAATTACAATCTTGCTGGCACGGGGGAGCGAGCGAAATCGTTGCAACGGCGAAGTCAAGTGAACGCAGATCGACGTACGCCGAACTCCGTGCCAGCTCCCTGCGTACATTTGTTTGCAACCTAGAAAACAGCCACTAATACTAGTACGCCAGTTTTATAACACCCTTGCTTCGCCGATCGCTATTGCAATCAGGCTAACGCGGTACATGACAAACCTCACTGTACGAGAATACGTTCAAGCGCAAACATGCACTTTTTCTACGTCGCTGTGAGGAAATTGGCCACAGGAACAAGGCTGTAATAAAGCTGGAGTATAAGTGTCAGTGGCTGTTTTCGAGGTTGCAAACAAATGCACGAAGTGTGCTGGCACTGCGTTCGACGTACGTCCATCTGCGTTCACTTGACTTGGCAATTGCGGCGTTGTCGCTCGCTCCTGGTGCCCGCAAAATTGTCATTGTTTCGTTATTCACTGTGTCTGATATTTAGCGACGAGAAGAAAAAGGTACTTACTGCATCGAGTGTAAGTGTGTAATAATCCACGACGACGTGAGCAATCGCGATGCGGAGACAATAGCAGAAAACAGATGCACAACCCGGCGGAATCGAAAACGAAACTACCCGTTAATAGTCTCCTGCTCCCAGAGTGCACCTGAGCCGCTGGGGACGCTGCTATTTTGCAGATTTCCCATTGGGAAAATCGACCATACTGTTCCGGTTTTTCCTTTTTTTATATTTAGAGACACACACCTTTCGTTTGCTTTGCAAAGATAAAAAATGCAAAACGAGCGATTTTGTGTGATGAAACATTCCTCAACATATATAATCACTGTGACTCTTCCTCAACAGCTCCAGTGGCATTGCGAACAAAAGCGTCGCTGTCTTATTATCTTCGTAACGTAGTCGGTGCGGCTTGCGTGTTAGAAAAGACTGGAATAGGAAGTCTTAATGCTCGTTTGTCAATTATAAATCATCTTAGACTCGATGTCTTTCTCGCTTTAGTGGTGAGGTAATTTGACCTCTGCTTCAGGATAGCTAACCTAGAGCCGTATACAATTATAGGTGCTATAACTGCCGCATCTTCCGGACCGTGTGTAGTTGTCAGGGGCAAATATTAGCTGAAAAAATGTTTTTTTTCCTTAGATTGTCCGCACCCAATGCATATTCCACACGCAAAAAAAACCTCTCTATCACTGCCCTTTTTTTTAAAAAAAAAAGCCTGCCTCATTTATGTCTTCTAGACAAATATATTTTTTTTATTTCGGTGTTTTTTAAGTGTACAGGGCGTTGGGAGCTACGCACTCACGGTACCAAACATCCGCATCCCTTTCATTACATCTACACCTCTCGCCGCGCGCAGGTATTGCCAGGAGCATTACCACGTGGTGAAACAAACGACGTATCATTGGTTCAAGGAGTACCTTGCTTTCACCGCTTTGTTTACTTAGCGGTGATAGTAGTAGAGGCCTACACAATCTTGCAATTCCATTTGAATGTTTTGCGATGCTTAAACGTTGCGACGTGCGTGCCTTGACATACTAGCGACTCGTTGGTGTTGTAACAATGTTGTTGTTGTTTTTGTTGTTGTTATGCGTGCTGGTGTTTCAAATCGTGTGGTATTTCGTACCTCGCATGCCGCGTGAGAAACCCATCATTGTATACAGGACTGGTAGGCGACAACGTTTGCAAAATAGGGCTCTCTGTGCCTTGGTTATTATCTTGACGTGTCGCAACAACAGGTGTCGCAATTTCAGGTAATAACGACGGCCATTAGACTGGGTGAGGCAAATTCATATGTGCTCTCTCTTAAACTTTAAGGCTGGACAATTTTGCAAATTGGGATGCGGAACTTGTTATTTGTGGCAATCGCCCGGCACGAACACGCATATCAAATAATTCTGTTATAAAATATATTATATCCAAATTGTTATTGAGCAATGCTTCACCGGAGAGAGTATCAGGCATAGAAACAATTGTGAGCAGCAACAGAGGCTTTTATTCGACGTTTCGAGCAGAGCCTGCTTTTTTTCAAGCACGTTGCGAACATGGCCCGCTGTGTGTGGCTCTGTTTTTAATGCCGACGTGTGTCTTCATACTTTCTTTTCCTCTCTTTCTCTTTCTTTTGATCTCCCGAAACATCTTGCAACTTGTATTATCTCTTCAGTTGGGAAAACTCAGGCTCTGCTCGAAGCGTCGGATAAAAGCATCTGCTGCTGCTCACAATCTGCTCTACGCCAGAAATAATATTCTGTGGAGTCCATATAATCCTACAAACACGAACAAAGTTTCCCCAAAAGCTTGCTCGATGTTAATTGCTGGTGTTTTCTATTGTTGCCAGCTGCAAACTGTGCATGAATAAAACGTGTGATAAACAATCAAAGGCCATTTTATTTTTAACAAATCTACCGCAAAAGACATACATCTAGAACGTCGAAAAAAAGAAGAGGTTGCAGTTAATTAAGTTGTTTTGAAATTTTCAAATACTATTACCTTCCGTATTTTCTGTATTACCTTCTTCTATGTTATCGCGTTCTTTTCTTTTTTTTTTTTTACTCGGCGATGCAGTTGTTTTGGCACGACATCTCTCTTATATGTAATTACATATTTTAAAGCAGTGACCTAGAGAACGAAGCTGAAAGACAAGCTCTGTCATCAGCGAAGGCATGTTGCAGTTACGAAATAGAGATAGCGTTGCTGCATCTCTAAAATTTGGTATTATTGTGCATCCTTGGCGTTTAGTTCACATTGTTATCGTGGCCCCGGGATCATCTGAAGAACCTTCATTGATACCAGTGAAAGGCTATTCTTGGCTGATCTCCGCCAACGCCTCCTAGAAGATGCCAGTGTTACCGGATACTGGGTTAATTGCATTAACACAGCGCGTCTTTTTCACAGTTCAAGTCAATATAAAAGGTATAACGGTTTGCGTACAAAGAGCCATTATTTAAAATTACTTTGCTTAAAGCCTCATTATTTCCTAACACAAAAAGAGAAAAGAGAAAACTTCCTAAAAGTGCTATCAGTGCAGAACCCCTTACTATTTTTAACGACGCGCTACCCTAAGCATTTTGTTGTCGGGTAGTGGCCTGCCGTGCATAGGTATGTTTTTTATGCATTTCCTGCCTTGGTATTTATATAGAATGATTGCAGTATATACAAATAAAAAATAATAAATTTATTCACCAACCTAACTCAATACTTTAATAAAAAGTCAGTTTGGTTGAATACGTCTTTGGGTCTACATTTATTGGTGTCGCTGTTCTTTCGTTCTTTAGTCAGATGAACGGCTAAGAATAAAAATATAGAAACAGACGGTACCTTCTCATTCCCATGGAGTAACTGGTCACTAAGTCACAAACATTGTTTATTCTCACTTGTGTCAAATGGGCGCGTTCTGACGATCACATCTTGCATATGAATAATCCCTACTGCAGACTATATTCATCGTTAAAAGCAGAACAAATAAGCTAAAATATTATCTAATATACATAGCAAAATTTATCGATTATACCTTCACAGAGCACTGCATGAATTCTTCGATAATCCGTCTATTGATTGCCAGTTTCGAAAGTATTGAATGCATTTTTATTGTGTTATTTTGCTTGTTATCTTAGTTCAGAAAACCTAGTTGTGCACGCAGGGCCATTATTACTCGCACTAGTCGGACAATCGCTGCGCAATAAGGGGACGTAGATGTCTTAACGTTCAATAAATTATCATCACAATCAAGGCCGGCTCGCTCAAAACAAAACGAGTCGGGTCTTATCTATGCACTCCCAATGTTATAGAAGTGTTCCGGCGGAGTAACGTAAGATTGCGTCTCATGCCCTTTCACTTCAATGTCATAGAAGCACCTCGTGTATCAGTGGCGGGGCAGAGATTCCTATCTCGCCAATGCTTTGCGACCAAGCCTGAAAATATCTGGCACCCCCCCCCCCCCAATAGGCGACTTGAGCGCCACGCGTGGCTGGCAGGTAGTGGTGTAAAACTATCGATAGCACTATTGACACTATCGATAGGGGATGACAAATTTAACCATCGATAGTTGACTGTCGTCCACAATCGATTACCGTGAACCCATTGATAGTAAATGTGGAGTGACCCTAAGGGCGTTTGGCACGCTTGCGAAATTCGAATGACAAACATACATACCTGAAATTCGGCACGCGAACTTCAATTCGCAACACGTTTTAAGTTTATTTTCCCGAGCTCAACTCAGAAGTGGGTAAATAATAAAAATAAAGCATATATACCAGCCTGTTCGTCGTCTACATGCGCACTGGTTTGCGAGCTGCATTCCTCAATAATGTTTCTTTGCATTCTTTAATAATAAAAACAGAAGCGGGAAACAAACTTGTGAAACCTTCTGATGCTAAACGCCTTCAGCGAGTGCTTTCCCAAGCTCAAAGACAAAAAAAAATCCTTAAGTTACTTTTTATTTTGTTAGTGCGGGCAAACTAAAACGAGAAGACTGATTTTTGAGAGATATATACAAGATATGTGTAGAGGGAAAGTAGCAAATTTGTGTTCCTCGTAACAGAATACAACTTTGTTTAATTTCTTTTTTGTGTTTTGCTCACCTTGCGTTGTCTACCCCTAGAATCCGTCATCATATTCTCTTGGGATTGTGCTTTAATTTTTGTAACACTTCATAGTTTTCTCAAAGTTCACCTTCGATGGTACCGCGATAGTCAACCGAGAGACAACTATTGATAGTCGACTATCGTCGATAGTACTATCGATGGTACTATCGACAAGCTCTAACTCTCGATATACGTCTACTAGTGATGTAAAACTATCGATAGTCGACAATCGACAGTACTATCGATGGTACTATCTATGGTCCACTCTCGGTAGTTTTGCAAAAACTATCGATAGTATCGATAGTCGAGTTTTCAATAGTTTTGCATCACAACTGGCACGGCACTGAGAGAGCCGCGGGCGCCTCCGGTTTTTTCAGCTCCGCGTTTTATCCTGATGCATGTCCTAACACTGCAGCAGTTGCGATCTTGACCCGCGCGTGGGAGTAGACAAGAAAAGCCGTAGTTTTGGAATTTCGCATCTTTCTAACGAGCTTCCATCTTTGCTCGCGGTGACACGAAATAATAAAACATGCATGGACGTAAACAGACAGTATACTTCTTATAACTAGCAACCGAAATTTAAAGATGCCACCCTCAACGCCTCGCCCTCCCTTGAATCCAAATCTTCACCAAAAAAAAAAAAAAAAAAACCTCGGAAGGGCGTGCGCCCGAAACGTCGCTTCTTTCCTTTCCCCTGCCTTTTGCGCGTCTTGTCTCTCAAGCTTTTAGTTCTGTGCCCATTTTTACGTGCCGGCAGCATCCCACCCTTGGATCCACAATTTTATCGCCTACTTGGTGTTTGTAAACTGTCATAACATCCCCGCTGTTAAAGTGGAGATCACACACATGGTAACTTGCCGAGTTGGTTTGCCTGCGCGTTGTAACGCGGTCCCAAGCTTCTTTTTTTTTTTTTTTCTACACTTGCCGATTGCTTAAGAAAGTGCCGTTTCTTTTGGTTGCTGTTGTAACCGCTCGTACACTCGGGTACACAACATGTTGACATAACCACAAATCTCTCAACCTCAAAACCAGTTCCCTTACGTTCTTCTTGTTTCTCTTTTTCCTTAACGGACTCTTCTTTCTCCCAAACTTTTTTTTTCCACGCGGTTTTTTTTTTTTTTAGAGATTTTGGGGTTAGGTGAGGGCTGAAACGTTGAGGGTGGCATTCTCAGATGTCGGTTGCTAGTTTAAAGGAATGTACTGTCTGTCTTCGTCCGTACGTGTTTTGATATTTTGTGTTTCCCAAATATAGGAAGAATATTTTAAGAGTGTTCAGAAGCTGTATCTTTTCGATCGATGCGAAGGTGAACGTGCGAGATACCGCGCGCAATTGCCGCCACGGCCGCGTCTGCATGACGCTGTGAGAACCAACGTACAGAACCGGAACATGCGAAGGTTTGGACGCGGAGCTAACGGAGCCGGGTGGAGCCAGCGTCGTTCTTAATGAACAGCCAGCCACTCCAGGAACTAGTGACGACTGTTGTGTTCGACCCACAATTTTTTTTTCTTGGCCACAGAGCGCGAGCTCCGCAACTGATAGCTTCTAGTGACTTTCCTTTCACTTGTCTTTGGTAAAGATTTTTTTTTTATTATTATCTTTCAGTAAGATAAAATTGTTTTATTGCGAGCGGGCCCACTCATTTATAAGTTCAATTTCTTTTTCTAGAAACAAAATTAAGCAGGCAGAATTTCTCACTTCTGTCGTATGCCCTTGTTAGCACCCTAATTATAATCGTGCAGCTAACATCAGTCGTGGCGGTTTTGTGTTCCCTCGGATGTAAAATCGTAGCAAGGGTTGGTGCATCACACCCACAACAAAACAGAGTATCGCAAGAAGACAGTCATTTTTCCTGAGTAACTAACAATGATGCGTATCTTTATTTTCTTAACTATCATAAGCATGTATCGCTAAGTCAAGTCCATAACCCTCCGTGGCGCATAACGTAACAGGGCGCCGAATTCTTTGGCTTAATTCGGATTGAACCGCTTATATAGAGTGTCACGTGTATTAACTGAATGCCGCTATCAGCTAAAGCTACTTCAAAAATAAACACGCTTGGAGATTTCTCGAAGGATAGGACGTATTTTAAATTATTAGGAATGTTTTCAACTCATATCCACATTTCATAAAATATATTTCAAAGTAACAACAAGAACGGAGGAGATTTTTGAATAAAACAGATGCTTATCTTTCGACTCAAGCGTTCCTTGCAACCTTCTTTTTTTTTTTCAAACTGTATTTATTTTTAGTTTATACACTGTAGGATGCTTGATATATTTCGCAGGAATGAGCAGCGCAGTTATCAACTGCGTGGGACAAGGGTGTTTTCAGGATCCCAAACTTGCAAAATATAAGAAAGCTGCTTCTTGGCGAACCAACTGTAGCTGTTGTCAAACTTGAAAATATCTGAAAATAAAGAAATTAAAAATTCAAGAAGCACAGCTTGTTAGAGCAATCTTTTTTTAAATTTGCAAGCAACACTGCCGTTATTTTTAAGCTGTTCATTTTTATGTTCACATATTCTATGAGTAAATCATTTAAGCTCTTCATACATACGGTATTATTTCATTTGATTCGTCTGTGTTGCTTATACTTGTTTCCAGCTTTATTTTGTTACATGTTTCTGTATGAATCTCTGTTTAACGCTCCTTTGTGTTCATCTGTAGGTATCGACCGTTATCATGAAGTAGACTGTACCTTTATGATTGCTTGTGATAAGGTGAGAATACGAGGGGTGGAGGGAGTTGCAAGATTAAATATCCTTCGTGAAATAATCAATAATTCGTCGAAAGAACACTTTCTTCTAAATATTTCACTCCAGTCGGCTTAACAATTTATATATATATATATATATATATATATATATATATATATATATATATATATATAATATATATAAATAATGTTCAGCTGACTGGAGTGAAATATTTAGAAGAAAGTGTTCATTCGGGGGGCCGAATATTTGATTATTTCACGAAGGATATTTATTCTTGCAACTCCCGCTGCCCCTCGTATTCTCACCTTGTCACAAGCAATCATAAAGGTACAGTATATATATATATATATATATATATATATATATATATATATAAAATGGACCGTAAAAATCTACGCCTGCACGTAGCCATCTAAACTTTTCGTCATTCGTCAGAGGTGTATTTCACAGGTCGTGTTTTTTTTGTAAAATTACAAAGTGTAGTTCTCTTCTAGTAAAAAACAGGGCCAAGAAACTTGCCAGGGTCTATGGCGGGCGGCGACCCACACGACCAAGTCCAGTAGCGGGGTGTGTTTGGCGTTCGTATTGATAGATGGCGTCGGGAGGCAGCGTCTGGAAGGTGCAGCCGACCAGCGAAGGTAGCAGACGACACGCTGACGAAATTCGTTGGCAGCAAAAGCGCCGCCCTTATGCAGACGCGTTTTTTTTACTTTAGGTTTTGCTTTTATTCTTCGCCTTTATTTTTTAACCCAAGGTACATTTCAAAAAGATTATATTCATCGTAATAAACCATGGAGGTCGCGAGCCGTCGCTATAAGGAGGTAGCGCCATCTATCAATACGAACGCCAAGCACACCCCGCTACTGGACCCCTGTCGTCTGCGTTGCTGCCCGCCGTAGACTCTGGCAAGTTTCTTGTCCTTATTTTTTACAGAAAGAGAGCTACGCTTTGGAATTTTACAAGAAAACACCGACCTCGTGAATTACACCTTTGACCAAAAGTTTAGATTGCTACGTGCACGCGTCGATTTTTACGGTCCATTTTAGATCGAGCCTGGTGACTTGGACCACCCTATATATATATATATATATATATATATATATATATATATATATATATATATATATATATATATATATATATATATATACCGGGTGTTCATTTTTAATTCGAACAGAATAATTACAAAAAATCCGTAAAAGATGCACTAGTACGGTTTGTTCAAGTGAGTTATACGGCTAGGGGGACATTATGTGGGTGGCTAATCCTTGTGAGAAGTTGGCTAATTAATTAAAATTTGTTAATTAACTTTTAATTAATGAAAATAGACATATGGTTCCAATTAGAAACTTGCTCAGCGTCATCGAAAACCCCTAATTCAGTCATTTTCAGAAAGACTTTGAGCGCGTGAGAAGCGTAGTAGTGCACTAAATTTACCACTCGTGGAGCAGGTATAAGGCTGGGGCTAGATAAGAGACGGATAAATCGCACGGGCGCCTTATCGCAACCTCTAGCTTTGTACCTGCTCCACGAGCGGTAACTTCAGTTCACTACTACGCTTCTCACGCGCTCAAAGTCTTTCTGAAAATGACTGATTTAGGGGTTTTCGACGACGCTGAGGAAATTTCTAATTGGAACCATAAGTCTATTTTAATTAATTAAAAAGTTAATTAACGAATTTTAAGTAATTAGCCAACTTCTCGCAAGGATTAGCCACCCACATAATGTCCCCCTAGCCGTATAACTCACTTGAACAAACCGTACTAGTGCATCTTTTACGGATTATTTATAATATATCTGTTCGAATAAAAAATGAACACCCGGTATATATATATATATATACAGGGTGTTTTTTTAAGCTTAACAGATTTGTTTAAAAAAAGCCGTGAAAGTTACACTTATGCCGCTTATGGAGGTGAGTTATGCGGCCAGGGGGACATATTATAGGGGGCTAATCGTAACGATCAGTGTTTTTTTAAAAAAAAAACACCCTGTATATATATATATATATATATATATATTATATATATATATATATATATATATATATACAATACGGGCACTTTCACGTCATCGTACGTGGTCTCCGAGGGGATATAAACAAACATATGCAGATGAATGAACCGTACTTAATCTAATGAATCAAAGATTCAAAGTTTTCAGGAACCCGCCGAAAGCCAAAAATTGGCGGAGCCAGGATTTGAACTCTGGGCCTCCCAATGTCCGGTCGGGTGTGCTAACCTCACCTTGGCTTTCTGGCGTTTCCTATCTGTCTTATTAATGCACAAGAAACGAAATGTATCCAATTGGAGGTGTTCTGGAAACACACGCCGCCGCGTGGAACGCGGTACGACGCTTAGTGTCACGTGGTACGTGCTCGTTTGTGCTCCAGAAATCCTCCCACTGTTTGTCTCGTCACGTGTACATGTAGTAGTCTTCTTTGTTTATGAGCTTTAGAGACACGGTATCATCATCATCTGCGAGAATCAAGAGCCACGTTATTGAATATACAATACGGGCACTTTCACGTCATCGTACGTGGTCTCCGAGGGGATATAAACAAACATATGCAGATGAATGAACCGTACTTAATCTAATGAATCAAAGAATCAAAGTTTTCAGGAACCCGCCGAAAGCCAAAAATTGGCGGAGCCAGGATTTGAACTCTGGGCCTCCCAATGTCCGGTCGGGTGTGCTAACCTCTACACTCCACCTTGGCTTTCTGGTGTTTCCTATCTGTCTTATTAATGCACAAGAAACGAAATGTATCCAATTGGAGGTGTTCTGGAAACGCTTAAGGCTCTGTTATACTCCGACGTTGAGCGCAGCGAACGTAACGTAGCGCAGAACGTGGGCCTTTGATTGGCCGGCGAGCAGGAACTCGATATCTGCGACCAATCAGCATCGGTGTCCGCTGCGCTGCGCCACGTTTGCTACGCTCGACGTCGGAGTATAACAGAGCCTTTAGTGTCACGTGGTACGTGCTCGTTTGTGCTCCAGAAATCCTCCCACTGTTTGCCTCGTCACGTGTACATGTATACTTCGTCTCACCCTATGATGGACTAAAGGCAAAAGCTACGGACCGCCAGATCCAATCACGAGCCACTTAGAAATCGCGTATTGCGCTTTGATGCGCGTATCAGTGCCCGCGTCTCGGATCACTGATGGGGATGGGCGGACAGTGGTTCGAATCTAAAAAGCACTGAGTGACTCAACAATTTTACGTCGCAAAAAAGAGGCTGTTTGCAGTGTCAAAGCTATAGAAATGATGCAGCGTTTTTGGGCTCGGAGCATTATTTGTCCACCCATTATCAATGCTAGGCATGTCATAGTGTAGCGTGGAGCGTGATTGGACCTGGCGGCCCATGGCTTTGACCCTTAGTCCATCGTAGGATGAGACAAGGTATAGTAGTCTTCTTTGTTTATGAGCTTTAGAGACACGGTATCATCATCATCTGCGAGAATCAAGAGCCACGTTATTGAATATACAATACGGGCACTTTCACGTCATCGTACGTGGTCTCCGAGGGGATATAAACAAACATATGCAGATGAATGAACCGTACTTAATCTAATGAATCAAAGAATCAAAGTTTTCAGGAACCCGCCGAAAGCCAAAAATTGGCGGAGCCAGGATTTGAACTCTGGGCCTCCCAATGTCCGGTCGGGTGTGCTAACCACCTTGACTTTCTGGCGTTTCCTATCTGTCTTATTAATGCACAAGAAACGAAATGTATCCAATTGGAGGTGTTCTGGTAACACACGCCGCCGCGTGGAACGCGGTACGACGCTTAGTGTCACGTGGTACGTGCTCGTTTGTGCTCCAGATATATATATATATTTATATATATATATATATATATATATATATATATGTATATATATATATATATATATATATATATATATATATATATATATATATATATATATATATATATATATATATATATATATATATATATTCGAATGGCGAACAAAGTAAAAAAAAAGAGTAAAGTGCATAAAAAAATGGTAAAAATGGTGTATTAGATTACAAGAGCAATTGAGGCTCGACACAAAAGCGCTAGATACGCGTAGAGTACACTTACAAATGACACAATAGAAGTCAAAGTTAAACACAAGAACTTACAAAAATAAATTATTAAATAGAAAATACAATGAAGAATAAAAAATAAGAAAGGGGCCTGACGTCCGTCGACGTTTCGACAGTGGCACTGTCTTCATCGGGATGTCCTGAAGACTGACACTGTGCACGGTCGCTAACAAAGCCACGTCGCGCAACGGCACCACTGTACACCTTTTACACAAGGGCGCAGCCGTCTTGAATGTCGTCACTTCTGGTATGTGGTAAAACATCGTCAAAATCGCTGGAATGTGTTCCCGAAAAATGCGTGACTGTCAGACATTCTTGTTTCACCTCACCTATAGTTTCTCGCATATTCCAGGTTGAAATGTCTCATTCGTCCCCCATAGCAGATATAAGACCCACGTGCCTCAAAACGAGAGAAAAGTAAAAATGTCTATAGATTGGACCTTCAGTCGCAATGTGCATGACCTTCACATGGCATATGTGGCGTACTTCACGTTGCACCGGTCGCTCATGTGCATGATCTATCCACCGTATGCCCTTGTTAGGGCGTATACACCAACTCATGTTTACAAACAAGCCGGAGCGCCCCTAGGGGACGCCACCGGCGCCGCGCATGCGCGATGGGGGTGTGGGCAAGAATCTCGCCGTCGCCCATAAACAAACCATTGAAATGCGATGTTGTCGGCGTCGGTGTGAGTCCCCTTGCCCTTTTTCGCGTTCGAATTGTTGATTCTACGTTTTCCTGGTGAATGTCTGACTATCTTGAGCGGCGTCAGCGAAATTACCGAGGATCGTTACACCGCAAAACTTCGCGTGAATAAAGTGACATGTGGCGATTCATTCCGCGTGGACGCCGCAGTATGTACGCTAAAGCATGATGCGATTTCGCTCGCAATGTTCAGTCGCAACGCCGCTCGGGCTGCAAAAGCGTGAACCGTAGCTGAGATGGTCGACGTCGATACTCAAAATCGCAAGCAGAATCAGACCAAGTGAATTAGGCATAACAAATCGGTGATGGTCACTGGTAACAATGATCAACTGTATCTACTGTTTACATCGAGCCTGCTTACCAACCTTCAAGTTTAAGTCTTTTGAGGCCTGCACTTACTTCTTATCACAAGTACCGGGCCAACATTTGGTCTACGGGCCGGCGTTGTAAGAGAGCAGAGGACAAGCAGAAACGTTTGAAAGAGCAGACGACAGTTCAAACGATCAGGCGGCCGTTTGAACTTGAAGACGCACTGAACGTAGTCCGCAGGTGGTCCGCACAACTTGACGGTTTTCTGACTTTCATGTTGGAGCAAAACAAATAAATCTGATGACCACAAGTATCCGTGAATTCAACCCAAAGTGCTTCCCGCCCAAGCAATCGTTGTCCGACGGCGTCTGCTTTTCTCTTTTCACGGCACATATCCAGATTCTCGGACGAACCGAGCACGTGAAAACTGACCTTCAAACCTTTCTCGACACTTTTGGTACGGTCCCAGTCGCGGCGTTTTGACGAGAAGGCAGGTTTTTTTCTGGTTCCTTTCAAAACAACGCAGGAATACACGTCTGGCATGGGGACTTCTGCCCACAGCCCCAGACCGGAAGTGCGACCGACGCGCCACCACCGCGCCGTGACGTCACAGAGTTGAGTTCGTATATACGGTGGATACCGCAGGATTAAACGCACGTTTGCAGTGAATCAATGCGCACAACGAAATGGCTCTGTCGTTTTACGCGCACTTCGAGCACGTTCTTCTTGCGCACGCTAAGTGAACTGATCTGCTTTCATCAGGGAGAAGAGGGGTTTCGGGAACGTTCACCCCTAAGAAAAGTGCTGAGAAGCTGCATTCCCCAAGCTTTGTTATATATAACCGCTGCTCGAGATGCTGACGTCTTTCTTTGAGACTCAGCGTAGTGGCGGCAGTGATTTCGGCCCATTTGTTTTTTTTTTGCAGTGTGTCTTTTGGAGTGGGCGCAATCCGGTGTCACTCAACTCGAGCGCGTAGCCTTGGCTAATACTTAGACGCCATTTTACCGCACAAGTCACGCACTAAGTGCGCCAGAGCGTAAAGCGCTCACACTCGCAATGCAACAAAGGAACTCTTCAGCCTGAGACAGACATGCAGACGCCCTACATCTGCTCGTGCAACAGAGAAGAATGCGTTTTCGAACTCCGCTCTTCCGTGGAGCCTGTCAACTGATAGACCTAAGAACGCTGGGCAGTTCAAACCCCTTACCTTCGCGGGGAAGTCGCGTGCGATGCCAACTAGGCCAAGAACGAGAAAGTATATTGCAAAGATATATAAATACCACCAGGAAGTTTGGCTAAGCCGCCGCATTTCAACCTGGAATATGCGAGAATATATAGGAAAAACAAGAATGTGTGACAATCACGCACTTTTAGTAAACACCTTCCAGCGACGTGGAGAGATCAAAACGATGTTTTACCGCATCCCAGAAGTGTCTATATTCAATATGGCTGCGCCCTCGTGAAAACGGCTAGTCTTTCTACACGGGCAACAACCATACTGCGATTTAGCGCGAGTAGAGCACGAGAAGGCACTAGCTGTCCCATACACTGCTCCCTGACTCCTGTCGACTACGGTTGTAGCGGCTTCACGCATGCGTGGAAAGCTCAGTAAGATCGGTCGACCCAGATTTGAGAAATTATTTAATGTAATAATTTGACGAATGTCGGGGGTTATTCGCCTTTGTCCTTATCGGGGTTTTCCCCTAATGGTTCACCATCCCGCAATTCTGTCTTTTGGGATGTGTATCAGGTCCTCATTGAGGTGGGATAAGGGATCTTACCTCTCGCCCCTTTTGTTTGCGTTAGAACAGTACCGGTGTGCTATTGGTCAATATCCTCCCTCTCTTGTGCGTTCGGGGAAGAGAAGTTCTACCTCTCCCTTTTTCCTTCCTTTTGGTTTTTGGGGCACTGGTACCCTATAAAACCACAATCCTCTTTCCAGTAAATTTCAGCTGTGTTTGAGAATTCTTGTTGTGTTGTCCTTCATTTCCCCCAGTCTCGGGGTTTTGTCTAAAATGCTAATATTTTGATCGTTCAAAGCGCATGATTGGACATTTGATGAAGTTTGAACCAGCGAAAGGGTCCCACTCACATGATCCGACTGCAAGGTTTTCCAGCTGACCAGTTTCCGGCACGAGGTCGCACTTGATTCTGGCGACCTGCCTGACCTGCTCTCCTTGTTTCTCGTCTCCTCTGATGCTGTGCGTGATGCTGAAGTCCACGTCGTGCCCGGGGCTCGTCTGGAACTTCCAACGCAGGGTGCTGCCGGCGCGTGTCACTTCCACAGGCACCTCCAGGTTCTGGCCTCGTTCCAGAAAGCAGGTTGTCGAGTCTGGGTCATCACAGACCCTCGGCCCGTTCCTTAAGTAAAGCTCCTCGGGTACTTGGCCTCCACGTCCAATCTACGTGAGCCGATGGTTCCTTCATTAGTGCCCACATTCCTAATATATTATATTATACCAAGTTTGCTATATACAGTGTGCTCGCGTATAAAGAAAATAATTTTAACAAATTAAATATTATAAGCGTCCAATGTACTCGTGGACCCGGTAATGGGCGAGAATCCTTGTCACAGGCGTGACATACTCTAGCTAGCCAAATTGCTGTTCTCCTGTTTGTGGCAGATGATATATGTTTCATAGTTACTGACCATTTAAGAAACGCAGGAGCTAGGAAGCACAGAGCATTTTATCATCGCTCGGTAGTCAGATTATGGCACTTGCTAATAGAAACGCATAGCAACGAATCGAAGCTGGAAGCGTGAAATTAATGAACCACATCTTGCCTTTCTTAAAGTGTCGGTGACTATGCGAAGCGCAAGTTCGTCTGCTTCTTGATCAGTGGTTGCAGTGACGTCAGAACACCAAGCTCTGATTGGCTCTGATGGGAAGGATAGTAGGTAGACCTCAATGCTGGCTGCCTTGAGGTCTACCCACTATCGTTCCAATCGGCGCCAATCGGAGATCGCCGTCCGACGTCCCGGCAACACCTGTGCAAGAAGCAGACGAAATTGCGCTCCGAAATTACGGGGCAGCTAATTGATGGTCGAGGCAAATTTGTATAAACCACAGGGGTGGTTATATGTGAATACGATAGCATTTATCATTGATCACATGGGCAGATGTTCGGTTCCCCGCTAAACTTAGCTGGGAACCTGAATTGGTCCGTAGGTCGAGACGTAAATTTTCTCGCCAATGTAGCGGGGAAACTAAATTGGCGCATAGGTCGCACGACGCCAATTTCTCTACTAAATTTCGCGGGGAACTTGAATTGGTCTATGGGTAACGTGACGTAGATTTCTTCACCAAATTTAGCTGGGAAACGTGCTGTAAATGTTCTTTCTAAATTTAGCGGGAAACCTGAATTGGTGCATGGGTCGCGTGATGTGGATTTTTTAGATCACTTTAGCGGGGAAAACCATTCAGGTCCAGGAAATACCCATACTGAAAACCCTTGAATAGTAGCTTAACGATGTTACAAATGCTGCAAAACTCGGTCAATAAATAAATAAAAACGGATAATTTTTTTTTCTTCAAATAAGTTTGGTGTTGGCACTGCCTGTATTAACGGGCAGCTTAAGGCGCCGTTCACACTCTTCCGACCGAGTGAGACCGAGAGAAACCAGACCGGTTTATAAGCCTTTTGCGACTTCTTAGGACCGGATGCGCTGCAGCGGAACTGGTCCTAAGAGATCGCAAGAGGCTTAAAAACCGGTCTGGTCTCTCTCGGTCTACTCGGTCGCAGGAGTGTGAACGGGCCTTAAAGGGGCACTGACACACCAAAATCATTTTTTTTTTATTATCCGAAACGATTGAAAACGATGCCGGGACATTACCCTCAAAATTTGAAACTTTAAAATTCAGTATTTGTGAATTCAAAAAACAATTTCCAAATGCCGAATTTGAAGTTCCCGCGCGATCCGCGCCAGTGCAGTGAGTCACATTTTGCGGTCTCCTGCGACTCGACTTTCCTTCGGACCTCCGCCGTTGTCACGGCGACCCCAACCGAGGAGGAGGTGAGGGATAGAAAGGCGCCGGCGGGAAAAAACCGGTCTTTCTCCGACTCGCCAACGGGCGCTGCCAAGTTTTCCGAGGGAGGGTACAAATCTAGGAAGCAACATCACACCGAACTCTGATTTCTGGTATTTCAAAAAGAGGGGCCGTAGTGCGTTCGCAATTGCGTTAAAAAAAAAACATGTTTTACGATTGCCGTTATTAAATGTTATAGAAATGTCACCTACAAAGCTTCTAAATTTCCTGATTTTTGACGTCACCGATCAAAAGAAGCGAGGAGGTGAAGGCGGGAAATACAAATGCCAAAACTAAAAAGGCGCGCGCGCGCGCGGGAAAATTTTTTTTCGCGATGCGGTTTTTTTTGCGTGTCTATGACTACAAGTTGCATCGTTTTAGACAATAAAAAAATACGACCTTTGGGTTGTCAGTGCCGCTTTAAGAAACGTAGTGCGTCGCCTATTATGTTAACACTCCTTGATTCGTGATTTGTTTTTGACAGTTTTCGTCGGTTAATGTCGCAGTCTGACTGGTAGCATAGACGTAATGTGAAGCACGCGGCTCGTCGAGCACAGCGTTTTTTCTTTTTTAGGTTCTTAGTGCCTATATTTGTTGTTTTGTATAAACGGTTAAAATGTTTTAACAGCAGAATGAAGGCTGTACATTTTAAATATTTATATCGCGTAATAGGCGCATACCTTTTTGTTTTTCTAAGCACTACAGACAGACTCGTAACACAGGGGCTTCTATTAAGGTCCGCGGTTGTTTGATTTAGCTGTGCGGGGTAACTAAACGTCTAAGTTCGCCCTGCCCCCGCACAACTACAGATTGTCGTAAAGAAGGTTTCAAAGAAGCAAAACTAGATGACTCGACGCATTTATAAAGAAAGAACAGAGGCTTCGCATTCCGGCCTTGGCGCTACTCTCCTTGACACATTGCTGGGCACCTTCCATCCCTCGTTGTCTTAATCCGTACTGTGTCAGACTTTGCTGGCTGTAACACTGGCTGTAACACAAGAAAGGTAGAAAGGTGTGCGCTATACTGTGTCAACACCACACACTATAGACGACTGCAAGTGGGGCGACTGGCCGTCGCCATGTCTCTGCTTGTGGGGACGATTCCGTCCAAAATGCAAGCTTGCTAAAGGTATACGCTCACGCGCACGCTGCACGTGCTTGCACACATGTGGCACCAATCGCGGTACCATTCGGTTCCTCGAGAACACCGCGGATGATATTCCGTTATCGCAGTTTGTTTGAGTTGTTAACCCCAATTCACGTGGTGCGAATCTACATGCAACATCGCTCGCGCGGCAAAAAAAAAATGCATGGTAGAGGTTGGGGTGCCTCACGTCGCAGTTGCGAAATCGCGAGCAAAACCGCATCATGTGAATCGGGCTTTAGGGTGTCTTCCGTCTTTCTGCACTCTCACGATACTTTGAAGAACGCCTACTTTGTGGCGCTAACAACACGGAGGAGTGACGCGCCGTTTGCGTGCTACGTCTAACAGAGTTAGACATAGTACGTATAAATATCTTAGGCCTGTCTGGGCTTAGTTTTATGCTGATGTGCTAAGAAAGGGCCAAGGAAGTAACCGAAGCAGAAAGTGAGAAATATACTCGCGCAAATAGGCAATCTTAAAGGGGCGATGCAACAATTTTTGTACTTTGCGCAAATACCGCTTAGAACAGATCCCTGACGTTAAAGACCTATGAAACACGCGTTCGTTTTTTACCCCACGCAATTAGAGTCACAAAAAAAAAAATTAAATAAAAACGACCCGCGTTCACCCCCTCAACTCGCAGCCAGAACAAGCGGCCACGTGTTCTGGAGCCGATTATATGCCGCCAATGTTGATCATAGCCGCGCGCTGGGGTTGGCAAAGCACAGGACACGCGCTGAGTTCCAGACATTGTTATGACTCGGCTACTGTCGTCGTTGCAGCGATTGGAAACGGGCCACTACCCGAATGCTTCTCGAGCTAGTTATTATCACGAGCCCAAATCGAGCGCTCACGCAATGCTCGGGTCCAATCTATGAATCGCATTCAAATATCGTCATATGGGTGTACTGAGATCCCCACGTTACGTCATCACATTTTGCAAAGGAGAGATTGAATGAAAATGATCGCTTTTGTCCATGAAATTACACCGCAACAAAGGAGTTTCTTGGCCAGTGGCGTTGCGTGCGAGTATCCTTGAGTCCCAGTAGTGCCAGTAAGCTCGTGTAAAGTGAAAAACATTCCAATTGAATATCGTTGCACTGCTCCTTTAAGCTTGCAGGTACGGCGGAATGTTGTAATATGCAAGATTCGCGAGTCACAAGATGTAACGAACTTTGTTCGCATCGAATAACCCGCATTGAAGGAATTGTTCGTCGGCTTTATTTACTAAAATTGGGTCACTGTGACTCCATAAGTGTCACGCTATCTACACTTCTTTCAAGTCCAAAGGACCCTTTGGACAGGGGGTTACCCCTAGGCCGGCCTCAGCAATTTCATTCAGCACGTGTTATTGTACGCCTAAAAATTATGTTTTCAAAGGGACCCAGAGATATTTTATTTCCCATTCATAATCTACTTTCTAAACCATTCCTGCACGCCTACGTGATACGAACGCAGCCATTCTTGGAGAGCCCCAAGAATTACGAAGCCCGAGAGAAGCTGGCTCGTAAACATAATGTGCCCTGGATAAATGAGCACGAGGAATACTTTGCTTATTGTCTCTGCGTAAATTGCGCCTTCAAATAAAACATAAGTAATGTGTTATGCTCTAGTTTCACTTCAGCGTCTGGCAGCGACAACAATCTGAAACAGCTGCAGCTTGAATTTGTCAGTATTTTTAGCAGGCATGCAATTCGTCGGTGTCACTAGGGTAAGCATGACCGGTTGCAGGCCTCACAAAGATGCCTCCGTATACGCGTGTTGCACTTGTTTGTGGTTGGTCGTTGTGAGTGACTGCTGGTTTTCACTCAAGCCTGACTATGGGGCTTTAGAATGTAGGGCTTGGGAAAAACGTATACCGATAAATCATGAGACAGATGTAGAGTTTCTGCTGCGGCGGCGACTGGTTTAAAGTTTTTATAAGGCGGCAGTGGAGACGCGTCCAGCGCCATTTGTGCACCGAGTCCCAAGGTCTATATAGTTAATTTATTGACGTTAACAATTCATTTAGTCGGGTTGATCTGGTTTGTTACATAAGATGTGCTATAATATAATTATAAATCCTATCTTGAACACAATATTTAGGAACCCTTTATGGCAGATAGACATTTATGGCACTGAACATTTCGCAGGAAATCAAAGATGGCATATTTTAACAGCAGATTGGAAATTAGAGGATATCACACGGTTCCACGCTTCAAACAATTGCAATTCCTTACCTCGTGGGAACACTCGGGGTCGTTATTCGGTCCAAAAAGTTCCCCTCCCCAATAAGCTGGAATCGCAGAGGGCTCCACATATTTGAATAAGACGGGCTGCCATCCAACTGCAATGTTTCAGTCAGTCAGAAGTAGGTGATTCAAACCGTGAAGTACATTATATGCTCAATCAGGTTGCTAACAAGCATATTATACCAAATTTCGAGGGAAATCCATAAAAAGTGAGTCGTCGATGGTTTCTTCGTTTCACGCTGTCTCGAATAATACTATATTCTAGGATTAGCCTTACCTAAAGCGATACTTCGATGAACGAGAACGTTGTTTTGGAAAATTCGTAGTTCTCAGATACGCTTGGGAATTAAACTAATATTCGAACTCGGGCAGAAAGTATGACGTTTGAAAAGGCCCAATATCGCATCTTGTCGAATGGGTACAAAATTTAATATTTAACTTTGAATGACAGTTTTTCCGTAAGGTTCCTCAAATTACCTCACTTTTCGAACGTTATTTGTTTCGCACTTTTACCCTTGCGTCGATTTACTTACGACACTATGCGTTATAGAATCTCAGAAATTGACCTTGTAGCTTTTTGCCCCTTTTAAGTAACAAAAACAATTTATAACTTTCCAGAATAAAGGATTATCGAGGTTATAGGGATATACAAAAAGCTAAAAAGAATTAAAAAGTAGGGCTGGGCAATTGATCGATGAATGTACTGATTAATCAATTAATGTTTTAATTGCGATTAAATGTTTTTAATTATTTAATTAATAAGATATTGACGAACCAAAAGGAAGTAACAATTCAACGCGTTCACCAGGCAGACGTTCGACGAGTACATCTGTATGAAGGGCAAACTTCAGGTAAAAGTTTAACCTAAACTGTAGGGGCGATATTTGTTACCCCAGACAAAAACAGAAGGTTAGATGTGTCCCGGCCACTTCAATACCATGCAAGTGTCTGTTTAGTTAACTACACATCAAGGCTGACTCGAAAAAGAAATGGTATATTGCACCGTTTGTCAGATATTCGAAAAAAGCACACACACGCACAGACACACACACACACGCACAAACACACACATACACACACACACACACAAGTAATGTAGAGGCTGTCGCACTTTTGCGCGTCGCCGAGATGGCGTTTCGCTTAAAGATTTTGTTTATGCGTTCCGGCGCGTGTTGAACCTGCAGTTTTTCCACCAACAGCGAGGTTGTCTCTTTCCCACCGCCGGTCATTTGCCCGCGAGTATTGCCCCCAACCCAAGGGCCGTTTCATCCAGATGCAAAAAACCTACAAAGCCAGCACCACTCAAAAGCGCACTTGTCAACGGGCAGGCCGTTTCGTAAACTGGACGAAGTGCCGTGGACGCGAGTCTCGGGCGCGTGCCACACTGGCGGAGACTATATATGAAGTTCCAGTAGTTGTGGGGGATGGCTGCGGGGGTCTGGAGCGCGAGAGAGGTTTACGCACAGACGTAGACGCAGCATCGGGTGAACCCCCCGGGGTGATCTCTGTGTTCTTGGAATCTGCTGTGGTCTTTCGCTGCGCTTGTGTTCGCGAGAGCCATGTGTGTTGTGCCTGGCAACCTCTCTGTCTATTGACAGGTTTTGATGTACCTAATGCTCCCACTCCTTGGAACGGCTTTCCCCGTGAGGCACGTCCTGGCGATTCTCGCTGGAATCATCGGAGTCAGTTTATTTTCTCCGACCATAAAGAAACCAGGGCTTGTGTCTTAATGTTTGGGCTCTGGCCGTGGGACCTGTCCATGGGAACTGACTTTTAGGCCTCTTGACGTGGGTGGTCTTGCCCGTCCGATTGGTTGAGAGTGCGTCGGGGCCTGTTCCCAAAGAGGTTCTAACTAGACCCTGATTGGAGGAGACAAGTGTTAGCGCAGTGGCATAACCCCAGACCGGTCGGAAAATTGTCGAGTTTGAACGGACCCGAGTGGCCCAGTAGTTCTCTCCCGCGATGCGCTGCGTTACGTCTGTCGTGCGCGACAGCCCCTGCTCTGTGGCTTGGCCGCCGTCCCCACCGTGCGCGGGAGGACACTTGACGCCGAGGCGTCCGTTTTTGTAACTGCCTAAGTATGTAAGCCGTGCGCGGCAGTTTTTGCAGCGTGTCATTTCCTTTTGTGTACTTTTTTTTTCTTGGAGTAAAGTTTTTTTAGAGCGCAGCTCTTGGGTGCCCGTTTCCGGCTTAAGCGGCGTCGGCATCGCCATCGCCGTCGGCGTAATTGTAACGCGTCGGGGTAACGCGTCGGCGTCGGCTTCACCGTCTTCGTCGGCATAACCGCGCGGTGCATTATGGGAAACGTACCATAATGCACCGCGGAGACGCGCGCGTTGCATTATGGGACGTTTCCCATAATGCGCAGGAGGGAGGAAGGGGAGGGGACGAGGAGAGGGTACGGATGAGGAGGAGGGGCATACCGTCCCCTCCGTACCCTCCCCTCCTCCTCCTTAAGAGCTGCACTCTAATTCGGCATTACAGGGAGTTGTAAACGTCTTTCTTATTTTTTTTTGTTAGTTGTATTCATTACAACGTCACCTCCAAGCCTATTGACTCTCCCCCGTCGGCCACAAGAAGAAGCAAGAAGTCTTCTTCAGCTCCAGCCAGCATCCGGAGCCATATTTCACGATCACCACTGGTCCCCAACGGTAGACACACTTCAAGGTGCCCTCGATGTCCGGGACCAAAACAACCTAATCTATTCTTGTAATTTTGACTTTAAAAACAAAGATTATGCGCGGAAATGAACGAGACGGATTAATCGATTAATTGATCGCATAAAGGCTGGAGATTAATCGAGTTAAAAATGTAATAGACGCCCAGCCCTACTTGTTACGCAACAATTTTTTCCTAATGATATGTTTAGAAATGACAATATGTAATATCTCTTGCATGCGTAACTTTTACTAATATCTGCAAAACGTTCAATTCCGATATATAAATGATGATTTTTAATTGTTCAAACAGCAACAATGATTATGCTAGAAAATCGAAAACGAAGCTAAAATCATGAAAACATACATAGTAAGTAAACCCCAATCCAACCAGTAAGTTAACAAAAAAAAAAAACCGTAATCCGCGCAAAACAATTGAAAATATACTGTCAACCATTTTGAGTATATATGACAAACCGCGCTAATATTAGACGGTCAAAATATGTATTGCTGCGGAAAGAGATTCCCGATAATTTTATGCCTAGTAAAATTCACACTCCTTGTAGCATGAATGAAGCAAAAACAAACTATTGTTTGTATCAAACATGCAAACGAACGAAGGAAAAAAAAACATCCATTCAGATGTTCCGTACCATGCAGACAAGCGTGTTTAGTAAAGTATCTGTTTACAACAGTGTATAAGAAATCAATTTGTGTTCGCTTCAATAAGTGTTCATCGTTGCTCTATAGGAAACGCTACACGCCAGCTTCATGCCTCATTCACACTGACGGTTGAACTGCAATCGCTAAACGGTTGCGTACGCGGTTGCTTAAAGATTCAGTGCAGTTTCAAGCGCATTTGATGATAAAAACGAGCGGATCCGCTCCACGGTTGCGATTCGAACTCCGGTGTGAATGCAGCATTCAAGTCGTTTGATTTTTTCTACTGCTCAAGATATGCTCCGCATCGCCGAACCTAACTTCTATCTCGGTGAGTAACACAAACAATAAGAAAAGAAGCTTAAATCACCTAACCAGACAGATTTTGCCGAAATGTTTACTTTCCGAACACAAACAATAAGAAGAATTTCACTTTTCACTTTTGCAAGAGATAATATATAGGTGCAGCCTTATGGAGCGCTTTTCTCGGCCGGTTTAGCCTTATGATTTAGCGCATGTTTTGCTTTACAATACTGACAAACTTGCGTGTGCTGGATTGCGCTGCAGTGGGCTGCGTGAACTCATAGGTGAGGTGTATAGTAGGTGCGCCCTCGCTCATCTCAGTCGGCTGGCCCGGCACTGAATTGCGGGATCCAGACACCTATACGTTACCTGTCACCCGTTCCAAAGGAGTAAGTGTACTCGTTACAAAGCTTCAAAAAGTGTCGCGTTACCAGTCCAACGCATTACTTCGCTCGTTGCTTTCGAGCTAGAGTAACTGGTGGCCGACGTGAGGCCAGAAAATGCACAGGCGGTACAAAATGAAAAGCATGTTACTGTAAAGTCAATCGAACTAAGGTAATTGATTTCGCTCGGAAATACAATAATTGGGAACACTCGAACGAACTAAGTGTGTGCAACAATGAGCTGGGACGTATCGTCGTTTATACGAGAGTTAGGGTGAGAGCAAGGTTGGCTTTGAACACGCACCTCAGATAAAGTGTCCTGTCCTCTTCTCTTCTCTCTTCCTGTCGTCTTTGCGCTGTTAAAACACTATGTAAAAATATCATTACATGTTGCTCGGCCAAACATTCCTTACTCGTTTTCGCTCGCCAAAGTAACCAAAGTCACTGCTTTTTGTTTTTACCTCGAAAAGCGGTGAATTAAAAGTGACGTGTTACTAGTAACGAATTGAGTACATACCTGGAAGTACCTACACGCAGTAACTGCCGCAACACCGAAGTTCCTCCTACCGACGAAGTGGAGAATCATGTAATTGGGTGAATTACTTGGTGTTGTCGCGGCACTTCGTGGTAATCGGAGGGTAGCGTATAAGAGATCCTGGATGTGCATTCGGGAGTGGTATAGTAGACGGGTAGTTAGCGCCTGTCTAATAGCTGCGTATAATTGCATATTCCTGTTATATGAATCACATCGTGAGCATAGATTGTGAGTATCGCATCCCTATTAAACTGTATAGCTAAAGGTAAACTTTGCTCCAATGTCGGCACTCGGCTGCAGCTTCATTTCCAGGAAATCCGCACCACTGCAAACCTATCTGATGTGTTTGCTGTTTGCCTCGAGAGAAGTCACTCATACATGTGTTATTCGAGGGGCTCATAATGCATTCGTATTATAAAATAATAGTTTGCAATGCGCAGGCTCTGGGTAGCTAGAAACAAATTGTTCTCGAACCTGGGATGTCACATTGCAGAACGCAACATATCATGTTTCATGGCAAATTCTATTGTGTCTGACAAACGCGGCTGTGGGCAGTGATTGCAACTCCTGCTTCCAAAAAAAACAAAAACGTTTTGTTGTTTTTTTTTGTTTTTTTTTTTTATTTGACGATTGTACGGTGCAACGTCTAACTACATGTAATTCGCGAACTTTACGGTAAACAAAACCCAAGCCAAGACATAAAAGCCGACGTCAAAACGAAAACGCGGTGTGTGTCGGAAACCCGTTGCACCAGAGAGAATGACCATGTCGCGTGTCTGCACGCATCGGCACATTGGACAGCCAACATGAGCCTTGTATACACCAACACAGTGTTTACAAACAAGCCCGCTCTGCCCACACCAGGTGTGGGCACTGCGCGTGCGCAGAAACCAAATTAGGGAGGAGCGAAGCGTCTGCGCGTGCGCAGTACCGACAGCAGCGCCACCGCACTGGCCTGACGTCAGTGAGTTGAGTCGGTATCTACGGTTTGCGCGTCACCGAACTATTAAGGCGAAAGCCTTATATGTCTCATCATTCAGTCTTCCTTCAAAGTCACTGAGCGAAAACACGTCGGCGACACGAAAAGTACGAAAGCACGTCACCGACACGAAAGGCACCAAAACGAAAGGTACCAATAAAACGGAGCATAAAGTGCGTCATTAGAGAGCGCTCTGTATTCGGAAATTCGCTATCACCGGGACCACCGCCTACGTCACAATCCGATTGAGCCAATGAAACGGCGCCAAAAGTACGTCGTCAGAGAGAGCGCTGTCTTCGGAAGTTCGCTATCACCTTTACATCGGCGCTTGGGCTTTCGCCTTTAAGTCGTATAGGGATAACATGAGACCCTGTAACTTTTTGTCAAATCCTCGAACAAAAAAACAAAAAAGGGAAGCTGGACAGATCCCTGTCGGACCGTCCCGTTCAGGTACAGGCAGCGGCGCTCTTTCTGCTTTTTTTAATTTTCTTTCTGTAACTTTTTACCGCGTTCCAAAAATGTTCATCCGCTCGTTGTTGTGCTGGCATAATAGACCTAATTCAGATTCGCGCTCCATCTGTCGTACGTTGCGCCAACCTCCTTCAGCAGCCTCAAATATGGCGACCAATGTTTCAGGCTACGGGCAGAACGCTGCTATAAAAAAAAAAAAAAATTGTTTTACCTTATGTGCGAGTGAAGGCAAAGCTGGAAGCGCGAGCACGAAAGCTCCGTGCGTTCAGGCTTTGCTCGAGCCCGCGAGCTGGGGAGAAACGCAAAAAGCGCTGGTCTCGCGCTTCAAGCTTTGGCTTCGCTTGCAGATAAAGTGAAACGAAGAGAGGCTGAACGCGATGCCGCACAACTGCTCTGTCTCGTTGTGAAACCAACGGAAAAATAACTAGTCAACCGAAGTAAATTTACGAGTTGTGTTGTTTTCCTTTTCAATCGGAAGTTGTTAGAGCGAATCTTGAAATAATTGTAGCGTTGGGGAGAAATAATTGTAGTGTTGGAGTCTCCGAGTGTCAAAATGACAGAGCTGCCTGCTTCCACTGCGGGCTCTGTCCAATTTTTTTCGATATGTAGCACTCCACATGATTGTATTAAAGGAGCAACAACACCGGGGCAACCGCTGTTCATGATCGTCTCACGACTCATGCATTGCTTCTTCTGTGCGGCAGTTTTCTCGGTGAATATGTCACTGGTGTTGTTGAGGTCATTTTGAACGCAAGCCACGCAACCCTTTGCTAATATAATGCACATTCGAATTACTAACGCCACTACCCCACCCAAAAAAGCAACACCATAAGACCTAGCGCACAGAACGCTAAGCAGGCAGAGCCGAGACGGCGGGGAAGCCTCAAAGATGGCGCCGAAGTGCACAGGACCGCCGAGAGATGGCGCTAATAGTGAATAAGGTCTATTCATCTTCTCACTCTCCATCCTCATGTCGTTTCACCCCTTTTCCCTTTCCTTCATCCACGTGCCCCCCCCCCGCACGCCCCTTTCCCGGTAGCCAGCCAGTCGGAGCTCCTTCCATTACCCTCTCCCCTCCTTTCACGCCACATCTTTGCCATTCAAAGCAGACGCAGTTGTGTTGTTCGAACGCGCCCGCCTTGGGTCTGTTTGCCGTTTGTCAACCGGCACGGGGACTAAAGAGGCATATAAGGTCGGGAAGGACTTCTTCGGTTTCTATTTATGTCAATTTTATGGGGGTTTCACTCAATTCCTCCGTCCCGATGGCACCGCCGCGGCTTTTGTGGTCCTGCGGTTCCAGTCTGTGTCAAAACAAACTGGTTGGGCGACTAACCACAGATTGCCCGCAGGACCTTGAAGCTATCTCGTTTACGTCGGCTTAAGAGCCGAAACCGGTTTGAGCAGTGCTTCCTTTTTTTCAGACTGCCACGTTAATCGTTATCTGCGTATGTACTGCTGCTTTCTGAATATTTTTTATTTGTCGGTCTAACGATTCATATTTTATCCTGTTCATACAAGAGTCATGGGCAAAATTCAACGAGGTTCAAATGGCTAAACCAACAATAAATAAAATACATGAAACGGCTAACGTTTGATTCCTTCCAGTTTGTACTTTAACATCTAGGCAATACCTTGTAGTCGTGACACCATCATACGTGCAAACGCTTGCACTAATATTTAACGAAAGGCTTGGGAACTGTACTCGTGTTATCATCGTCTTATATCCTTCAGCGCTTTGGTGTTCTAAGTACGTCAATTAGCTAACTAGTCCCACTTCTTAAATAATTTTATTATAGAAATTGTATCATCGTAAAATCTATGCAAAAGAAAAAAACAGATCGCTATGTAAGAAAACAAGATCGTACGCACGCAAGGACGTAAGTACATGATCAAGACGTTTGGCGGTAAGAACTGGCGTCTATTTGTCCATTAGAAGGAAGGTGCCAGAACAGACCCAAGAAGCCCGAATAGGTCAGTATAATGTTCGAGAGTCGCCGATACTATTTGTATCGGCTTGTTCGTTACAATGCTGCCATTAAACAGTTTATAATCTGCCCGAATATACCCGATCGCAAGAAAGCATACCTATCTGTTTTAAAAATATCAGTCTTTGAATTCAGCAGGTCCAATAAGCTTCGTTAATCGCGATTAAGTTTTTTTAACCATTTAATCGGTAGATTTTTGGCGAAACAAAGCAAAGTAAAAATTAAACGCTTCTACCACGCAGACGTGGACGAGTACACCTGTATGAAGGGTTAACTTTAGGTAAAAGTTTACTCTGAAGTAAGTTGTAGGGGCGGGAATCGTAACTCCGGACAAGTGCAGAAATGTACACGCGTCCCGGCCACTCCAATGCTGTACGAGTGCCCGTTCATTGTCAGCAGGGAATATTGGAAATAATCAATGGAGGTCGCCCATGCCGGAGAATTCAACGAGCGAACCTCTTTGCCTCATGCAGCTGAAGTAATACTCTGTGAACGCCTTTCAAGTGTTCTCAACTACACATCAAGGTTGATTCATAATCAAAATTTTATATTGCGCCGTTTATCACATACTAAGCAGACAAAAGCGACAAAAAAAAAAAAACATTAAAAAATATACGACTGGAAATGAATGAGACCAATTGATCGATTAAATAATGGATTAAAGGGCGGCGATTAATCTGGTCACCATTTGTAATTGACGCCCAGCCCTCTATTAAAGTACTCACAATTCTTTTTATCTAAATACAAAGGCTTTTTGGATATCAAGAAACAAGAAAGGCAAGTTCAGTGCACATTCTTCTTGTTCGCCTTAGTCCGCGAAAAAAAATAATTGCTCTGATATCGCATTTGGGACATGGTTGTATTTGTGGCAAGTACTACAGCTGCAAGGAGCCCAGGCAGTTGACATCTTCAACATCACAGCAAGCATGGTCAAACAAATTCACAATGCTGCGAGCACGTAACTTGTGGCTTAGCCTCCTCTATACTCACAAAGCCTGGCAGTTTGACGACGGAGCAATAGAGTGCCCGCGTGTCGCAGATTTGGGGCTCGAGGATCTGGTAGCCCAGAGCATCAAAGAGCTATTTATCGGGGAACCTGGACGTCAACGCACAGCTTTTGCAGCGGCGTGGGCCCGAAACACACTTGTTCGCTCGGGAGACGTCTGTTTCGGCGTCTCGCCGCAGCGGGGCGCCAGTCACGTGGCTCTCCTCGCATCCGTTGTCTGCCGCTCCACCTTCTCCACTTCGGCGACCGTTTCTCGTGGCGATCTGCCAGGCTTTGTCAATGTATAGGAAGCTATTCCCGTGGAAATGTGCTTTTTGTAATTGTTCCAGCAAAACTCGTTGTTCTTCTATAAAAATTCGATCGTGATGCAACCTGTACTTTTCTGCTTAAAAAGTACTGTTTCGCTCCATTATGTTTGTGTTGCACTGGCTTCTGGTGTTATTAATGTTGTATCAGACACATTAATGCCGCTGTTGTTTAAAGTTAGTGCACTACAAACTAATGTATGCAGTCAAATATGTATCCACCCTTCGCTTGAAGTGGTCACTATCACACTTTTCCCACTGTTTTTATACTCTGTGCCAAGCCAAACGGTGTGTAATGGCTCATTTAAATAAACCATCGCAGACGTTAAAACTGTCGGCATGCGTATTGCTTTGTGGCGAACCCTAATTGGAAGCAGCTTTGTTTCTTTGATTCTTCGTCGTTCTTGCGGTATCATTACACAAAGTCTGTCTGGTCTCTGAATATATAATCAGCATGATCATATGCTACAGTTCCTTCAGTAGATTAAGCGCACAAAACATAAGGCTACTGCACGACCGACACTGCTCAAGGCTGTCAAGAGACAGCGACATGTGGTGGCCATCACAGATTAATTTAAGATTCATGACAGACGCAAAAACAGGTCGTATCATAGACCAAGCAAATGGGCGCAAACGCATGCAGTTCAGTGAGTCAGAGGAAGGATGCCTTTTACCTTGTGAGAAGATTTCCATCTTTGTTGCTGTCTTTTCTGTCACGAAAGGTCGAATAATCTTCCACAAAATTGGAAAGAAGCTGGGAGCTGCAAATGAAAAAGGTCTGGCTCAGATATAAAACATCACCTTTTGTTTCGTATGGGTATCGTGAATTATCGTTCCTGTGCATCTTGTTGTTTCTTCTATAGAATTAGCAGTTGAAATCGCACTTTGATATTTCTTGGTCTTTTCCAAAATATGACAGTTTCCGTTGCCTAGTCATTTTTCTCTCGTTGTAAACGACGTAGATTTCAAAAGCACAATCTTGTCAATTACACCTACCAGGTTGTTCCAAGGCCAATGCCAGCACGTGATGTCTGGGAAAATATGGCATTTCAGTATATCGCATGTATAATATATATTTTAAGAAATACATGATTTCACTCTTTATTGGCATTTCTATGTCACTTGGTGAAGAAAATAGGTTGTTTTAGCAGATTGTGTTTTGGGGGAATGCTATTTGTATCAGGGTGTCACGATGCCACTTTAAAACATACTTTCAAGCAAAGTCCCAAAGAGCTATCGGATTATTTGGCGGTGCTTTGGCAGAAAGAATAAAAATACCTGGCAATCATTCGCAACAAAGTAACGTGTTTTTTGTGTGTTTTTTTCTTACCGGTGTAACATTTCTGTAAAATAAAAACTAGATGTTATACCTTTGGTAACTGCACAAATTGCACTCTAGCACCAGTGCAATTTGTGCAGCAGAGTTGCATCTATTTGCTCAGCGTAAGTTCACGCAACTCGCCTAAAGTCCAAGAAGCATTCACCACAGTCAAAGATTCACGTGCAAAGAAAAAAGTTGTCTTGAAGCATTAACTTCCCTACATTGTTAGAGGAGACGGAATATTGACCCGCTATAATCTACATGCGGCCTGCTCGCGCAAAGGGCTCCTCGTCTTTTGGGGTGGATGGTCTTTTAGCGTGCTTTCCCGTCTTAGCTTTGATATGCTGGGGTCTAGACAGCCTAAGTTTCCTCTGTGTAGCACAAAGCCAAATCTTGCTTTGTGCTAATAGATATAGTTTTGCAATAGTTTTGCATAATAGCATAATAGTTTTCAAAAAGTTAATTAGTGATTTAGTCATTTTTCCCTTTTTTATCATTATCACGTCATCCACCGAGGCCAAGAACGTTATCCCAAAGGAATAATTTCTTCTTGTTAAAACCCATAGTTTATCAATGTTTTCAGACTAAAAAAGGCTTCCTCAGTAGTCAACGACGGCACAGCTATCGGAGGTTTCATCTTTAGAAATATCTGGGGTCACTCTGCATGGCCTACTTGACTACGAAAACAAAACGTGAAGCTGGTATTAAAATTTGATATTCGAGGTAAACATATTGAGTTCAAGCGGTGTGTTTAATGGGTTTCTAGACATAATATAATAAATTTAATTCAAGAATACGCAGAACACTGTCCTTATTCTCATTTAACCCCTATAACGTAAAATACAATGACGGTAACCTTACCATTGATGATCAGACATCGTTCCAGAGTCTCTGGATAGTTCTCCTCGAACTTAACAATCATCTCTCTTAGAAACTCGATCACTAAAAAAGAAAGATTTAGTCAACATCATTTATTACAAAAAAACAAAACAAAAGGAAAATGAATCATTAATTACTTTACCCTTGACACTATATATCTGCTTCAGGCTGAAGTTTTCGCAATCACACAAAACGGTAAAGGTTGTTACACTTTTGTTGAGCTGGAAAGACAAACACGGCGATAAACACTTCTTCTGCTACTTCCCATCATCTCGCATGTGAATAAATCAGCATTCAAGCTCACTTGCGTATTTTTATTCGTGTATCCTTGATCTGTGCTGCTCGCTTTATTTTACAACCGTATCTGCTTGCATCTCGTCATCATCGACGGCTTTTCGACCTGCTTCATTTTATTTCACAGCCACATACAAAAACATTTTCTGCAACCACATTAAGTGGCTGCGTATAATTACTTCTTATGGTAATACGTACTGACATGATTGAGGTGGTTGTGCGTATCATTCTCTCTCTCTCTCTCTCTCTCTTTCTAGCTCTTTCGTTCTTGCTTTTTTTCTTTCGCTCTCTAACATTTTTGAACGTTACGTAAATTTTCAAAATGACGCTTATTCACGTAAATCTTGAAATGCAGGCCTCCGGGTCCCTCGATCAACATTCCTCACCTTGAAGCTTTGAGTTCTCAAATCTGCAAGGATCAGCTCAAGTTGGTAGAAGCATGCTTTCAGCATATCCTCCTTTGACACGCACTGCAACATTCCTGCGTTCGGAAAGCGAGTTTACCATTCAGTTTTATATAAAAGTGAAAGTAACCGAAGTATATTAAAGGCGATCAGGTTCTCTCGGGATATGTGAAAAGAAAGTCCGAGAGAAACACAAGGCTTCTTACTGAACATAATTGTTTTAAAGTTCTTACAGCGGTAGCTTTGCAGCAGCAGTTTCTACAGCGGCAGTTTTTAAAGTGGAATTCGGCGTTGTTCCTACAAAAGCCCGCGTGGTCGCGGGAACAGAGTAATAACGCAGATATGGAGAGAGAGATATAGTGGGGCCAGCTAGCACCACGCAGCCGCCACTTCGGGATTCTGGAAGCTTTCCAGGCCCATACATAGCCATTCCTCACAGTTGCAGTCCGCCATGCGATGAGAAGAAGTGGCAAACCAAAGCCCTCCTATAGACGTTTTTTCTTTGATTTTGTTTTTAGTCACGTGGGTTCCGTAGCTGGTATGCGGGACGCAAAAATAATAAAGTATTTGAACCTGGAATCTGCGAGAAAACATAGGTGAGTCAAAATAAAAATGTGTGACAATCACGCATTTTTGTGAACTCCTTCCAGCGGCGTGGAGAGTTCAAAACGGTGTTTTAACGCATCCCAAAAGTGACGTTATTCAAGATGGTTGCGCCCTTGTGGTAAAGGTGTAAACTGAAAGTAGCGCCAAGCGTTCTTTCCTTCGATAATCTCTCGCACATCCCTCCTTTCGACGAGTCTGTCTTTCTCTCTTTTCGACACTAGCGCCTCCTAGGCTCTGCCCTTCCATCAAGCGCCCATAAAGGTGACTGCTGGCCAACCCTTGCTAGATCGGGTTTTCTGCGCGACTTCGATACGAAACATTCGTGTTTTCGCTACGATATGAATTGACGGTGTCCTTGACGCCTTTCATACTGTGCATGTCTTGCCATTGCTTCACGTCTGGAGCACGCACGCGAGTTTTGTCTAGGCTTCGACTGTGTGTCTGCTCGGATCATTCGGTTCGATATCAGATGCAGTATTCCGTTTTATAAACATTCGTACAATAAATTAATCTGTAAGACAGATCGCCCTAACCTTATTAAGGCGAGAGCCTTATATGTCCCATTAAGGGAAAAGGCGGTGTCGGCGTTGCGCCCGAAAGATGGTCATAAAAATACGTCATCGAGGCCAAAGCTCAAGGTCAAAGCGGTCGCGCTTCCGAAATAAGACACAAATAAAAGCACAGCAACGCAGATGCTTCGTCACGAAAGCCGTGAAGCCGGCGGGGGCGCCGCGCCTGCGCAGTGGAGGAGCGTGATGTCACCGCCGGAGCGCAGTGTGCAAAAGAAAGACGTGGCGCACTGCCTCCGCCGCTTCAGTTGTGCTTCGGACTTCATCTGTGCTCTTTGTGTGCTTCGCGCGACGGAATGTGAGGCTACCGCATCTACATCTATGGCCTCGACATCGGCACCAGCGTCTACATCTACGGCGGCTCCTGCAGGCAAACGTGGCCACCCGCGCAAGAGCGCCACAGCCGAGGAAGCAGGCCAGCGAATACACAAACACACACACCAAATCCAATACCGGCAGAAACAACTTTCATGCGTGTAGAAACATTACTCAAAAACATTTCACACGCGGGACTATAATGCTTACGCATTTCTACACGTGTGCAGTTTTGAGTGTCTTCGACTTCTTTTTCCTCTTGAGCAGAGACGCGATACGCGCGTACATGTTTCTGTTACGGAATGCGAGGCCATGATCTTACGCTACGAACGGAGCAAAGCACACCATAGTTTCTGTGTCGCCGACTCGCTCGTTTCCGAAACAGTGGACAGCAAATATCATCACGGCTTGTGCCTTTTTACTTCTGTCTTTACACGGTGAAGTGACGAGGAGATGAAAAAAACGTAAATGAGCGTTTTGTAAACATGCGCAAGTGATTTAGTAACGCCATGTCATAGCGGCAGTTCGATGACGTTTCTTAAAGCAAAACATGCGACATACACTTTAACGATAAAAAAAGCTTCGACACGCGGCCGACAACGTAGTATGTATCCGTATGCACGCTGCCGGTGAATGCAAGGTCGCGACACCGGAGGGCACAAATGGTGGACAGAAGTGGCGAACCGAAACCAGACGGACGCTCGACCAATCAGTTGGTGTGGCAAGGGAATGTTTGAAGAGGAGGAGGCTTTTTCTAGAGAGTGAGAGTGTGTCCGAGAATCAACCAACGGCGCAACCTTCAGTATAGAGCGGCTTTAGTGGCGAGCCAGGCAAGCGTGCCGGCTGACCAGAGTAGACAGAAGGCCGAAGCGGCACAAGAACGCACTGGAGGCAGCGCTTAATGACCGATTCACACGACAGACTGATCCGCGGACGAATTGATCACGTGCCGACACGTCCGCGGTTCGTCCATCTCCCAAGCGCATCCACTCGAAGGAGACGATGAACAGACGACAGCGGGGACGGACCGAACCTGTTCGGGAGCCCACAGTGCCACGGAACTCCAACATCGCACTGTGGCACCGCTGTCCAAAAGCTAAATCGATGTTTCTCTTTTGCGAAAACGAATCGTGCACCGCTTTTACGTACTGACGTGACTCGGACACTGTCTCGGGCAGACAGAACGTTTATTCGTGGACTATGTCGCTTTTTAAGAGCTTGGTATGTTAGTGAACGAAATAAATAACAGAATAACGAAATGAAGGGAAGAGTATACTAGGAAGAAGGTAACAGCCGCGGCATCGTCAGTCACAGCACGGGTTGTGCAGCCATTGTTCGACATAGCAGTTCTCCTCCTTAAGGCGAGTAGCGGTCTGGTGGTTTACATCTTCTAGTCGAACGTTGCAGCGTAGTCATGGGCAGGGCGGTGACGGGGGATCATTCGTGGAAATCCTTGCAGGCTTCGAGACCATGTCGCGGGGTCGTCGGTACAGGCCGCTGTTGATTCCTCCATGACCGCAGGTATGGCTTCCACTGAGAGCGCCGGCTCGGTGGAAACAACTCGGTTTCTCAGCTGGTCAAAGTGTCTCCGCTATTGGCCCTCCTGCGAGTCGTGCACACGATCCATTCTCGCCGGTTCCCACTTACCCTCATTTCGTAATTATGGCTCCACTCTGGCTGCCCTTCTGGAACGTCCGTTTTGGTACCTCCGTCGACCGTGGTAGAGGAACAGCGTTGTCATGGAACAAGCGGATTTTGTGGCCGAGCAACATCATGACCGGGGTTTTGACATGACCTAGGAAAGTGCGGCGGTACCGATGGAGACGTTTGGCCAACCGAGTCGGTAGGGATCCCACTTCGTTTTTCCGCAGTCCTTGCTTGACGGTGCGTACGGCCCGCTCAGCCAGCCCGTTTTACTGTGGATGGTAAGGCGCTGTCGTCAGGTGAATGACGTTGTTCTGCTCCAAGAACCTGCGAAATTTGTCGCTTGCGAATTGCGGTTCATTATGCGACACGACGGTAGTTGGCAACCCAAACAGGCCAAAGATAGTACGCCAAGGCTTTGACGGTCGTCAGGGAACTGGCGGTCTTCATTGGAATGACCTCGAGCCACATGCTGTGTGAATCAACGACAATCATCAACAAGTGACTATCGACCGGTCCCGCAAAATCGACATGCAATCTTGGCCACCTTTCCCCAGTGTTAGGCCAGCTAACGGGAGGCTTGGCTGGTTGCATAGAGGTGGCTTGCACGCAAATCTGGCAAATTTTAGCCAACCGTTCGATGCCGCTGTCAACCCGGGGGAGGGGAGCCAAAGACACTTAAGACTGCTTACGTGAAGGAATGCGAAAGCATTCCTACACGCAGCGCAATCCTACAAGCAGCGCGCCAAGTCTTCCTCTCACATACGGCATACGGCGCTTCGGCGGTTAAATCAGGCTCCCCCACTGCGCAGGCGCGTCGAAGCCCGCAGAAGATGCATCTGCGTTGCTGTGCTTTTCTTTCTGTTTTATTTCTGAGGCGCATCCGCTTTGACCTTAAGCACCCAACCGACTTCCGTGACGAAGCATCTGCGTTGCTGTGCTTTTGGCCATTGGAAATTTAACTGCCGTTTCGCTGCTATAGACGGTTACACACAACGCCTGCTTCGTTCCATGGGACAGTTAATACTTTCGCATTGGAAAGTGAGCGGGCAAGAGTCATCATAGCCGCAATAGCATGGTGCGGGGCGTGTAACATTTCCTTATTGTTTCTCTTACCTTTCTCAGAATTACCGCACGGTGCCCCCAGTAGGTCCGTCTATGACTCAGCGTCAGCCCGTCTGTAGCTGCGACTCCGGCAACCGCTGTGGCTAGTCGTTCCGTATCTGTCCACGAACTTGCTGTAGTTGCAAATCATTGTCAGTGAGTGCTGCTAGTTCCTTCGCCGATATTACCCCGTCATTGAACTGTTCGGTCAGCAGGACGTATTCTTGAGCATCTTTATCCGCGGAACTTACGCTCCTCGATTCCAGGCACTGGTAGGCGACTCAAAGTATCTGCCGAAATGTTTCTTTTTCCCGGCCTGTACTCGATGTTCCACGAGTAGGCACTCAGCAGTAGCGCCCAACGCCGTATTCTCGCTGCAGCCATCGCGGGGATTGGTCTCTCTGGGTGAAAAAACCCTACGAGGGTTTTATGGTCGGTAACAAGCGTGAAAGTGTGTCCCAGCAAGTATTGACAAAATTTCAATACACCAGACACAAGAGCAAGTCCCTCACGCTCCAGCTGCGAGTAGTTTTGCTCTGCCGCCGAAAGCGTCCGGGAGCGAAATCCGATCGGGCGTTCCATTCCATCTTCTCGGTGTGAAAGTATACTGTCCCGATTTCCGTGGGTGACGCATCGCATTCTAACTATAACAGTTTGTTGGGGTCGTAGTTTGCGACAAAGTTGTCTTTTCGAAGCAGATTATTCGTGCGCTTGAACGATTCCTTCCGAACCTCGGTTCATAAAGTCTCCTTTTTTAAAAGGTCGTACAAGGGTTACAGATCGAGTAAACATCCGGAAAAACATAGGATTATATGACATCAACCCCAAAAGCGCCCTTAACTCTGTCACACATGTTGTTGACGGTAAGAAAATCACCGCAGCAACGCTTTCCACCTTGGGGTGCAGACCTTTCACATCAGTTCTGTGACCAAAGACATTGCCTTCTTGCTGACAAGACTTGCATTTCTCTGGATGCAGCCTCAACCCGGAATTTTGCAGTCGCTGTAACACCTCCTTTAGAAGGCGGCTGCCGTTTAAGTTTCTCCACCAAAATGATCTCGTCCAGACAGACTTGCATGCCAGGCAAGCCTTGCAGCACTGCTTCAATGCGTCTTTGAAACATAGCAAGGGCTGACGCGACACCGAAGGATAGGTGGCTAAAGAGAAACACCCCTTTTTTGCTTGTTAACTTCCGTCAGCATGCTAGCGGCTTTATCCAAGCGCAACTGGTTGTAGGTGTCTTTACGCTCAATAGTGCTGAACCCTTCGCCGCTTAGCGCCCCAAAATTGTGTCCAATTCGTGGAAGCAAATATTGCTCGACGTGGCATGCCATGTTAACAATCATTTTAAAATCGCCACATAGCCGAATGTTGCCATTTCTCTTTACGCCCAGCAAAAGAGGTGTCACCTGCAGTTTGACATTGCTACTGGGGACAACACGCCCAGCTGTTCAATCCTCGTCCAACTCATCAGAAACTTTCTCTCGCAGTGCGCAGCACTCACGCAGGTTTAGCTGCCATTGGGGGCATTTCAGCAATCTTAGGCAGGGCTCAAAACAAATCGGAGGGCTTTGCGATAATGGACCTGACGCTGGAAGCGTACTTTCGCTCACGTTGACATTGGTTGACGAAAGTGGGAGTGAGCAGCAAGTCGAAATCTCGCATCAGGTCGCGGCCGCATAGGTCGCGACCTGGTCGCGACCAGCGCACTGCAGGACTGTCGATGTTCAGGGCACAGTCTTGTTCCCTAGTGACACTTGCATACACAGCTGTCCGCGTACCGGAGGTTTTCTCAGGAAGCACGTCAACTCGTGCGACGTCTTGAGAAGTCTCGGCCAGACGTTCCTGTGCCTTTGGTACGTGGTTCATGGGATGACGAACGCCGGTGCCCCTGTTTCTAGCTGCAAGTTGTGGGCGGTTCTTTAACGCCCCTTCCTCGGGTGGACACGACACACGCTCTAGGCTAACTGTTTATTAACCCAACAATGTTTACGAGGCAAGCCTCACGTCAATGTCCAGGCGGTCGGCGCGCAAACGACGTCATGGGTCAGCTTCCCGATGGTCTGGCGGCACGCAAACGTCGTTCATGGGAAGCTGTGGTTCCGGGCAAGTGGCCGCGTCGGTTTTGACGGGCACTGTCATTCAGGGGCTCCGGGAAGGTCACCGTCTTGCGGCGGCAATCCAAGCCCCGTGGTTCGGAAGCCAGGCAGTCGTCTTCCATGGGGGGCCGCAGCTCCGGGCAGGTCGCCGGCTAGCGGCGGCAATGAGCCCCGTGCTCAAGAAGTCAGGCAGCTGTTCTCGTTCGTCCCGCGCAGCCGAGAGCCGTCACCGTCGTCTCTTCGTCGGTTTTGTAGCTTGTCATCCTCGGGCATGCGCCACTGTGGCACGAGATTGTCCAGACCGGCGACGCCCCTCCCATGTTATCGCCACATGGCGTCAGCAGCGCACGATGCGGTGGGAAGGAACACAATGGGTTCCCACGCTACTCCCCCCTCCTAATAGACAAGACCTGGGAACCGAGGTCTTGACATCATTCAGAATTAACCACTCGACACTAAAAAGAAACGATTTCCGGTGAGCGACTGAACTACTCGGGCATGAGCAGAACAGCATTCCAAACAGCTCTTAGGCTGATCGTACATAAAATAAAACAACACTGGCGCAGGCGTTCCATAGTGGGTCCGAATGACTCAGTGTGGAAGCCGTCGCTATCGAACCGCACAACGGGACGTACCGGCGGTCCGGTACGCAACCACGCTCTTTCTCCCAACCGAATCAAATACTGCAATAAACGAAGTCTTGCTGCAAGTGCCGTCGCCGGCGAGGAGCGGAGCAAAGAACGCAACCCAGACCAACCGCCACTCGCGATGAGCAATCGACTGCAAACAGAAACGTCCCCGCAAAGGAGCACTAGGCGAAGTTGAACCTGCTCTTACTCTCCCCTAGACCAACCCCGGACACTGCATGACTAACAAGTCTTGTTGCGAGAGTCGGTACAAGCCAGGTTTGAGCGAAAGCGAAACGCAAACTGTGCATTGACAGCGAACAAAGAAAATCACTCATCCCCCTGAAAATACGCCTAGTCAGCAAGCGAGCCGATTAGAATCTGTCTAGCAGCCCCCCGGAAACATACAACACCAAGACAAAAACAAAAGAAAGCATCAAATGCGTATCATAATCAAAGTACAAGAAATATGCCCCAAAACATGAAAAGCGCGCGCGACGCTGACCTGAACAGCGCGACAAGTTTCCTCTAAAAACAGCAGCCCACCGAGCAGTGCAAGCGGTCCACCCGAGAAGAAACACGTTGGGCGCCATTGTGGGCGGTTCTTTAACGCCCCTTCCTCGGGTGGACACGACACACGCTCTAGACTAACTGTTTATTAACCCAACAATGTTTACGAGGCAAGCCTCACGTCAATGTCCAGGCGGTCGGCGCGCAAACGACGTCATGGGTCAGCTTCCGGATTGTCTGGCGGCACGCAAACGCCGTTCATGGGAAGCTGTGGTTTCGGGCAAGTGGCCGCGTTGGTTTCGACGGGCACTGTCATCCAGGGGCTCCGGGAAGGTCACCGTCTTGCGGCGGCAATCCAAGCCCCGCGGTCCGGAAGCCAGGCAGTCGTCTTCCATTGGGGGCCGCAGCTCCGGGCAGGTCGCCGGCTAGCGGCGGCAATGAGCCCCGTGCTCAAGAAGCCAGGCAGCTGTTCTCGTTCGTCCCGCGCAGCCGAGAGCCGTCACCGTCGTCTCTTTGTCGGTTTTGTAGCTTGTCATCCTCGGGCATGCGCCGCTATGGCACGAGATTGTCCAGTTCGGCGACGCCCCTCCCATGTTATTGCCACATGGCGTCAGCAGCGCACGATGCGGTGGGAAGGAACACAAAATTTCACCGGTGCACTACCCCGACGGAAAGTCTGCACGAACGATTCAACTGCGTTGAGGTTCCAGGTAAACTCTCCTTGTGGTTTCATTGCTAAAAACCCGTCCGGGCCTTCGTTTGAGTCTGAGCGAATACCTAAAGCCATCGTGCCTGCTGACTTGTTGTGTGTAACAAAGCAGCGTTTATCCAGGTTACCAGTCTTGTTACAGCGGAAACATCGATCGTTGCTAAACTTGCACTCTGTTGCTTTATGATTGCTCCCTGCGCATTTTCGGCAGGGCTCTCTGCCGCTCTTCCAAGAGCTCGGTCGATGCGCTCGTCCTGAACGTTTTGTTGTTCGGCCGTTGAGCGCATGTACAACGTTGTCCTCTTCCCCCGGTTTCTGATGACAGGTCATCTACTGCACGTTCATCTTGGCCATCTCTGCAGCTTGGGCGATTTCTTCAACTTGCGGTAGTGTCAACGACGTCTTCGTGAGCATGTTTCTTCGTACGTCAGGGCCTCGTATTCCGCAGACGATGCGGTCACGCAAAATCCGGTGTAGCGAGCTCCCGAAGTTGCAACTGCCCCCAACTTTGGAACCGTCATGATGAAATCCTTCACTCTTTCGTCTGGCTCCTGGTTCCGTGTGAAAAACTTGTACGACTGGGTAATCTCGTTTGTCTTCGGCGAGTAGTGCTCCTGAAGAAGTTGCGTCACTTCTGCGTACTCGAGGTCGTTAACCTTCCTTGGGGCGCAGCGACTGCTCCACACCTCGACCGTGCGGGTGTTAAATATTGCCACCAGGAGGGCTCGCATCTTCTTGGTATCGCTCACGCCGTTCCCCTCGAAGGAGGCCTCCAGCCACAACTTGTACGCGTCTCACTTGTCCATGGTTTCCTCGAGCTGCAGTGGGCTTAGGAACGCCGCCATGGCTGGCCATCCATGCTGTCGGCATCCGCGGCGCAAACGATCCGCAAGTGTGGCCGGCTAGGGGGGGGGGGGGGGGGGTCCTAATTTCATTCGTCGCCACTGAAGTGATTCGGACACTGTATCGGGCAGACCAAACATTTATTCGTGGAATCTGCCTCTTTTTAACAGCTTGGCATGTTAGTGAACTAAATAACAAAATGACGAAATGAAGAGAAGAGTTGATTAGGGAGCAGCAGAGCCGTATATTAGGAGAGTTTGGACAATAGGCGGAGCAAAGGCCGCCGCCAGCGCCGAATATTCCCCCCACGCTTAGAGCGTAAACTAAATTTGTGACACAGCGTCGACCAATCAGGAGACCTCTACTCCATCTCACAAATGTCGACAGTGAAGACAAAGGCACAGGCACGTGAGCCTAGCTCAGCGAAACGCTATTGTTTGTACGAGACCTCGTGCATAGGAGGCACTTTCCAAAGCCACGCGCTCGTGCCCATGCCTTTGTCTGCACTGCTAGAACAGCGTCCTGAGACTGGCTGAAAGAAAGCAGTGCAAAGGGTGGGGTGCGCGAGCGTCTTGAGACGCGGAGTTCCGCTCGGCACGGCTCAAATTATACTTCGTTTCACTTTACCTGCGAGCGAAGCCAAAGCTAGAAGCGCGAGACCAGCGCTTTTTGTATTTCTCCCCAGCTCGCGCGCTCGAGCAAAGCCTGAACGCACGGAGCTTCCGTGCTCGCGCTTCCAGTTTTGCCTTCGCTCGCACATAAGGTGAAACGAAGTATAGTCGTGGCACAAATTTAGAGCACGCGACCACCACTAGGGGCTGTTTCGCGGCCTGTGGTTGGCCCCGAGATGCTCGCCTATTCAAACCAATGTATGGCCAAACTCTCTCAATAAACGGCTCTGGGGAGCAGATAACAGCTGCGTCATCGCCAGTCACAGCACGGCTTGCAAACACATTGTTCGACATAGCACGTAGAAAGCGAGAGAGTACATCTTTAGAGGCTTAGCGTGAAACGCCAATAGCTTTACTTTAAGTCACTGGATCCAGTGACTTTAGCTTTACTCACCCAAGGCATGACAGTGACACAAGCATGGTCCTGCTCGAGGAGGTTTCTGCGTAGAACCAACTAAGTCCTTGGCTCGCGGAGGGGCGTTTGAAGATGTCTTCACGCACTACGCGCTCGCGCACAACAGTTCAGTACACACCAGCTACACGAAAGGTCTTCATGGGTGAAAGGCTGATTGGACGTGCAAAAAAGATCCTGACGTGCTTGGCGAGCTCTGTCAGAGGCTTCTTGACATGGACCCGGAGGTGTACCGGAACCTCCGTCGCGAGGTGAAATTTCTAGAGTTTTTTCACAGATTGAACCAAAACTCGCGCTAAAAAATGCGCCACCGAACGGACAATACACATATGCTTCACCTTTATTTTTATCGTTCAAAAACAAAAACAAAGAAAGCGTTGTACCGCTACCAGACCAAATGCTTTTCAAGTCAGTCTCCCGCCAAAAATCCGCGACTGAAATGGCGCTGGGTCACTTCACTCCTCGCTTCCGGGGACGAGCCGCGGATCGCAGGAACCACCGTGACGGTCACGTAATACACGGTCCGAGGACGAAAATAGCGATTCGGTTTGTCGTTTCAATCGGCTATAAGAGCCTTTTACACTTTGAATTACTTGTGTTTTTTTTACGTATTCGGTAAATCCAAGGACTTCTAAACAACAGTAAATAAAGACATAAAAATAAAAAGCAGGCATCTACGATTCTTTTAGGATAGAGTCGTTTGTTTCATGCCTCTGTACAGGTTTCCAACAACATTAAAGCTCCTTCGACGTGGTAGTTTCAGGTGGCTGTGCTGGATTCGCTTTGGCCAGGCTCCCACTGCTTGGATCAGGGAAGAAATTAACCTTTGTTCTATTCTCCTTGTAAAAACAAAGATCCTCTTGCAAAACTTCGCCTAGCACTGCCGTATGAAATGTCTCGGCGAATGGGTCTTTCATATCGTGGGAGGCCGTACTTCTGTACACGTGCTAGTGTTTTTGCTTTTCAAGCTATTATCAGAAACACGCTGTCTTCATTTAATCCCAAACGACGATAAAAACTTTTCATGCTACCCTTGTAGTCAGCATTGCCAGTGCGCAGTATCCAGAGGGGCCGGCACTCTCGGTCGTGGCTGCACATTCCGCCTGGCAAGTAGCGTTTCAACACCTGGGACAAGGTGAATCGCTGTAAATCCTGCTTTCGTGCTCTAGTGACACTCAAATAAAAGCAGAGGGCTCGCGGGAATCCTTTTTTATGTTATTACCGCCACCGACCAGTCATACCATGTACCAAAGGTACCTTTTCATGGTTAGGAAAATTGTTTGATAATATTATCTTCGCAGATACCGAAACTGCAAGAAACCACGTTGATTTATAATATAATTAATTATAAGGTCCAGTTGTGCTCTTTTTCTCGAAAATCATTGTTACCTTTTTAGCTTGCACACATTTTCTTTGATTTTCCAATTGAACCAAAATGTATTGAAAGTCCGAAACATCACAATTTAGTTCTTTATCAAAGCATTGCACTGTATTATTTGAAATTATCCCAGACAATTTATTTATTGTAAAGCTTCGATTCCTTGGTTAAAGCGCGGGTAAGTTTTAAATTGTGTCAAGACTATCCTGCAAAAAGCGTTTCCGTTCGTGGTCCTATGCTTAGAAACTGAATCGAATTTCTGCGGTGTATCTGCGCGTCTGATATGAAAAAAAAAATTAACTTTTTAAGTCAGGACACGTTGGCTACACCGGATGATAATGATTTTACAAACTCATTATTTCTGTGACAAAATTGATTACCAGGGTCCCCCGCTTCGAACATGTTAAAATAGATAGGTCAGTTAACGTGCTTTTTTTCTATTTACCATGTTTTAATAAGAACATTACTTTGAGAAAGCGTGGAAATCTTGGAAACAAAACTTATTGTACACTTATATGAACTCCTAACTTAGATCGCTAATGAACCAAGAAGATCTGACCGAACAACGAGTGGTCCCACTTTCTTTCTTCAGTCTGGTTCGTACACGAATAACGAGGCACTTACTAGGTCTTCTGACGGTGATGTCACTATTACTCAGAAGTCTGTCAATGTGTGTTTTGTTTTGTTTTCACTGTAGCATCAAACATCCATTGACCTTGGTAGTCTTCACAGTCTACAAAATTATGTACTAATGTTTCCACAATGAGCTGTCATGCACTGTCATTTGGAGCTACGCGCCGCCCAATGCGAACTGCGATATTTACCGGTGGCCACTGGTACGTCTGGAGGAGCAAGTCTATGCTGTTGTCATGGCGCCAGGCCTGATTCTAGAAGGCGGAATTACCAAAACGTTCATTTCAATAACACGGAAGGTAATAAAATATCACTATATCAAGGCTCCCTTGAGAAAAACTACAACCATTGCGACATTTCACGACAATTCATATCCTGCCAGGCGTACAACCCGAAACACCTAACAGCTCCTTTGGTCAAAGTGAATGTACGCACGAAAACAAGCACTGGAAGTCAGCGAAAAAACGTTTTTGAATAATTTGCTAATTTCAGTTGACACTTGACCCGTTATATTTCAATTAAATGCGCTCATTAGTTTCATTGTCGAGAAGACTATGCGGAGAGCAAGTTCGTCTGCTTCTTGCGCAGGGGGTAGCGGTGACGTCAGAACGCCGAGCCCTGATTGGCTGATGGCGACCCCCCTATCTGAGCGTCGTCTGCTCCTTTGCAACGTCGTCTGCGTCTGTCTTACCTTTCCTGCGACTTGCGGAAGTGCAGAGGCCAGATTCACAAAACCATCTTACGCCAAAAGAGTGCGTAAGACAAAACGTGAGAACAAATTCGTATTCACGAAACGAAATTATCGTAAGGTTTGCTCAGGTTACGACGGAATCCTACGACGATCAACTCAGCATGGCCGACAGCGTCGCTCAGTTACTTGGTCGCGGCGATCAACGGACGTTTATTTTTGTACGTGCTCTTCTCACGCGTCCCGACTGCAAGCAGCAAGAAAAAAAGTAAAAAGTACTTTAAATAAACCACGACGAACAAGAACGCTGGATCCACAAACACCCGGGAAATGCTCCAACGGCCACGATTCCACCGACCCCGAGTAAGCGAGCTCGGCAGATAGGCCTAGCAGGCACAGCGGTGCTCCGACAGTCCTTGGCCAAGACCGTCTGCCCACAACCGGCTGGCGTGCTGAATGGCGCGACCCTTGTGAACCCTTCAATCGCTTCCTCTTGTCATCTCCTTGTTTTCCGAGGCAGCGGTGACTCTCGCCGGTGAAAAAGCGGTGAATCTCCGACAGACGCAGGAAAGGTAAAGCAGCCATCGCTTTGACTTGCAGACGTAAAGCAGACGATGTTAACTGCGCCGACCCGCCGACGCCGTTAAAGAGTGAGGAGTCTCGCCGCACACGAAAGGAGGGAAAAGTTATTTGAGAGGGAACTTGCGGACACTAACACGCTCACTCTTGGTTCTTAGGAAGCATACCTCGGCGCCTCGGGACACCTCGCCAGTGAGTCCTTTGAGTTATCTCCTTAATGCGCGTCTGCTAGTTGTTAAAAACAACGTACCGCTCGATTTATTTCGTCTGCCCTCTCTGAAAGGCGAAGTCGAGCTCGCTCGTAAAGACCTGCACTTCCGAAAGTCGCAGGAAAAGTAAGACAGACACAGACGACGTTGCGAGCAGACGACGTTGCAAAGGAGCAGACGACGCTCAGATAGGGGGGTCGCGATCAGCCAATCAGGGCTCGGCGTTCTGACGTCACCGCTACTTCCTTTTTCATGCGCAGAAAACGAAAATGAGCCCACTTGCGAGGCGTATTTCTTTCGTATTCCGATTACCAGATTTCAGGGTTTAGTTCACTTACCCAAGACGTGTGGTTCACATGTACATTTCTCCACATTAAAATTCTCGCAAAGGACTAGCGGAGTAAGAAAGCGTGATTATACTATTCTACTCTGCTTGTCACATGCTAAGATTTTAGAGAAAGCAGAAACAGCATGGCATGACCTCACATTTCATATTCACGTCCTCCTTTCAGAATACGGCACGGAACTTAACCTCAGTAATTCCATAGCTTGGTCTCCTGGCCTAATTTACATTCGTCGTTCAAGTCCTGTGACATAAGCATAATAATGTTGTTAAATATAGCTGTGCATTAACTTCAGTATTTCTATCGTGCTAGCGAATTCTACGGACCTTATAATAGCATCAATTTTATAAGTGTGTCTATTTTATCGATGCTGGACTTGATAAATACCTTGCGCAGCATATTCTCTGCCTTGTTGACGTCGAATTCTCGAGCTGTGGAAGAAATAAAACAATATACCAATCAGCTAGACATATTTTGAACACTAATCTGAGATTTAGTGCAGAAATTTGATATCACTGGCCGCTCAATATATTAAACCCGCAGCTTAATATAGCACTTGAGATATGATCCTAGTTCCATGGTACAGTCGTCAACTTCTTGATTTCCCATCTGTGTAATTACTGATAAATTACTAAGTTTTCTTGGTTTTAGTTTTTCAGCAAAGTCAAACTATAGTCCTCTCCCTGCAAATGAGTCTACCGGGACATTGGTACACAGGGTGTTTATTTTAATTCGAAAATACATTTTCTTTAAGGTGGCGAGGGTTAGAGGAGGTCCATTTTTATAATGTATTGATAATGCTTGACGTACATTATACGACGAGATAATCGACAAAATAAATTGAATATTTAAATTTAAAAAATGATTACCTTTGTATTTATTGGTTTCAGGGGTTATGTTACAATAGCAATATTTACGGCAATTACTATGAAAGTCCAGGTCAATTAAAAACATTTGGGTAAAGGTAATGGTTTTAAAGGTATTAATCAAGAAATACTCGGTGGTTTAGTTTTTTACCGATTCCAAAATTGTTTTTTTAAAAGAGCGTTGCAAGTCCTGCCCCCAATGACACGTGGAAGAGTGACGTAATCGTTTCAGTCATGGTGTCGCTATCTCGGCAGCGTCTGCTTGGTGGGTGCACAGACAACACAGGTGACGACGCGACTGAAACGACGTCACTCTTCCAAGTGTCATTGCAGGCAGTGCCAGCAATTCGAAGGTAGGAAGCTTCTGGAGGTGACATGACGCCACCAGAGGTAAAGCCTGAAGTTTAGAAGGGACACACCCCCAACGATGACCAAAACAGCTGTGGTTTTGGTCATCGTTGGGGGCGTGTCCCTTCAAAACTTCAGGCTTCACCTCTGGTGGCATCATGTCACCTTCAGAAGCTTCCTACCTCCATGGCTTGCAAAGCTTTTTTTAGTGCAATTTTAGAGGGGGATCGGTGGTCGAGGGGACTAGCGCACACCAGCTCGAAGCACGTCGAGCGAAAGCTCGCGCTGCAGAACCCAGGTATCCTGCGTTTAATCTCCACCCTTGCCCGTTTCAATCTGCATGAGCATCGTACCGGCGTGCGGTCGTGTATCACTACTGCGTGGTGCACGTTAGAGACCCCAGGCTAGCAGTTGTACTGCACTGGGTAAATTGCTCATCTACAGCGAGTGACTCGTCGCAACTTTGAAATCGCTGACTAACTACACGCTGTATAAATAATAATTGGGGCTGTGTGGATATTTATACTATAAATATCCACACAACCCCAATTATTATTGTGCTACTTTTAAATCGGGCGTTAAATTGGTTTTTCCTCTAATAGAATATGCCGTCAGTACTACAGCTTCAGCATGACGATTATTCGCTCGGCTAATGTCAGCGGAGCCTGATAAATACATGGTGAAGACTCGTCTTATTCTCACCCTCTTCATTCTTAAAAAATCTGTTCGAACTAAGATTGAACACCTTGATGCACATATGTATATGTTTTGAATTGACCATGTATACTTTTAACAAAAACGCATTTGAATTTCGATATTTGGGTGGTCTGCTAACTGAATCTAGTCACTGAATGTCTTTTATTCGCAGAATTCCTACACGTCATAAAATTCGCATCATTAATTGAGTTCGAAGTATGAATGTTTTATTCCCGTATGTATAGGTTTTGTTCGTGGTTATTTCGGACAAGTATTAATATTAAGCGTTTATGCTCGATGAAACCCACCGAGCGATGGGGTGCACACTGTGAGTTTATGGGTTTGAAAATTGTGACTGAGCACATTATCATTCAACGTTCTTTCCATAAATACAAACTGGTTGCTGCAGTCGATCAGGCAATTAGTGACACCTAATGAATATAAGGAAGCCGGATAATTTGTGCAACATAAACTGCCACAACCAACTAGTCACAATATATGCAATAGTTACTGATATGTTAAACAAAAAGCGAAATCGTTACACAGAAACCAGCACTAATACCTGAGCACCCTTCATCTTCAAATGTATTTTTTCGTATATATTTATCACTTCGTTCTCGTTTATGACGCCCCCCAGATTTCTGCCTTCGTGTGTAATCTTTTTTTTTTTATTTTTTTTTACCCGCAATGAATGGCTTAGTTTTTTTAACACAAACTCCAGTCGTTGTACCGGCTGAGAAATTCGACCGAGCACTATACGAACATTTACTAACCGATTTTGTTTCGACGTATAGACCGACACGCTGTTTACAAACAAACCCGATTTTGCCCACACCAGGTGTGGGCACTGCGCGTGCGCGTGCGCAGAAACCGAATTCGCGTGAAGTGAAGCGTCTGCGCATGCTCAGTGCCGTCGACAGCGCCACCGAAGCTGCGTGACGTCAGGGCCGCGTGCTGGTCTATACGCCGCTCCCTACGTCTCTCAATCTTCGGTTCGTCGAAATTAATCGAACCATTCATATAAGCGGTATTCCACCCAACATCAAATATTTGTGTCGGGTAGGAATCGCCGCATATTTTATTTGATTTCCTCAGTCAGTGCCTGTGCGAACTTGGCTTTTTCTACAGAGAAAGCAACTTAAAGAAACAATTATTCACATCGCCTTTTTCACTTTTTTTTTAATGGCGGCTCTCCCGAAAGAAATTAACTGTAGTCGCTGACAGCATAATAAAAGCAGGGCGCGATTTATGATGTTCGCGCTTCTTGCTTTGTTCTTCGGCGTCCTTGTGGACTAATCACGCAGTTTGATTGACTTTGGAATGATAATAAAATGATAAAATCCGTTTCTTACTTAAGATGTCAGTAACAATATTATGTAGCTGCATTCGGTTAGGTTAGTCATGAGAACAGTCAAACCATCTAAAACAAAAAGTTCAATTTGTTTTTTGTTTTTTTATTTTGGGCACGAATGCTCGCTTCGAATAAAGTGCATCATATTAGGCGCGGCATAATGTCAAGTAACCTCTCGGCCAATTTCAGTGGCTCATTATTCTCGGGGAAAAAAAAAACCTGCGCCTCCTGCGGCTGTTTAAACGAGCATGGGAAGGTACGCTGGGAAGAGAATTTTGCACAGATCGCGAGTTGAACACCAATTCTCATTAGATTTAGACAGAATATAGGAAGCGAGTCAGTACAGCCGTGATATATGCCAAAGTCAGGTCAGCTGAGCACACACAGCAGAAGTAGAGGTGCTACCGATTCGCTGACATGTTTTCGAACAAACAAAAGACCGATGATCCTCTAAAGTTGATTTCACACAGACACACGCCGAGACTAATCAATGCCAAAAAAAAAAACAATAATAATATTCTATAAAACAAGACGAGTCATTATCGTTGCTTCACATGAAAAACAAACCTGTAATTTTGATTATACACTTCACTTAAAAACAATGTCAGTCGTAGCCAAATCTAAACAGAACAATAATACACGAATTAAAGACAAGTGACAATAATGACTCAAGTGCTATACATATATTCAATGTACACTGTATGACCCAGTTAGAAGGAGTACGAAATCCGATCTATTTTAATTTTTACTAACCAGTTCTAGCTTCAAACCAGATAGTTTTTTTGTTTTTTTTTTCAACGTTGGTGCCACAGGCAAGCACATTCACTAGGATCCTAATTACATTTTAGTTTGTAAGAAAACAACTAAAAATCATTGGGGATCTGCTCTGCTGTCATCACTGCGTTGCTGTCTGAAACATTTAACTTTAGTTGAGAAACACAATACCGTGAAACTCAGGACCCAATTCCAGGCACTCCAAGCGAGCTTTCCACTAGCAAAGAATTTTTAACGGCTTCTTTAAATGCAGTCTAACATGCAAGCTGTGGAGTTAATTTGACTCAGAAAAAGAGCAGCGTTACCAAGAGCCCGAAAGCTGAAGCCATATTGCTCGTGGTGGTTTAAGAGTGTAGCAGGATAGACTTACGCTGCAAGCAATACCTGTACTTTAAAACGAAACGTATCAATATATATCACTGCACTCAATGCCATATTTTGAATGGCTTTGCCATTGCGGGCTGTCCTAAGAATACTCACTTTCTATTTGCCAGTAAATTTTAATATAGACTTGTATTGTTATTTGGACACAATATTTGAACGATTGTAATACCATGCCACTCTTCATCCAAGTCGGACATTTGTTTTTATAAAATATCTTTAGCGGAGCGTTAGGGCAGAAAGTCAACATCTACGACATCATTCACGTCACTTTTACAGTGATACAACTGTACGTTTCAGCGTGCAGTAGCGCCTCTACCATGCCGCCACTACACTCCATAACCTACAGTGGCACGTTACACCCATTGTGTCGTAACTTTAGGTGACGCGAGTATATGAAGAAAATCGATCTATGCCAGCGGCTGGCCTCACCTCTGAGCCATCTGAGTAAGAATGAGTCCGTGAACTCCTCCTTCCAGATGTCCTGAATGCGCCGCTTGAACTGAGAAAGATTGTAAGGAACGAATATATGTTAATTATATATTGACCTACATTTAGCCTTCACATTTGTCGCATGAATAAACCGTAAGAGTCATTGCTTATCCTCGAAATACAAATGCAAGATGTTTGGCAATGTGGTTGAAATAAAATTTCCTAAACTTGAGACTGCGGGAAGAATCTCAAATTACAGAAACATAACTGATTCAGAGAGTCTAAGGGATACCCTAAACGTATCAAAGACGTCGCATTGTACTGGCATGACTTCTAGAGTTGTTTCCCTAGTAGAAAGAAATGCACTCAAAAGCAAACGAACTCCATGTTTGTGTATTTTTAAATGAATGTGGTATCGCGTAATATTTATGGTATGGTTATTTTATACTGTTTTTGTGTCTTAACCACCTTGTGATTTTGTTTAAACTTAAGTTTAAGTTGCACAATATTTTTCTTTATATCAAATATTAATATATATTCAGTTTCCGATGGGGAGATGGCTGACGTGAACTTAATCCTCCTGGTAGAGGTAGCACCAACTAAGCTCTTTCAGCACACACGTGCCAATATGCATGTGTCATCCTGCAAGAGTTGCCGCTAGTAAGAGGAAATTATGAAATATGTGCATATTGCATTAAAGAACTATTTTCCCCTTAATGACTAGCGCTGATTAATGTATGGTTACATCCTTACACCGTCTCCAATCCTAGTTGCAAGTTGTGTGACAAAGTCGATGTCCAAATTAATGCATTCTCCCACAAAAGAGTATCTTGACAAACAAAAGGCTTATTTGAACGCTCAATGGGACTTTCCTTAAGGAGCATAGCTGGTTAACAGTACCTCAGACACAGCAATCTACATCAAACCAAAACGACCTTAACAAAGCAGAATAATCTCTACCTCCCTTGATGACAAGTGCTCGGGAGAATGAAGCCTCAAAGTTACAACCGATATTTCACTTCCCGTTTCAGGCTTGCTACACTCCCTTCGTAGTTCAAAAGAGACATCTCTCGTTTTCTTTTTATTTTAGTTACACGAACTAACTACTTCTTTGGAACGCCTGGAATTTCCTTTTTTCGCCACATTATTTATAATCTCTCCATTCAAAATATTTCTATGGAAAATGGGACATGAAGAAGATGCAAAACCGAATATTCAAATTTCCCGCGTATTCCACTGTGGTGACATCACCCGTAAATCTGGCAGATCGAGCAGACAACCGAAACGGTACAGCATGTGGGGCGTTTCTTCTCTTTGCTGCTTTTCGAGCTTTCGTTTCACACCGTCAAACTTCTAGTAACCTGTCGGGAGCAGTTTCTAATGGCCAAAATACAAAGTTAAACAAATTCCAAAGGCCAATTCAGATCCAAGGCCTTTGAATGAGTGGCGAATCGGCTCGCGATCCTTACTCTCCGCGTGCTTCTCGGCATGCGCTGGTTCACCAACTGGTCAAAGGTTTGAGGTTTGACGGCCTTTCAAGTGCCTCTAAGAATGGGGAATTGGACTGCATTCGCGCTGTTTGTTGAGACATATTTTTCAATAAGGTGTACGCGACACAAGAAAGAGACGAAGCAAAAAGCAACCACCTGTTAAGATCCGTATAAAAACGTGGATAATTAGCAATTGAAAAGGCGTAATTATTGAGATTTATGAATATTATCTCTTCCAATTCAATTAATTTTAAACAAAAGCTCTTGGTCTGATTGCATAAAAGATTAGCATACAAAATTTTACAATTTTGCTTTGAATTTTCCGATTTAGGTTGTATATAACTGAATAAAATGGATTCGCGTTCAGGTCAGTGTGCCCAGCTCAATAATAAAAAATTATAAATAATTTATGCGTCGCAAACTCGAACCTTTGACCCAATAAAGGAAATTACTTTATTATGTTATGAATAAACTAGGGCGTCCAGAAACTGAGTTGCGCTTTTTAAAATAGGAGTCAAGCAACACCTTTTGTATAATGCTTCAATTTAATTAATTCTGCGTACCTTAGTTTGCTATTTGACGCAATACCCTACTCGTGGCAATCGATATTCACGGCACGAGCTTTCTAATAACCTCTTCATATATGTCTGTTGCCTGAGTCTGGAGTCAACATCTCTACCGTTCGCCCTGAAGATAGTATGGCTGATGAAATGTGTTCAAAACTTCCGTGAAGTAACGATTTCAAAACTACTACAATGACATGTGTTGAAAGACCAGAAGTTTTAAAGCGTCAGAGTTTTGGAAGCTTTTGCTCCAACAAATCTCCCGTGACAAGAATACCTCTGCTGCTCCGCGATGCACCAGGAACGTTCTGTCACCCTTTACAAAGCATTCGAATTCGATCCCCCACCAGTCTTTCGTTTATTACGTTTAGTCTCTAAAATATTTGAAAATCTATCAATGCACCTTTCTGTGGTCTGCCTAATCTGATATTTGTCGCACAAAAACATTTTATGACAAAATATGCTTCAGAGTTGGCGGGCCGTTCCAAAGACCTAAGCATGAATAATTTAAAGCACGCACGGCATAAACAATCACAACCTTACGAAATATCGTTTGGGTGTGACTAATAGATGAAGGCATACAAGTACGCTTGCGGAACGCATAATTTAATACTATCGATGGACTCATGCACGAACAGAACTTACTTTCTTGGAACGCCTATACAGGAATATTTGGAGGGGGTGCACTTACCTCATCAAGAGCCTGGTGTTGCTTGTAACTAAGATCACCAAGAAATCCGCTCATTGTGACGCCTGCTTACGCCAGTTAGGAGCAACGGCATCAACTTGCCCCAGCCTGAGCGGAGCGTGGCAGCTCCGAAACACTGGCGATCGTTTCGACTAAATAGCAATCGCCAACCAGCAGAAAGACACACGCAGAAAAAGGAAGGACACGCTGCGTCACGTTTGCTGGTTATTTTATTTATTAGGATACGTCTGGCTGCATTTATTTTCTCTCCTATAAACAGACGTCGACCTTGGGTCGTGGTGAGGGAGACATAGGTTTGCCTTTCTTCACGCCCCTGCGAGCGGCCTTCGTTTGTCGGCAAGGGTATGTGTATGCTACTCTACCCGCTAGAACATGTGGCGCTTGGGAATCTGACGGGTTTGTTGCTGCTCTTTCCTAATGTACTGTGGCATTTGCGTGTAGAACATACATTGCCAACCTCTAAATTCCAAAAGAAAATAACGCTCTTTGTAAAAACAACACCTTATTTTTTTTTGCACGTCACAAAACTTTTTATGTGGAAAAAATAATTCTCAGTCCTCCGCTGGTAGGTGCCAGAACCCTTCGTTTGTCTGGCAGGTTTCCCCCCCCCCCCCTCTCCTTCAAATTTGACTCGTGAGGAAACTCACAGTCCGGGAAATGTGGACTTGGTGGACCCTATTTTACGCGTGTCAACTCTGATTATTAGGACACGATTTAACTAAGTGACGTCACGTGACGTCAGATAAAGCGACGTCCATTTTTTTCGCTAAATTTATCGCCGACATTCCCACGAAATTTCCTCTATAAAACAGGACCAATTGACGATGATTAATTAGAAAACAGAGCGCAGAAAAAAAAGAACCAAGGAAAGACGTGTATATTACAAAAGAACGCTCGTCTGTAGTACATTACCTTCTTTTCTTTTCTTTTTTCCTTCTTTGCGCTCTGTTTTATAGTGAAAATTACGTCGAGTCACCTATCTTCATGCGATGTAGTCACGTGATGTGACCCCGTCACGTGGCGTCCGGTCAAGTGACGTCGATTTCCACGCTCAATTCAAGGTGAAATTCACGTCACATGACCTGATGTAACACTGCGTGGTCACGTGACGTGACGCCACGGTTTTATGTCGCGGTGCAACGAGACACCATAGATTGGTAGACGTGAATCTACCAGTAAGATATAGTGCGGAAATGCACGAGCGGAAGGATGGAGAACTCTTGAGATTAGGAGGTTCAGTTAAAAAGAGCTTCATGCTTTAAAACTCTGTTGACTCAGCCTGCCACCATGGCACCGAGAAACAAAAATGCATTAATACTTCAAAAATGTCTTTTGTAACTGAAATTATTAATAAGGCTCTTAATAACTCTCCTATGAAAAGTTACGTAATTTTTAAACAAAAAAAAATCGCGACGATGACACGACGTGATGCGTTTAGGCAGCGAGAGCTGCGCTGCTTATTCGACGATATGACGATGAGGATTGATTGACATTGCGCCGATCGTGCGTCATATGGTGAACTGGTATTGAAATGACGTTGTGTTGCCATTTAGCGTCGATGCTTTGTTGATGAAGAAGTTATTTTAAATGTAAACATTTCGGCGGAATTATTTTAAGGTCATGATGTGTTTTCTTGCCAAATCTTGCAGGGAAACTGAACTGGTGCATAGGCCACGTGACGTAAATTTTTCCACTGAATTTAGCGGGGATACTGAATTAACGGATAGATCACGTCACGTAATTTTTTTCGCGACATTTAGTGGGGAAATTAAATTGACGCAGAGGTCACGTCACGTAAATGTTTTTCGCTAAAGTCAGGTCACGTGACATTAATTTTCCTGACGAATTTAGCGGGGAAAGTTTTTGTTTACGCTCATGCCGTCAAAAAACTGGGGAACGGGCCACTATACTCCTTTCATCCTTAAGCTGAGGCTAGAAGCTCCGCCTTCAGCGCGAGCTCGCTGGCTTCCGGAGAGCTTTGTTTGAGCGTGCTTGGGCGTTCACGCTCGTGTTAGCAAGGGCAGAAATCTCGCACTGAAAGCAGAGCTTCTAGTCTCAGCTTAAGGTTGAACGGAGTATAACAGCTGTCGCTCTAAAAAGAAAGTTATTGAAACCATTAATAACGACATTCTAAGAAGTTTACCTTCATGATTTTTACAGCTATAGCTATTAGTCGAACACTTCGCCGTTTCGCGCCGTCGAACGCGCTCCATATCGACGCAGGCCGTTTTCAGCACTCTGCCAAAACATTTCACGGGCTGCTGATAACAAGATAACATGCATGGTCAGTAAAACAAACCTCGCCGGGCAATCTGAAAGTGCACTGGTATAGGCGCCTAAGTGACCCAGAATTAGCACAAACAACAATACTCTGAATATACGCATATAAAACTTCCTTATAATATTACGATGCAGTATTTATCACATGGCAAGGGCGTTATGAATCAGAAGACAAAGCAAGTCCGTTAGTGCCTGTCAATACAACTGACAAAGTTTTATTTTTGAAACAAATAGCCAGAAATAAAGCCACTAAATGAGCTACGCTCATTTAGTGGCTGACGCATAGCTTTTTAGGTGGCTCTAGACAGGAAGATGGTATTAATCGTGTGCGTTTGTTTCTATAAAGCTTCATTTCAGAATGCACTTCTTCTTGGCTACTTCCTTATTCCTGTTTATTCGGCACTTTTCCTTTGGTACAAGTGACTATTTGTACCAATGTGACGTACGAAAACATGCTCCCCTCTTATAGAGACTGCTTAAATGTTCTCTACTTAAAGGCGCCCTGAGGAGATGTCTGAGATCGCCTAAATATGGCGATAACTCACCCTGCGGTCTTTAAGCATCCTAGAAATCCGTAAATTATAACGATGAGCGGCCGATTTCCCCATTAAAAAAGCAATAAAAAATCAAACATACCGAGGTCATCTCCAGCGATGGGAGGAACATTGTTCGGGCAGCCCGGATGACGTGTGACCAATGAATACGCGCCATTTCGATCAGATTGCAAACGCTGTTATAACGAAACGTGTACTATTATGTAGATCATAAGAGCAAATAAGGGTATTCGAAAAAATGTTAATTTCTTGCGGAGAGGGAACATGATACTGCAATAATCGCCTAAAAAACAACGCACGAAGTCTTCATTTTTTTGTTGATTTTTTTTTCTTTTGCTTTTCGCGGGAGTGATGTGTCCGGTCGTCAGCTCTCGAGCGCGCGCTCGCTGGGTTGAATTGAAGTCACTGGATCTGGGAAAGTAGCGTAATTGCCTTCCCACCTGATAGCCGGACACAAACAAATACCAACATACAGACGACAAAACCTCTCAAGATGATCGGCTCATCGCTGTCGGTTGCCATAGTGATCGCCATCTCGGACCCTTTCAAAGATTCGAAGCTTTGAAAAGGTCCAAAATGGCGATCACTATGGCAACCGACAGCGATGAGCCGATCATCTTGAGAGGTTTTGTCGTCTGTATGTTTTTATTTGTTTTTATCCGGCTAGCAGGTGGGAAGGCAATGACGCTACTTTCCCAGATTCAGTGACTTTAGGTTGAATCGTAGTCTGAACTGTATGGGCTACGAGCGGCGCACATTCGGGATATCACTCCGTGGTTACAGCGGTCGGAGGCGCGAGGATCCTTCGCTTTCTACTGTCTGACAGTGGTCCTGGTTTCGGAACATGCTCCTCCCATCGACGAAGATAACCTAGGTGTGTTGCGATCTTTCATTGTTTTTTAATAGGGAAATTGGCCACGTAACGTCATGTTTTAGTAATTTTTAGGACGCTTAGTGCCAGCAGAGTGAGGTATCACCATATTTAGGAAATTATCGAAATCTCCTCATGGCGCATTTAATATACCCTCACTGCTTCCAAAAAGGCTATGTAATTTTCGTCCGGTGTTTTACTCGGTTTAATACGAAACGCCTATGCGGACCCTATGGTGTGTGCTCGCACATTTACCGTTCCTTCAATCCATCAGCTCCGAAATGACACCTTAGCGACTCCGACGTCACAACTCAGCTATCGCTGTTTTTCACCTTATGGGTTGAATAAGTGTGCAATTTTTTTTAAAAAAGGCGTATCATATTGATTTACACTCGTTTGGGTTTTTTGCAGATACCGGTCACTTAGAGGCCGGTAGATATTCCTACATTCTTGCGCCACCGGTATGGCAGTCTTTCCACTCCCTGCCGCAACCACTTCTTGGAAATGTGTCTCACCCACGGCTGGACAGCTGCTTATAGCTCCTCAATGATCGCGAAATAACGTTCTCACGGTGCTTTTTGTTTTATAGCCCCAAAATGTGATACCTTAATTTTGGCGGCCCCAGTTTTTCGCGAATTGGGCAACTGGGTCATATTTGCGACCATTAAAGTTCCCGAATTTTAAAAACTAGAATTAGCCTCTACAGACGATAGAAATATTCGCGCCCACTAAAGTTGGCGAATTTTACAAGTCGCGAAAATTAAGGGCTTGCAAACATTAAGGGTCTACAGTAATCATTTGTGCCAAAACAGGTCGTGCACATGCTAGACAAAACTTCTGACGGGTCGTGCAACGCGTCAGGAAGATGATCGACCCTGACCGTATGCCAGCCAATGATGATCTACGAGCGATCGAAGCCGGCTTGATTGTATCTAAGCGCGAAATATCGTAGGATAAAACATTTATAACATTTCAGTCATGTGAGACTCGCATCGCATTCTTATCTGCGTGCATTTTTTTTTTTTTGTGCAGGTTCAAGTTTTTGTTTCGCGGCACTTCCAATGCCATCTCAATGTCTTTGCTTCTTCAAAATTAAAGTAGCCAACCGAACCAGATGGCCTCGGTTAACAATTCTTTATTTTCTCCTCGTGCTCTCTTCTTGTTCCTTTTGGTAATCGCTCGGTCGGTTCAGTTTATACTGCCCAAGACTGCACCAAACATGTAAGTACATTACAGGCAGGGACTGTGAATAACAATTGACGGCACGTGGAAGTGAAATATATTCTAATTATCGTCATTACTGATCGTCGCTGCTAGCTTATACGTGTCTTTAAGGTTAGCTGTGCAGTGACACAACGCACAGGACAAATAATCACAAAACAAAAAGCTTGTTGTGGTCAGGTAATTGTTCTTCGTGTTTTCTTACTATTCATTGCAAGACGCATTCCAACACCTATAAGATTTACACCTTTCCCTGTCACACTAAGAAATCTGGTGCACCTACTTTCTCGCAAAGCACTCCGGAGAGCCGTTCCCTGCAATCTACGGAGGAGCTAGGAGAATGTCTAGACCTAAAAACAGATTCTGCGGTGTGGCACTGAGTTTTTTAACTGGGGAGTTACTTCCCTGGGGAGTTCCTTCCCTGTGTTGAAAAAGAGATGGAAGTTAAGCAGTATGAGAGAGATGATGAAGAACAAGCGAGGATGGAGGCTCCGGCAGCGTGGAACAGAACGATAACGTAAATGCTGTATATAAAACCTTGTTTATTTTTAGAAACATTCGACCAGACGTCCCCTAACTTTACACTGAGCATAGCCAAACGTCATGCCCAACGCCATGCCCGGCGTCATGCCTCGAGCTTTCTTCTCAGATTGCAGCAATTGGCTCTCTCAAAACTCCGCGGGAATGTACGCTGGCGTAAATTAACCGAAGATAGCCAAACTATCACGTGTGTAATTATACCAGCGTCGTTTTTCTAATGATGAGACATATTATCGGGGACGGTCTAATAATGCAAATACTATGATCACCTGCTAATAAATGACAAAGACCATCGAGATTCTGCAGTAAACATTTCTTTTTAATTGTCGTATTCAGTTTTAAACTATTGTTTGTAGATGTTCGCGCCATTTTCCCTTCCGATTACTTCCACTAACGAGTTCAAACATATTTTGCACGCAAATGTATGTAGGCAGTCATCAGCTGACGGAAGCCGGAATCCCTTCAGAATAAATGACTTGTAAAACGTAGGAGAGCCGCTTATTGAAAAAACAACTAAAGCAACTGTCAAACCGAAAAAAGTCTAAAAATATTAATCAAAAACAGGCCAAATACACAGTTTATAAATTTGCCAAAACATCGAAACTATACGAAGGGTAGATTAACTCTTTACGTCAAAATCAATCTAATACACTGTGCACGTTTATTCAAACAGCAAATGTGTAAATGCTTCAAGATCCGTCCATATACATTTTCGTACGCTTTTTTTTAATTGTTCTCAAGTCAATTTTTTTGTTTCGTGCAACGTGAATCATAATTTTTGCTTTTTTGAATATTGCTGCGGGTTCTTAACGCCGAAAAAACCGTTGATATTTTTATTTGTTAAAAGAAATTAGATGTCTCAATGTTATCAAGAAGGAGCCAAATAAATGCCGCAACTGTATAACATGAATGCGTATAACGGCAGAAATCAGGTTGTTTTGGTGGACCCATTCAAGCAGGCTTTTATTACATAACGAGTTATACACTTCAGCAACGATACTTCACTGGCTGACCTTCACTGAGTTTTCTGATATCTCAATGAATTGCGGTCCCCTTCCGTGCTAGGAAGTATGCAGTCATGCAGTAATTTACTCCAGAGTGTATGAACTAATAATGGAGCAGGTCTCACATGTTCCGATCTCAGGGTTTTTCAACTGTCCCGCCCCCGGCACGAAGTCACACTTGACCCTGATGAACAGCATGACTTGTTTGTTTTGTTCCCCGTTTTCGGTGGGTTTGCGCGTGACACTGAAGTCCACCTCGTGACCAGGACCCGTCTGGAACTTCCAGCGAAGGATGCAACCGGCGCGCTCCGCTTGGACGGAAACCTCGAAATGCTCGCCCCTCTCGAGCGAACCGGTTACGGAGATGGGGTCGTCCCAGACCTCTGGCAAGTTTTTTAGGTACAGCAGGAACCTCGCCTCCAGTCCCAATCTGCAGAGGAATAAGCCGGTGAGCATTTCTCTATAGTCACTGCCAAGGTGGGAACGGCAAGGAGGACCTTCGGCATCTTCGGCATCTCCTGCACCTTGAGCGCGCGCGCGCCCCCACAGCAGGCTGGAAGGCATGGAGCGCGCGCTGGAGGCCGGGCGTTCGAAAGACACGCCCGGCCGATTTTTTTGTGTCAGTGATTGTAATCTTTATCACAACTGCACTGGGACAACGAGCAGTCTTTACCGGCTCTACATAAACCATTAATTGCCTTGTTCAGAAGCAAGGTCTTATGCTCTTTGGTTTAGTAATTTTAACCCATACGTGAGAGGTTGGTCAGTGTGATCATAAAACCGCACACAAATTCGGGCCATCAGTATTGCGATTGTACGTTGACTAAACAAACGTCTACTATGTTACACGTAGAGATAGGTTAAGAAATGCAGGTCCCGGCCTATTATAGTCCTGTGTCTTGCTTCAGGATTCGTTCTTCGGTCCTCTTGTCAGCTAATGTCGCAATTTAATTGACTGCAGAGTGATAATAGGGTGCTCGGGTCTCCCCACGCCCTGCTTTATTTTAAGATGTGAGCGATCGTTGTATGTTCTGTCAACCGACAACAAACCCGTAAAGTGGCGCCTTTTCGTCATCAAATGAAGGACAACTATGGGCTCAGATCGAATACCACAGCTAGCTAAGGCATCTTCAATGACAAACCACGAGTCCCGGCCCAACGCTGACGCAGCACTCGTGTTCAATTCGTGTCCCACATTGACCTTCTTTGGATGACGCCGGAAATTCAACACTACGGCTTTCGTATCTAGGAGGTGTTGTTCTTGTGCACCTGCCTTTTGACGGCATCGCACTAGATCCAAGATCTGGCACAAATCCAACACGAGTGCGCTGTCAGTTTTCTTTTGGGCAAGGACTAAGGTTCCTAAATAAAAGGAACCCTTCCTTTTTTTTTATGCAAGTATCGACATTTCTTGAAGCGCCGATTGCGCGACGGCGCAGGTTCTAGAAAGGGAAAGGCAACGCACAGCAGAAGATGGGACTGAATAACGCCATTTCGTTCAAGCGGATAGTGCTTCGTCATTCGTGTTGGTTGTCGTTACTTGTAAAGCTAAGTATCAAGGTACTTTAACTGGGGCCACTGTTTTTTCCGGACGCCCAACAGCAGTGTCAACGCCTTTGGGGTTCGATGATGTTTGGTAAAGAAAATGTAAACAGTGTACAGGCTTTGATTACCCTCTAGTCAGTAAGGCGTGGCATATTATGATCACGCTACTTACATCATGATTCGTGCTTGGGCGTTATTATATTGGCCGATACCGCCATGCCTTTGGCCCCGGAGCGCTAATAAGGTGTTTAGAACTCGCCATGCATGTTCTCCGTTTCTTAAGGTGTCCATGACTATGCGTAGCGCAAGTTCGTCTGCTTCTTGCGCAGGTGTTGGGGTGACGTCAAAATGCCCAGCTCTGATTGGCTCCGATCGGAAGGATAGTGGGTAGACCTAAAGGCAGCTAGCCTTGCGGTCTACCCACTATCGTTCCAATCAGAGTCAATCTGAGCTCGGCGTTTTGACGTCACCCCAACACCTGCGCAAGAAGCAGACGAACTTGCGTTCCGCATAGGTGACGTTTTGGTCAACTCGCCAGATTTACATGTAAGCTTAAAACATAAAAAACTAATCATTTTGATAACTGCAAACAAAATCATGGCGGCAGTCTTTTTTTTTTTTCTTCTTCTTAACGCAAAAGCGTTAAGGAGCTTGTGTTGCAGAAAATCCGGCTTCGGTGGCATGACGAGAAAAGCCGGCGTCGGTGGCAATCCGCGAAAATCCTGATTGATCGGTAGGGAACATGACGTAACAGCACATGCCCTCACGCGGGAATTTCAAACAACCCTCAAGGTTCACAGGAAACGTGACGTCACCCGTGGAATGAAAGGCATTAAAAACGAAAACATGTGACGCGAATTAAAGGTCACCGCATATCTAAAATGATTTCACTCTATTAAGTAATTAATTTGTCTTAAAGAAAAACTTGTAGAATTTTAGGCTGGATTCGAACCCTTCAGTTGCGAGTCAGACACGCAACTCACTAGGGAACGCAAGGCGCGCTTCCAAGGCTTGGGAACGAGCGGAAGCTTATTTGGTCATACGTTTCGTAAACGCCTTCCACTCTTAAAGGCGAAGCTTAAGTGTCCTTCAAGTTATGATCCGGTTGCGTAATCTTTGTTTCGCCTGTTTATTTCGCTGGAAATATTTTTTTCATAGCGATTGCGTGTAGATATGAGAGCTTTGTATTTTTATATCTGCGGTGGTTGTGTTATTCTTTGCATATTTCTTTGAGTGAAAGCATTTGTTTGTATTTTTATCTATTTTTTTCACTGTCTGCACGCCCCTGTAGAGAAAACGGGGGAACTATCCATGAATGTCCAGTGGCTACACCGCGGAGGCTGTACACCTGCTTCAGTCTGAAGTTGTCGTAGTCACACACAACCTTCACAGTTTTTAGGTTAGTTCCGAACTTAAACGAAAAGCAGGGAATCAACAATTAGAGCCTCTACCTGACCCCCTTCAATCCATATATATTAGGGTGGTTTCATCTCAAATCGGGCAGTCTAAAATTGTCTAATTTTTAATTTTGACAAAAAAAATATATGTTTTGGGGCATTTCCGAAATGGAGGGCGTAAACCGCATGTTGCCCAGATTTGTTTGTTCTCGAGTTAAGAAGCGTAGAAGCCGCAGTGACATAAACTACAAGTTTTGCCTGCCGTTGTAGGTCGCGTGTTTGACACCCTCTGCTGCCTGCCCTGTTTTTCCTCCACCATCTTAACTTTTCTCCTAATTTAATAGGTAATATAAAGATACCTCGATGAGTGCAAATATTTTTAGGAACTTTATTTCTTTCTAAAACAAATGTCAAATTCGTCGTTCAGGTCGATTTTTAGTCAACTTTGACAGGTCTTTACTTTGTCTTTAATGTAAATTTTCTTTTTTTAGCTCCATAGAAAGCCCAAAGGAAGCCCATTATAGATATAATAATACCATTATGATCTGTTCACTAGCCGCTCCGCCCCCTTCACGTAAACGTTGTGAGAAATAACAAATGTTGAAAGTTTAAAATCGATTTTCAAAACAAAAAACTTTTTCTATATTTTTTTTATTTTTAAATTATTTTAGATATAATAGTCGACTACAAGAAAAAACAATCTAGAAATGTAATATTTTGGTTGTATGTCCTCTATTTGAGCCAAAAGCGTGTGAAATATGCGCTCATTTGACTAAAATACAGCAACCTTACCTTACCTTACAGCTCCATCACCACAGCCCGATCCTTACCTGACGCGCCTCTGGAAATGACGGAAGCGAATCCACAGACACACAAATCAACAGCCTCTTAATCACCATCTTCAAGAACGATTAGACGATGTCAACAAGGAAATCATTACGCACTGCGACGTCTTAGATATCTCAAACTGGAACAAGGTATGTAATGAAATCAACGGTTCTCTCCACCAAAAATCTTCATGGAATCTACTCCGATCCCTGCTAGGACCCCACCCTCCCCCCATACCTACCTTGGCTAAATATCTCACCCTTCAGGGCTCAAGGCAGCTGACTCAGGCACTAGAGGATTTGTACATCCCGGCACCACTTTCGTCGAACTACCCATCCTATACAGGCCCGGAGAATTCAGAATTAGACCGCTCCTTCACCTTAGCAGAGCTACACACGCTACTCCGCAATCTCCCAGAGGAGGACAAAGAGCAACTCCTAGCTCATATAAATACACACTGGTCGGAGGGTACCTTACCACAAGAGTGGAAATTCTCTATCATCACCATGATACCGAAACAAGAAAAACCCCCCTCTCTCACCAACCTTCGTCCCATTTCGCTCACTTCCTGTGTGGGCAAGACGATGGAAAGGATGGTGCTGGACCGTTTCCAGGACCATCTGGAAACCATCTCGTTCTTCCCCCACAGACAAATTGGCTTCCGTTCTCACGTATCCACACAAGACCACTTTCTCCCTCTTCAACACACTTTTCTTTCCCCTCCATCTGCTCAAGTCCACGCCCTTGTCACTGTAGACGTTCGTAAAGCATTCGATTGCATTGGCTACGATCACATACTCGCCTCAGTCCGAGAAACAGGCTGCGGACACAGGCTTTACACTTACATCCTGAACTTGCTTAAAGACCGCACAGCCAGTCTTCGTATTGAGGCTGAGACGTCCCCACCGATCACGCTCACACGCGGCACCCCACAAGGGGAAGTGCTGTCTCCTACTCTATTTAATCTCGGCATGGCCCAGCTGGCCTATCGCCTCCAACAAGTACCCCAACTCTCACACATGTTCTACGCGGACGACCTCACCCTCTGGTGCACTCACGGGTCACCAGGGGAAGTGGAATCGACTCTGCAGCAGGGACTGGACATTATAGCTGAATATCTTGAACAAGCAGGCCTTGAACCTGCCCCAGAAAAATCGGAACTGCTTCTTCTATCACATACCCAATATCAGCGATCTGTTAACCAGCACATATCCTTACACATCGGTCAGCACGTTATCCCGAAAGTCTCTACATGTAAAATTCTGGGCATGCGTTTACGGGAAAGATCACATCAAGCCAACGTCGGTTCAGTCGTAAACACATGCCACTCGGTTACCTCCCTGGTCCACAGAGTGGTCAAAAAGCACGCGGGTCTCCACGAGAAGCAGACGAGTCACCTAGTTCATGCGTTAGCCCTCAGTGAAATTCTCTATTCTATACCATATGTCACACTCACACAACAACAGATCAACAAACTCTCAGCAGCATTAAACACATTCTACAAGGCCTCTATAAACCTTCCCATCTCCACCTCCAACCAAAAACTATACGAAACGGGCCTCTTTCTCCCCCTCACCTCTCTTTTGCACCTGCATCGGGATCGGCAGATAGCCCGCCTCTCAGGAACACCTCAGGGTAGATGGATCCTGGAGCAGGCAGGACTTTCCCCCATAGACCTCCCCTTACATATACCTACCCCAGCCCTACCGTTAAATCTGCGCTTCGCCCCTGTGCCTCGCCGCATGTCCCCGGGCCTCAACGACGGTCGCAGGAGGGCGCAAGCTACCCATCACAATCCCCCCTTTCAGACACACACGATAGCATATTCTGATGCATCCATCTCCAACACAGGAGATACGGGAGCTGGGGCATATGCAATCTACATACCACAATCCCCAACCTCCACAGTTCACACCTGCGGTCCATATAGCAACCCTCCAAATATCATCACACTAGAAATAGTTCCAATTATACATGCTATCCAAACCTTCTCCCAACTACCTCTTACATCAGCTTATACAATCTATACGGACTCCCAGGCAGCCATACGCGCTCTGCAGCAACGCAAAATCCCACCAGATCTCAGATCGGCCCTCGATGAAGCTCTACGCGCACTAAACCCATCCTCTGTCACCGTTCGGTGGGTCCCTGGTCACAGCGGGATCACAGGTAATGAGTTGGTTCATCAACTCGCTCGCGAAATGCAAATCCGAGCGCCTGTGATCCCATGGCCTAGCCCCCCGACCAGTGACGATGCCTTAATCTACAAACTCTCAATCAATTTCTATTACAAGCAGCTCCGTAACTCTCAAAAACGACTACCTCGACCCCACCCGAACCTCAATGTGGCACAAACTCACGTTCTCCGAAAAATCCAAACGAACACCGTTCTTACTCCCGCTAGGCTTTTTATTCTTCGACGTCGTTCTGATCCTTCATGCCCTAACTGCCCCTCCCCATACGCCAACCTGGAACATTGTCTCCTACAGTGCCCTATTGCCCTATCCACACCGTTCCTCCCTAACCCCCCTCCCCTTTCCTGGAGTGCTTGGCTGGCGTCAGACGAACCGGATGACCAAATGGCCTTGGTGTTACAAGCCATGGATGTTTTGAACACTTAATTTGTGCTCAATATTAAAGTGCATTCTCTCTCTCTCTCCTTTGATACGCACCGTAGTATCCCTGCATTTGAAAACCCTAACGGTTTAATGTATTTTAATTATACCACTATATTCCATAAGGTAAACTTAGGTTGCCTCAAAATAAAAACAACTGGAGAAAAAATTTCCAAATTACTTTTTTTTTTAATACAAGTTAGGAATATTCAAGTTTTTAATCCGAATCGAATAATAATTGACCGAATAACTTGACTCGACCTCCGCATTCTTAGGGTTCAAAGTTTCGAATAATTCAACATAAAGAATGTCAGTATATTGGTGGAAAAGAGTATGATTTATTCAGAAACGCCATACGCAGCGACGGTCCTCACAAGGCTATGCTGTGCCTAAATGAAGCCCGAATTGAGCTGCCTTGGCTGACACCATTTGATCGAAAATAGTCAATTTTCTGTATTTCTCGAACACACTCGATCTTCTTGGAAGCTCTCGATTATGAAAGCCCTCAAATCGCATATGTCGCCATTTTGCCTCAAGTACCTTGCATCTCCTGCCGCCAGCTTTGTGTGTTTCAAACCTGTTATCTCCAGCAGTGGGTGCATACTTGTCTTTGCCGGGACACGTGCGTGCGCCCACCCTTGCCTGGGTCTGGTGACGAGCTCCGTGACTTCTGTCGGAGCCTGTAGCGCGCGCTTCCTACTCCTCAATCACGACCTTGGGGGCTCGTTGGCACATTTGCGTCGGGTGTGCTCCGCTCCCAGGAGGGGGTCTGACTGGTTTGTTGGGTAGGTCCCGGCTCGGGCCGGCTCCAGTTGGCTCCGGTTGGGATCTGTCCGGTGGACCTGTTGGATTTTTACCTCGGTTGCGTTGCACTGTGTAGCGCTTCGCACTCTGAACGAGTGTGCGGGCCGCCTTTAATTTGCGAGTCCAATGGCCATATTGTGTCCTTCCTGTATGATTTGTTCGTCCGCGTCTATAACGTCAAACTGTTGTGTGTCGTGTTTTGTTTTGTGTCTACTTAGTAACTCACGAAAAGTTGGCTAGCAGGCGCCTCAGCGTACGGGTTTGTAACCTTTCTGCCAGCCGCGCACGCTTCCCGTGTTCTACTATTTTGTGCAAAGAAAGATTTATTGATTAATTGATTGATTGATTGATTGATCGATTGTTGCTTTGATATTAGTGCAAATTTTAATTTAAAAAAGTAACAGCGATATTTTAACCTTCCCCTTCCGCTAACTTGCCACTTCCCGTGGATTTGAACGAGAAACAATAATATAGAAATAAAGAACAGACACATATGGCCTTTTTTTTCAAAATGTGTTTATTTAATAATTATTCAGGTTATCCTGCAGTTCCCCTAAGTCATTACGAAATGAGAGCTATAATGGTACATTATCATTTTGTAAGAAATAGTTTTGACCATAAACAAAAAAGAGAGGCAGCAATAACTGGAATTAGAAAGCACCACAAAGGAACAAAAGCGCTAACCAAGTTCGTTTGCAAATGTTTAAAAAAATAATCAAAATTATTAAAACAATATAACTGGGTAGCCAATATTGTATGTTTAAAAGACTAGTATTTGAAAGAATCAGTGCTACAGTTGTATGTTTTCATTTTACAAGCGTGATCCCACCATTCTAAAATAAAGTACGCATGGTGGACACAGAAATCAATTTTCGTTCATCCTTTTTCTTGTTTTTGTTTTTGCATATGCTATTTATTAGTTATTAAGCAAATTCAATTTTTTTTTATTTTGTCGTTTTCTATGGAACTACAGTGGCTTAAATTAAAGTTCATCTTTGATGACACTGGTGTCCTCAATATACCCAAAACCTTCTAGAAACAAATCTCGCAGCTTTCTTTCCAAGTCTCAATGTTATAAATAAGCCGTATAGTCGTGCAATCGATAGTCGTACGTGCCTCTTCCTTTCAAAATGTGGTTCCAACGAACCCACTTGTTCATTTAAGTCTGGAGGAAATTATATTTTCTGCCACCTTTATAGTCGCAGTTGCCAAAACGCTGGATCCAGACGGGCCGGCCGCCCCCGGTCGTAGCCGTGGATCCTACCGGTCAAATATAGCGTTTCAATACCTTCGACAACATGAATCAATTTAAATCTTGCTTTCTCGCTCTTGTGATAGTGAAACTTCAAGGGTTTTCTTGTTTTTGTCTCCAATATTTTCTCAGCCGACCAGTGTCTAAAGAAGCATCTACGCGCCTAAAGGAGCGTTTAATGTCTATTGATTTTGTTTTATCATACTGTCATCACAAATTGAAAAAAAAAATGAATGTAAGGGCGCAAACGAGCTGGTGAATGACAGAAACCAAGGGACTGCGAGTAAAAATGACACATACACTAAAAGGTCACAAACACAGCTCAAGAATTTTCAAGTGCTTAAATTGGCACTTATGCCAAGCAAAACAGAAAGAGAGAAATCCTTAAACCCCCTTTCCACAACTGAACCCTAAGGAACCCTGCCGAACAAAATTGTACCGGTGTAGAATGGGGTTGTATACGTTCGCTCTGCGAGAGTTTTTTGAAGTAGGAGGGAGGTGGTTGTCGCGACGTCTTTTGTGTTCCTGTGGTGATCTCTTAGGGTTCAGTTGTGGAAAGAGGGTCTTTGGCGTTTTCTTTTTTTGTTTTGCTTTGTTTGGTGCCTACTTAACCACTTTTTGAAAAATAAATTCTTCAGCGGCGTTATGATATCTTTTAGTATATGTATCCTTTTTATCCACACTCTCCGGGCCTTTGTCGTGCATAGTATGAATTTCTTATATAATTAGTAAAAACGTAGAGTTGCGCAGTATCCTTTAACAAAACACGGTTACTGTTTTGTTTATGTAGTACGATTACCTCGACTTCTCAGTACAAAAAAAAAAGTGCTGATAGGTATAATTTTCAATAGGTGTCTTGAGAATATTAGCGGAAGCAGTTGCCTCGACTGAGGGTAATATAAGCAACGGAAGCTCGTTTCTACTGGATATTTGCTGGTATATATTTTAACAAAAGAATTAGATTAAATCCATATTATTTTAAATGGCCGCATAGTAGCGAGATTCCAAGCTTAAAATTGTTACTCCAAAATTTTAACACTCATAAAAAGCTAATATTGTTAAATCAACTAACCCTTTTAGCTCTATTCTAAATTAAAATGCAAACATCACTTTAAAACGTGAGCCTCAAATATGCTAAAAGGAAACATATTCTATATCAAATTTCATTGCCTACATACAGTATGTATCTGCTGTAAAGCAAGTATATCTGTCGCGAGAATTGAAACGAAAATCTCCCAGTCCTTTTAAGTCTCATCTTCATTTCATTCATGCGACACAGACCAAAAAATAGCTGAGAATTTTAACAATTCTGGCTGTGAGGGCATTATCACAAAGAAATTGATTCGCTCTTCTTTTCGTTTACCCTTGTTAATTAACTGTCTCCAAAAATATCCTTAGTTATTCACACGCAGTTATTTACTTTTATTAGTTGTACCTCTCTCACTTTCCTTCAACAATGCCCTCTATACACTGCGGGTTAAATAAAATAAATAAACATTGAATAACACCCCGCTCAATAAGGACTGCGAAATTTACCTCTGGTCACTGATACGTCTTCAAGAGCTAGTCTATGCTGTTCTCACGGCGCAATGTTTGATTCTGCAAATTAAGCGGAACAAATTTATTTCATTTTAATATTAGAAATTGCTAAAAATGTTTATAAAAAGGCAACACTTATATACAACAAGCGTTTAAATTTCTCAGAAGTACTTTTATTATACCGAAGCATATACCTCTATCCGAATTCCTGAAGCCACCGTTCCTTTAAGCGAATGAGCGTACAAGAAGGGAGATCGGATATCTGCCCGAAGAATAACACGCTGCATGCTTTTTTAAGTTGTAATTAACACTTGACGTATCAGTATACGTTCAATTATATCTAGGAATTGTGTTTAATTTGGGGACACTACAAGAACATAGACGTTTATGCGATTTTGTTTCTTAAGTACCTCGAGTTCCTGGTACGTTTCACGATGTTATTACACGAGTTTGTTATTTTTATTGTCGAAACACTTGTTGCTTTGGCATTCCGATTGCCAGACAATGTGGCAAGTAAAGTGAAAGTGAGGGAACGGAAAAAGTTAATTGCATAATTTAAAAAGTTATTTTCATTCGAAGTTAATGCATATACCGTAACTTTCAATGTAGAAGTCGCGGCTTTTTTTTTACATTTTGTTACTGCGTTTTATACATCGGCGCTGCTTACGTGCGTCTTCTTTCTATGAAAATGGAACATGACTGCACAAATTTGTCACGGAGGTTACATTTCTCGTTTAATTTCTTGGCGAGAATCTTGAAACTGGCTCTCGCTTGTGCATATATAGCGATCGTGTTATATATAGGCAGCCTTATCAACACAGCTTCGACACGCCGACCGTGCAAATACATGAAAGTGCAGCTTATACGAAGGTATAACTTATAGACCGGAAATTGTGTTACGTGTATGCAAACACCTGCCTTGTCTATCATGTTCACAGAGTTCTCCAGTACTGTACGCGAGCTGTTTTTCTTTCTTCAGCGCACATTGAGCTTAATAAAAAAAAAAACTTGCAATAAGAAATATTTTTATATACGACATATTTCGATACCTACTGTAACTACCTTTCCATGTTATCACTACGCATATTTAGGCACTTATCATAACGTGGTACGAATGTCTGAATTCCCTCAAAATTGGCTGCCGGCGGAGTTCTCACTCTTTCCTTCACCCGTCAACAAAACCGACAGTCTCCACATATGTTTTTCCTTGTCCAACATCATCACGGACGTATTTTCGTTCTCCCTGAAACTTCATTGAGTTTCCTCCATAGCCATCACACGTCTATAGCGCCTGACGTCTTTTTGATCCACGATGGAATGACTCGGAGCTCAGGCAGCAACCTTCTTTGAGGAAAGTATTCAAAAGCTTATGCTACCTTATGAGAAGCACCTAAATTTGCGCGGTTATTACGTGGAGAGGTAGACAGAGTCGTTAGTCAAATTTAGTTTATAATTAAACATTTTTCATTGCACTTCTTTTATGATCCAGCTCATCAAGGTTAGAAAAAAAGCAGCCCTCCTAAAATTGTGCACATCAAATGTGTGTCTCTAGACATCGGGATTTTCTTTAATTCTTACCTTGCGTAGCATGTGCTCCGCCTTTTTAACGTCAAAATCCGGAGCCGGGAAAATTAAATTTCATATATATAATTCAAGTGAGTGTTTTCCTCTTCTCGTTCCCCATCCTCGGTATTTTTTCGCGTGGTTTTGCGCAATGAGTTTGTACAAACTAACCCAATTCGATATTTACTAACCTAATATGAGATTATGGTGGAAAATATAAAATCACATGCCAGACAACATGCCCGACTTGCATTTTAACAAATAATTGTAAACAATACCCTATTCTCGTGATATCATCTTCAACCGCTTGATTAGCCATTCTTAAGATTGTTAATATCAGGTTGTTTTCTACGTTTTTTTTGTTTTGTTTTTGTTTTACCGTCCTCCTTTTCCGGTATCTAATTAAATGTACCAGGGTTAGCTACATTGTATGTGTGTGCATAAATCCTTTAAGTTATTGTCGGTGACAGGCCAAGAATGCAGTAGAAACTCGGCCTACAGCACACGCACGTTGCCTTCTACCGGGCATCGGTTCCGTGTGCGACGAAGTGTATTCAAACGTAGAAAGCACGTGTTTGATGCGAAATATTTACTGCATTCTTAACCTGTCACCAGCTGTAAGTATGCACATACTTAATAAGGTATTTCATAAAATTGAAATAAAAATCTTGGCTATGTGGATATATTAATAAGCACATTTTACTAACATATTGGGCATCCGCGTGAGGATGCCCAACCAACACGCGATTCATTATTCATTGCGGTATAATAGAGTTTTTTTATATATTATTCATCTTGGTTATCAAATATTTGTTGTAAATATTTCCACAGCTCGCGCTCTGTTCGCCCGTCGTCCGCAACTTTCATCAAGATATGGGCAGCTCTGTTGATTGAATGGTGACATGCAGAGGGAAAACAATGCAGCAGAACACGGACAACTGAAGTCCATTCAAGGCTCTACGGATGCGTTCGCATGTGGCGGACAGACGGCTAGTTTTTGTTTCCTCTTGTATTTACTTACACAACGACTCAGAAGGAACGAACCACAGCCACGCGAGCATATTTGGTATGAATCTTGAACAGGCACAACGGTTGATTGAAAAGATTTGTTTAAATTAACTGGGCTATGCGTAAAATATAATCGTTATATTACCGTTAGCTTTACGGTGGCGCTATTTCGCGTTTTGGCATGTAGCATAGCGCCGATCCCATGTCTCCACTGCACTATATAAAGCGCAGTGGTGCCGTGCTCTCATATCGCCGTAACTTTCGGTGCGGACTGAATATAGACTGAATCACTTCGGTTATCACAACGTCATGTCTTACCTCTTAGCCATCGAAGTAGGAATGTACACGTGAACTCCTCTTCCCAAAGGTCCTGAATGCACGGCTGGAACTAAGAAAATTTAAATAAAATACGGCATATTGCATAGATTTGCCAGGATTAAGCCCTTCTATTGTTGTGCCATACATCAACAATTGAGTTCTTTACAGAACGTCGCAGTACAGGACAAACATGTTGAAAGATATGGTGAAAACCAAGTTTCTTGAGCCCGAGACTATGGTATACATGAAGACACCCAAGATACAAAAACAAAATGTTGATTCGCGCCTGTTTTTCAGTGCTCACATTGAAACAAATCATCAATGATCCGCTACGTCTGTTGGACGTAATCGCTCGTATTATACGATAGTTTAAAGCTATTATTGTATTCTTCCGCTCTTTCGCTCCTTAGTTTTGTCGAAAATGGAATTTGCGCCAACTGTTTGGAACTCTGTCAGAGTAAATGTAACGCTTAATTTGAAATATGTCCAACAACGCTTTGTCGGGCTCGTGTGTGATCGCCATATCGGACGACAATTTCATTATGGATATTCACGCCGTTTCAAAATGGTTAGACTCTCGCCTTTTTTCATTAAGCGATTAGTTCCTGACAGGCGCTTTACAACCCGTATACATAAACGAACTACGCCACGTGACGAAGAAAAAGAAAACATCATTACAACCGTAGATGAAGTTGCTGCTTTTCAAAAATAATTATAGCCGCCCCTGAAGAACCAAGTCGGTTTTTAAACGTTGGGCTCCTAGTTTTTTTAGGGATTAGCTGGAGCTACTTTATTTCCTAAGTTTTTACCAAACCAGACACATGTATATGTCAAATCTTCAGCTTTAATTATTTACAAATTGATTAATGCTGCAGTTGCCTTCTCTCCTCTGCGTTTGACACTACTTTTCTACTTTGTAAGATTTTATTCAATGTTCCTCAACGTCAAGTCTAGGTCACTCTCTTATTTATTTCTTTAATGTACATTGTGCCACTCCTTTGTGTAGGATTCAGGATACGTATACTAAGTCCGACAATACATACCTTGATTTCTCTGCTCTTTTTTTAAATGTTAAAAAAATGTCTTACTCATGTGTGCTAACTAGGATTTTGACAATGGTTTTCTTTATGGAAATCGAGTGAGTGTACCCTTATTTATGTCTAACAGCTGTTTGAGAAAACGCAATAAAAATTTAATTGATTGATTGATTGAAAAGTGATAACGGACAGAGTCTAGATCTCAACTGCGTTATGTATTAATTCTTAATGCATATATTTATTGTTTTCTCAAATCACCAAATAATTACATTGGAGGACAGCAAAGAGAAAGTTCGAACCGTACTAAAATAAAAGTTAGGACCGCTAAGAAATCAATACAATTGGTAATTGGAGCTTCAAACAGTTCATATTTTATGATGGTAGCGAGCCAGCGTGGTGGTTCCGTTAGAGCAATGTACGGAAAATAAAAGATGAATTATTCATATAAATCTCGCAGAGCTAACCTTGTGCTGATAATAAGCCCAACAGAAGACTTAAAAAGGGCGTTTGAATAATTTGTTTTGCAGACAAATAGCGGATATGTCGAAATAGCCCGCCAAAGTGAGGGCTAAAAAAATGCTACTTTATTCAACTTCCGATAAACGATTAACATCATCAAAGTGCTTCAGATATTCCGTACTTCTAAGATAAGCCATGCACGCCCTGTCGAATAAAAAAAAAATAGAAATGCGAAACTGAAACTTGAGAAATATAGACTTGAGTTTCTTTTTTTATTATTATTAAATTTCTAAACCTAATTTTATATTTATTACTTACTACTTACCATCACACCTCGATGTACCAATTGATGATAGCGTTAATTCGGAACATCAGTCGATTAAATTACTCTCATGCGTCAGATCTGCGATTACCTTTTAAATGAAAAGACAAAACGGTGTACCCATTTGTAATCAAAATAGGGGCTCTAATCTGGAGACTTGGCGAAAAATTCAGCCCGGAATCCGGCGGCCAGGATTGGCCGGCGCCACGCTTAACCTTGGAGCCGGCCAATCACAGCGGTCAAGTTCCTCGCCGACTTCTTCGCCAAGTGCCCGGACTAGAGCGCCTGGAGCGATATCTAAAACTTCGCTGTCGCGTCGATAGGCAAAAATATATAATGTCACTATGAATTAAATATTATATCCGTCGGGACCTTCAGACTTGATTCCCGCTTTGTGTCAGTATTTCAAGGACACTGGTGCCTGACCCGATACACACATACATCACTTTTTTTTTTTTTCTGATAGATATATACCGGAATACTCAAACTTACCTCATCGAGAGCTTTTTTTGCTTGTGACTGAGATCCCCGAGATATTCACTCATTATGGCGTCTCCTTACGTGGTTTAGCGGACTTAAAAGCGCAAAAAACACGGACGAGGCAGGGACACATACAAGACAAACTGGTGCACTGGCGTTAACTTTCAAGTGATTTATTAGAGGCAGTCAAGCCAGCACATATGCGTAAACACACTTGACTATCCTGCCACCACCTTACGTGGATTCGAGTAAACGTCCGCCATGTTTCGCAACGGGAACAGACAACGGCAGCGTCGACACTGCGGCGGTCGTTGCAAGTGAGCACTAAGCTCCAACGGGTAGAAAGAAACGCGCGAATAGAAACGAGGACAGTCCTTTTAATCGTCCAATGATTAAGATACCACTGTCCGCAGCCATTCGCTATTCTGTAAACAGACACCGACCTTGAAGGCGGGCGCGAAACGCCGACACACGATAAGTATATCTTCTATCGCGATACAACCACGATACAACCAACATCTGATACAACCACGAGAACCCGAAGGGGTTGACGAACCATATGATAACTAATATTTGTAAAGATTTGTTTCTGAGTAGTTTCGGATTCCACACTGCTCGTTCCGTGAGTAGCATATACACATTTTTTTGTTGCCGCTTTTTTTTTTTTAAGTAAGGCGAAGAGGAGGTCGAACTTGGGCGGCATTTGTGAAGGAGATGAGAGTTCACCTGCCTTTGCGCCACTGTGAAGGACGTCCACTTTTCAGCGAGCTACACCGGTCTGTTTGGTACGCTTGTTGATATATGCATTTGTTTATTTATTGGGTACTCACGGGGCCTTTCGGAATTGCAGAGGGGAAGGGGGATGGGTTATGCAACAAAGAAAGTGAATAGAAGTAAATTTTGTTAAACCAGTGGAAATACTGATTTAAACGGTTAAACAAAATTTATTTGAAAATTTAGGTTAAGACGTGAGCCTAATATAAAAAAAAACAGATATTTAGATACACAAATAAGCATTAACATAAAATAATACTTGCCTTTCTTCTTCTGTCCCTGATAAAATTGCATTTGCTGAGGGCTATACGAGTAGTGGTTAGAGTTGAACACAGATGCGTAACTTCTAAGCTATATAGCCTTGACAGTGTAAGGGAAAGCCACGACGACCAGTTCTGCGCATGACACTCCGCTATTCAATGCATACCAGTATTCCCACACAATTACAATGACTCGTTTTCCGCGATTCTACATTCGTAAATACAATGTGAATAGAAACGAACTGATTTCACATCGCGCGACACACGGAGAGTCCCGTTTCTGTCACTTTTACTGTGCGGTAGATATTGCGGTGTGTGTCACACTAAGACGCAAACAAAGAATTACACAATTCGCAAACTCACTCAGAAAGTTTTTGTTTTTTGCCTTATTAATAAAATTAAGCGAACGTCCTCACAATTTCGTAAAACACAACTAATTTTATCGGTAAATTGGTTTTAGAAGGAATAAGCTACTAAACGCTTTGTCTTTAAACTCCGGCACTTTGTGGATGTAATTTGCGGGCTCGCCGTGGGTAAGAAAGCGCTAGAGTGGAGAGAAAAACTAGAAAAATTTACGTCATCGGCGTGGTCACATTACCCTTGCTCGCCACTAGCACGAGCGGATGGATGGGCAACCATTTTGGGATTAGTACTAGGTTCAGTTAAAAAGAGCTACATGCTTTAAAACAATGTTATCTCAACCTGCCGCCATGGCACTCAGAAATGGAAATTAATGCTATATAAAAAGTTTATTCTGTAACAGAAATTATTAAAAAGGACATTAATAACGCTGTCATAGAAATTGGCGCATTTTTAAACATAAAGAAAGTTATAAAAACAGTCGATCACGACATTGCAAGCGGCATACTGGTGAGATACGCATCAAGGAGTTTGCATCTGCGGTTTTTTAAAAGGAGTACTATATTGATTTACACGTGATTGTTTTTCTGAAGATACCTTTAGATATACATACCTTTCTGACATACCCCCCCCCCCCTCCCCCCCCCCCCCCCTCCCCCTTTAGCCGAATGCACCTGCGCCACCAGTAGGGCAGTCTTTCCACGCCCTGCCGGAACCACTTCTTGAGAGTGTTTCGCACCCACGTCTGGACAGCTGCTTCCAGCTCCATATCGCGAAATAACCTCCTCACGGTGTTTTTTCTTTTCTTTATTTTTTTATTTTTATTTTTTGTTTTGCGTTCAAATTGTGATATTTAGTTGGTGTCAGCTCAGGATTCCGCATGCAAGACCAAACGTCTGACATGTTATACGACGCCTAGGAAAGATGGTCGAACCCAGCCGCATGCCGGCCAATCATGATCTACGAGTGATTGGCGCTAGTCTGATTGTATCTAAGCGCGAAATATTGTCGGATAAACATTCATATTCATTAAGTCATATGGGACTAGCATCGCACTCTTTTCGGCATGATTATTGTCGTGCTGGTTCAAGTTATCGTTTAGGTCGCTTCCAGTGTTATATCACGGTCTTCGCTCCTTCTTGAATGAGCTCCCCAACCGATTCTTCAACTCAGAGTAGCCAACCGAACCAAGCTGCCTCGGTCTCTTATGCTCTTATTATTGTTTCGGTAGTTCCTCGGACGGTTCAGCTTACGTTGTCCAAGAATATTTCAAACATGTAGCTGCATAACCGGCAGTCACGGTGAATAATATTTCACGACAAATGGAAGTGAACTACATTTTAATTATCATCATTACTGATCATCAACGAATGCTAGGGTGACTTGAAGGTTAGCTGCGCGAAAACGCAAAGCAAAAGGAACATAATCGTCAAAAAAATAAGCTTGTGGTAATCAGTTCATTTTTCTTCCTGCTTTTTTACTGTTAATTGTAAGATGCGTTCCTACACATATCCTAGCTTTGCACTTCTGTCGCTCTAAGAATTTTGGGGCATCTACATTCCCGCAACGCGCTTTGGAGATCCAATCCCTGCAATCTACGGAGGAACTAAGTGAATGACGAAGCTGGAAATATTTTAGACCTAAAAGCACTCTCTGCGCTGTGCCGCTGAGCGTTGTGAAACTTCATGCCCAGAGTCCCAGCGCACACTATTTCTTTACGTATAAACATATTTACAGCCTCGTCATTCGCCTAGCGTTCTCCTCATGTTGAAGCGATTTCACATCCCAAGTGTTTCGCAGTAGGCCTGTGTCAGCTAACCAAAGATAATAGAACCATCAAGTGTGATAGCGGCGGCGTTTTTCTAAAGATGAGGCATATTGTCGGGGACGGTCTAATATGACAAATAATATGATCAGTTATTATAAATGGCACATTCCATCAAGATGCTGCCGTAAACATAATGTTATCATTGTCGTATTCAGTTTCAAATTATTTTTTATTGTACATGTTCATGCCATTTTCGACATCTGATTAGTACTTCAACATAATGGTTTCAAACGTATCTTGCGTGCAAATTTATGTAGGCAGTCATCAGCTGACGGCAGCCGGAATCTCTTCAGGACAGATCACTTGTAAAACGTAGGATATCCGCTTACTGGAGAACCAACTAAAGCTGTTGTCGAACCGAAAGGAATCTGGAAATGGAAACCAAAACAGGCAAAGGGCACAGTTCATAAATTCGCCAAAACAGAGAAACTGTGCGGAGAGCAAGTCGTCTGCAGCTTGCGCAGGAGTTGTGGCAACGTCAGAACGAAGCCCAGCTCTGATTGGCTTTGATTGAAAAGATAGTGGGTAGATTTTAGTGCTAGATGCCTTGAGGTTTACCTACTTTTTTTTCGATCAGCCAATAAGAGCTCGTCGTCCTGACATCATCGCATCCCCTGTGCAAAAATCAGACGAAATTGCGCTCCGCATACGATGGGCAAGACTTTTTATTTCAAAACCACTCTAATAGTTTTTGTACGTTCATTCAAACAGAAAATGTGCAGATGCTTGAAGGTGCATCCTTATACATTTTTATACGCTTTTATTAATATTTCTGAAGTTGATTTTTCTTCGTACCTATTCAATTATATTTTTCACTATTTTTTATGTTGCTGCCCGTGCTTACCGTAAAAAAGACCGTTGATATTTTATTATTTTACACAACAATTAGATTTCATCAATGTTATCAATAAAAGCCAAACAAAAGCCCTTACTGTGTAACATGAATTTTTATAATGGCAAAATTTAGGTTGTTTTTGCGACATAATTCAAGTGAGCTTGTCTTGCCCAAGGTATTTATGCATCAGCAACAACATTTCGCCGGCTCCTCTTCACTAAGATGTTCTAAAATAGTCATATAAACTACGGTGCCTTTTCCGCGCACGCATGCATTAATTTAAATTTGAGTGTACGAATTAATAATGAAGCCGGCCTCACATGTTCCGATGTCGGGGTTTTCCAACTGTCCCGTCTCCGGCACCAGGTCACACCTGACCCTGGTGACCGGCAAGACTTGCTCTTTTTGCTTCCCGTTTTCAGTAAGCCCACGCGTGACGCTGAAGTCCACGTCGTGACCAGGACCCGTCTGGAACTTCCAGCGAAGGATGCAACCGGCGCGCTCCACTTGGATGGGGACCTCGAGATGCTCGCCCCTCTCGAGAGTGCAGTTGACTGACTGTGGGTCGTCCCATACCTTGGGCCCGTTCTTCAGGTACAGCTCCACGGGAACCTCTCCTCCGGGCCCAATCTGCATAAACCGGTGAGTATTTCCCTATATTAACTGACAAGATGAGAAAAGCAAAAAACATCTTCAGTTGTCCCCTTCTCCAGCGCGAGCTTCATACCATAGACAACGCTTCCGTTTCAGGTGCACGCCGAGCGCGCGCGCGCTGCCAAAGCACGGTGGAAGGCACGGAGCGCGCACTGGAGGCCGGGCGTACGAAAGACGCGCCCTGCCGTTCTCATACTGTCAGTGACTGCAATCTTTATCACAACTGCACTGGGACAAGCAGTGTTTATCGGCTCAACATAAACCAATAATTGCCTTGTTCAGAAGCAAGGTCCTGTGCCGTTTTATTTATTCCTTTTAACGCCTTCGTGAGCGTTTGATCAATGTGATAATAGAATCGTTTACACATTCAGTCTATTGGAAATTGCGACTGAACGGCGACTCGACCAACACTATCTAGGCTACACTTACAGACATTTTAAGAGACGCAGGTCGTTGCCTGCTATGATCCTGCGTCCTGCTTCGTGAATCGTTCATCGTCCTTGGTATCTGCCCGTACCGCAATCTCTTTAGCTCCGGAGCGATAATAAGGTTCCGCCCTGCGTTTGTTAAGGTGTCGCGGCCTATCGCTGGCGTTTGCTCGACTCGCTAGATTTATATGTAAACCTAAAGCATAGAAAACGAATCCACTTCGATAGCGCAGGCGGAATTCTGATGACAGTCACCATCTTTAGAAACACTTTTTTTTCTTTTGCAGCTTGTCCTCGTATGGAACACACTACCGTGGTTGTAGAACACATCTTGCCCAGTGGGAACCAAATATTGAACTCATTGGCGACTAATTGCCTTAGTCTCTTTTTTACTGCGTTAATTAAATTTATCCGCTATGGCGTAGCATATTGTGACTTGACACAGACGGAATATGGTGGCCTGGTAGTTTTGATTTGCGTACTTTACGAATTGTTCAGTGTCTACCCTACCGTGAGAATATAAGATGCCTCTGGTTCTGGCCAGGCTACTTCTTCCACAATCCTCCTTGATAAAAAAAAGCCTTACTTTGTGTGAGCACTCGGGGTCACCATCTGGTCCGAGAAGCTCTCCTCCCCAGTGGACCGGAAGCTGGGAAGGGTCTATGTACTTGAGTAATGCCGACTTCCAGCCTTCTGTACCATTCAAAATGAACCATAAATTAGAAAAAGTTAAGGCACTAATTCGCATATATTGATAACACTTAGAGATTTTTTTTTTCACTAGAGGAAAAGAGTAAGGAAAATATAGTCGTCTTCTTGGCCGACATCTTCCAAGTCATAAAAGCGGAAGTTCCGTGTCGGACGTTTTAATTTGGGATAGTCCGTAGATGCCCCTGTGTTTCTTTTTTTCAGTATATCACTTGCAAAGCGAGTCGGCACAAATTTAGATAAGTTTTATATGTATAAAATAAATATTTATACAGATATATATATTAGCCCCCCTCCCCCCCCCCCCCCACACACACACACACGAAATTTGTTGAAGGCTGATGAGACGTGGAATTCCGTTAAAAATGCCGCAATTTCAACAAAAGAACATTTTCCACACTCTACAACTGCGTTTGGAGATTTGTGTTTGTCGTTTGTCCCCTATTGTTCCCCTTATCAGGGATTATTACCCTCATTCTTGTCCAGCTCGCTTGCATATTTCTATTATTGCATTATCATCACCACTATTCTGTCGTTAATATGCTACCTTAAAGCTACACCATTTCGTCCCTTTGCTGTTTTGACATTTTAGTTCTTGCGCCGTTCTCTCTCGCTATGGCATTATGACGCTGTTCTGCTTTGTTGGGTGCTATATTTACGCGTGCTATTATGCCACTGTGCTGTTCTGGCATCATGACTTAACCGCAATTTCAAAAAGAAAATACAAAAAATGAACAAAAAATCAATAAGGAACGCGTACTGTTTTTGTTGTCCTTTCACGCGATGTTTCATCCCGGGCTATGGGTTTGGCATGTACTCATCAATGCACATGTTGGCTGGTCGTTTCCGTTGACAAACAGGATAACTCTTCGCGAGCACAACTAAAATATAAACTTAGTAAAGAAGGCTCGTGTCATACCTTGTGGGAACACTTCAATCTTAGTTGCCGTCTTCTCTGATACAAATGCCCGAATGAGTTTCCAGAAGAATGGGAAGAAGCTGGGGGCTGCACAAGAACCGTGGTGAACAAAATAAAAGACATAGTCTTTCTTTCCTCTGCACATCGAATATTTTGTGCGTAATTCGGATACCTTCTTTGTGGTTAATTGTTTGATTCACCAGCATGAATCTATATTTTGATAGGTATATTGCATTATACGTGAGTTTTGCTTATACCCTGTAAGCCCAGTGGCCTCGTCTCTACAAATGGAACCGAAAAAAAACGTTATATGCGGCCCTGTTCTGAGGTATACATACCGTAAATGTCTTCCTTGTACTTGATAAATTAAGACTTAAGAACATCTCTATCTTTCTTGTACCTAGAAAAAAGTAATAGATCCGCAACAGTTCGGTACGGATCATTACATGTCGATCAATAAAATCAGTTTTGAAGATTTTCAGTTATAAAAGGGCGCTAAAGACAGAAAAATATTTCTAAAGTTGTAATGTCGAAAGTAGGTCGCATATAACCCAAGGTGTTGGAACATCTAAAATTGTTTTTCTATGATTTGTTTCTGGACAACTAGGTAAGTGATCTTGACACCATCATTTTTCTCGTCCTCGCGATACTGAAGGCAAAATTAGAATAAAATAAACGCGCCCAGTCGTGGTGCAATGTCCTGTTTCCCATATGTGCTTTATCGTTCTACCAAGTGCATATTCTTGTAAAAACATTAGGGGTGTGCGAATATTCGCCATTTTCGAATAACGAATCGAATATTACCCTATTCGATTCGTTAATCGAATCGAATAATAATTTTCAAAAGTTTCGAATATTTTTCGAATAATTTCCGAATAGTGGTTACGGTGTCGCGCCGCGAGATTCCCTTAACAGGCGTCCCACAACGCGCCGGTACGCCTGCCATAGGTGCCCGCAAGATGGCAATACGTACCCTCTTCTCCTAGACAATGGCTATCATCATCGGCAGCTACAGTTTTTCTGTATACGTACGTTGCTCTTGCCTCCATTAGGAACCACTGTATTAAGTATAACCCGCATGTAAGCGATTTGCCAAGAGACGAACAGGTGACGTCGACCCGCTTCGCTGTCGCTCGGTCAGTCGCGCGATGAGGCAAGCCGCATGAAAGTGGCGTGAGCAAGCGACCAAGGCGATGAGGACGTTTTCTATAGAAATCCAAACACCAAGCGACGCGACGAGCGGCAGTGAGAAATCTCCGTCGCTCGCAGCTGACTCTCGTCGCTGTCGCTTGTCTCGTCGCTCGCTAAATCGCTTACATGCGGTTCAGCCTTTAGGGACCGCTTTCGCACGACACTGCTCGTGCACGCTTTTGGAAAGCGTGTCGTGGAGACGTTTCAGAACTGGTTGCAACGGTACCGCCGCTCTGTATGAGCGAAGTAGAAATGGTAGAATCGGGAAGTTGTTCGAAGAAAAAGTGCAGTAGAGTGTGGAAGTTTTTCGGCCACTCCCAAGCAACCAATTGAATAAGCCACAACAGCTGCTTGTGTCGAGTCTTTCCCAACACTTTCCATGGTTGTTCCAACCTTTGAGTGTATGAAAATGTTGCTTTTTGATGGTCGCAAGTGCAACAAAACAACGCGTTTTCCCAGAATCTTCTCAGATCAGTGAAAACAAGTTTCCTGGACGTAAGCACAAAGGCACATCACGCCCTTGCCCTCTGCCTTGATCCTCGATTCAAGGACATCTGCTACGACAAGGAATAAAGATAGAACGTAGAGTTCCTACTAAGTACAATGCTTCAGGATGTACCGGGCTCAAGCGAACTGTGATGTTATGTTCAGCATCCGCGAGAACCGTGATATTATGTTTGGTATTCTAATAGTTTAGTAGCTTTTGTCTGTATTTAATTATATATTGTTGAACTCCAGTCATTATCGTCTAGTCTCGTTTTTACAATAATTTTCGGAAACATTTTGGAACAATAAAAATAATTTTATAATCTCTTTGCTCTTCTTTAGTAGCTGTCTACTTACTATTCGGAAACTATTCGAAAATTATTCGATTCGTATTCATATTCGATTCGGTGCCACAATTATTCGATTCGTATTCGATTCGGTTTCAAAAATCACTATTCGCACACCCATAAAAACATTCATGATCTGAAATTATGTTTTACTCCCCCCGACACGATAAGAAATAACGGATTTTAAAAAAAAAATAGCCACATGCACTATTTTTTTTTTTGCCTCGCAGTTATTTTTGAAGAGCATCCTGGTTTTAACTTCAGCTACAGAAAGCTAATTTTGACAGAAATGTTTTTCTTTTCATCGCGAGTCGTAATTATGGCGGAAAAACTGCAAGAAACGGCGTTACGCGGGTGTGTCCTGGTAATGTTGCTTTCAATACTCTGAAACAAAAATTACAGAAAAAACTTAAGACTGCTTACGTGTAGGAATGCGAAAGCATTCGTATACGTAGCGTACTCCTACAAGCTGCGCGCCCCGCTATCCTCTGCAGAGGCCGACCGGGCAGCCTCTGCGGACGTCGTCCGGCTGAGCTCTGGGTAGCGGCGGGTGTGTGCTGCTGGGGCTGGATGGATGGATAGATGAAGGATGGATGAATGCGGCTGAGCCCTTTGGATCGGGCGGTAGCTTACGCCGCCTAGCCATTTTGTTTTACCATTTAAGCGGCGCGCGGGAGCAGCGCCAGGAATGTGGGGTGGCGTTTCTTGGAACTATATCCGGCGCGCGGGCCGCGTTGCAGCCATATTAAAAGCCGTTACGGCGCGGAGGGCATTTCTCTGCCGTTTTCCGCGGTTACGGACAAAGCCCGCTCCGCTCTATGTCGCAATTAATGCTTTCGCATTAAAACAAATCAATCGTTCAATTAAGATAATCAGAATATCGTCAATCGTTGACGTGGGCATTATTACACTAAATTGGTAGATAGCCTTCAGAGTTCGTAAGTTATTAAATATCCAGACTCTTATAAAAGGGAAACTGAAGCGGTTCTGTATTTGAGCAAAAAAACTTACATCGTCATCATTTGGCCTCCAGGATCGCGAACATCGAGACTATTTTTCAATTTGGTGAACGGAGGCTGCAGAAATTATTTTTTTAAAGTACCGCTGAAGCACCTCCTTCCTGGGGCGTGACGTCAAACTATGAGTTTTCGGAACCCCTGCTCCCGCGCATCTTCAGCGCCTGCCAAAGCTATGCACGCGCACTCTTGCTATTATCAAAAAGGTCAGAAATTGACGTCACGACTGGCGTTAGTGCGGAAAAATACATCTGGCCAGCTTGCAATTGCACGCGCTGCCCACACGAGCGACACGCGCATTGCGGCTCAAATATCCTAGTATAATGTGACGACGTAGGAGGTTTTTCGTGTTTCTTCGCGTTTAGTTTTATCTTCGAGGAAAACGAACGTTATATTCAGATTCATGGGATAAAAATTCGCCAAAATGCACCTCTAACTCGTTTTTTTTTTTTTTAAGAAGTGTTTTAGCTTTTTTTTAGGCCATCACAAATTATCTAACAAAAAAGTGAGGAAAAAAAGTCTGTAAAGCTAATCTATAAAAAAAGCAACTCGCGCATGGAGTTCGATTTTTCTTAATTAAGCGCTAAGCCAGGTAACTTTAAAGAGGTGAAAACTTCGACCTTAGACAAAGAAATATTTTGTGAAGGTAAAACCACCAACAATTACTGTTGGGAAAATTATACTTTAGGGTCTCAATTTACTGCGGAGCTTTCATGTTATCCCCGAAGGAATGCATGGCGCACCCAGGTCGTTCATTAGTGCACCTCTCCAGACGTCTAGACATTTGAAGAGTTCTTTTACGTACAACAACGCAGTGTAAGTCTAAACAGTGTAAAAATAAAAAGTCCGTTTACCATTGATGCACAGGTATCGCTCAAGTGTCTCGGGATAGTTGGCGTCGAAGTGAACAGATATTTCCCTCAAGAACTCAATTGCTGGTAGAAACAAAAATCGGGTATTAGTTTGAATTGACGTTATAGGAAATAAACGAACTATTCATGAATTTTCAGTGGCTATACCTTGGTGGCTGTACACCTGCTTGAGGCTGAAGTTGTCATAGTCACACACAACCGTCACAGTCTCTACGTTCTTTCCCAACTGGAACGGAAAACAGGGGGGGGGGGGTCTCTAATTTATGCCTCTACCTGACCACCTTCAATGCATATATATATATTATTTTTAAAACCACGACACCGGTATTTTTTTTTGTCAAAACAAGAAGCAATTTTTTAGCAATCCAGTAAAAGCCAGTGTTATAAGACGTAGAGCTAAGTATGAAGCTCGAACTGAGAAACGCCACTCTAGTTCCTGGTATTTTGTATATGTATATTCACTCTTAGAATATTTGTTCGTGGTTTTACTTTATACTTTGTTCTAATATTCTTTCCCGTTATTCCTTTCTCTACTTGTGCCTCTACCTCTTACATCTAGTTCTGTTCTGACCGATGCCGTAGTATTTAAGAACCTACACCATATTTTTGCAAGTTCAATATGCTTATTGTTTCTAGTTTCTGGGCAATTCAAATAAATGCACCAATTCTTTTACTTCAATCTATTTTATTTTATTTTTACCAAAACACTATCAGTGTTGGAACCCGTACCAATTAGGCTGGTCTCGTGTACAGTAACAAGATAAATTTTGCGATGCCGTCGGCAAAACAAACAGATCAGGAATTTAAAAAAAAAAAATCTGTCAGGCATTAGCAGTAAAGAGGATAGTTTGTATTCAATCATGTCGGGGGATTGTGATTTTGTGGTACTTATTTAAGTCGACTTTCTCCCGTTATATCATTTCATTTTGTTTTCATTTAACACACCTTAAGGGCCCGTTTAGGGCGCCACATAAGACGAGGGGGGGGGGGGGTCATTCATATCATGCAATGAAATACAGACACTAAAAAAAAAACAATCAGAACAAATCAGAAACTACCGTATTTACTCGAGTAATAGCCGCACTATTTATAAAAAAAAAAAACCTGAGGGTTCGTTTTTCCGCGGAGCACGCAGATTGCCAATCACCGCGTTCGACAGCATGAACCCAGCTGTTTACAGGACAGAGATAACGTCTTCGTGCGAAGGTACCATCTGTGAAGATTGAATTTGTATGAAGAATTGTTTTCTCGATCTGGTTATTCGCTATGTTATTTATGCGCAACGCAATGATTGGCTGTATATGGATTCTGTGGGGAAAGTAGCCGCAAGGGCCTTGTTCATAAATTGTGCGGCAATTACTCCAGTAAATACGGTAGACAAAAGTAACAAATATTATTAACATAAAAAATGTGATTGGAGAGATGACTTGAATTTCTCCGGGACGAGGAAGGTGACGATGGAGGATGAGAGGCGGTTCCAGCCATTGATAGCTTGTGGAGGGAATGATCGGTTGAAGGCGGCATATTCCAATTTTAGTCTGATGAATGTGTCGTATGCCAGCTTGCGGAAACGTGATTGTACACATCTAAGGTTTCGTCGGAGAAGTCCAAGGGTTCTGGAACTATCAATAGAGATGGCTTCCGTGGGGTCTTTTTCTTTATCTTTCCCTTATATATATATCTATATATATATATATATATATATATATATATATATATATATATATATATATATATATATATATATCATTTTCTCTCCCTGCCTTTAATTTTAAAGGAACGCCTTGCAGTGAAAGAGTGTGGTCGTCCGTGTACACCTTTAATGCTTTTAACAACAATATGACGTGTTGGGCTAGTTCATTTGAGGGGAACATCTTGGGAAGGAACAGCGGCAAAGAAACTTGGACAAAAGTAAAGGAAGAAGCACGACAAAACGGCGTTTTGTTTTTCGTTTTTAAATATTCATTATAACAACGCGCTCGAACTAAGTAGTACTTCGTAGTGCCGCCCCATGGCCGGAATCCTCACCTTCTCGCTCTGGCTTTTGAAGTCCGCATATATCTGTTCAACTTGATAGAAGCAGGCTTTGGACAGTTCCTCCTTGGATACGCATTGTAGTAACCCTGCGTTCGAAACAAAAACGATCTGAACTCCTTTTTAGACACAACGTTTTTCTTTACCTCTTGGTAACGGAAGCTCTAAGTAAACACCTGCTCTTTAACGAATCGGTAAGCTAAATAATCTCCACCACGATATGCAGACACATGTACACATGAAACGTAGATTGATTAATATACTCCTATATCACATAAGGTAAAAATAGTTTAAATTAAAATGAAAAACCAACATTGAAAAGTTTTCTTGTAATTTAAAATTATTTTTGAATGTAGGAATATTTTCGAGTTTTGAATCTGAATCGAATAATAATTGACCGAATAAATCCACTCGATTTCCGTATTTTAATGTTCAAATTTTTTAAAAGTCGACATAACGAATATCAGTATCCTGATGAACAAGGTTATGCTTTATTTAGGTGCGCCGCCTAGAGTAACGGTCCTCGCAAAGCTCTGTTATTCCTAAATCAAGCCTGAATTGAGTTTCCTCGTATCGGTTTTCATTTTTTTTAAGAAAGCACTAACAATTTTGTTTGAACACAGAGAAAAAAAATAGCGAAGGCCTTAATACAATATTTCTGGGTAGCCAATACTATTTTGCAACTACACGTTTTGAAAACTATTATTTCAAGGAATCGGTGCTACATTTGTATTCTTCTATGTTACAACACTTCCGACCCTTCTAAAATGAAATATGATGGACACAACAAATCTACTTCAGTTCATCCTTTTTTGTATATGGAAAGCATTCTTTCATAACTGAAGTCGTTTTCTAGGAAACTAGAGTGCCCTAAATTACAGTTAATAGTATGGCACTCGAGTTCTGATTAAACTCAATGAACTTCCCGAATCAAATCTCGCAGTCTTCTTTGGCAGTCACGATTTATAGATTAGCCATGTAGTCGTGCAATCGATAGTGTATGTGCCATGTCCTTCGTCTCCACATGTGATAGGATTTCTTTCTTCGGACTGTAGGTACAAACACTGTAGGTAAGTACGGAGGATATTATATTTTCTGCCACCTCTATAGTCGCAGTTGCCAAAACGCAGGATCCAGATGGGCCGTCCGCCCCGGTCGTGGCCGCTGATCCCACCGGGCAAATAGCGTTTCAATACCTGCGACAACGTGAATCATATTTAAATCTTGCTTTTTTGTTATCATGACAGTGAGGCTCCAAGTGTTTTCGTGTTGTTGTTGTTGTTGCTGTTGCTGTTGTTGTTGTTGTTGTGGTTGTGGTTGTGGTTGTGATTGTCGTTGTCGTTGTCGTTGTCGTTGTTGTTGTCGTTGTTGTTGTTGTTGTTGTTGTTGCTGTTTTTGTTGTTGTTGTTGTTGTTTGTCTCTAATCAATTGTTTATCCGACCAGTGCCTAAAGAAGCATTGACGCGCTAAAAGAGCGTTTAATGAATATTGAAATTCTTCGTAATACTGTTGTCACAAATTTCAAAACCATAAAAAACAAAAAGTTTAGGAAGTGTAGTTACGCAGTGTCCTTTAATAAAGAAAGATTGTTGTTGTTGTTGTTGTTGTTTTTCATGGAGTACGATTGCCTCGACTTCTCAATACAAAAAGTGCTGAGAGGTATAATTTTCAATAAGTATCTTGAGAACATTTCGGGAAACAGCTGCCTCTACTGAGGTTAATATAAGCAACGGAAACTCATTACTCATGAATCTTTTCCTGTATAGTTCAAAAAAATATTTAGACTAAATTCGTATTTTTTTAGATAACCGCATAGTAACGAGTTTCCAAGCTTAATATTGTCGCTGCAGAATTATTAATACACGGGAACTCCCGAAAGAGAGACAAAATATTCAATCAACTAACCTTTTTCGTGTTGTTCTACATTAGAATACAAACATCACTTCGAAATGTGAGCCCCAGATATGTCGGGAATAAACCTTCTCCATCCGATTTTATTGCCCCTCTATTGTATGGATCGCCTATGAAGCAAGTATATTTGACAGGAAAATTTAAACAAAATTTGATTATTATTTTTTTCCCTTCCTATTCATTTTACTCACGCGGCATTGACTATAAGATAGCTCAGAATCACCGCGTTTCTGGTGGTAAGTTAACCATCGCAGTCACTAAAAAGTATACTTGTTATTGTCATTGTTATGGTTTCCTCAAACTGCTTTCGGTATTGATAGTGTGCACACTATTCAAAATAACCTACTCATATTACCCTCGTTAATTAACTTTCGTCAGACACATCTGTGTTCGGTAAATAAGAGCACTTCAGGTTAAATTAAATAGGTAAATATTGAATGACACCCCGCTCAATACGGACTGCGAAATTTACCTCTGGAAACTGGTACGTCTCCAGGAGCAAATCTATGTTGTTGTCATGACGCCATACTTGATTCTGCAAATTAGTCGGAGGAAACGTTTCACTTTAATAATACAAATCACAACAAGTCACTATAAAAAAAAAACGAGGAACACTTATTTGCAACAACCACTTTAATTTCTTGCAAGTATTTTCATTCCATCGAAGCATATAGTGAGAAATTCCTAAAACCTCCCTTCCTTCAAACGATTAAGCGAACAAGAATAAGCATTGATGGTGTGTCAAAAAAAATAACAGGCTGCATGCTTTTCAAATTCTAATTACACTTGACATATTTTTCGTTTTTCGTTTCGTTTAAGGAATTTCGTTTAATTTGTGGTCCCTACAGGTACTGGAGGTCCATGATATTTCCGCATGAACGTCTATTTGAAACGTACCCAGTTTCGGGTACGTTTCACGATCTTATTATTGTACGGGTTCGATATTTTTATTGCCTTTTCGCTTTGACATTCAGATTGGCAGTGCGTTGAAGAAAAAGTGAATCTAATAAGCGTAGAAATCTGGGTGAGTTGGTGATGCATCGGAACGAGGTACAGCGCAAAAAACGACACGACGGACCGGTAGAAGAGTATACATACAAACAAGGCGCTGACTTACAACTGAAATTTAACAGGAAAACACGAAGGCCGCGAAAAAACCCGACCAATCTACCACACCCACATCACTTCACACCACGTTCCCATTGACCGAGATATTTTATCTCTTTTGATAGAGCGCCACAAAGTGGCACTGACACACGTGCCCTCCCTACATCGTGATATATCGATCAATCAATCATTTTTATTTGCGTCTGTACAATAATGCAGGCACTAGAGGCATGAACAAAAAGCCGACAGATGTCGGCTTGACGAGGTTCACGCCCCCCCTTGCCTCCGTTGTCTCCCTCGTCCTTTTGTTGTTGTGTCGCATCAATATTGTTGTCTCTTCAAACTTATGGGAGCACCCACACCTGTCGCAATGAATTGCCAAATGACCGGCAGGGGACGATCTCACAGATAATGCATGCTCCCTTATTCTATCTTTGACCCATCTACCAAACTGTCCAATATACTGCTTACCACATGATAGCGGAATTCTATGCACCATTCCCACTTCGCAAGCTACGAACTGCTTTTTATGCTTCTTGTCCCATCGCTCTGCGTGTGCTGCTCCCCTATCAATTCTACCACGCAACTTTTCCAGTTTCTTGGGAGCGGAGAAAAGAACCGGAAAAGCGGAGAAAAGAACCGGAAAAGCGGAGAAAGAACCGGAAAAGCGGAGAAAAGAAGTATGCACACTGCGCCTTGTCTGTGTGTATACTCTTCTACTGGTTCGTCGTTTGTTTTGCGCTGTATTCTCGTTCCGATGAATGTAATAATTTGAAAAGCTACTGTTGATCGAAGTTCAAAAGTGTAACGGTCACGGCTTTCTTTTTTTCTTACAAATTTTTGTTTTTGCGTTTTATACATCAGCGTTACTTATATGCGTTTCCCTTCCATAAGTAGGAACGTCACTGGACAAATGTGCCACAGGGAATATATTTCTCGATATAGCAAATAACGAAAAATAATATATATATATATATATATATATATATATATAATGTTATATCATAATATATTATATTATACATATGCAACCTCATCAATGAGGTTTCGCTACGCCGGCCATGTAAATACATAGAGGTGCGTCTTATACAAAGGTGTGGCCAATAGACCGGAAAATATTTTGCATGTACACCTGCCTGGTCTATCATGTTCACGGAGTCATCCAGTATTGTACGAGGGTTGTTGTCATTGTTGTGGTTGCTTTCAACACAAATTGAGTTAATAAAAAAAAACGACCGATGAAAATTATTTTAGTATCAGCTATATTGAGATTCCTATTGAAGATTCCTCTCCATGTAATCGCTGCGCAGATAGAGGCATTTGCCTTGACGTGACCCAAGCTTTTGGATGCCCTCAAAGTAGGTTGCTGGCAGAGTTCTCAATCATACCATGACCCGTAAACAAAACCGTCAGTCGCCGCAGTCGTTCTTTCTTGACCAACATCGTCTCTGATAGATTTTCAACCTCCCCGAAGCTTCATGCACTTTCCACCATACACATTACACGTCTATAGGGTGATTCCACGAGAGATCGAACCTGCCTGTCCACTCGACCGTTTTATTTTTTCTGTTTTTTATTTATATGCGATGTAGACACAATTGAATTGCGCGAAACTGAACTTTTCTCTCGGAAAAGCGTTTTTACTACGAGAAGAAAAAAATGCTTTAAGATTGCGCGACGGCCCTGCTCCCACCGCGGAGTGCAATTGTTGCCAACTTTGTGGTCCTGTGGAAGGCAGGCGAAGAGTAGTATGCCAAAACTATTTCCTGTTTAATGTAAGGCACCAAAGTTTAAGCCGACTGCATGCAATTATTATGTGGTCTATAATAATAATTATATTATTATTATTATGTGGTCTATTTAAAAAATATATGAAAATTCACAACTTTAGACATGTGAAACAAATACACTAATTTTGAGGCCTTCTACCTCAATATGTACGGCATTAACGAATTTGAAAATTACATATAATAAAGGCCAGGGTATTTAAACTATTTCTGCAAAATATGAACTTCCGATAAAAATATGAACATATTAAAATTATTTTGAAAAACACATTTAAAAATATACTTATATTGAAAACAAAACTGTCTCGATTTCATTAACACTCCGGGGTACAAGTCTCCTTAGACCAGACAAAAAGAACGTACAAAAAAAAAACATTCTTTCCACTCTGGTGAAGAAGGAAGAGCAGCGGAGCTGTAGCTTCTGTTCTCGGCGGTGGCTTTCCAGGCAAACGATCTGCTCTTCTTTCGCCAGGGAATCTGAAGCGCTCGACGCAGTGGAACTTTAGGCGATAGCGGCCTCGCGGTGGTTGCGGAACCATTCGCGCTGCTGCGCACATCGTCGCTCGTTCCGTTCCCGCTCTTCTTCCTCAATGTTGCCGCCGTTTATGAGCGAGGCAGCAACCAGTTGTCTGGTTGCCGAGGCTGGAAAGGTTGCTGCGATCTATGAGCGACGGCAGGTAAGCAGACGACTTGCAAACACAACACTCTGGACAGCTACCGCCATCTATGAGCGACGGCGGCAACCAGTGTTGTGTCGACCCCGGGTGTCGACATTTGTTTGATACCGTACACGATCCTGGGAAAAATAGTCCTTAACAGCTCCGCTGTAAAAACATGTTGCAACATTTGCTCGGTACAAAAGTTCTAAGCGGTCAAAGTGGCGGTTGCGAAGCGTCTTGACTCCGGCGTTTTTCGCTTCACCCCGCTGCAGTATCTTTTATTTTTATTACTTTTTTTTAGAAAAAGCAAATAAGTTTTGCCACAAATAATAAATTTATGTGTTGTAGTTGCTGTAAAAATTACATATTTCCAGATTTCTTTTCTTTTTTTTCTTTGTGGTTCTTTACAGGCACTCAGGAAAGTTTACGCTCATGCGTGCAGTACACGTTCTGGTGGAGACCAGCATATCCCACTTCTGAGTTCGCAACAGTTTTCTAGCTGCCCAGGGAACTTGTGAGGAACATAAAAACAGGAAACGATGATTCGTCTTTCGGCGCTTTGTAAGCGAAATACGATCTTCTACTTGGTGATTAAGTGTGTGTGTCTTGGGTGGGGGAGGTGCCTTTGCAAGGCAGGACTTCTTGAACTTGATCGCGCTTGGACTTCGCAGGTCTCGTTTATTAAAACAGTAGAACATAAAAGAACGACGCCTCGGGTACAAGGGTACGGGGCGCTTATGTCACGGCGGAGCAAAGAAGCATGTTTACGTTTGCCACGGGTATACGTGGTTCGCGGTCGCTCTCACTATCAGGATCTGGGAAGATATTTAAGCTCGCGTTTACCGCGTGGCAAACATACGCATTCTCCTTGGCTCTGCCGTAACATAAGCGCCCCGTACCTTTGTACCTGAGGAGTCGCTGCCTTTACTCTTTACAGTAATGAGACTCGAGCAGTTCTCAGCCTAACTCAGGCGCAAACAGTTGGTTGTCCATGGGCTTTTTTTAACAGTGACCTAAATATTACTGCTCGTCAAGACAAAATGGCCGATTAAAGCCAAAATAGAAGTCACGTGCAGTTCCTCAAGTGGCCGGTGCGGGAAAAATGGCGGCGTTGCGATCGCTATTAGATCGGTTCTCGAGTACGGATCGGTGCCTTGTTTTTCAGAGCAGGCTCTATGGCAGTTTCCCAACTGAGTGGTTCTAGTAACGTTGCCTTGGCCTCAAATCCGCTGACACCGCAGCGGCCGCGGCCATGATAACCGATATTCGCGCATACCTGCCCAGCGCTCTAATGATATTGCGCCGGTACTGGTCCATTTTCAAAACGATCGTTCACCGACGCCCATCTCTGCCCAGTACTTGAATGATATCGCCGATTCTGGCCCATTTTTAGAACGATCGTTAAACGATATTCGCCCAATACTGGGCCGTGATGCAAAGCATGAAACTGAGCCAATATTGTAAGCAATATTCCCCCGACGCTGGCCCAGTGTCTGTCGCCGTACTGCCTGGGTGCCACTACATGCGTGTGCGTAAACTTTCATAAGTGCCTGTAAGAAACCGCAAGCAAAAAAAAAAAAAAATCTGGAGAGATATTTTTTTTTTTTTTACAACGAGCTACAACACATCAATTTCTTACTTGTGGGAGAAAAATTTCTAAAAAAAAAAGAAAAAAAAGAAGAAAAGATCTAGCGGCGGGGTGAAGTGAAAAACGCCCCGCCGCCATTTTTCTATAGGAGTAGAAAAATGCAGCGGCGGCGGCGGCGGGGTTTTTTTCTTTTGTTTTTTCTATAGGAATAGTTTTTGGAAAATCTGTTTTTTTTTATATATAATTTTTTTACGTTCATATTTTTATCGTAAGTTCATATTTTGCAGAAGTATTCGAGATCCCCTAGCCTATATTATGTGTTCTTTTTTTTTACTCGTTAATGTCATACATATTGAGGTAGAAGGCCTCAAAGTTAGTGTACTTGTTTTGTTGATAGACGTGCTGCGCTGCGAAGTTAAACGCGTGACCAAACATTGAAAGGAACAGGATGATTTACATTGAGATGAGGAGAAACACGACGAACACGAATGGGCGCAGCTGCCCATTCGTGTTCGTCGTGTTTTTCCTCATCTCAATGTAAATCATCCTGTTCCTTTCAATGTTTGGTCACGCGTTTAACTTCGCAGCGCAGCACGTCTATCAATGTACAACCAACTAGCCCAAACCCAAGTCCAAGCTTTATTAATCTGTATTTGTTTCACCAGGTCTAAAGTTATAATCTTTTTTTAAATTCACAGAGCACATTATAATTGAGTGCAGTTGACTTAAACTTTGGTGCCTTAAATGAAACAGAAAATATTTTTAGCGTACGACTCTTTGCCGGCCTTCCACAGGACCGCAATGTAGGCAACTATTTATTTATTTTTTTCTCGTATTGAAAATGATTTTTCGGGACAAAAAGTTCAGTTTCGTTCGATGCATTTGTGTGTGCATGACATACAAAAAACAGAAAAAGTAAAGATGTCAAGTGGACATGTAGGTCTGATCTCTCGTGGAATCACCCTATAGTGATTGACGTCAATTTTTGACGCACGATGGAATGACTCGGAGCTCGGGCGGCAACTATCTTTGAGAATGGTATCCAAAAGCTAATGCTTCGTCATGATAAGTGCCTAACTTTGCGCGGTTATTACGTGGAGAGGTAGATACAGTAGACATTTAAATTTCGTTCATAGTTAAACAAAATACATAGCACAACACTTTTATTATTAGTATTATTCTGTTTACTCAAGCTAAAAAAAAAGCAGCCCTCCTAAAAATTCTGTACAGCAAACGTCTGCCTCTAGACATCGAAATTTTCTTTAAGTCTTACCTTGCGTAGCATGTGCTCGGCCTTCTTGACATCAAAATCCCGAGCTGCGGGGAAACAATCAATATATATATGCAATACAAATAGCTTTTTGCGTGTTTTCGTTCCTCATCCTTCGTACTTTTTCGTGCTGTTTTTCGCAATGAGTTTGTACCAACTACCCCAACTTTCTATTCTATACTTATTAACCTAATATGAGATTATGGTGTGAAAATATAAAATCACTTGCCAGACAAAATTCCGGACTCGCCTTTAATAAACATTATTAATATTACCCTATTCTTGTGATTCCATCTTCAGCCGCTTGATCCGTCATTTTAAAATTGTTAATATAAAGTTTTTTTTAATGGTTCTTTTTTTATTGTAGTTGTACTGTCACTGCCTTTTCTGCAATCTAAATAAATGTGCCAGTATTAGCTAGCAAATGTGTGTGCATAAATCTTTTAAGTTATAGCCGGTGGCAAACCAAGAAAGCCGTAGAAACTTCTACTCCAGCACTCGCACGTTGCCTTCTGCCAGACTTTGGTTCCGCGTGCGACAAATTTTTATCAAAAGCAGAAAGCACCTGCTGGAAGCGGAATATTTACTGCATTCTCAACTTGTCACCAACTGTAGGTACGTACACACTTAATGAAATGTTCATGAAATTTGAATTTAAATATCGGCTATACTAATCATTTCACAAACGCATTATACTAACATACTTTATGAACCAATACGTCATTCACTTTCCGTTGCGATATGATGGAGACTTTCGATAGTATCCATCTTGGTTATCAAAGATTTGTTAGCAATATTTGCACAGCTCCGTTCTTGGCGTCCATCGTCTGAAATTTTCAGCAAACTATGGGCAGCAGTGTTGGTTGAATGGTGACGTGCCAAGGTCAAGCCATGCAGCTAAACACGGAGGGCTGAAGCCCGTCTCGAGCCTATACGGGTGCGCTCGCATGTTTTTGACCAGCGGCTAGTTTTTTGTTGTTGTTTTCTTGTTTTTTGTTTCTTTTTCATTTCCTTGTAAAACAACTTAGAAAAAACAAGCCACAACCATGCGAGCAGAGTCGGCACAAATCTCGGACTGGCACAATGGCTGCTTGAATGGATTTGTTTAAATTAAGGCGCGTATGCATGCAATATTACGGTTAATTTCAAGATAGCGCTATTCTGCGTTTTGGCAGGTAGTAGCACTGCACTCTATAAAGCACAGTGGAACCGTAATGCCATATTGCTGGAACTTTCGGTGCCGGCTGAAAATAAACTGAATCAATGTCGTTATCACAACGTCATGTCTCACCTCTAAGCCATCGAAGGAGGAATGAATCCGTGAACTCATCCTTCCAGATATCCTGAATGCGCTGCTTGAACTGAGTCAAATAAGAATGAAGTACGGAACATTTTATAAATTTGCCAGGACTAAGTCCTTGAATTGATGCCATAGATAGACCAGTGAGTTTTCTAGAGGACTTTGGAATACAGAAGCAATGTGTTGGGTGATATAGTGAAAAACAAGTTCCTTGAGCCCGAGATTATAGTACACGGGAAGACACCCGAGACAAAGAGAAGTTATACGAACACAGTCTTAGGATCGAAACTACGTTATTTATTTATTTTAATGCGTTTATTTCTTGTTTTCTCATGGAACGAAGTTATCAAATCGGACTATAGCAACAATGAAGTTAGAACCTTACTAAAATACAAATTAGGGACGCTCAACGAACAAACTTATTGGTAACTGCAGCTTCAAACGATCATCTTTTATGATTGCAGTCGCCCCAGTAAGGTGGTTCCAGTACAGTGATGTACGGGAATCAAAATATTAATTTTTATTGTAGAGCTTTGAAGCCAACCTTGTGTTTATAATAAGTACGAACGAAAGCTTAAAAGGGGCGGGCGAATAATTTTTCGCCGACAACTAGAGGGTATGTCAAAGTAACCCTCTAAATCGGACTAAAGAAATTCTACTTTGCTCAACTTTCGATAGCTGAGTAACAGCATCAGTTTATTTAGGAGACACCAGCTGAACGAACCAACCATACAAATGAGAGAAGAACGTGAGAGACGCATTCAACCGCTGGACTACCAACTGCGTTTAATGAAATACTTCATCTTCATCGACAGGCTAAGATCATTCAAAACATAACTTGGTTCACTTTTCCTTTTTTCTTCTTCATTCTTAAATTAAAAGCGTGCTGCTCGTTTGTCTATTTGTATTTTCAATGATCTTAGCCTGTCGATGAATATAGTGTTTCATTAAACGCAGTTGGTTGTCCAGGGGTTGAATGCGTCTCTCACGTTCTTCTCTCATTTGCATGGCTGGTTTGTTCCGCTGATGTCTCCTAAATATGTTTTACCAACGCGCTCAACTCTTTCCCATGGTTAACAGCATCAAATTGCTTCAGATGGTCAGTACTTCTAAGATAGGCTATGCATGCTCTGTCGAGTAAAAAAGAATTAGGAACTCGAAACTGAAACCCTTACAATCTTAATTTGAGTTTTTCAAATGTTGACTTTCCAAACTTAATTTTAGATTCTTTTTACTGATGACCACACTCTGATACACCAATTCATGATAGCGTTATTTTAATAAATCAGTCAATTAAATTACTATCCTGAGTCTTACCTGCGATATTACCTCTTAAATAGTATAACACACCGGTATACCGATATTTAATCGAAACAGATGTTTCCATTAAATTTGAGGAATTTGGCGGTTGTGATTGGCCGGCGCCACGCTTGACCTTGGCGCCGGCGAATTGCAGTGATCGCATTCCTCGCCGACTTCTTCACCAAGTGGCCAGATTAGAGCTCCTGGAGCGACATTTTACAACGTTGCGGTCACGTCGATCGGCATTGCAGAGGGAGAGGGAAAATGGAGTTACACAACAAAGAAAGTGAATAGGAGAACATTTCGGTAAGCCGCAGTGGAAATACTGATTTCAAGAGTTTGATAAAACAATTAAGCGAAGCAGTTAGGTCAAGATATGAGCCAAATAATAAGAACAAATATAAAGATACAAAACTAATCATTCGCATAAAATGATATGTATCTTTCTTTCTGCCCGTGATAAAATTACAATGACTTGGGAGTATATATTACATCCGCCGTGAACTTCCAACTTTAGTCTCGTTCTTACCGCGATAGCATTAAGGAGCATGTGTCGAGAAAAATCCGGCTTCGGTGGCGTGACGAGAAAAGCCGGCGTCGGTGGCGTGCCGTTAAAATCCTGATTGGTCGATAGGGTCATGTCATCCCAGCCAGATGACCTCGCGCGTTAATTTCAAACGACCCACAACGCTCGCGTGAAACGTCATGTCACCTGTGGAATGAGAGTGAATAAGTAACATGACATGTAATGGCACTTAAAGGTCGCCGCATGCCTCAAAAGATTTCACTCCATCGAGTAAAGTATTCGCATGAAAGGAAAGTTTGAAGATTTTTAAGCGGGATTCGAACCCACGTCGCTTCGGTTGCGAGTAAGACACGCTACTGACTAGGCCACGCAAGGCACGCTTGCTCGGCTTGGGAACGCGCGGGAGTTTTTAGGGGCGAAGCTCCTTAGGGGCTAGCCATGTCCGTATGTCCGTCCGCCGTCCGGCGTCGGGTGCTCGTGCTCCTGCTTGTGAGCTCACGTGCTCACGTGCTCGTGTAGGGCAAAAAAAAATGGAAAAAAATGAAAAAAAAATTATGAAAAAAAAAGAAGAAAGAAAAAAAAGAGGAGGGGCTCTGAGATGCCATCCCATTTGTCTTCTTAAAAAAAGAAAAAGAAGAAAACCACACATTCTCTTTCTGACATGGATGAAAACGAACGAAAGGCTCGGCATGCTGCGGCTCAGCGTCTACGCAAACAGGCACCACCAGAGCTTCGCCCCAATCAACATCATTCACCACGTGGAGATGCGGTCAATTTCTATGTTTATATGTTACGCTATAGCTTTCCACTATCAAAGCCGAAGCTTATTGTTCCCGTATTTTAAGGACACTGGTGTCTAACCGAATACACAGAAAAATCACTTTTTCGTCTGACAGATATACTCCGGAATACTCAAAGGGACTGCACTTACCTCGTCGAGAGCTTGTTGTTGCTTGTGACTGAGATCCCCAAGATATCCACTCATTGTCGCGTCTCCTTACGTGGATTCGAGCAAACTGTCGCAACTTACCGCAACGCGAACTGACGAAGTAAGCGCCGACACTGCGGCAGTCTTTGCGAGTGAGGTGTAAGCTCCAACGGGCAGAAGGAGACACATGGGAAAAGAACGAGGACACGATCGTCCAATGATTGAACGACCACGTGGGTCGCAGCCACTCGCTCTCCTGTAAACATACGTCGACCTTGGAGCACAAGCGAAACGAGTCGTCGCTTCGTAGCAGGAAAAGTAAAGAAAAGGGAAAATGTAGTCAGCACGCGAAGGCTTATTAATTGCTGACACAACAAAAAGAACTAGAAGGGTTGACAAACCATAGGCTAATTAATAACTAAAAAAAATATTGTTTCTGGTTAGTTTCGGATTGCAAACTGCTCCTTTCTTGAGTAGCATATGCGACGTTCAAGCAAACAAAAACACGTTCTTTGTTCGTTTTTTTTTTTTTTTTTTTTTTTTTTTTTTTTTGCGAAGCCACGGCAGAAAGGTGGCTGAACTGCAGCGGCATTTCTGAAGGAGATGCGCGTTCGCCTGCCTTTCCGCCGCGGCGAAGGACGTCCGCTCTTCGGCGAGCTACACCGGTCTGTCCGCTAGACTTGCTGATATATGTATTTGTTTGTTTATTGAGTACCCACGGGACTTTTCGGCATTGCAGAGGGGGAGGGAAAAGGGAGTTACACAACAAAGAAAGTGAATAGGAGAACATTTTGGTAAGCCGCTGTGGAAATACTGATTTCAAGAGTTTTGATAAAACAATTAAGCGAAGCAGTTAGGTCAAGATATGAGCCAAATAATAAGAACAAATATAAAAATACAAAACTAATCATTCGCATAAAATGATGTGTGTCTTTCTTTCTGCCCGTGATAAAATTACAATGACTTAGGAGTATATAAATAGTGGTTAGAGTCGAACATCGCTGCGTCATTTAGAGCCGTTACAGTGCAAGGCAAAGCCACGACGTGCAGTTCTGCAGGGGACACTCTGCCATTCAATTCAACCAGTAGTCGAAAAACAATTACAATCACTCTTTTTCCGTGATTTTACATTCGCAAATAAAATACAAACCAACTAATTTCACATCGCTCAATAGGCGCAGCGTCCCGTTTCTTTGTCGTTATTTTGTACGGTTAATATTGCAGTGCTTATCACACTCCGATGCAAAGAAATCAATAAACAATTCGCCAAACCACTAACGAAGTTACTTTTATTTCCCTTATCAATAAAATTAAAGGAATATTTCCCACATATAATAAATAGCATTTAATAACTAATATTACAATTTTGGCAAACACTACTGATTTTATCGACAAATTGTTTTCAGAAAGAATAAGCTACTCTAACGCATGTCTTTGAACTCCTTTACTTCGTTGATCCACGCGTGAAGATACATAATATGAGGTTACGTTTCACGCGGGTTACCAAATTAAAAGTGGCATATGCTGTGGAACACCTACAAAAAAATGCTGTACCATGCGGTGTTTGAGTGTATTCAATTTTAAGATTTGTTTAAAACACGTCGCCTTAAAATATATAATTTTGGCCTGTTTTTCTAATATATTGCGAGCCACTCCGTTTTTGGTTTCTACTTTCCATGAACATTTGTCGGAAAATGCCATAGACAGCATGCCTACTCTAACATAGGGCTCACATTGGTTTTACACAGGATTTCCCGGATATACCTGTGGCAGTTGCACGAGTGCTCCGATGTAAAAATCTAAAAAGTTTGCCAAATTAAATAAAAACCCATAGACTTGAATTTAAACATCGTTATACGTACGTAACAAAACTACTTGGTATTTTTTTGCCTTGACAATATAATTGAAATAGTATTATCTGAACAGATTTATATCCGATTCTCCTATCGTGTTTTATAGTTTCTGGATAATTCTAGAGTATGTGATTATCAATTTAGCAAGTTTTTTATTTGTAGAATGTACGAACATCTCAGTACGTCTTCATACATGGCGTGACTTTCTCATTGACGTTATTTTTATAAATTAGAAGGAACACAGGATCACTTGGGTGCAGTTAACCTCATCAAGAGCTTGTTCCTTTTTTTAATTAAGGTGCCCAAGGCATTCTTTCATTGTTGCGCCTCCTCGTGTTTGTTAGGTAAACTGCCACAACTTACCGCGGCAAGGAGAGAGTATGATAGCTTTGCTGCACCGGCGATCGTTTGAGGTAGGAAGGAAGAGCACACCAGACAAAAAGAAGCACCTGGACAACGCGAAAACTCACTGCGTCACATTTCTCGGTTGTTTTGATTCTTAGAAGTCGTCTGGCTATCCTACAAGGAGTCGTTCACCTTGGAAACACGCGAGAAGACGATAGCAGGAAAGTCAAGAATGAAGTCTGAGTAAGGGGAGAACCTTTTCGGGAGGGAGATCGATCAATAGACCCTTTTTGAAACGTCCGCACCAACGCGTGTCCGCCATTGCTCGATCACATACTCTGTGCCCAAATTGGACGGGAGGGTTGCGCCAACGTTCGGCGTGGACTCGGCCCAGCTCGTATTGGACACGAGCGCCGCGTCAGCGTTCGGCGATAACTCGGTTCCAATCACGCACTTCTTAAGGCGGAGAAAGCAACCGCCCCCCCCCCCCCCCCCCTCGTCCCCCTCCGTCCTCCCCCCTCCCCGAGGGCGCGCCTTTTTGTTTTATGAAAAAAGTTATACCTTAGTTGTTTTAAGAAGAAACGCCTTGTTCTTGCTGAAATGAACTTGTCTTCGTCCATGACTTCACATATGCCCGTGACATTCAATGTGTCCGTGACGTTGAATTTCTCCGTGAGGAACCATAAAGCCTGATCCATAAATCTGCCCCTGTGATAGATCTGGTGACAAAATGTTTGCCAATACATAAATTACCGCGGACCTTAAAAAAAAAAACAATTCTGGTATTTTGGGGGGTTAAGTTTACAACTCTCAATCCTGCAAAAAAACATGTTCTTTTTCTTTTTTCGAAGGCGCCGTGAACCGGGTAAAAGAATCGAGTAGCCGTCTTAAAAGAAAAACTCGTTTTCTTTGCGCCTCTACGAACGACGTTTGCTTGGACTCTTCTGTCCGCTACAGTGTTTACAGCATTTAACGTTTGATCTTTGTGATTGTGGCAAGTGTACTACTGACTTTCCAAAGCAAATACCTACCGCCTGCTGAACTGTGGAATTTAAAACATCTACTGACGATAACGCAATTTACTAAAATAGCAGGCCCTTCATGGGCAAGATCACAATCTGGAAAGGGGGAGCTTACCGGAACATGACCTTTCACGTCTCGAATATTGTTTTTGTGGACAGCAAAGCTGTCGGATCATTCAAATATTGAAACAAAAATTATCGTTCAAACCTTTTTTTTAATATTAGCTCATACGAGCCCTTCAAAAAACAAATATTTTGAGCATCCAGCTGAACAGACAACACCAAGAGCTGAAATTGTTGGGCAAAGATAATAACTTCGCGCGAAATTAATTCTCGCCAACATCCTACGGCGTCTCGCGCATAGATATAAAGAGCTGTTTATGAAAAGCTCCAAAATACAACAATTTACAGCCAATATAATTGTTCGCAAAAAAACTAATTGCACGTGTAATGTGACCAAAGTAATCTAACCCAAATTATGCTAGCTCCGAAGTTTTATAAACAACCAGTGGGTAACTGCAGCAAACCTTTTCCTCACCTGGCAGCTCCGTGATTGAATTTTAATGCAGTAAATAAATAGTGGCATTTTTACCCTGTTAGTATTTACGTGATAAGATGATAATGTATTAATAATATTAATAATAATAATATTGTTACAATTTCTGCTTTCCTTTTTAACTGGTTTAATCACCGCACAGAGAGGTCCGACATCTTCGGTGGTTGGCTTCCAACTGCCAAGCGCACACGCACGAGCACACGAGCGTTCCCTTCGTCACGTGCCGGTTGCTTCTCTTGTATGCTTTTTGTTCACCCCGCACTCAGCGTCTCCGCTACAATATAATTATTATTATTAGTGTTACTTTTGTTGTTATTATTATTATTCTTAGTATTATTATATGAAAGTAAGGATTGAATGGTTATATTCAGTTACTGTATAGTGCATTGCTCTTCTGTATTTTTGTTTTAGGTATTCATTTCCATCCAGTGTGCCAGTACCAAGACCGCAAGGTTGTTCCTGGGCACTATAATAAACATTGATTGATTGATTGATTGATTGATTGATTGATTGATTGATTGATTGATTGATTGATTGATTGATTGATTGATTGATTGATTGATTGATTGATTGATTGATTGATTGATTGATTGATTTATTGATTGATTGATATTAGTAGTAGTAGTAATTTATTTGAGAAAGAGGAGGATATCCATGGCACAACGCAGGTTCTACAAAGCCTTCGAGGGCTTGTAGGACAAAACCAAGGTTGCAGAGATATCACAATAAGTTTCAAAAAAGCACAAGTAAAAAAAAATGAAAAAATGGGTCAAGCTAATTAGTCTTTACTGCACTTCTAGCAGAGGCCTTGGGATTCCAATACAAAAAACCCGGAAAACTGGAACTAAATAAAAAATACAAATTAGGACATATCAGTTATCACCACTTAATGTCATTTCAAAAAGTCACACGTTGAAAGTCAGTTTCAGGTGAAGTCTGAGGCTCTCGTGTACAGTTGAACTTCGATTTAACAAAGTCACCGGGACCCGCTAATTATTTCGTTAAATCGGGAACTTCGTAAAATTGTGAAAGTCATTCTTCGGGCATAGGCTGCGCGGGAAATCCGAATTTGTTCGTTAAATCGGAAAATTCGTAAAATCTGGTTTCATAAAATTGAGGTTCAATTGTATATCAAAAAATAAAATTCACAAAATAATACTACAAAAAGTATTTGACACTATCACCTTTAATTGTATCAGAAAAAAAATTAAAGCCGTTTACAACTCCCAGTAACGCCGGATTAGAGCGCAGCTCTTGAGGAGGAAGATGGAAGGGTACTGAAGGATAGGTGACCCCCTGAGGTCACGTGACGTCAGGGGGGTCACGTCACGCCAGGGAGGGGTCACGTGACCTCAGGAGAGGGGGGGGGTTACGTGAGGGTAACTCTCATAACCCTCGCGACCCTATAGAGGGTAACCCTCGTGACCCTCACGAGGGTAACCCTCGTAACGTTATTATGGGAAACTACCCATAATGCAACGCGCGGTTACGCCGCTTGCATGCAACGCGTTGCATGTAAACTTTGCATGCACGTTGCATGTGCGTTGCATGCAACGCGTTGTTACGCCGACGGCGGCGCCAACGCCGACGCCGCTCAAGCCGGAAACGGGTGCCTAAGAGCTGCGCTCTAAAAAAAACGTGACTTGGGAGACACCGCATGTATTACCTATGTATAACAACTAACAACGCAAAAATAAAATACTCGAAGTCAAAAAATACTGAACGGAAAGCGCCGAATAAACAAGGACGAAGAAGGGGACAGAGACGAAGCGCTTCGTCTCTGTCCCCTTCTTTGTCCTTGTTTATTCGGCGCTTTCCATTTAGTGATGTACCAACTAGCCCATTTCTCTATTTTACTACAGTTCAAAAAATACAACTCCGAATAAACACACAAAATACTCTATAAGCGCTTTCCTAGCAGATGGCGAAGCGCTTTCCTAAGCTTTTTTCTTCAAGTGAAGTCAGGGAAACTTGAAAGTAAGAAATTAAAAATCTGAGGAACGTGGGACGACCTCAAGTTCTTTCCATAACGGGTGTAACTTGTGGGGACAAGGAACCGTGAAACCATTCGTAGCTGCCGCATATTAAGACGAAGTCTTTTGAAGTCGTTATTCCAGTAGTGACCGAGAACTACTGTTTCCACAAACAAAGATTGAAAGTGGGGAATAGATAGTATGCGAAACATATCCAGACAGAAAGTGGAGGGTATGTAATTAACATTACGCAACATTGCTTTTAAAATGTTATTTACTTTTGCCTGCCACAATCAAAAACATTTTCCTCACATTAATATGCCAGAGCGGAGAGTATAGTATGCTAATGAGTGAACTATGAGTTCTCAAAGGTTAAATGGCGCTAATGTCTTCAAGTTATACATTAAACAAGAAACTCTTCTTAACTTAGAAGACAGTTTTGTAACGTTTTAAGTCCGGGAAAGATCAGAATCAAAAGTAATACCTGTATACTTCACAGTGTCTGAGAAAAGAATTGGAGTACAATGGCACGCGACGCAATGTGACGTGTGTAGGAAAAAAGGAATATTTAGGTCAACAACTTAAAGGGGATTGTGAAAACATACAAGCTTTGTTTTTGAGGCATTGGTATCAATAAGATTATGGGAGAATCACTTTATTCAATTGAGGCAACAGTCTTGGAGCAATTTCATTGCCCTTGAATAAGACATATGACTTGTTACAAAAGAGTGTTATCTGCGTTTTGCTAAAGGCTACACTTCGAAACTGAAGTAGACATGTCATTGAGGTAGATATTGAATAATAAAGGTAAAAGAACCGAACCCTGTGGAACACCAGCTCTTAAAGAAATTTTGGTGCTGCGTATCCCGTTGATTGAAACCAGTTATGATCAATGATGTAAAAAATTAGTAAGCAAAAACAAGAAACGACCTCAGAAACAAACGGCCGACAGCTTTTTTAACAAGATGGAGTGACTCACACTATCAAACGCCTTTTTGACATCAAGAAAGAAAGCACAAATAAATAGGTTGTGTTCAAAACCTAAATTTCAGACATCCGATAGTGATTCCAGAAGTGTCTCACGTACCGGCACAAAACCGTAGTGGGAGGGAGATATTCGGGAGTGTTAGGGAACCAATTTTAGGAAACAACCGATATAGCACGATGGGCCTTCTGGTACTCGCACATGCGCAGTTCATACCGGAGGGCCCATCATACCGTATCGGATGCGCAAGTTCCCTAAAACGCTCTATATATATTGTACCGGTCTACGAAAGAAGACATAGTGAGATATATATGCATTTTTCTAATATTTTAGCAAGGCGAAGTGGAACAGATATTGGCCGATAGTTTTCTACCTTACCATATATATCTCCAATGAAGAGAGGCTTAACGATGGCCATTTTCAATTCAATGGGAATGCAGCCTGACTCTATTATAGAGTCGAACATACCTAGTAGTAGTGTGTCTTGTATGTGTTTGAAATTTCAACGAAGATCGAAGAGGCATATTTCATCATAACCGGGAGATTAGTTTGGTTTGAGGCCTATAATTTTTGGCTCCAGGTCGTGAATTGTCAATTGAGGGAGAAACCCGGAAGCTAAGTTCGGGGTAGCGAAAAGAAAAGGGCATGGTAACATTTTGTCCAACTCTGCTCGAGAATGAAGCAAATACATCGTTGAATTTATTGGCCGTAGCACGTGATTTAGGCCCAAAGGAATCTTCGAAAGCTTGTAAACGTGAGAATGCAACCCCACGTAACTCGTTAATTAACGGCAACGCTTTAAGAGTTAGCTTTAGACTCTAAAAACAGCTTTTGAAACTGCAACGGCAACTTCTTTAAGTTCAATGGTTGATAGTATGTCAATAGTCATCCAACTTAGATTTCTCTTTCTCTGTTTGAGAAATATAACTTTTTTGAAGCATTGGAAAACGTCCGAAACAAAGGGATAAATAAATTATAAATTTCTGAATGGTTTACAGATTTCTCAAAAGTAATTCAGTTGTATTCGGAGACATATTTATCAAAGACTTGTGGTCAGCAATTTCAATTCGACGGATATGTGTATTTAGATCCGTAGATGACTGTCCTCTAAATTTTAATTGAGACGCTACGAGTAGTGGTCCTATAGTTTCTGGGTTATAATGGCCAATTTAATTTTTGAAGATGGTGCTCTCAAGTTAAGATGATAAATTGAAGAGCTCACAAGTTTATCTTCAATCATCTATTTTCTTGTTAGATCGAGAATGGAGGGTTCAATTCCGTAGTTAGTCATTAAGGTCAGGTACTCACAAACTAGTGATCCGGAGGGTTTCATTAGATCATTCTTGATGTCTACTGTGATGCAGAGGGTTGCATTTACCGGCAAAGATTGAAGACAATTTCGTAGCTCGGCAAGAAAACCACGAACGTTTTCAGAAAGCAGTTTATAAAAAGTCAGTAAGTTGAGGTCATAATCAGAATTAAAGATTCACAAAAAATGAATGAAACGGTTATCTCTGAATAAAACACTGCAACTTTTAGAGACATAGCTTTACCACCCCTGCGCTTCTTATCGCGAGTGTAAAAAAGCTGCTGAATTCAGGCCGCAAAAAAGGTCAACCTCTTCATTTGTGAATATTAATTTCAGTTAAAACAAATACATCAGCAATCGGAAGCACGCAGTCTACGGCTAGTTTAGACTCATCCCAGTGCTTAAGCAAACTTCTTATATTAACATTGAACAACGTAAAGGAAGTACCTGAACGTGATTCAAATTATTGAGAGCATGACATTGATATTTTTGACTGCATTATAATAATAATGATGATGATGATAATAATAATAATAATAATAATAATAATAATAATAATAATAATAATAATAATAATAATAATAATAATAATAATAATAATAATAATGTTTATTTTTGCATTCTCATATTTGGTAGATATACGGGTCTGTCAAAGCCAGCATCTGTTACCGCGCTATGATACTGACGATGATGAATAAAGAAAGAAGAGAAACAAAAAGAAAAATCACGTTTGTAAGCGTCCACGAAAAACACACGCAGGGTCACGCACACACACAGACACACACATTCATGATGTTTCGCTGAGGTCTTGGAGTGCTTGTGTCAGTTTCTTCAGGAAGTCCGCACCATAAACGTCATATGGTAGGCTGTTGAAGGTCATTGGTACTTAGAAGTCCCAGACCTTCTTCCCGTATTTTGTTCCGACAAAAGGTAACTTAAATCGTTCTGTGTGTCTGAGTGATCTAGTAGCCATATGGGATATCTTATAGTTATCGCTCCAAAAATGCTTGAGAACCACAGTCTGAACAAAAAAAGCCTTGAATAAAGGCAAACCTAAGTTGGCGAGTTTTTCCTCTTCGGTTTGCAATGCTGGTCCATAAACAATGCTTCTTAAAATGCCTTTCAAAATTGTGTCTATTTTTTCGTACAAGACCCCGGAGCTATGTCCGAAAATTGTTATTCCCTACCGCCAAATGTCGTATGCTAATGATTACGCTATTATTTTTTTTTAATTAGGTATGAAGGATCGTGTATTGTACAGCAAACAGGACATGCTCCGCAGTATTCTACAAAGCTGCGAGAGATATGTGTTCCAGGACAAATCGTTGTCAAATTCTATCCCAAGATATTTAACCTTATCAACGTAATTTACAGGACAGCAGTTGCAAGAAATACACCCAGACGGATGCATGAAAAGGGGATGGTTGTACGTTAGACTTTTAAGAGGATTATGAAAGCAGGCAAGCTTGGTTTTAGATACATTTATCGTTAGACAATTTGCTTCAAACCAGTCGTGTAAACGGCAAGTGTCGTTTTGCAGCGAAGGGATTGCAGTAGCTGGATTAAGGTGGACCGAGAGCAAAACCGTGTCATCCGCGTATTGGAATAGGCTGCAAGCGGAGATTGCTTTGGACATGTCATTAACAAAGATGTTGAAAAGGAGAGGCGACAAACCAGATCCTTGGGGAACCCCGGCCTTTAAGTAAACATTGGAGCTTCGGTTATTGGCTATAGAAACTACATGTGTACGATCAGTTAAACGATTTTCTAGTAAAGAAAAGAAAGGACCGCGGAATCTAAGGTTGTATAATTTTTTTCAGTAGAATGCTATGACTTACAGTATCAAATGCCTTCGAAACATTATTAAAGAGCGCGAAGGCGACTTGATTCTTCTCGAAAGCGAGATGCAATTCATCTCTAAAGTTCTCTAATAGCGACTGGGTCGCACGCCCACTAATGAAGCCATATCGACTAATTGAAGACTAGTCAATATAGCTTGACTAGTTGAAGACTAGTCAATATGGCAAACAGTTGAACAGTTTAACAATTTCTTCGACACATTCTCTGGGGTATCCCGTAACAATGCTTAATTTCCAACAAAGCTTCAAGATTCCAATGTTTCCTCTGCTTTCCTTCCTCTAATGACAGAACTTGATCTACACACATGGCGTTTCAGTTTCAAATCTAACAAGGCACCTGGCATAGAAGGTATTAACTCGAAGATCTTCGGAGAAATTATGTCTCCGTACACCAAGTGCTTCTTCATAAATTCAATGGTTTCATTCAGAGCGGTACGATCCCAAATGATTTAAAGAATGCGCTTGTGAGACCTTCATTTAAAGGGGGAGTGCAAAGAAAAGTTGATAATTATCCCCCAATTTTAATTTGAACTTGTATAGTTCAAATTTTAGAAAAACACATTCTTCAAACTATGACGTCGTTCCTTGAAAAATTCGAGATCTGCTTACCCAATCAATATAGTTTCATTAGTGGTCGCAAGACCCAGCCACTTCTAGAAGATTCTCAGATGAGTGGCATATGGCTTTCGAGAGAAATCAAACCGCTTGCGCCCTCTTTGTTGATGTGGCAAAGGCGTTTGATACAGTTAGACATGAAATCTTACAAAAAAAATGTAACAACGTTGGTTTTCGCGGTTCATCCCTTTCTTTGTTTCAGACCTTTATGAATGGGCATGCACAAATGTTGCTATAGGAAATAGCCGAAGCTCTAAATTTCCCTTAAAAACGGGGTCCCCAGGGTTCTGTTTTGTCCCCTCTTCTCTTTAACATATTCGTGAACAATATGTTCAAGTCTATTTCCACATGCAAGCTATACCAATACGCGGATGACACGCGGAAGACGATACGTGCACTTACATTAATTTTTTTAAGCAAATTGTCTGTCGATAAATATACCTCAAACTAAACTTATTTGCTTTCGTAGTCCTCTGAAAGTTTTAACTTCCGATCATCCACTTTATATGCATACATCTCAGTGCGTTACATGCAATTGTTCTCCGTTGGCGTACGTCGATATTGTTAAATATTTAGGTATATGTACAGTATGATAGTGATTTGTCATGAAATTCTAATTTTTCAAATATTTTTGCAATACTGACAAATGTCTCTTGTTTACTGTATAATGCCAAATCTTTAATACCTTGTTCAACAAAAAAGACAATAGTTCAAGCGTTGGAATACAGTGTTTTGCGATACGGTTTAACAATTTTTGGTCATGGTTCGGGACTATGGGCCCACAAAATTGATTCAGTTTTGAAAGGCATTTTTAAACGTATTGTTTACGGTTCCATATCGAAATCTGAGGAAGAAAAGTTAATAGCACTGCGTTTACCTTTATACAAGTTACTACTAACTCAAACTGTTGTCATAAGGTACTTTTGGAACGATAGGTTCAAAATATCCCATGTTTCATCTCCCTCACGTCGGCGCGTTGAACGCTATGTGGTGCCTAATGTAGCTACAATGACCTCCCGGATGACATCTTTAACGTGGACTCCTTAAAAACACTAAAACGAGTACTCCAGAACATCTCCGACTAGTCGTGACTGCGAGTTTATGCGTGCGGTTCGTCATGCTGCGGATCACGTCGTGCATAATGTATATCGATATTAGAACCTGATGTGTTGGGGACACTTTTATCTTAGCTTGTAGGGTGCTGTCCCACAAGCATCTTACTGGTTTTGACAGGACCGTGTGTCAACTTTGATTGAAAAACAGCTAATAAACTATTATTATTATTATGATTATTATGATTAGTAGTAGTAGTAGTAGTAGTAGTAGTAGTAGTAGTAGTGGTAGTGGTAGTGGTAGTGGTAGTAGTAGTAGTAGTAGTAGTAGTAGTGGTATTTGCGCCGAGTACAGAACATTGTATCATCTTGGGAAGCTTTGCTCCGGTGTTGCGGAAAATACGTTCAAGACCATGGGTGTTGGAAAACGAGAGGTCTGGCGCTGCCGTGTGTGCCGACAACAACATAGCAGCAATCAATCTCGAAGTGAAGCCAGCTCGTCACAATGCGCGTCTCCTGCTGGTACGGAACATCTTCGGTCGCTGAAAGCTAAACTGGAGTGTCTCACCTTGCTGAAGGCCAACGTTGACACGCTCCTCGACTTACCGACTCAGATGAATCAACTCCTGACATTGAAGCCGGTAGTCGAGAGCCTGAAATCCGCAGTAACGGAGGTCCAGAAGGCCGTAGACTTTCTGTCGCCTCGGTACGACTCTCTGCTGTCTACAGCCACTACCAACTCAACCGCGATAACAGAGCTCCGCGAGGAAACCACATTGCTAAGAACCGTGGTAACAAAGCAGCCTCAGACCATCGAGCATCTGAAAGAAGAGCTGAACGATAGTGACCAGTACAGTCGTCTCTCAAACCTTGAGATACATGGACTCCCTCATGCCCCAAGTGAAAACTTAGTCTCCGTTGTGGGCGAGTTGGCTGGCAAGCTCGGCCTCGAAAACTTTCAGCCAAGGGACATACTGGCGGTGCATCGTCTGCCATCTCGGCGCGACGGCCCTCCAGTTATCTTGGTTAGATTGGCTTCGGTGTCGCTAAGAGAACAATGGCTTGCCCATAGAGGTAAACTGAGGACTCTGGCGGCAGAGGGTTCGTTGCCCAAACTCTTCCTCAACGAGAACCTAACGCGAAAGAACAGGGAACTCTTTTGGATGGTACGGGAGAGAGCAAGAAGCAAGCAGTACCAATTCACTTGGGTGAAAAATGGGAAGCTATTTGCAAAAAAGACAGGAACCTCGTCACTGGTTCGCATCCACCGCTTGGCCGACCTGGAATTGATTGTCTAACACTTTTTGTTGCTAAACGGACTAAAAATAACAGTGGATAACAACCGCGTCGAATAATGGAAGTACAGTTTCGTCAATGTTCAGATTTTTCTTCATTTCAACGTTTTTCGGAACCAGCTAGTGATAGTACTCTTGGATTCTTACATGTAAATATTAGAAGTATTCTTAAATATTGGGACCAGTTTGTAATAACTGTAAACAATATGTCATCACTGTTTGACGTGTTTGTGCTAACAGAGATCAATGTTAAAGGCGATTTCTGTGGTGAGTTCCGGATACCGGGATATAAATCATTTTTTTCTTACACGGCCGATTGTACGAGGAGGAGGAATTGCGATATTTGTTAAAGACTTGTGGTGTACTGAAACACTTGATGTAGAGTTTTGCCATTGCGAGTCTTTGTCTATGAGGCTATGGAATGATAAGTGGTCCTTGATTTTATTAGCTTTTTACAGACCTCCTTCAGTTAATCCTTTAAGATTTTTAGAAGAACTAAAGAATACACTTGGCAATATTCAGTCTGTCGACATCTGTTTAGTAGGTGATTTCAACATTGACACGCTTCAACCCGTCAAGTCTATTGTTTGTGACTATCTCAATCTTTTAGCGCATTTTGGTCTGGAGGAACTGATTTTAGCTCCAACTCGAGAAGAACTTTTGGATAATCATCTTGTGGCCTCATGTCTGGATCATATAAGCATACGCGCTCCGAATGTTATCGCAAAATCGGCCGTAATAGAGCAAAAATTAGCCGACCATTACTTTGTGGCGTGTCAACTTGCATCCCAAGTCACGATGAAATCAACAATAGCGATAACAAAAACACTGGAAATAACTGACAGAATTAGATTTGATAATTTGGTTAAAACCTATGATTGGAATAGTTTACCCTCTATTCAAGACCTTGATAAAGTGTACTGTAGGTTTAGAGATATATTTGCCCCCTGCAAGGACAAATCTATAAAGGTTATCACTGAGGCGACGTCGAAGCGAACAAGAATGGTTAACGAGTGATATTTTGTCAGCTATCCGGTATAAAGATATTCTTTGGGCTAGATGTCGGCGATCTCCAACCAATACCAACTTGAAAAAAGAATTCCGTAGTATGCGAAATCGTGTAACCGCGCTTATTCGATCAGCAAAAAGAAAATACTTTCGTGATAATTTTTTTAAAGCAAGGTCAAATATTTCAGTGACTTGGAGTTTGATAAATCAATTACGAGGCACGGGTGTAAAGAGATCGATCGATGCCTCCCTAGAGAAAGTGTTTGGTAACAATACGACAAAACTAGGAGAGGATTTCAATAAGTTCTTCACCACATTTTCTGGAGTAGCTCGTGATGATACTATGTTCACATCAGATTTTCTTGATTCAAATGTTTCCTTAGTATTCCTTCCCTAAATATCTGAACTTAATCTACACATTTCGCTTTTTAGTTTCAAAACTAACAAGACGCCTGGTATCGATGGCATCAGTGCAAATGATCTGCGCCGAAATTATGATTCTATAAAACGTGTGCTCCTTCACATGTTAAATGGTTTCATTTCCTCCGGGGTGATCCCGGTTGATTTGAAAAGTGCGCTAGTGAAACCCGTATTTAAGGGGAGAGAGCATAAAAAGCTTGACAATTATCGACCAATTTTCATTTTGCCTTGTATTGTCCAAATCTTAGAAAAACATATTTTTCAAGCTATGACAGCCTTTCTTGATCGCTTTAATATTTTGTCGCCAAATCAATATGGGTTTGTCAACGGACGTGGGACACAGCCACTTTTGGAAGATTTTGCAGATGAATTGCATCTAGCCTTCGAGAGGCATCAGGTTGCTTGCGCGATTTTTATTGATGTAGCAAAGGCGTTCTATACAGTGAGTCACAAGATTTTACTAACGAAATTGCAAAACATTGCTTTCTGCTGCACATTCCTTTCTCTTCTCCGGAACGTTTTAACTGAGAGGACACAGCTAGTTTCTATAGGTAATAGTCGAAGTTCCCGAGTTCCCTTAAAAGCTGGGGTTCCCCAAGGTTCTGTTTTGTCACCTCTTCTTTTTAAAATTTTTGTTAACGATATGTCCTACTCAGTTTCAACTTGTAAATTGTTCCAATATGCAGATGACACAGCGTTGCTTTCAAAACATCTTGATTATCCTGTAGCAATCGCTTTACTTCAAGAGGACACTTGTCAACTTCATGACTGGTTTAAGACAAATTGTGTTACGATAAATGCATCTAAAACTCAGCTTGTCTTCTTTCGAAATCCTCTTAAGATGTTAACGCCCAACCATCCTATATATATGCATACCTCTCTTTGCACATCTTGTAACTGTTGTCTCATATATTATGTAGATCAAGTTAAATAGTTAGGAATTCAATTTGAAAGTGATTTGTCGTGGAATTCTCATCTGTCAAAACTTTGTAAACGACTGAGATATGTATCTTGTTTACCGTATAATACCAGGTCTTTAATACCTTATCCAACGAAAAAGACAATAGCTCACGCTTTGGCTTAGTGTTTTGCGTTATGGAATAACTATTTTTGGTCACAGCCCAGGACGATGGGGTCAAAAAATTGACTCAGCCTTAAAAGGAATATTTAAAAACATTTTTTTATGGTTCCATATCGCAAACTGAAGAAGATATCATAGCAGTCTTCAGCTTACCATTGTTCCACTCTTTATTGGTTTACACCGTTGTATTGAAACACTTCTGGTGTGATAATTTCAAAGTACCCAATGTCGTGTCTAGATCGCTTCGACACACCGAGCGCAATGAAATGCCTTTTGTTGTGACGAAATACGGAAAAAGAATTCGGAATTTCTATGTTTCCTATATATTTAATAGCATGCCGGACGATGTTTACACTGTGGACTCACTAAGAAAACTGAAGCAAGTGCTCCGATCTAAAAGTTCCACTTTTTGATTGTGCTGTGTATGTGCATGTGTTTGTGTGACCATCATCGTTTATATTGTGATGTATGTTGAACTTGGAACTTTACTTGTGTGGGGACGTTTTTTTATCACAAACTGTTGGGTCTTGTCCAACAAGCCTTTTGTCTGGCTTTGACAGGACCCGCCTCACTATTAAGTGAACTATACGCGTAAATAATAATAATAATAATAATTATTATTATTATTATTATTATTATTATTATTATTATTATTATTATTATTATCATCATCATCATCATCATCATCATCATCATCATCATCATCATCATCATTATTATTATTATTATTACTCAAACACCGTAAAATACTTAGGTATTCTTTTTGATTCAGACCTTTCATGGAACTCACATTTCATAAAATTATGTTCCAAATTAAGGAGTATTTTCTGCTTATTATACAACATCAAGCCCTTCCTGCCATTTGGTATCCGAAAACTCATAGCTAACTCGTTAGCATTTAGCATGCTCCGCTATGGCAAAACAGTTTTTGGCAACTGCTCCGGGTTATGGCACAAAAAATTCCACACTATCTTAAAAGGAATACTGCGTCATGTACTTTACAAACCCACGTCATCTTGTCCCAATCCTCTTCAAGCCCTCTTCATGCCTAATTTTCAGTCTCTTTTGTTTAAAGCGATCGTACTCACCCACTACTGGAATGACGAATTTAAATCACCCCGTCCAACTTCACGTCAACTACGACTAGACACTTGGTTTCTTGTTCCCACGTGTTATACACGTTATGGCAAACACATGCGATGTTACTATGTTCCCCCGATTTTTAACTCGCTACCATCCAACTTTGAAGACTCACTTCGAAAAAGAAACTAAGGAAACCTAGCTCTACGTCATCATACTTCCTTAAACGAAACCCTTTAAACGGCTTGTTTTTTTTTTTTTTGGTTTTTTTCTTTCTTGGTTGCGGCTTTTGTCGGGTTTAAACGATCAAACGTCCCGGCTTTTTCTTTTTGCAACATGTTTTTTTTGTTTATGGTACACATTGTTTTTTTTTTTTTTACTTTTTTCTTTTTTCTAACTTTGTGACGTTGTTGTGATTCTAAAGGGCCGAAGACTCATAGATATGTATATACTAGAGCCAATTGATCATAATTATGGTGCTCCAGAGTACATACTGCTTGTATGTAAAACATTCGACATTTTGGTGTCACATGACCAACCTCTGAAACTTCACGATCTTTTTTCAAGACTGTGACAAAGCTGATTTTTTTGTTTTATTAGTACTCTTACTGTTACTGTGACGCTCCAGCTCTTGTGGATGCGTTGCCGCCGCTCTCCCGATAACGTGGATCTTCAAATCAAATTCAAAATTGAACGAAACCGAGTTACCGCACTCATTCGCTCAGCCAAGCGAAACTATGTTAAACAGAAGCTGGTTGACGCGCGTTCCGATTCCCGCGTTACCTGGTCTGTCGTTAACGAACTGCGCGGTGAACACAAAGCGAAACATTTTGTCGATGAAACAATTTCAAAGTATTTTCCTGGCAAGAAACATTCCACGGCTAATACATTTAATGTTCATTTCGGAAATACGTGAAGTGTCTCACGAGACAGTCACCATTGTCACTCAGCGACAACTTCGAAAAACGCTTCATCTGCCTTTCTTCCTAAAAGAACCGAGGAAGGACTATTGTAAGAACGGCTGACTGGTCGTTAGTAGATGAAGTCAACAACAGCATTTATATACAAATATTTACATTAAACTGTCCAGCATCGTCGGCTCATGGCCAGGCCTGGATATATCTCGTGCATTCTATATCTCGAGCTCCCGCTTCTTCTTCCTCCTCTTTGTCGGGATGCCCGCTTCCATACAATAAGTTTCAACAGGACTATATAATATGTTGTGTAGTTTCAAGCCTGGCTTATCTCCTGCTATTGATAATATGCGGATGGCTGATTTGCATTGAAATTATAAGTCACTGAAGAGTTTGATATTGAATATATTAAACGGTATTATAACATCTGCTAATATTCCTAAAGATCTTAAAACGGCAATCGTCAGGCCCTTATATAAAAATGGAGACCCTGGTAAAGTTGACAGTTATTGTCCAATCTCCATCTTGCCTTCATTGGCGAAACTCTTAGAAAAACACCTTTTCTTGATAATGACAGCTTTTTTAGATGAATTTGATATTCTGTTGCGACAGCATACGGGTTTATTACGAGAGAGGGCACACAACCCTTGCTTGAAGATTTTTCCGATTTGCTTCATAGTGCGCTCCAACACCACCTTTTCACGTGTGCGCTTTTTTGGACGTGTCTAAGGCTTTCGACTCCGTGTCTCATAAAATTCTTTTAAGTAAACTATGCAGTCTTGGCTTCAGAAGCCCTTTTTACGCATTGCTCGAGAACGTTTTGTTAAATCGTACGCAGCTCGTTTCTATATATAAAATTCATAGTGCAAAAATGTCCCTCAAGGCTGGCGTTCCTCAGGGCTCCTCCATATTGTCCCCTCTTTTGTTTGCCATTTATGTCAACGACCTTCCGCAGGCGGTAAAGTTCTGTAAAGTATTTCAATGCGCCGATGATACAGCTTTGTTGTCCAGTCACATACGTTACCGTGATGCCGTTGATTTGCTCCAATTAGATGTAATACTGGTGATGAATTGGTTTTCGGAAAATGTCATTCGAATCAATGCAAAGAAAACGCAACTGATATGCTTTTGCAGTCCGCTGAAATCGATTCTCTTGGACAAGCTACTTTTTTTGCACGGGTCAAACTGTGTATCCTGCAACTGCGTGCCAATCGACTATATCAACACCACAAAATATTTAGGAATTCATTTTAATTGTGATATATCATGTAACTCTCACCTTTGCTACATATTTAAAAAGTTACGAGCCACTTCCTGCACCCTCTACAACCTGCGCATATTTCTTCCGATGTCAACGAGAAGACTTCTGGTGCATGGGCTCGTGTATAGCCTACTTCGATTTGGGATAACTGTGTTCGGACAGTGTACGGACCGGTTAGACTCTAAAGTGAACTCTTTACTTAGAGGCATTTTGCGAAGCGTGGCATATGGCTCGAGTCTCCAACCATCTGATAACCTGTTTAATGACCTATCTCTGCCAACATTTCGAGCACTATTTTGGCACACTGTAATAATCAGACACTATTGGGATAACACTTTTGAAACCCCCAACAATGTATGTCGGGCCCTTCGAGATCTGACACCGTTTACACCGATGCGCATCAACACACATTTTGGGAAATGCATTCGCCTATATTACGAACGTCACATTCTTAATAGCCTTCCCTCTGCGCTAATTGATGCCACATCTCGAGGAGCTTTGAAACGTCAACTGAGGGCTTTTTGTACAGGCGTTTAATGATGTATTTATGTGCCCATACAATTTTATGTTGCTGTTTTCACTTTCCGTGAACTCTGTGCATTCTGCCGTGGTGCTTTGCCTGTACATATTTCCTTTTGTCATGCGTTCCGGCTCTCGGCCTTTTCGTATTTTGATCTAGGTGTATATTGAATTTAATATTTTAGGGACTAGTCTTACAAGCCTTTATGGCTTTGATGGTCCCGCTATTGTGATTTGATGTACTTAAAGCACCTGCAATAATTATTATTATTTTTTTATGCTCAGGAAAGACACAACGCATCAGAAAGGCTACAGCCCAAACCATGCAGGCCTGCTGTGTCGTTGAAACTAGGGTGAAAATGATGTCAAGGCGCTGTGATCACAAAAATAAACAAAATGACAAATGGTCAGAATAGATAGCGCTGATTTTTCATAACCACTTCTGACTAGGGATCCGGGATTTGGGCATTTAGAAAAAAAAAAACATTTAAAAAATAGCCCGGCCACCAGCGGTTTGAGCAAAATCAAGGAAAACAGAAAACAAATAACGAATTGTGGATGTCCTCGACAGGAAAATCATAAGCTTCAGAAAAACATCTTCATCTACAGCTTCATTTTGTTTTGACTCAGAACATGGCTCCCACTGTCCGTGAGCTGTTTCTTATTTTAGAAACTGCAACCCTTGTCTTTTCGTATTGGTAACAAGGCGTTCTCCAAATGTTTGAGCCACTACCATGGTCCTCGGAGGTCGGGCAATCCCATGGCCTTACTTTGTTTCCTACAACGTAAGTCCCGGCAAACACCAATTTTTTGTCCAATACCGAAATTGAATACCGAAAAACACCGAATCCGTTTGGAAAAATTAACCCCGAAGGAATATCCCCAGTTTTAATTAAAACAAACGCCGAAAACAAGAAACCTAACATGTGAGGCATGGACACACGCGCTGTAAAAGAAAGCAGTTTCAAAATATTTTTCAACATCATTATGAGTGTGGTCGCGGCTGACTGTACCCGCCTGATAATGGTGTGGTGCATTCGAAGAATGGCAGTTGTGCATTTGAGCCTCAAAGCAGAGTGTAGCAAGCATGAAACATTTGGAAAGCAGTTTCATCGTTTTATTTCCGCATGAAAGCAACTGGCGCTTTCCAGAACAACCCTTGTGCTCCTGTAGTCACTATGGCGCTGCACATATGAGCTGGAACGCGGTGCCTGAAGCGGTTTGCGTTCGTACCATAAAATTGGTTCCCGTGGGTAGTTATTTACAGGTTTAGAAGACTCTTGTAGATTGAAAAAAAAAAAAACACATTACCTTGCCTGAGATGCAGTTGTCCTATCCTTCTACAGGAAGCATGAATCTAATTGTGTCAGTGCAATATTTCATCTCGAATCAGCATGAGTACATACTGTAAGAAAGAAAGAAAGCAGAGTTCCATGCGAGTGATAAGACGTTCCGAAGGTATAAAAGTGCGGCCTCTCCGTGCAGAGCCTTTTTTCCTACTGACATTGTCCTAAATTTAAAAAACGAAAGTAGACAAATATAATACCAACAATAATTGTTTAATGAAGTATACTAGCGCCTGTAGCTCAAATTTAAAAAAAATGATCTGCGCTGTGTCAGTGAGCATGGCATTTCGCCATGTCCAGTCACACAACGTAGGTTGCTTTTTTGTCTAAACATACCTTCAGTCTCACCCTCCTCGGAGCTTCAGATTTGCATGAAAGTAGACGCTCCAGATTTTTACAGTGTAAGCTGCCTTAAATTATACGAGAGCAACAATACAAAGCACTAAAACAAAATCATGAAACGATGGTGCTCTTCTGTTGTATTTTCAGCTGTTGTTCGTGAGATGCGTTATCGACACCCACACTGGATTATCAATTTCCTCTTCCGTCGAGTCAGCTAACCAAGATTAGGACAAACATCTTGCGTGCCATTAGCAAATACCTATCGTTCAAAAAGAGGCGAGTTGTCGAGGAAAGTTAAACTTTACAAAATGCTGTATTTTGCTTCATATCAATTACATGCAACGCTATGTTTCTGCAAAAAGCATAAAAGCATATATTTCCTCCATTGTCGTATTCAGTTTGAAATACTCTTCCTGACATTTGCGTGCCATCTTTACGTCCGATTACTTCAACATAATATGTTCAAACGTATTATGGGATCAGATCTAAACAGTCAGACATCAGCTTCCCGAAGCCACGACGTCTTCTGGGTATATCACTTGCAAAACGTAGGAGAGCCTCTTCTTGGTGAACCAACTAAAGTTGTTATCAAATCTGAAGGTATCTGAAAGCAAAAATCAAAATTTAAAATACATCGTATATAAATGCATTTAATATCATGAACAATAAAACGAGTCGGACTTTTTTTATATCAAAATACCTTATTAATTATAAGAAGAGTTTAATTTTTACGGTTCGAACAAAAAAGAATCTCAAAAAGGAACCCCGAGTCAGTTTTCTCGGAATTAGAAAAAACGGAAAAAGCATCGATAAGAAGCTGTTCTTCGATTAGAAGAAACCCAAAATTCACGGGAAGAGATATTTACTGATAGCTGTATTTTTTATGAAACAGATCACAGCTTCCCCTAAAGAGGCCGCGAGACGGATTTTTTTCTGCGGGAACCACGCCGCTTCTCTCGAGAAATTCTTTTATCGGTACCGGAACGTTTTCCAAGTATTTGGATCACACATATTTCAACAAGATGTTGAGGAATTTCTCTGCCTTGCCTTGTTTTCTTGTACAAAAACATCCCTTGTCGAAAACGAGAAGCACTGAATCCAGAAAGAAACCGCGAAAACACTCCCCCCCCCCCCCCCCCCCCACCCTTCGGAACTCCGCTAATAAGTTGTCGTATACCTCATATGAAGTGATAAATGCTTCAGAATGCGTCCTTATTTTACTGTGAATTATTTTATGTTATCTATACACGATAGCCTGGCCGTACCAATTAATTCGTATTTTACAGATTTCTTTCTAATATCTCCTAATATATATATTATCTCCTAAGATATATATATATATATATATATATATATATATATATATATATATACGAGCAATTTTAGCAATAAGAAGAAGCTACAGTAACTGATAGCTTAAGACACACAGGGCGTGGAATGTGCTCACAATCCTTTCTTGGTGATTCGTCCTTGGCGTTCTCGACAGCTAATGCAGTAATCGCATTGGCTGGGGAGCAATAAATTAGATGCACGAGACTCGCAACGTCCTGAGTTAACTAAGCTGCCAGTGAATGTACAAGACTGATCCACAGTGCGTAGTTCTAAAGTGTACACCTGCAAAAATAACTGTCGTTTCGGTGAGCTAACTCAACAGAGCTTCTCTTTCCGAAGTGATCAGACTTGGGCAACAAAGCTTAAACGGTTCCTCGTCACTAAACCGGGTTGCAATGAATTGGAGTCCGCTTACTGCAATAGCAAGGATGTATGCAATACTGAATTGCGTAATGCGTCACCCCAGCCTGCGTGAACGAACAGTGAAGCCGACTTTACATGCTCCTTTCTCGAGGCTTTCCAGCTGCCCTTTCTCCGGCACGAGGTCACACTTGATCCTGGTGACCGGTATGACTTGCGCTTTCCCCTTCACGCTGTTGGTGGACCCGCGCGTGACGCTGAAGTCCACGTCGTCGCCAGGACCCGTCTGGAACTTCCAGCGGAGGATGCAACCGTCGCGCTCCACTTGGACAGGGACCTCGATATGCTCGCCCCTCTCGAGAGAGCAAGTGACGGAGTGGGGGTCGTCCCAGACCTTCGGCCCGTTCTTCAGATACAGCTCCACAGGAACCTTGCCTCCGCGCCCGACCTGCAAATGTCGTTGATTAATTTGGCTATCGTTATGACGACTTTACTGGATCGATAGGCACGGTCCTCTGGTAACTTGATAAACTATTAACTGTGTCGTTTGAGGTAAGGGTTATTTTATTTATTTTTGGCGTCTTATTCAGTCATTTCAACTTGTATGCTGGTGTATATCACTAAAGTATGTCAGTGTGGTCATGAAAAAAACTACAAATACGAGCACCTTTATTAACAAGGCGCTTCCAGCCAGGAAATCAGGGGAAAACAGCGTTATTAGCTGCAGAGCTGTCGCATAATTCCAGTGTACTGAGACCACCAACTTCTGACGGCTATGGCTCTCCTCTAAAAGCAAATATAATATAAAGGTTTCTATCATCCTTCATACGAGGCAGTCGCACCACAAGTTTGAAGTATGCGTGTGATCACAATTGCGGCCGTCAGCTGAGTATCTCTACTGGAAACGTGGCAAACACAAAAGTGAGGAAAAATTCCAAATCCTCCTTCACCATATCATCGTCCTGTTTCACATAGCTAAAGACGCTCCACCCCGACAAGCAGTGACGCCTAGTAAAACTTCTGGTTCATGAAGCCAAACATAGCAGTGTTTCAAGTGTGTTTATTTACCCTCGGTTTCCCTAAGAAAGTGTATCACCTAAAGGTGTGAATAACTTTCATATCCACCACCCCCAGGGCACTATAAATATAGACCGGCCTCTTATACTCTCTAATATTTCTAATGATGTGAGTGGTGGGCGAAGTATCTTGTTAACAAAACCGTAAACCAGACTCGCGTACATACTACATTTTAAAAGAATACTTTCCGTCAACCTAATTTTCTAAATTCTTGAAACAGAAATTGCTGGTACCGGTATTTGCACCTTTTCTTCCAATTTCCTCTTAGCCTGTGCTCCCCTAAATGTGTAACACGGATATACTGTAACGATTGAAAATAGAGTATGGAAATAACCGATTTCATCTTTTTAGTCAGTTTGATGTGATGAATCTTTTTGGTTTATATAAGCATCGTTTATGTGCGAATTATGAAATAGAAGCAAATTTAGCCCAACCTCACCTTAAAACTTAGCGAAGATAACGCATAAAATATAAAGATACCCAACACAAAATAAAGAAGCTTGGAAGTACCCTTTTAAAACGAATTATGGCCACCAAAGTACGGAATATACTTTCCCAACTACTCTTAAATAGTAGAGTGTGCAGGGTGTTGAACTTAGCAATATATCGGTGAGCATCTTACAGGACATGTTTATTTCAAATGTTTATTTCAACCAAACTGTCCGCGATAAGCACTCAATTCTTTTGAGTTGATGTTTTCTTCCGCGTTTATTTCAGTGAGGTTCTAACTTTCTGTATAAGCTTTCACTGTTCTTAAAATTCCATCAACATGCTACTTTTTGTATTGCCTTAGTTCCCTTTTGTAATTTGTTTTTCAGTTATATATTGCACATGTCATCTTTTAATTTTGTATAATTTATTTTGGTGCCTGAATCACGACTGCTTATTTAAGTGGCTCGGGGCTCGTCAAGCTCCTTTCCACAGCTGTTTTTTCTTGTCACCTTTCCAACATTGTTTCTGTTAGAAAAATAAAGGCACTATTATTATTATTAGTGTCCCAATGGCTGGATTGCGAATTGCTCTGGAGTTCGTGCTTGACAGCATACCGTAAGTACTTTGTTTTCAATAAAAGTTAGACAGAGTCTACAAATGCACCATCCACATGCAATTGAGGTTGGGGGAGTAGTCTTCGCTGTTTCCAAATTGATTAACACCCTTAACATCGAGTGTATTCATTCGAAGATTATTTTATGCTTAACGGTTCTTGTTCAACTTACGATACCAAAAATATCAGGAAGGACCTCGCCGCTTCAATATATTTCGACTCCTGGACATTGAGAGAAAGAGAGAGAGAAAAAAACTTTTATTAAACAATTAGTTTGGCTCTTCCGAGGCGAGAGGAGCCCTCATTCCAGGGCCCCTGTAGCTGTCGCTGCGGTTCGGGCCCGCGAGACCAGATTACGCTGGTCGTCCGGATCCCAGCTGGACAGTGCAGCTTCCCACTGCTCGGCATTAGGGTTGGGAACTGGGGGGGCAGCCTGAATCCTAGGGTATGCCCACGTGATGTGATATAATGAAGCCTTTTCGGTGCACAGGGGACACTTGTTTGTGGGGTATACTGTAGGGCACACGGCATGTAAGAGGCTGAGGTGGGGGAAAGTATTTGTTTGTAACATGCGCCAACCTACAGCGTCCTCCCTCGTTAGAGATTTGTGCGGCGGAGGAAGGTTGCGGCGACTCAATCGGAGATGTTGAAGGATGTCACGATAGGTAAGGGGGATCGGGATAGGGACCAGGGATGGGTCTTCCTGCGGTGGCGGGGCCCGGAGGGTTAAAGCTCGGGCTGACGCGTGTGCGCGTTCGTTCCCGCTGAGGGAATTATGCCCCGGCGTCCATATCAACGATACTGTAGGGAGTTGTTCAGGGGGGTGATTAGTTAAAATTCGATGAGCAAATCTGGAGAGGTGACCGTTGCCAAAACTACGGCAAGCCACTTGCGAGTCAGTAATTATTGAAAGAGATGTGATAGCTGGGGTGGACGTGATAGCGAGGTCACACCCTAGTCAATAGATCGTGGCTTTAAAATGGGCTTCAGCAGAGCGAGTGCTCATGTTAAAAATTCACCTTATAAAGCAAGAAGCAGGAACCACAGGCTAAACAAGCTCAACGGTAAACTGCTTCTAAGGGCGTGCTTCGTACCGCAACTTCGTCTCTTCTACACATTTATGCTGTTCTTTCTTATTCTCTAGGAAGGAAGAAAGCGGCCTGGCCCTAGGGCGCTCGAAGGGGGTCGCGAAGCGGGGATGGGACAATCAAGAAGGTACGGTGACTGGACAGGGCATGTCGGGTGATAAAAGATTGTCTTGTTGTGAGAAGCTCACAGTCAAAACAAACCTTTATCACACAACACGTGTGGGTGAGCAGTAAACACCAGTTCTCGGTACATGACCTCGTTTGAACGCAGACGTTTTGCTCTTATGCTTGTCGCCTACGGGTTGAACGACGTCGGCGTTCTTCTCACAACCTACCTTCTCCAATGACAGCAGGATGATCTTATTTTTTTTTTTTTCAACGACTTGCCTTTCTTTCTTTTAATGCGTCAATATAATTAAGCTATCTGGAGTGGGATTCTATACTTTTTATATCATTATTCGTCCACTGTCTAAGCAAACGTGGAATAAATGTGGCACCCTGGCGGGGCAGAGCGCTTTTAGAGCGCGCGACACTAGAACGCCGACATTAGAGCGCGCGACACGAGGGCGCTGCGACAGTCGCGCGCTTGACACTAGAGCGCACGTCACGAGAGCGCATGACCAGTTGAGCGCGCGACAGGAGAGCGCACCCCAGTTGAGCGAACATCGAAAAATGTGTGATGTACCTGCGGCTCCACAGACAGAACAAAATTGAGCAACTCATCGGATCGGAGCATTGGTGATTTTTGATTGATTAAATATGCCTTTAATAAAAAAAATAAAAATAAAACGGGTACGACTCTTTCTAGCCAATTGTTTACTGACATCGGAGAGAAAAGGGGGCGAGGGAGTGGGGTGTAGCATATAGGTACCGGGAAAGTTTGCGGTTGAGTGGAGCAGCGACTCTAAGATTTCTTCAAAGGGCTGCGGTGCGCCTCTCGCATATACTATAATACTTTTTGATATATTTGGTCTATTCTTGACAGGCATTTGGGCTCCGATTTATTTGGTGGCTATTTAGACGTCCCTCGCATAAGTTTCAATTGTATTCTGACGTTCATGTTCGTTCAGATCAGATCTTTCCAGTCTTTTGACGGATACAAGAAAACCTCCCCTGCGAATCTGTGATATACAAAATCAAAGAACTAATGAAGCTAGGTCAGCTGCAATGTGTTTTTCTGCAAAAATGCACGCTACAGATTTTTTTGTTTTTGTTTTGTTTTTTTACTCATAGCTTTTTGTAACGGTTCTTGGTTTGACACACCCAAAACTTTCGTCGACACATTTCGCAATGTCCTTGCTGAATTCCGCGGCATATATCCCTGCCAATTTTGTATAAAACACGCGATGCCCGAACAAGTGGCCGGTCCGGTCGGGCCACTCGCGCTGGACTGGTAGTGCGCTCTCGTGACGGGCGCTCTAAGGACACGCGAGATAATAGGGAGTTTTCGTAGATGGTTTTCGCCGTCCCGCAACACCCTCCGCAACCCGCTACGATAACCGTAACTCTACAGTCAAGGCCATCGGCGTGCAAGCGCAGTAGCGGCGTCTTTGTTGCGGAGGGCTTAGCGAAGGGGCAAACGCGGTCTACGAAAACTCCCTAATGTCGCTGCGCTCTCGAGTCGCGCGCGCTAACCTCGCAGCGCTCTTGAGTCGCGCGCGCTAACGTCGCCGCGCTTTCGAGTCGTGCGCTCTAACGTCGCGGCACTCTAGTGCCGCGCGCTCTAACGTCGCGGCGCTCTAGTGCCGCGCGCTCTAACGTCGCGGCGCTCTAGTGCCGCGCGCTCTAACATCGCGGCGCTCTAGTGCCGCGCGCTCTAACGTCGCGGCGCTCGTGTCGCGCACTCTAACGTCGCGGCGCTCTACTGTCGGCGCTCTAATGTCGGCGCTCTTCTGTCGTGCGCTCTTGTGTTGTACAGCCCCCTGGCGGTATCAATCTGGACACTCTGCTGAAATCTACTGTATTACGAGAATATACAGGGACTCTAATCAGACCTAGCTACTTGTCCAATGTTGTTCCTCTATTGGCGGGTGCGCAAACTACAGGGGGCGCTTCTCTAGCTCTTATCATCATCGTTTCTGACGTCACGGGTAGGACAGACTGGGAGAGACCACGTAGATCTTGGATCCCTCGGCCCGTCAGCTCACTTCATGCGCTGTTTGGGTATCGCGCGGTAAAACACGCGTTGTGTTTATTTGGTGAAGTGATTTCTGTAGTAGAACATCTTACCAAAGCTTGAAATCGTGGCACACGTAGTCGTGCTAGCAACATTTCTGGCACTGAGGTGTCAAAGCGCACGGATGGTAATTTTATGTTGTCTACACCAGTAAAAAAAAATTAGAGACGTTTACAATTCTCTGTAATGTCGAATTAGACCGCAGCTGTACCCTATTCTCCCTTCCCATTTAGCAAAATATTTTCGCTAAATTTCCCGCAAAATTTATCAAACATTTCCCCGCTAAATTTAGCGGGTAAACTGAATTGGTGTTGAGGCTACGTGACGTCAATTTCCCCGCTGAATTTAGACGGAAAATTTTTCCGCTAACTTTGGCGGAAAGGTTTTTCCGCTGGATTTCACGTGACGTACGTAACATTCATTCACGCGACGTCACACGTGCCGTCACATGTGACGTCACGAGGGTAAAATTTCCCCGCTAAAATTGGCGGAAAATATTTCCGCTAAATTTCCCCTTAAATTTAGCGGGAAAATTTCCTTGCTAAGTTTAGCGGAAACGTTTTCCCGGGTTGAGCGGCGTCACGTGTGATGCCACGTGATGTCCCGTGTGATGTCATTATAGGAAACGTCCCATAATGCAACGCGCAGTTACGCCGACGGCGACGGCGACGCCGCTCAACCCGAAAACGGGCTCCTTAAAGCTGCGCTCAAAAAGCAGGATGATGAAAATAGAATATCCAGCGCTCTATGCAACATCTACCACTGCGAATAGGGTTTATGTTAGAGAACAGCTCTTAGGCGCCCGTTTCCGGCTTGAGCGACATCGCCGTCGGCGTCGCCGTAGGCGTAACCGCACGTTGAATTATGGGATGTTTCCCATAATGACGTCACGCGTGACTCACGTGTGACGTCACGAGGGTTACCCTCGTAAAGGTTACGAGGGTTGCCCTCACGAGGGGCACGAGGGTTACTTTCACGAGGTAACCCACTGATCTCAATGATATTTGCTGCATCGCGTTTGCCCGCTCCGCGAATGCGGTCACTGGCGGCCATCTTTTTGGTAGAGTAATATCACCTCCAGCCAAGATACAGCTGCTGAAGCCACTTGGCAGCCACCATCATTCATCCATGGCAGACGGCGTTTTGGCAGTTGTGGTGGCAGGCTGCCATCAAAATAGCGTGGGTGACCTTCCGTGATTGATTGAAATTGTTTGACAAAACATGTTTTTAAAACCCGGCGTGAACGGTAGCCCGGTCTTTGAGGACCAGGTGAAAGTTTCACGAAATCGCGCAGCACCGGTGAAAAGCAGCACAGCACGCATCGAAATTCGCATCGAAAGCAGACGCCGGTACGTAGTCTGTTTTCGATGCGAGCTGCGCTGCTTTCCCCCGGTGCTGCGCTTTCGTAGAACTTTCGCCGGGTCCTCAAAGACGAGGCTACTGTTCACGGCGGGTTTCAAGAATCTGCTTCGTCGAACAACTTCAATCAAGCACGAAATATCACCCACGGTACAGTGTACTAGATCTACGGCTATTTTATGGCAGCCTGCCGCCATTGCGCTGTCCGCCATATTACTATGATGGCTAGAGATGATATAACTCTACCAAAAAGATGGCCGACCGTGGCCGCATTCCCGTCCATAGGCGGTGCTGGTCAAACGCGATCCAGCAATTGTCATTGAGATCAGTGAGGTAACCCTCGTGACGTCACACGCATCTAACATTGCAATATTCCCGCTAAAATTAGCGGGGAAACTTTTCCGCTAAATTTTGCGGGAAAATATTCTCTTTATATTTACCTTCGTGACGTCACGTGTGACGACACGTGTGACGTTGCACGTGACGTAACATTGATGTCACGAGGATGAAATTTTCCAACTAAATTTAACGGAAAAAGTTCCCAGCTAATTTAGCGGGGAAGGAAGACGGGCATACCCTCCCCACCTTACCCTCCCCTCCTCCTTCTCAAGAGCTGCGCTCTAACTCGGTGTTACAGAAAATTGTAAACGTCTTTAATTTTTTATTACGATTCAGACAACACAAAACTGAGAAGAAAAAAAAAAGTCTCATCAAGTTAAAAATAAAAAAGCGAAATTCGGGAACCTCCCGCATGTATAGTAAACACTTCAGTGAAAGCGACTCCGTGTATCCTGTTGATTCCAATTCCTTTTGTGAGTGCTGGTCTTTTATTAGTTCCAAATTAATTTTTTTTTATTCTGTAAACCAGTAAACGTTTACAGAAAATAACGGGCAGGAAGAAGCGGTGCTTGGTTTCCGGAGTCCTTTCAATTGAATCCGTGCTTATTCACCCAGTCGACGCGAAACATGCGAGACCACTTAAAGATCGAAGTCCTTAATCTAGTAAGTCGGTGACACTTCAGCGCCTTAAAAAACAAAGTATACACCTGCTGTGAATTACTACCGTTTGTATAGTTAATTTGTCGGACCCAAATGCTCATAATGCGTGGTGCGCTTCTCTGCGAGCGATTTCAAATTAGTAAACATTTCTTAGTAAACATTGGATAGAGCAAATTGATCAATCGCCTGAATTTGCCGGGCCATGTCCAACCCTTTTAGAATTTATGAAAATTTCTGCTTTTCATTCGAACAGAAGCCGCGATATTGCAAACTTCTTTGCCACGTATTGAAGCTGGAGGATCTAAGGGTTTGTTGGTCAGCAACTGTCAAGTCACACTTGAATAGAAGCGTATTTATCGGCAAGCTGAATGTAGCTAAAACAAATGTGCGGCGCATTGCAACAGAACCGTGCGCGTGTGCACAGCTAAGAATACAGTACGTGATTTACTCTGGTGAATGCAAAACCTCTTTCTACAGCGGCCTCAACAGATCCGAAAAAACAAGGATTAGAGAGGCTGTGAATAACCCGGACGCACGCCGCGCAAGCTGTAATGTGAAGCACCGGGCTTGTTTATTAACATTGGAAAGTTTTTTTTTTTTTTGTTATATAAAAAGCAATTTTGAGGCGCTGTTATTCATAACATATATCACTCAAAGAAACGTCATAGGTGTTCCTTTATTAAATGTACCGTTTGTAGTCGGCTTAGATGCGAACTAACATATACCACTCCGTGCTTTGACATAGTCTGACGTCTGCTCGCATCGTACCAGCACTGCCCGCAAAGTGGCGCCGCCAAGACATCTCGTCGACAATAATGAGAAAGAGTATCTTGCCTTGTTGGAACACTCAGGGTCGCCATCCGGTCCACGAACCTCCCCTCCCCAGTGAACTGGAAGCTGGGAAGGGTCTACGTACTTGACCAATGCCGACTTCCATACATCTGCAGCATTTAATAAAATCCAAAAATCGACAAAACAAAAGCATGGTAGGCGCGCACTAATTAAAGCAGCCTGACCGCGAATATTGTACCGCGTATATAGGCGTCATTGTAACATGCCTCTCGTAAACTCTTAAGAATTCTGGTGCGCCTACTAATTCGCAAATTCCTTCGGAGGGTCAAACTCTGAAATCTAAGGAAAATGCTCGTCCAATGACAAGGTTGGAAATAGGTTTAGACCGGTTAAGACCCCAAAAAAGCAGCCTGTGAAGCATGGACGTAGGAAGCTTCTGGGGGTGGCACGACGCCACCAGAGGTGGCACCCAAGGGTGATAGAAACAGCAGTGGTTTTGGTCATCGTTGGGGGCGTGTTCTCCACACTTCTGGCTTCTCCTCCGGTGGCGTCATGTCGCCTCCGGAACCTCCCTACCTTTATGCTGTGAAGTGACACGAGTATGCCATAAGCACGTGAAACGTCGTGTTCTGAGTCGCCGGGTAGACTGGTTTGTTTTAAACTTATTTCCAGCTTCGTCATTCGCCGAGCTCCCCTCTCCTTGCAGATTGCAGCGATCGGCGCTCCCAAATGCTTTGTGGGAAAGTAGACGCACTGGAGCTTTCATGGTGTAAAAGTGAGGCCCCGCATAGAACTCCACTAAAGAAGAGAGTTTAGAAAAGTCATCATTTTATTGACGGATATCCGCACATCTGCAGGATGGGAAATAGTGGGAAGAACAACGTTGGCGGCCGAAATAAAATTCTGATATCACCCGCCTCATCACGGTATACCCGCTCTGCTCGGCTCAAACGAAAAAAAACTCCTTCTGACACGTGATCATATCTTGAGTATATACTCCAATCATATTTTGATTATATACGCTCAAAATCACAAACAAGCTCACTGTTCTCCGAGATCAAATCAGAGAGTAGCGTCGAAAAGAAACTGTCATACCCCTTGGGAAGACTTCAACTTTAGTTGCCGTTTTCTCGGACAGAAAAGTCCGAAAGATCTTCCAGAAGATCGGAAAGAAGCTAGGGGCTGGAAAAAAGTGGTTTCAACAAAATTAAACACCATGGAGTTGTTTCCTTCCGCTTTGCATCGAAACATTTTCTTCTCCATATAAGTTTCTCTTTTGTGGCTAATTAATTTGTTTTTATATACAAGTTTGAAGCGACCTTTTGATGTCCTATATTACATTAAACGAAAGTCTTGTGCTATTATTAGCCATCGGCCCAATAATGAGTTCTGTATATGCTTAGAAGGAGGCAGATTGTTGAGTGTGATCCTAGTCTAAATAATAAATAAATGGCCGCTTCATGCTTTAAGAATTGAAGGGTAGTGCTGCGATTTTACTGTTGAAAAAATCGGCAATTTGTATTTTTTATATTGTTTATCCAAGCACAAGTGACCAAAAAGGCGTCACCTTGCCCAATAAAACTGCTATTCCGGCGCGTGATAGCAAAGAAATAACAAAATATTTGCCGATCTCCAGCCGCGTGTAGTGGTTAACGGAACTGATGTGTGACATAGTCTGGGGGATACGCGGAAGTGAACAAAACCTGTCCCCTCCGCTGCTACACTCGCCGTCACCCCCGTGGCGAACCGTCTTTTGTGCCGATCGCTCGGCGCGACCTTCGACGATGCTAATCTTTTAAAAGTCGATAATCGCGGAGGAAGCGTCTTGGGGTCTCTGAAGAGAGAACCCAAGGAAAAACCACGTTATCCCCCAGAGTACGTCACTCAAAAGGCGGCGTCGAGAATAGAGAGGAACTTTGACCTTCGATGTGTTTCATTTTTTTACATAAAAACTAGCGCTCGCAAGAAAATACGGTCTTATGTTCTTCGTTTCATGGGTGACACAAATTAATTTCCGCAGTTAATTGGCCAAAGTCGGAATATCGTTGCACCACCCCTTTAAGTTCGTCAGGAACACTTGGATCACTACTTCCAAAAACCATATATTGATCTGCAACGGTCGCTATACAACAGTTTCAGATCATTGCAATATATTGTGTTATGTATTGCAATATATCGTGCCTAGGTCTCTAAAACTTTGAATAGCAAATAGTGGTAAAAATTAGTTCAAAACTTTTTAAAAGATATTAAAATCTGTGCGGGTTGCAGGACGGCTCATCGTGCTGATAAAGTTTACAATTTCTGTTAAGCCTGGACCACGAGAAGTGATTGCGGCACTATTATTGTTGTTCTTTTAAATTGCAGCACTAACACCAATATGAGGGTGAGTAAGCACGCCTAATTGTGGAGTCGCATTTTATTTCTTATGTGATTTTTTTATTGTTATAGAAAGGTATATGTTCATTTGTTTAAATACACGTATGTGCTACAGCTCAATTTTACATAACAGAGCTAGACATGTAGAATCTTTTTTCTATTGTAGTCATTATATACGAGAACAACCTAGTGTAAGCTGTGGTCGAAAGATGTTCTTTCCGGCAGCAGTGTATTTTTAAGGAAAAATCTCGAGCCTTGACCATGGCGGCAAAACTGCGAGAAATAACCCGTGTTCGGCAACTGCTCTCTGGGAATTTCGCTTTCATTACTCCGCCAGAATAACCAGAACGTTACCATTTATAGATGTGGCATGGCACTCAATTATTGGGTTCCTTCCACGGTATTTAAGATCTTAAGTGATCAGGCTCCCACTTGTGATAAAAAGAGTGGGTTAGACAAGGAAGTCCGTTATGCTAATATTAAAAAAAACGATTCACGATTCACTCATGAAAGTTTATTTCGAAAAACAATAATAAAGTTTATTAAAGTTAAAACGCTATCTTTAATAAAATGAAAAAAACTAACATAGATTATCAAAATTCCGTGCGCAATTTTTATCATTCATAACTACTGTTGTGCAAATAAGCGCCAAGAATAGCATGACACCTTGATAGCTCCATTCACTGCAAGGTGAGCGCAGATTGTGCGTTGGCGCGCTTCTTTTGGCGTTTAAACAGTTAAGTTTTTATAAGCACTATCTCAGAGTCCTTGTAAGGCCAAACAGTTATAAATAAGCCACAGTCGTCTTACTGTTGATGAAGAAACATCGCTCGAGCATCTCAGGATAGTTGGCCTCGTACTGAGCAGCCATCTCCCTCAAGAACTCGATGGCTGGTAAAAAGGCATTCAGATGTCATCGTAGACTGCCAATTATATAAAATCAGCAAATTTACAATGGGTCTACAGTTGTTATACCTTTAAAGCTGTACACCTGGTTCAAGCTGAAGTTGTCATAGTCGCACAGAATGGTCACGGTCTCCACATTCTTTCCCTGCTGGATCGCAAAAACAGAAGGTTTTCGGTGTGAGCCTCTATCTAACCCACCTGCAACACAGATAATCTCAGGAATAACAGATGACGAAGCAGCGGTAAGTTGAGAAAACGAAAGCATTAATCTGGCAAACTTTTGACAAAACACTGAAAATAACTCTGACGTCAATGTCAGCGTAACAGAAGGATCGAGCGCTAGCTTCGGACTGACTGGTACAGTACGCTACCACTGCTTCTATACGTGCCCTAATCTTATAAAATGCTTGCGAACCAGAACACACAATAACTGACAAAAAAAATATTTCAACTTTCTAACAGAGCAATGATTGGTAATAAGAAAAGCTAGGGTGCCAATGTTCGATCCCCGTGAACCCCCCCCCCCCCCCCCCCCCCCGCGGGAACGCCACGTGGGCCGCCGACTCCAATTACACACGCGGCTAAATGTACATAACAAAACAACGGCATCTTCATTTTTGTAGCCAGCATCACTAATAATTAGCTTTTCATAAATCCACTTGCACAAACTGCTAGGAGACGGTAGAACCAATCAAGCACCACGAACTGTGGAAGGTGTAGGCGTCCGTGGTCTTTCTGTGCCTGGGTATTGAAAATTGCAAGGATTGTTCGTGATTTTGAATACTTTATTTTTTTATCTTTCTTTCCCACATCATCTCTATCTATGACTTGAGCTGTATATTGGTACTTGCGCAGGTAACCTTTATATCTATTGCTCACCACCAAGTTACAGTATACTTCAGATGGTTATAAAGAAAATTTCCCAATCAGTTTGAAAGAGCATTACCTGGATTCGGTCTCTCCAACTCGAATAAATCATTAATGCAGAGGGTAATTTCAATTTAGAAATGCGTTGAGATTGTATATTTGTAGTGCTTGCATCGCCGGGCTCTCATCCCCCTCTTCATTTATGGCTTTCTACTATGTTAAAGGAAGGCCTTCGCAGAGCCGCCCTATGGTCCGAATCCTCACCATTTTGCTCTGCCTTCTCATGTCAGCAAACATCTGTTCAATCTGATAGTAGCACACTTTGAACATCTCCTCCTTTGGCACACACTCCAGCATCCCTGCATTTAGAAAGAACGAGGTTGCAATTTCTGTGTAGACAGCGTATTTTTCGCAGTTCTGGAAATCGAAAAATGCTATACTTCCCATCAAACACGTGCTAGTCTAAATGAACTCTGCAAAGCTATATGGACACATATGCACACAAAACGCAACTTGATCTATATGCTACAATATGGTATACGTAGGCTGTCTCAATAAGTACGAGTACACCGATTGAGCTGCACTAAATAAATAGCGCATTCAACGTTTCAACATAGAAAGCTTTATCAGCCGATTTCCACTGAGACCTGTAAAGTTTAGTTGTCCCGTCCGGCTGTAAATTAAACCACACGGAGAATCGTTACGCTCATGGGAACCCATATAAAAGTACAAGATGTCCCTGAAAACAATTTACTTGGCTTTTTTCAACGCAAACATAAACTACGCATCGCTGAACGCTCATTCTCCGCCCAAACGAAGCGCTAGAGGTCTGAACCAGATACCAAATTTTCAGCCCGAACCGATATCTTATTCAAAATTTATAAGCGATTTTCTGAAAATTTCAATGGGCAAATGGGGCTCATTTTTGCCCGTTTTCGATTTCTCACGTCACAGAGCTCCATGTATTTGAAAGCTCCGTCTGCCGTCATTTTCCCATTGAAATTTTCAGAAAATGAATAGTCCCGCTACGAGAACAAGCATCCGCACAGCGCTTCCAAAGGCGCGTACTTGTGGCGGTTGTTTGCTCCAAACTACGTCGGTTGAGGAGATCTTCCTCTAAACCCCTCTGTCAACTCCAAACCACTCAAACTCATAAAAACCGACGAGCTCAACGAGCTTCGCTCGTTCAGCACTCCGCAGACGCTTGTTAACGTTTCAAACCAAAGCGGGAGAAGCAATTTCAGAATACATTTGAAAACAATAATTACCCTATCTTGATTATTTGATTCTCTACATAAAAAATAGTCAATTAAAATACTATTACGGCAAAGGGGTGCCAATTTACAATTAATCTTCACACGTCAAGCACCTCTCCAGCCAATTAGAGATTAAAGCACCTTGTGCGCAAGGGGCGGGATTTAGCGGGCCGCGACCTCCACCTTCTGTGCGTCTAACGGCGCAGAATTGTTTTTCTTTTGTGGAAACATTATTTTAAAAATTACCTGTACCATCTATACTCTTTAAAAAAACGTTCTTTGTTTTCCTTTCGCAGTGTCCCTTTAAGAAACGCAAGGCGTTGCGATACTTGAGTATCTTATTATAGCTCCTCTGCCAATGTGATTTCAGCATCTGCTGATAAGACCGTTGAGGAACGAATCACAGAGCAAGACACGTGAACATAATAAACCACTCCCTGTGTTTATTGACTTGTCTGTGATTATAGATAATATTTTAGAGGGTCCACAATTCTTTATAAAAAATATGTACCGATTTAGCCCCCCTCCCCTTCCCCCCCCCCCCCAAAAAAAAAATATCACCGGAAATAACTCGACTTCATTCTTCACTCTAGCAAGGATACTGAATACGACGTAACAAGGTTTGTGAACGTCACCTTCACAGGGCTCTTGCGTGGATCTCCGTGGTTTTGAATGCGTAACTAGCCGGACTAAGTGGAGAATTTTCAGAGGGGTATCTGGGAACGCGGGCTGGTTAAGAGAATTCTATAAAATGAAACGGTCTTGGAATTCGGCTGCCTTCAATTTTTCCGTAATGTAAACACATCTACCAGTTACTGGAATTAGCGCGAATATTCATTCGTGTTAGTTAATTAGAAAATTGACGACTATGATTTGGACACCTTATGCGTATACAACTCCATCTATTTATAAAACAAAAGCGTTTTATATTTGTCTCGTAGAGACATTTAAATTAGGGTGTCTATTTTTGCAGTAATATGCTGCGAATTTTGAGTGCCATGAATGATTTGCTGGAAGTTTTACGGCATTTACTAATTTCTTGGTCACATTACAACCAATAACTGGAAATGCCCACCACAAAATTCAACCGACTAGGCACCGTTGAATCACATAGCATAAAGCGCTTATAGGGGAGCCTCTTCCCCAATTAATTATTTGCGGACTTTCGTTCATTTGAAGACATGAACGCAAAATCGCGGAGCATTGCATTTTGCCTGAGAAAGAAAAAGGTATCATAGTAGCAATTACGTTTTTTATTACATTTTATTCTAGAGAAATTTTATGACTCTGTGAAGATATTACAATCCTGGAAATGCAACGATTTTTAATTTGGAGGACCAACATTCAAAATATTGCGAAGGTTGTCCATAAAACAGAATACAAAAAATATGTATGTGGGGCTTAGAAATATAAAGTGTACCTCTTTAGTTTTCAGTAAGTATCAAAAATATGGTTTTATTGCCGTCGATAATTTTAGGATTGAAAATAACCATCTCTGAAGTTTGGTTGAAACCTGTTTTTTACTTTGTTTACAGAAAATAGCCGAGAGAATGCGCAAGAGGCAAATGTCTCGGAAGGACGTGCGTTTTTTTTTTTTCTTCAATATTTTGTCAGTTAAAAGGTGACTATTTTGGGTCACCTTTATAGTCAGCATTCCCAAAGCGCATGATCCAGACGGGCCGGCCGCTTCTATCGTGGTTGCACATCCCTCCCGGGAAGTACGTTTTCAACACCTGTGACAACGTGCAATACTTCAGGTTTTGTAGAATACCTATCTCTCTTTGGTGAAATTAAAATGCAAGTGTGGAGCTCCAAGTGTATTCTGCACATATAAGGTGGGCCCTGGGATCTCACGCTGTAAAACGAACCGGAAACATTGGTGCCTGTCCATAGAGAGCTCAAACGTTCACCAAATGTGCATTGAGGTGGTGCATATTATCTTGGGAAATTTAAAGACGATGTCCACTTCCTGTAAAAATTTACATTAGCAAACTTGCTAAAGTCAACCGCAGGCGTGCTGGCAGACGATCAAGTTAGCAATGATGTAACTCGCGGTTTCCATCACCCAATACGCGCAGCGAGCAGACGACACACTCTGTTGTCTGCTCGCCGCACCTATCTGGGGGAGTCGACACATCGCTAACTCTGTCGCTTGTGAACACGCCTGCCGTTGACTTCCGCTAGTTTTTTTTTTTTTTTTGCATCATTTCTTTTTGCACAAATAAAATTTTACAATGTAGAATTCACCACCTCAATGCACCTTCGGTGAAATTTTTAGCTTTCTATGTGCAGGCGCCAATGTTTTCGGCTAGTTTTACAGCGTAATATCCTCTGGGCGAACCCTATATACTTCCCACCAACCGCTCCAACTACAACCGCAATGCAACGCTTAAAATATTTCTTTCTTTTTATAACCGTTTAAAGTAATACTTGGAGTCAAAACATGCATTGCAGTTGCAGCAAGACGTTTAAAACAGTCGTGCCCACCATAAACAACATTCTTCAAATATTTGTACAGCGGTACCAGTAAGCGAGCCGTAAAACTCGGCGTCATTAACTAGACAAATCAAATTATGGTAAAGGATGTATTGTTACAAATCGGTTCTACATTGTGAAATGAAAAATACATCTCTATTCCTATTAAAATGAGCAGAAACTACTTAAAATTAATAACGCTGCGCTGAAGCACATAGATGAACTCCAGTGTTTGTAAATTACGTTTACAATTGTAAATACCTGGGGGGCATCCCAACTTTGTATGATTAACGTATCAATCGGCGCTTAGTAACATTAAACAATGAACAAAGCACTCAAGATTTTCGCTTGCTCTCTGAATTCTTGCAGCTTACCATGTGCGGGCACCAATTCTTTCAGTTCATTTTTATGAAGTATTCAATGCCTGCGTAACGTGATACCTCAAATAAATTATTTTTCTAATAGCGCTTTCGATTTCGTTAGCTTTAGATCGACACGTCTGGTACATGATAAGCTCATTGTAATTTGTTTACGTATAGAATCTTTTATTGCGTTGTATTTACAACTGCCGTCAAAATAAAGAAAAAGTTTGAATTAGCCGTGATTTCTTCACTTATTAATACCGTCCTAGTTAGTGGATTGCCTGCAAACACCCTTGCAACTGAAAACTTTATTCAGCCACTTTTTTAAGTTAAAATATGCGCAGTCGAGGCAATGCAACCATTACCGCGCTATACTATGTTTATTTACGTTGTTGACGCTGCTCTCGCATTTGTCATAAGCCCACTTCTAAAATAGCAAAGTTCGCCAGGTTGTTTTGTTTGGCTCCAAAACTAAATTCAAATATGCGTGCGACAGTCCATATTTCTATTAAGCTTAGATTGCGTCAACGTGCACAATATGTCAATGCGGAAAAATAAGAAACAATGCCGAGGTCACCTGTGGCCACTGGTACGTCTCCAAGACTGAGTCGATGTTGTTCTCACGGCGCCAGATTTGGTTCTGAAAAACAAATGGGGCAAAATTTACTCACGCGTCTAAGAGCTTATGAATAAAAAATGCATTGCTCACGCGTGATGAAGTTGATTAAAAAGTCTAACAATTACAAAAATAACGTTTTTAGAACAGAGCCGAAATACGAAATAAAAGAAGCTTGCTCCCTTATTCGAAAAAGCGACACCATGGTCTGAATTCGGTCAAGCCTCAGGGGCTCCTGGGAAAACGCCAAAGCATACCAAGACCTAAAACGCCTCAAACGACAGATTACAAAAGTGTGCATTTACGTCCTTTTACCTCGAACATCACAACACGGTCAGTATTTTGTATTTTCCTCGTCATCCATGCATGCATTGCTTTCTCTGCATATGTTTCGGATACTTTTCAATTCGTTAGATTTGGAGATTTTAAGACTAAGTATTATTTAGTGCACAAAGGGCAAAAACAGATTGCTTCATGATCAAATTCTTGTTGGCACTCGACGAGTTGACTCTCTATACACGTGTCAGTCTTTAATACTTTCGTTACTTAAATAGCTATTGCTGGGGCGCCTTAGAGGGATACTGCAACGGACGTCTAGCGCCTATTTTTTGTTGTCTAAATGTCAACCACTTTCTGGCAACACCACGGAGACACGAAGTTTTTGCTCAAAGAGACACCAAAGCATTACTTAAAAGGAATAACCGGAATGTTGTTACGTCACTATGCATCAAAATTAACGTTGTTAGAGTAGCTCAGTTACGGAACTGCTCATAGACCCTGCCTGCACGAGCAGTACCCCCTCCCCCCCCCCCCCCCTCACTCACCATGACTCGCCTCCCGTCGTTCGACGGGCCGGACGGCTGCTATGGTAACTGCAGTGTATTTGATGGAACACGTAAGTTTCGAAGAACAGCGTCTAGATGGCGTTCCACCGTACTCTATGGAACACACAGTTTTGCAATAAAAATCTAGATGGCGCTTCAAACGACGACAGGCGGACTGAAGTGAGTCAGGGGGGGGGGGGGGGGGAAGGAAGGGGGGTAACTTTTTCCTTGAGAGTTCCACAGTAACGTTGACTAAAACCAGCCCCACTCCGCGCAAGTACGGCGTCAAATTGCGTGCGCACGAGCCCAGTCGAACCGGATTTTCCTTCTCTTCCGGCCTATTCAACTCTTGCGGGGCGCAGGGAGCGGCAACTAAAAACGGCCAGGTTGTAACGCGTTGACAACGCCAATTGGCGGAGCTCATAACCACGCCAGCCCCCAAGCAGCTTTGCCTATGCTAGACCAATTGACGTCACGTCCGCGGCGCCAAATGGTCCAGCTCCCGTGATGCCTCGCGCTCTCCGATGGCTGATCTTCGAGCGCTCGCCAGAATCGGACCTTTGGAACGAAAAATATAGCCATCGCTTCAAAATACAAGCGTGCGATTACCATTATCAGACAGAGTTGATCATGTTTGACTTATTTCGGAACGTTAGAGGTATATTCTAAGTTACAATTCAGTGTCCCTTTAATGTATAAGTGAAGTCATCATCACATTCCTGTTCTAAACAAAGCGATTTTTAGTTTTTCATTTTTTTTTCAATGGCTTCGTGGTTTTATAAGTCAGCGAGGAACGTGCATTTTACCAACACCACCTAGGTCAACCAGAGTCCGTGCAGTCACACTTAAACCACATCATAGTGACTCGAAGCGCAGACACAAATTTGACACGAGTGCTCTCTGCCTCAGCGTTTTTCTGGGTTTTGTGTCCAATCAATGATCCGAAGGACACACGGAGTCGGGCTCGAGCCCAATTGCCGAGTTGTCGCAATCGGAGTCTAACTAGAGGAGGCTGTTATCCGGCTTTGCTTGCTCTAGGTTGTGTTGACTTTGCAAGCACTTTCGATATGTTCATTACGATATAAAGTAGTACATAGTAGGCTTAAAAAGTTAGATCAGTAGATAACATAAACGTAGCGTCACCTTTAACCACCCGACCCCTTCTTTCTTTTTTTCTTCTTTTTAATGAGTATCAAGCATCGGCTTAAATAAATCGAAGATGTTGATGGCCGGACAACAGTTAACACTATTTATCCGGGACACGTAACCCAAGCAGGGCAATGCTCCAGCTCAGAGCGTTGGACTCGCAAGTCTTCCAGTCATAACTCAATCTTCTCAGGAAATTTTTAAGTAGCGTGCATCAAATCGCCTTAAGGCTTACCTGGCGCAGCATATACTCCGCCTTGTTGATGTCGAACTCCCGAGCTGTGATAGACAAACAAACGTGGAGACACAGTTCGTCGCTGATTGGAGAACGCGGGTGCACAAAACAACAGCTGATGGAAGCACTCAATGAAATTATTCCTCTAGATACGTTGTTCCAGGTAGAATAATCTTAGAAAAGACGCAGGAAGAAACACATACCACGAATCTCTCAATGCAGCGTAACTTCAGTACACCTAGTTGATGCAATTTAAATCGTGATTTTGTTATCTTTTTAGGATGAACGTGTTCGATTCGGACACTTATGGCTATTAGGTAAATTTTCATGATAACGCATTTATTTATTTATTTGAAAAGCATTGGGAGTGTTCACAAAGTTTTCATTTGTGACCCACATAAAAGTTCAAAGCACATGAAAGCACATAACAATGTTGCGAAAGTTGATTGGAAAAACGTTTTATTGAAGATGCTAATTCCCCAGTTCATTTTTTCAAAGAGTCGTGGGATGCTAGCTGTTACATTTAAGCCAGCTATTTGGAGTTACGCCATATTATTTTAGGCTTATCTTACATCGGGAGTTTGTATTGTATTCAAATTTTAGTGGTGCTGCCCATCCAACAACATGAGACGGTTGTGTCATATCGAGCGTTACGTCTGGGCACCTCAAGATTGCTTCCGGGTCCCAGATATTTTTTTATCAACTAGGTATTTGAAAATTGTCCCGTTACATTTGAATGTTTTGGATAGGATTACTAAAGCTTTAAGATTTGCAATAAACGTATGTTCTGAAAACCCCTCGCGAAGCGTTCGATAATTTGAGACATTTGGAACCGGGTGGCGTGGCCTTATACCGCGATTCCGTCATCACGACATCATGGCTTACCTCTGAGCCATCGAAGCAGGAAGTGGTCCGTGAATTCCTCTTTCCAGATGTCCTGGATTCGACGCTTGAACTGAGGACGCAAAACGTTGCGGGTACCGCATATCGCTTAGACCATAGATCTCAAACACGCAATCAGCGGGCCGCATGCGGCATGCCACTCTTTGGGACGCGACCCGCAAGTATCCCGTTGCTGCTAGCACCTGTTTCCATGTCTCGAGCGCTGGAAGCGCCATAAATAATAGCTCATACCGTTGATTCCTTTCCGCTCGAAAAAGAACTCTTCTCTTATAACGTGTTGACACATTGTGCAATATTATGTTTCCTTTTGGACTGAGAATCGCCTCGGCTAAATATTTGCTATTTGCTTTCACACGTAAATCAACCGGAATGCCAATACCACTACCAGGCAATAAGCGCGAGCATTACTCTAAAGGGCACCTCAGCTACATGAACTTTCGCTCAGCAAGAGCGACTGCCAAAGATAAAGCTTTCAGCTTGGGGCTCTGCCCGTCAAAAAATACCTTTAAAGATATGCATTTTCTTATATTTATACATCAAAATCGTCAGGAAAGCAAAAAAACTGCCTTATAAAATGGTGTGCTTCCATTACTGGTGACAGTTGTGAGTAGTGTGACGTTGACGTTTTAACTCTGCTTATTACATCAGGTGCGGGCCCAAAGCAGAAGCATATGCAAATCCAAGCTAAAGATGTCACTGAAAAACAGCGAGCTTACAAAAAGAAGAGAGCTCTAGAAAATCTCTTGGGGGGAAGGGGGGGGGGGGGGGGGGGGGGTCGTTGGTAGCATCGACTCTTGGCAAAGTGAAACACCATCGTTTTTGTTTTGTTTTTTGTCATAAATTACCAAAATATTGCCCCCCCCCCCCCCTATCTGGACCCGCATTAGAATTAGTTTGAGACCCCCATGGCTTAGAATATGCAGCTTCCTGTATAGAAGCGCCGTGACGCGCAAAAAGTGCAGTCACGTGCAACGTTCACAAAGCTGGATTGTCTAGGGTGGCTCAGAGTGACCGCTGTGGCCGGACGTAAGGTAAAACAAAGTACAGAAGTATCCTGTTTTTTCTTCTCGTTTTGGGTTAATATGTCTATAAATATTATATTCCACGCTTCGGACAGGTTACCATGTGTACATGGTGTTTTTCTTGTGTTTTGTTTCTTTTTTTTTTAGTTTAGGGAATAGTTAGGGAGCCATGGAGGTCATAATAAAGACAAAATTTGTTAATTAGCTATATAATTAACTAAAACGCTTTGACAAAACTTCTGTTAGATTTTCAATTTTTGGGGCCTAATATAAAGCTTGAGAATTGGCGCTCGACCTCATTGAAGAGTAGCCGTGAGGTGAAGCATTGATTAAAAAATTCGTAGAGTGCGCTGAGGGACGAGAAATGTCATCCCTGTCGTCTCTGATGTCGATTTTTCCGTACTGCGCCGACTACGCAACCCACGTATCGATGCCGCTGGTGACGTCACAGGTGCGCCGCAACAGCAGAGCGGTAAGATTGGCGTCGCGGGTGAGCTTCTTCGCCGGCTCAGTTTCGGTTTGAGGCTGTGCGCAAGGAGGACATTCCTTAAGTTCCGTCACGTCGCAAGCCGTTGCAGTCGCACTCGCTTGGACTCACGCAAGTCTGTGAACCGACCTTTACTGTACGTGCTGCGTTTGTGGAGTAGAGCATCGCAACGGTCTGATATTGTTGACTCCAAGTGTCGCGGAGGAAGCAACCGTCGCTTTTGCAGGAGACGCGACGCGTGCGACAGGAAGTGAAAGCTCACCGAGCATGCGCTGCCGGGCGTCTTTCGTGTCCTTCGAAAGAAAGCGCGCGTGCGCGCTGCCTATACTCTGTTTCACCTTATGATGCACCGCAGGAAAGGCTACAAGCGCGAGCTCCTTGCTCTGGGGCACATCTCGGCGGCACAAGCTCTCGTGACTTAAGAGCGGCTGCCAACGCTATGAACTCGCGCTTTTAGCCTTCGCTGCGGTACAGCATAAGGTGAAACGAAGTATAGTGGGTTGTCGTGTCGTCTGCTTGTACACGGCCGTGTACAAGCAGACGGCTTCGGGCAAGCAGGAAGCAAGACGCTTCCTGCTTGTCAGACATTCAGTGTAAGATTACATTTCGCGAACGCAGAGCGAAACATATGTCCCGCGCCAAACCTGGAGCTTCGCAAGGCCCCTTCCCCGCAAACGCCGCAGTCAAATATGACGCATGTGACCCCTTATTCGCCAATGAGAAGTTGGCGGCGAAAGGAAAAGGAAGGTATACTCTGCCCCCCTCAATTTAGTTACTCCAATATTTCTCGCCCCGTGACGTCCCCCACGAATTTCTTAGTCAACATTTCGCGTTGCGGCTTGACTACAACGAGATCAAGCGTTTAACGAAATTAATACAAAAACGATCACGAGGTGCTTTCCGATTTATCAATTTGTACTAATCAGTCGTAGGTGGATGAGACCTGATTGCGACCTGGTTGGTCTTACTCAGAACGCAACTGTCTGAACCAGCCCTTCGAGAGGACGCCACGGGTATGCGGAAAACGTCCGGGAAACCCTGACACGGATCAAGTCGGAAAATGTGCAATTCCTGGGCACGAGGCACTTCGTCGTCAACGATGTTTTTATGATGTCTCAGGCACCGAACAACTAAACGCGTCATAAAACATTTTTTATCACGACTCACATTATTCGAGTAGGTACGATAATGTCTATCTACATTGGTATTCATTGGGCGCGTCGAGATACAGCAAAGAGTAAACATTGCCCCAATATGGGCAGAAATAAAAACTATCGACATTCAAAATTGCCTGTAAAAATAATAAACTAGTTGGGTTATACCTTCTAACTTTACGTGAAACATGCAAGCGAAAAAAAATAATAATGAAAAAGAACTGGAGAGATTGAGGAATGGGCCCTAACTGCTCTGAAACGCCCGTCCCACGTGATGAAAGTAAACGAGTGCTATTTCACATTATTTATGTGTGTATGCCCCAGTGAAGTAAACTTAGTAAAACAAATTCCTCTGCGTATTGCTAGCAACAGCCTAAAGGTTGTCGCTAACGACAACCTTTGATTTTTATACATATTGGTTCTTGATTTGTCGAAAAAGCGAGCGCTGTGAAACCAAAAGTTACAGATATTGTTGGTGGTGTTTCTTCTAGAATGACATTAACTGTTCCACCAAATCCTTAATTCTGTAAACAAATTCGCTACATTTCAGCTCTACTTCGAAAGATTAACCGCCCCGCTAGGAACTTTTAAGCGACAAATCCTACAGCAGCACTCAGCCAGACTCGAGGGGATGTCACTTACGCGCTGCGATAAACGACGGCACGTGTAATGCGAAATTTCCGGACAGCGAGGCGTTTTCACTAAGATAGCGTCATAAGTCTTTTTGTATCGTATTAATTTCTTTTTTAATAAACATTCACGTTTTTGTTACTGGCAACACCTCGATTCCTTTCTTGAAAAAGTACAAAAAACATATACCTTATTCATGCATACACAACGCTCCTTTATATATTATACAAGGAAGCGTTGCGTAGGCATGGATACATTCATATTATCAGTACTACGTGATGCATGCTAGGGTTTTCGATTAGGCTGCCATATGCCCCAATGTTTTCCCCAATACACCAGAAATGCGGATCGTTATTTTCTCGCAGTTTACACAATCATAAACATTTTTTGTGTTTGTTTTCTTTCACGTCGTGCAAATATTTATACGGTCGATCTGACCGACTTGTGGGGATCAGTACTCCGTTCCACATTAAGTCCGTCCCTCGCCAAAGCTACGCTTTGATGGAAAGCTCATTGAGCAGCGCAAGAGTGCATCGTCATAATGTTCGACGTCTTTGCGCGTTTGCCATAGACCCGTAGCTCTCAAGTTTTGAACAGCGCCCCTGGCGAGCAGCATCATATATTTTTAGGTGGTCTCGTTTCCGCTGTGCGTAGCGTTGTATCTTTTCAAACGCTCTGCCAGTGAGCATGAACCGTGAGCAGACGCCGAAGAACGACGTTCACAGACGCCAGTTTACGCTCGTGGAAGGTGCATCATGGGACGCTGGGACGCCACCTCTCGTCAGCATTAAATGGTCGCGTTTCGCAGACACTAGCGGAGGCGCCTCTGTTGTAGTCGCGTCTCGTGAACGCTACAGCGACCCCTGGCCGAGAGCGACAGGCCTATCAGCGGCTCAACCATTTACGCGCCACGAACGTGTCCTAATTCAGCACTTTATTATGTGCACTAGTTTTTGCAGGTGGTGTCAAAATACGTAAAAACTACAGGCGCCGTGACGATGCAATTTTGGCGCTTCTTGATTAGGTAGTTTTCGTAGACCGCGCTTCACCTCCGCTAAGCCCTCCACAGGGAAGAAGCCGCTTCTGCGCCTTCGCGCCGATAGCTATGACTGTAGAATTCCGGGTTAAGCGGGTTGCGGGACGGCGAACACAATCTACGAAAACTCTCTATTGTCTCCGTTAAATCGTATGCGGACACCAAGTCGTCTGCTTTTTGCGGAGGAGTTGCAGTGACGTCAGAAAAAGCCGAGCTCTATTTGGCTTTGATTGAAAGGATAGTGGGTAGACCTCAGTGCTTGATGCCTTGAGTTCTACCCACCATTTTTTTTTTTTTTCAATCAGCCAATAAGAGCTTGTCGTTCTGACAGCATCGAAACCCCTGTGCAAGAAGCAGACGAACTTGAGCTCCGCATAGCGTTGGCTCCGGTCGAACTTAATATGAAACGGAGCATACCGAAATTGTCTCTAAAGTTCAATCTCAAACAATATGTACTCACAGACTTGGCACACTCACCTCATTCAGAGCTTGCTCTTGCTTTTCGCTGAGATCACCAAGGTACCCGCTCATTAGGACGGATTCTTATGTCGACTAGGGAAACAGCTAGCTGTACCTTTCCGCTGGAGGAAGGGGTAACGACTGCACCGAAAAGCTGCCTTCGTTGAGACGCGACGAGGAAGGGAAACTGTTGGCGTATGAAAAACAATCCTTGAGAGATCGCGTAGAGTCGGCAACATTAAGAAAGGAAGCAGTTCGTCTTTCTTCTTTCCAGTTTCGCGACCCTCGCAACCTCCGTCAAACGTTAAGAAAAAAACGGTATATAGTTTGGGATCTAAACTTTCCGTTCAAACCCTCGTCGGGACTATAACATGTTAAAAAAAAACAATGAAGAAGTATATTTCCTTTTATATTATTGCCTATAGTACGTCACTTTTAGTTAGAAGTCGACCTCTCGCATGGGGAAGCCTGACCTGTTTACAAAAGCACGAAAGAACAAAAGCATCGATGCGAAAAGATCAGCGGGTCCTCGTGGTCAAGGGGCCTTCTGTTTAACTTGCATACTTATCGCAGTGGCTTGTCAGTTTCTTGGGTACTCAATCATAAGACGGGCCACTTTGTTGACACGTCCGAAAATCATTTGACGGCGGTCTACATTGTAGCGAAAGCTTTGAATATGGTTTCATTTTGTGTGTGTGTGCGCGCGTGTTAGCTCGTGCATGGAGGCTCTTCCTCACTAAAAGGTTAAGGTAAGCTACTTGCTTAAGCATAGTAAACATTAATGCGCGAAAGACAAAAAAGATTCCATTAACGCACACTGATATGTGTAGTACATGTGCGTGCGTGCGTGCGTACGTGCGTACGTGTTTACAGTAAAACGTTTTAATTCTCAAATATGTAAAATTAGTGTTTCAAAGACCCATGAATACACACCTTTAGCACCCTTATTTTGAGTGATGCACTCTGTACAATTCTAAACTATAGAGTGCTGTTGCATAGAACACACTGGATTTATTGAATGGTGTGAGGAAAAAGGGTGCAGCGGTGCAGTGCGACGAAGGGACAACAGATACCCGTCTCAAAAAATTTGAGCGGGTGTTCTAGAGCGCAGCTCTTACGTGCCCGTTTTCGGGTTGAGGGGCGTCGCCGTCGGCGTCGGCGTCGGCGTAACTGCGCGCGTAGCATTATGGGGCGTCCAAGTTTCCCCGCTAAATTTAGTCGGGAAACTAAATTCGTGTTAAGGTCGCCCGATGTCAATTTTCCTGCTAAATTGAACAGGGAAACATAACCCGTTAAGCTTAGCGAAAACATTTTCGCTAAATTTTCCGCTAAAATTAGGGGGAACATTAGGGAGTTTTCGTAGATTGTTTCCGCTGTCCCGCAATGCAATTCACAACTCGCTACGATACCATGAACTCTACAGTCAAGGCCATCAGCGCGCAGGCGCAGTAGCGGCTTCTTCGTTGCGGAGGGCTTAGCGGAGGGGGAAACGCGGTCTACGAAAACTCCCTATTTTCGCTAAATTTCTAAATATATTTAGCGGAGGAACTAAACCCGCTAAATTTAGCGGGGAATTTTCGATTAAATTTAGCGGGAAATTTAGCGAAACTTTTTCGCTAAATGGGAGGCGAGGAGGAGAGGAGGAGAGGATGAGGGAGAGAAGGAGGTGGAAGAGAGGTACACCCTCTTCTCCGTAAACTCTCCTCCTCCTTAAGAGCTGCGCTCTAATTTCGTATTACAGAGAATTGTAAACATCTTTCACTTTTTGTTGTTGTTTTTAGTGATCAAAAGGGTGGCGTGGCCTCGTCAGGCACTTAAAAGTGTCTTTAGCCATGTCCCCTGAGACTTTCTGTAAGTTTGTCTCAAATAAACTCATTCAAACAAAATGTCGAATAATTACTGCCGGTACTGACGACTTTCAGTAGGAGCTTTTGTATCAGGGTACAGGCATATATGTATCAACGGACTGGCATCCTTGGCGTTACTTTTTAGCGACGAGGTTCTTAGCTATCAACGTCGAATATTGTGGCACTTGCCCCATGCTATTTAGTATGGATGTGCCAATACGGGTAGAAATTGAGGTAGAGAAGGAGACGAGAGCGCGCAGGAACGGCAGAACACCGTGCTTTTGGCGGAATAATTAGTGGGAAGGTGCAAAGTTGGCTGCCTTTGTCTCTACTCAAAGTTCGAATGCGTTCGAACGCGAATTCCGAACGCCGGATTTAGCGTTCGGCATTCTAACGCGTTTCAAGAGTGTGTAGAGACAAAGGCAGCTAGCTATTGCGTCTATCCAGTAACCGTTTCAAAAGAGTTCGGAGTTCTGACGTCCCCGCTCACTCTCGTCTCCTCCTCTCCCTCAATTTCTACCCGTATATCGGTTCGAATCGAATATCGCTGCGTCGCTCATAGCCTTCACAGTGAAGGGAAAAGCCACGACACTCGGCTCTCTTAGCAGTATTTAAAAATGGGATCAATTCTGCGGCTATTCATTTCAAACAACTATTCGCACACCCCTAATAGTTAGCACATGTGCAGACAGGAAGGCCGGTTGCCGAGCGTGTTCACGCAGCGCTGCTAGGAGCCGATAGAGCGAAGGCTCGCGCTGCAAAACCCACGGATCCTGGGCTATAGCCTCCTCTATACTCACAAAGCCTGGCAGTTCGACGACGGAGCCATAGAGTGCCCGGTCACAGATTTGGAGCGCGAGGATCTGGTAGCACAAAGCATCAAAAAGCCATTTCTCGGGGAACCTGGACGTCAGCGAACAGCTTTTGCAGCGGCGAGGACCCGAAACACATTTGTTCGCTCGGGAGAAGTGTGTTTCGGCGTCTGGCCGCAGCGGGGCGCCAGTCACGTGGCTCTCCAATCATCCGTTGTCTGCCGCTTCACCTTTTCTGTTTCGGCGGCCGCTTCTCGTGGCAATCTGCCAGGCTTTGTCAGTATATAGGGTCTATTCACTTGCTGAGTCATCACCCACAAACATGGCCGCCGAGCGATAAAGCGGAACTTTTATTCGTGAGCTTGGTGAAAAATAAAAGAAGGCAAAGCAAACTCGCCTATCGGCAAACCGCTATGGCCTTCGGCGGCCATGCTTGTGTGTAGTGACTCGACATTAAAAGGCGGTCTGACGTCATGTGAATAGACTCTATAGGAGGCTATGCCTGGGCCTAATCCCCACGTCCTGCCCTTCTCTATCTGGATGAACCTTGTTCGGTCGTGCGGTCGTGTGTCTGCGTGATGCACGTTAAAGACCGCAGGCCAACGGTAATACTGCGATTGTATTTTCCATGTACAGTGGAGACACCAGACGCCCATTGGAGCCGACTATACCTCCCGCCGTCCAATTATACACGCATCACAATTATGTACAGGCACGGCCCGCAGTCATCGCGTCATCCCGATCTTGTTTATCAACAGCCAGTTGTTGTAGAGTAATGTTTTAGCGTGTAATACTAACAGTCCGCCAGCACGAGTCATTCCAAATGTTTCTTTTGGCGCTTGCTTTTTTCGCTGGCCAAAGAATCAAGCAAGCGCGGTTGGACAGCTTTTATTGCACGCTGAACTATCACTTTTGATAAATAATAAACTGGGTTATACACCAACTGATCTTCGGTGTTCGTGCGTGCGGTACCTGTGTCAGTGACTTCTTTAAAGTAACTACATTGAATGTGCTAGACCTCGCATGCTGAAGTGCGCGTTCATGAGTTTGGAAAACGTCTAGAGACTTTATGAAGGGAATAGCCCTTAACTTTATAAAAACAAAATCACAGTCATGAACACATGTACTCATCAAGCCGTTATTTCCCCCGTGCGAACTTTAATTTATGACGACTAATGGCTGAAATAATTTCACCATTTACTACAATCGTGCAAAAGTAACAAACATTGCAAGTGAAGGCGACGGGACGAGCCTTTGTGGAGATAACTTTTATTTAATCCAGTCAGGCAAACAGACGTCACAAAGTGCGAAAGTTGCGAAGCAGAGATTAGCCCTTCACCAACATCTTGAAGGGTCGGGCCGCTAATGCTAACGGGTTTGGTACAGAACGTCATCGGCGGAGGACCCGAAAATACGCTCTCGAAGACGCGAATAATTTGTGCCTATCTGCTCTTTACCCACACAAAAAGCATGAATTTAGTTCATTTTCACCCGCAGTAAGAGGGATAACATATTTAAAACCTTTCACTGTGTTCTGGTGAATTTCAGCGCCTGCACATGCGCATATTACGCTAGTTTGTAGAGCATCTAACTCAGCAGTCTACTCATAGCACAGACTTTCCCAGATTGCATCACTGGGCACGTTCAGTAGCGGTCCCAGAGGGAATGAGTCAGTCACTCTCTCCACTAAACGGCAAAAACTGAGTTCCGGTGCACTTAACTCCGGGCCTTAGGAGTGAAGCTCTCGTGCACCGGGTCCGGACACGGTGCACGAGGAGTCAGGAGACCGGAACTCAGTCTGTAATCTTGACGATTGCAGACTGACTTTTCGGTGCTAAAAGAAAATGGCGGGAGAAGTTACGTCGACTGCGGCGTGGGTCTGAGGTTCGCTCATTTTCGTAAGTAAAAAGTGCTCAAGCTAAGATGAATAACGCTTTCGGTTTTTGACACGCTCAGGCTCCTTACGGAAAATGACTTGGAGCGTATTTTTTTTTTTTTTGTTTTGTATATGTTAATAAACCAGGTTCATCTGGCGCCGTATTTTGATCGGCGCAGCACGGAAAGTCGGTCATTATCGACGATCCCCCTGGCCGTGGTGAACAGAGCAAGACAGGTACTGAGCGTGACTAATGTCCGCGGTTGAACACTCACGAAGAACATGATCCCAATGAAATTTTTGTTGGCGTTGCTAAATCATGGCTGTACCATATACGAGTGTCAGAGGTCGGCTGACGCTCGCATCAGCCGACAAAACTTTAATCGCCAAGCGTGGCCGACTTCATGTGTGTATATACAAACGCATTTTATAGGAAGTTCGTACAGACGCGCAGATCAAACGTATAGGCCGTATAAAAGTATTGTAACCGGCGGCGTGCATACACCGAGTTTTATATTTTGCAAATGAAAACAATGCTGTTATTTTTCTTGTTTTTTTCTTCTTTTTTTTTTTTTAAGGACAGTGCCAGTTTTCGCATTACACTACGAAGGGCTCGATCGCTTCGAACAGCAACGCCAGTGTTTACAGTTACTCTCTTTTTCTCGGACAACCCTCTCGAGACTTGAATACCGGCGTAAAATAAAAGCGTTTGTGATCGGCGTCGTCTGCTTCCATTTTATTCAGAGACCGTCTACTAAAGGGGAGGAAGCGGAAACTGCGGTGGAGCAGCTGAAGAGCCGCGCTCTTTTGACGTTTAGTAGACGCTTCGAGAACTCTGACTCGAGTTACCCTGTTGGTAGCTGAGGAAGCTCAAAACAAAACAAGGAATGGAGCAGCAGTAGCAACATCATGAAGGAACAAAATCTATGTATCCGAAGCAAGTCTTTTTTTCTTTTACTTTATTAGCCGATGATTGTATATTTTATGGTTATACGTGTTCCGCGTACTTGAGCGTCAAGGTATCTAATAAAAGAACAAAAAAGAAGCGCTTGTCCCGAATTTTTCAACCATCGTGTGCTTTAAATTATTAGCAATCTCTAAAAATCGGGCACCGAACTATGGTGCTTTAAGAAACGTTTATTTTCTATTTCTTTCTCTCTCTAAAGAGGTGGAACGTTTTTGGGCAGGGTCTAACAATGAAAAATACTATAATGAGCTTCTATGTAACAAACGACATCAAGATTTCGCACTAAACATATTTCGGTCATCGTTGCGTATAGTGGAAGATAATTGTCGAGGTATTTTCATTCCATCTTTACTTCCGATAACTTTAACATCTTTAAAGATACCAAGCACGCAAATATAAACAGCCAATCATTAGCTGCCCAGAGCCGGGACATCTTCGGGAGAGATTACGTCCAAAACGTAAGAAAGCCGCTTCTTGGTGTACCAACTAAAGCTGTTGTCAAACCTGAAGGTATCTGAAACAAGAATACAAAATGCGTCGTTTAAAAAATTACTGATGAGAAACTTCGCCATTAATTCAACTGTTTATGCCAAAATAGTTTTAAAGACGTCGTATACGTCCATTCCAACAAAAAAGGCTCCAGGTCTTGACATTTTTTTGTTTTATTCTTGTGCGTTTTTTATATTATTTCAAATTACTTTTTGTGCGTAACTTTGTATTCATATGTTACACTTACTTATTTTATTGTCATACGAACTTAACCCACAAATTCTTCACTTGTTTTACACGTCGAAAAATTATAAAATATTATTGATTCTAGCAATAACAAGCTTGCAAACGTATGCACAATACATGCCTGGAACGTTTGGAAGTTCAAATATAAAGCTATATGAGCTGGATAGCTGAAGAACCAAAGGCGTTCACGTACACCTCTGCGACAAAGCCTCACAAAGTTTGGATACCAGGCCCGCTTAGATTTATCGCAATTAACAGCGGTAACCCTTACGCGCTAAAAGTAGGCCTGCAATGATTTGATTGCTTGAGGCGACTCACGAAACACTTCATTGACAATGAACAAAAACAAAGCCGGCCTCACATGTTCCGATTTCGGGGTTTTCAAGCTGCCCCGCCTCCGGCACGAGGTCACACTTGATCCTGGTGACCTGCACGACTTGTTCTTTTTTCTTCCCCTTTTCGGTAGGCCCGCGCGTGACGCTGAAATCCACGTCGTGACCAGGACCCGTCTGGAACTTCCAGCGAAGGATGCAGCCGGCGCGCTCCACTTGGACGGGGACCTCGAGATGCTCGCCACTCTCGAGGGAGCAGTTGACGGAGTGAGGATCGTCCCAGACCTTGGGCCCGTTCTTCAGATACAGCTTGACGGGAACCTCGCCTCCGCGCCCGATCTGCATAGGCACCGCTGATTATTTTATAAATCTCCACCAGGAACGCGTCGGAATGATGATCACAGCTTTCCAGGTTGGGTCTTTAAGAAGTCATTTTTCTTTAAAGCCCCAGTACCACTGCTCGTACATCATACGAAAGTGACAGTGTTGTCTTTCAGAAAACAATTAAAAAGATATTGTCATTGCTTTTAGGAATATCATGCGCAAAATATCGGAATTTTTAATCCTCCGCCGCACAAGTAATTCAATTTTAAACGGAACCCAACTGCTCGAATTGCACCCACCAAACACACATTGTTTTCGTTGGCAACAGCGGCAGCACTGACGTAACATCAGGCAAAGAGAGCCACCTCAGCTTTTGACTGCTGACTCAGTCAAATAACTTCGTTCTAAGATAGACAAGATTTACGGTATTGAGGGAAGCTCAATTTTTCGACGATGATCTTTGTACGCACCATCAGCCATGTTGATCAAAACCGGGAGTAGGTCATCACCCGCGACTTTGACGTCATCACCATGCCTGATGTGACGTCACAACACGACCAGCCATGCATACTTGCGAAATTTGGCGTAAAGTTTCGTATTGATGTCCATAATTGATTTAACGAATATCGGCGCGTCTTTTCATGAATTAACTATCGCATCTGACTTCAAACTATATTTAGGCCCTCTCTACGTGACCAGTGCAAATACCTATTAACTTCCGGATATCACCGGACAATCCCTTTGAGCACGACGTACACGTACGGGTGATTGATCATTATTTTCTTCGTCTTCGTGTAATGGCGGTTCTTTCTTACAGTTTAGCAGCGCAGTATTGACAATTAAGGAGGTATTTTGTCGCCTAATTTAGTAATTTCAACACATGTCTGAGAGTTTCATCCGGGGTTGGATCACAGATATCTGTATTGGTATTGTTCGGATTATGAATCATAGTAGTTGGTATTTTCACGAACAAATGCTAACAAGATTATTACATAGGGAGTTCGTACTACGAGAAACTGAAGTGATAGTCGTAGAGCTGCTGCCAATTTGTGGTGAAGTTAGATTACCGGCCCCCGATGAAAAAAAAACCTACAAATGCGGAGCGCAAGTTCGTCTGCTTCTTTTGCAAGGGTTGTGGTGACGTCAAAACGCCGGAATCTGATTGACTCCGATTGTAGGATAGTGGGTATAGACCTCAAAGCAAGCTGCCTTGGGGTCTACCGACTATCCTTCCAATAATAACCACTCGGGGGTCGTGGCGTTCTGACGTCACCACGACCCCCGCAAAAAAAAAAAAAAAAAGCAGACGAACTTGCGCTCCTCCTAAGTGTTTTTATACCGCTACCTCTGACACAGTACCGCGATTTATTACCTTTAGCGAAAGAACTCATCTTCTCCAACAACAGCCAAATCGTAAACTCATTCGCGACTGATTACCTGTTCATTTTTCTTTTTAAATAGCTTTTTTTTAATCATCCAACTTGACGCTGTACTGCCGAATCCTCTTCTATTATACTCCGTTTCACGTTATGACCGACCGCAGCCAAAGCCATATGATACAATGGAGCCAATGAAGCAGCGCCAAAAGTGCTCAGCTCGCCATCGTTGTGCGGCTGCTGGGAATCAGTCACGAACAGAAAGAAAAGTGCGCGATCACCACGCATTCACATTTCGTGATTGGTTTAGCCGTTGATAGGGAACGCGCAAAGACGACGAGTCCCGTAATTGTGCACTTTTGCCACTGAAGCACCGCCACATTGACTCCATCGGGATCCTATAGCTTCGGCTGCTTTCGGACTTGATGTGAAACAGTGTATATAGGGTATTCTCTGATATAGGTAGCCAGTCACGGCCCACCATAGAAGATATATGATAACCTAACGCTCCGTTTCCCTTTTTTATTGTTATTTTTTTCAAAAATACATCCGTATGAGAGAAGTGGAAGGCCACAAAGCCTAACGGAGGCCTATGCGCCCTTGGTGCAGAGACAGTAATCAGGTCTTACACCAAACTAGACTCACTGAATGTTCCCAGAGTACCGAAACTCCCAAGCTTCGTTCCAGAACCGAGGCGCGGCGCAGCTGTCGCGCTCCAACCCATCCCCAACATGACGCTGCCCTGTGCGGCCGAAGCGAAGTGCGTACAGTGTAGCGTTCGTTCTCGTGCGAGCCCTTCACTCCACTTTCCTGGTCTGTGGGGACACTAGTTTGGTTTTATATAAGTTTTTCCTTCGTTCCGAGTGGTGCGTGACTTGCTCCTCGTTGTCCCTTTCTCTCTCTCTGGCCTCGAAACACGTCGAAGTCTTAAGCTTAGCATCCGAGACGCAGCACCAGCGCAACCGGAGCGAGCAAACGAGCCGGCAATCTTCTTTGGCGATCTAAATTATCGGCTACTTGCTGTAAAAAATTTAAAAAAAGAAAAGTTTAGAGAAAATTAACGCACCTTCCATTCGGTCCTAACTCATCGATGTACTGAGATCCCATCCATGCGTACCCGCCGTGCCCGTGGTAACGAAAAAACTTTTTATATACGTTTTCTTTTTTTGTTGTTGTTTAGGGCCCATCCCCAATATGGTCGACTGGTAACTTCCGCCAAGGGCTAAACCAGCCAATCACAACTGGATTCTACGGAATTGACATCCGGTAAGCGCACTCAATGGAATTCGATACTCTTGCAACATTCACTGTCACTACACCAAGCAACACAACACAACTTGACGTATACGTAACTTTGATTCTTTTGTCAAAGCAGGTTTTACGTGGTACATGTCTTTCTATTTCTGGGAACAGTCTAGTATCCACCCTTCTGCTAGAATATACTGTAATGCTAATCATGCCGATCTCTCTATGTCTTTCTTTTTGTTGAAGATGTGGTGCCAGGAACGCGTCTCCGACTGGTGTGTTTACCACGTTCTAAAAAGTCGTCTCTCGATTTCCGCCGTATGACGTCATAGAAATGTCACGCTGTCGTAGGCCGCAATCCTGGTGGGTGCGACAGCTGTCTGTTCTGTTGCAGGTCGCTTTTCAGCTTGACAGTTTACAGAAGCTTCAGCGGTCCGAAGTTGAAACTCAGCGACAGCAGCAACAATTGCATCATCTCCTACATTTTGCCCTGCCTTCTAGCACCGATCGCAAAGATCGCGACGTCCGGCAACATGACAGGCCGGCTTGTGTGACCTCATTGTTGTCCCTTTGGGGCCACTTTTGATGCATGGTCGGTGTACATAGGACGCCAAACACAGCAGTGGAAGACGCGATCCAGGCAGCGGGGTTGAGAAGAACGCCCCTACCATGTGAGAGCACTCAGGGTCGCCATCCGGTCCGAGAAGCTCCCCGCCCCAGTGTACCGGAAGCTGAGAAGGGTCTATGTACTTGAGTAATGCCGACTTCCAGCCTTCTACATAAATTAAAAGAAACGAGAATTAGACATAAAGTAAGGTAAGGCACGATGAGTGTGTACAAAGGCGGCAGCGTGGTCGCATATATTTAATTCTGTGAGGTAAGGTGTATTGCTTTCGCTCCAGTCGAGGAGAGGGCTAAAAGTGCAATCACTCCTTTTGCCAAACATCGCAAATATTAAAAACCGTAGCCTTATGTTATTTCTGATGTTGCCATGTTTGAAGGCGCGCCTTCCAAGAAATAAAACGTGAAATTCAGGGATAGGAATGACAAGGAGCATGCAGGCGAGCTGGTAAACTTTCAACGACTTGAAAACCCGAGACTAAGGAAGAAAAAAGTGGACAACACACACACAGGTACACGATCACTGAACAGCTCGTTCCACTCGTTTGCTCTATATTTTCAAGCGGGGCGTGACTGGCTAAATTCAACCGTTCTCACTGCTAGGGTTTTTAGATCCTAGTCACAAATTAGAAATAAAAACGGAAAGCATGCATCACCAAACGCCGCTGAAGGCTTTCTTTTTTCTTCATTGTAGCCAAATATCTCTTTCCATGAGAAAGATTCCTTACTTAGACGACACAAAAATAGAAGGAAGAGCAACATAGAGGTTTGACTTAAAGTTATACTATTGTCCTCCTCCTCACTCGATTCAACAAAGGGTGTTACTACCCCGGCACGAAGAGTCCTAGGTATCCTGCCTTAGACACTGCACACCACTATCATTTGGATGGACATTCGCTTTCCTGTTGCCTTTTGATTGCTCGTTAACACATACAGGAATGCACGCCACTGTCGAGCATAAAATTAATAACAATAAAAAAATCAAGTTCATCTCATACCATGTGGAAATACCTCAATTTTAGTTGCCGTCTTCTCCGCTATGAAGTTCCGGACCAGCTTCCAGAAGAAAGGGAAGAAGCTGGGAGCTGCACGTGAAGCGTGGATCACGAAATAAAATATTGGGCTGTCCTCTCTTTCCGCGTCACATTAATTATTTTGTGAAATATTAGAGGTGTTTTCTTTTTCTTTCTTTTTTTTTTCATTTGACTAATTTATTTGTTAAGCACCAGCGCCAGTTCATTATACATGCCTGTCTTGTGTTATATAGTTAGCTGAGTGGTAGATCCTCTCTAACTTGACACAAAGGCGAAATGTTAAAGGGAAGCTGAAGCAGTTTAAAACTTGATTAAAGCATTTCATTTATTTTAATCCGACTTTAAGCATCACGAATGTCACAAAAAGGAAGCTGTTCCATGCCCGCATCACCTAGAAAGACGCTCTTGAAGTTGCATTGAAACCACGCCCCTCTGCGACTGTGGGAGGAGGTAGTGAAAGGAGAAGGAAAAACAAGATGTCACGAATCGTTCCTCGCGCGTTTTCCTCGACTCGCAGAGCCAGCGTCGTGCATCGTCGATACTGAGCTAGTTGGTGATTCATACTTCTGAAACATGCCAGCTGAACGTAGGAAGATACACGACGAGAGAGAGAGAGAAGAGCACAAACACGCTGCTGAACTAGCAGAGAGAATATATCTTTACATGAATGAAAAATGGTAGAAGTGGAGATGTTAGCAGCTGTAGGGCCAGCGCCGGCTACTCCAGATCATAGATTGAAATTATGATCAATATATGTAAATAGCATACTAAAAATATTTACATATATACAATAAAATAGTCATATAAGATGTACAATGTCCTAGGGCCAAACGTCACAGCACTATCACCCATCCCTGGTGGAGGAGCACCGTCCCCGGTCCAATGACTCGTTCTCGATATGAGGAGAATGTGACCATGTCACTTGGTCGTCAGACCGACTGATCTCTAAACGATGCCCTGATTCCTCCAGAAATACGCTGCAGCACAGCAACAGTAAGCCAGGAGAGCACTGCACATGCCAACTATCGTGTCAATCATTTTCATTTAGTTTTGTGTCTATAAGATAGTCTTCAAGATGTCTTATCACGTTCCGCTGGGTTTCTAGTGCGCTCCATGTACCTATAAATGTTAGGAGGGACAAGGGCAGGTTATCGATGGTAGACATTTGTTCTCGAAGATGGTCACGTTCATTTGTATAACGTCGGCAGTTGATGAGGGTGTGATCTGTATCTTCTAATTCGTTACATCTGGTGCACAGAGGAGAATTAACTTGTCGTATTCTATAATGAAAATAGGTTTCCAAAAGAAATACCCAATCGAAGTCTGTGTATTAGCGGTTTCGCAGGCTCTTGAAATGTGTCGCGGCGTCCAAAACTTCATCTCAAGGTCGATCCATTCAAGGTGAGATTTTTGGGAAGCGTCTCTGAAGAATCCTGGGATCTTTGCCTTGATGTACTCCGCAGCAGGATTAATGTGTCTCCTTTTGCGAAAATAGTTGCGCTCGTAGTGCCCATATTGTGTGCGTTTTGGCTGCCAGATCAGCCGCTTCGTTTCCTCGAATACAGTGTCCAAGAGTCCACTGAAATTTGGTTTAATGACCTGTTTCAATAGTTCTCAAAGTATGAAAGCTAATATCGATGGCAATAGAGGAACTTGTAGGTGCTATGTATATTATCATGTTCAAGGCAGTCGTAGAATCTGTGTAGACAATCCAACTAGTAGTGTCAGTTTCTCTGTAAGGTATAGAATAGCTCGCAACATAACAAACAGTTCCGTATTAGTCGAGCTTGTTTAAGGCGCAAGTAAAAAAACTTTGTTCTACTTTTAAAGATGGAATTATAAAAGCTGCCGTCGATGGTAAGTCGTTGGTTGACCCATCCGTGTAAACTGCAGTAATGCCAGATGGAGCATTATCAAGCATGGAAAATGCGAGTTATCTCAGCGTGGTTTGGTGCTTATTATTAATTTATTAACACACGCACCATGAACCCAGACTCTCTTAACACACTTAATATCCTGTGCTGTTTATACACCTGCTAATTGTATTGCAGCTCAAGTAATTTTCACTCCCAGTGATATATTTTTTATGCAAAATGTGTTATTAAATGTCTCGAAGTTGAAAACAGAAAAATTGACTGTAGCAGACTCAATGCATCAAATGGAAATAGAAACAGTTAATCTTTTTCGGGTTATTGTTTCCTGTCTAACGCTTACTTTTATCAACATGGTCCTACACGAAGTTTTAACATTATGTCCTTTTTTCTACCGTTGCGAATTGCAGGCTTTTTGCCTTGTGCGGCTGTCTTCATTAAAACAAAACTCCACAGCAACCCTTTCGCATTGACACAGCGATTTGAAAATAATTACTTTATCTCATTTTGAAACTTTTGGCGAGCAATTTTTCTTAGAACATTTTGCCACCAAGGGGAGAGGCACAACGGAGCATGCGCTTTTTCTCCTGCAAGAACGACGGTCGCTTCCCGCAATGCTTGGATAGAAAATGGATAGAAAATTGCGATTCACACGATTACCAGCGACCTCCGCGCTTCCCCGTGCCCCGTTGTTCGGCAGCGCCATGAGTTGCAGAGTGAATTTTACTACAGTATGAAATGCGGGACATTTTGAAGATTTGAAAATTTCTTGCGGGCCGCGGGACACGAGCCCTTGATGCGGGACAGTCCCGCGAGTCGCGGGACGGGTGGTCAACTTATTCAAGACGGGCGTGCCATGATCCTCGTTACAAACTGTCGACAAGAGCCGCAACACCTTACGAAAAGTACAGCCGCGGGCCACATCAAGGAACTCTGGGACAGAGCAGCGGTAACTGCAATCTCGGAAGACCCGTCTTCATCTTAGCACCGAAGAACGCCGCCCTTGCAACTTGCCATCGACACGAAGCTTCCTGCTACCGAATGACGACAGCTCATTGAGCTTCTCGGCGAATTCAACGAGTGCTTGGCCACGTCCTCAGGGATTCGAAAAACGAGTCTGAGTGGTGACATTAAGCAATGCAAAACGTCACGCTTGCATTGCTTAATGTCAAAACTCAGACTGCGTTTTTTCGTCTAAACATATGTTTTGGCATCGTCATTCGCTGAGCTGCCTCCGTAAGTTCCGGTGATTGGCTCTCCAAGTGTTGTGCGGGAAAGCAGACGCACGGGCTTTTTTTAGAGAGTAGTGCCTTGACGGATGATTTGGAACCGATCTGCGGATATTCTTTTAAAATTCCTTTTATGACTTTCATCGTGAGAGGTAGGAACATGTGAAGCATGCCTTTCATTTTGCTTTCTTCATTCGTTTGTGCATAGTTATTTCGACGTGTGTCTCTAGTGCTAATGTGGCGATGAAAATCAGGTTGCGATGGTACGTCTGCTTCGGCAGGTGCAGGTGCCCATGAGCTTTGTGGAAAAACGTGGGAACCTCCTTGTCCTTGTACTATCTGAGCGTGTTGGTGCTTTTTAAACATTTAGAAAGTTGAGACACATAAAGGACGATACAGACAAGACAATCTTTCGCCAATCAGGAAAACCTTGTCGTGGAGTTTGTTTTTCATGAAAAAGTTCATTTTCTTAGCAGCATGACGTAAGAACATCTGCTAAGAACAAGCTGCTTATGCGGGCTGTCTTCGTAAACTGACCGCATAAGTTGACAGCTGGCGTGGACCGCTGTTTGCAAACTGCGATTCACGGGGTGCTGAACATTCTTTGTGGTGGTGAGGACCTGCACATATCTTGCAGCGACGAGAGCGGAGGAAGTTACGTGCTAGGTGGCCATAGCATTGGCAGTTGTAGCATTGAGTGGGTGCCTCGCAATGTTCTTGTACGGAGAAGCTGCTAAATCCCAGTTTGATGCGTGCAGGTAGTTCTAAATCTTCTCAAATTTCAGGATAGCTGTTGTCAGGGGATACTTTGTTACGGGGCCATCTTCCCGTTCAGTTTACTTCATTTTTCGTTGTGCGGAAACTACTCCGTCATCTTGCAAGTAGTCCACGAGTTGTTCATCGGTGTAATCAAGTGGCGCACACCAGACTGCCCAGGTTCCTTGAGTATGACTGTGGCACAGTAATATCAACTTTGATTCCTTCAAGGATATTGAGTTTTAGCAAATTATTCCCTGCTTCAGCGGACGCCACAGAAACTGTTAATCCTTAATTTTTGTCAGGGCGCTGAGAAAGCACTTTCACTTGGGACGTTGTGACCTTTTCTTGTGCCAATCTATTAGGGTTGACCTTTCAGAATGACTGGGAGGGATCACTGAGTTTGAACAAAACTGGAATTTCAGCCTTGCGTGTCCTCTTGTAAATCACCTGAGTTAATGGTGCTTCCTCATCAGTGATGGACTGCTGATGTTCCATGGATTGAGCGGGTGGCTCTTGATACTCACCAGCGCGCCGTTTTCTCGGTGGTACGTAACTTTCTTGTGAAAGACTTGAACCCGAGTCATGGGATGTTGCAGTTGGGGGGGGGGGGGGGGGTCTACAACGAGCTGGGGGGCACGTAGGATTGTTGAGGAAGCATGTTCGTGCGGTACAGGGCCAGTCGGCCTGTTGACAGATGTCACCGCCGCAGTGGCCGGTAGCAGTAGACTTATTAGTTGCCACTAGTGAGTATAAATACTGTAAAACTTGCAGAGTGGTAGAAGGAGCAGGGCGTTTTGATTGTACTTCTTCCGCTCCCCTGGACTAGCAACCATTTATTGAAGATCTTCTCCAACTCCCATTAGTTTCATATCTCGGAGCGAATGGGTGTGGAAGAAGAAGAGGTTTATCTTCAGTAAATGGTTGCTGGTCCTGCAGTTCCGAGCATCTTTCTACAGAAGATGGAGGCCCCTCAGCGAATCCGAGGAGCTTACGCGAAGCGGAGGCGAAAATAAATAAAAATTTGCAGTTGATGGTTGAGCGACAGATGAAATTAGAATCGCGCCTGCTCATTTTATGGCATTACGGTTCGACCAACGAATGACGTTCAGCGGCGGCGAGCGGCTGCATATATTTCGATTTTTCACGTTTAGTGTTGTTTTGAGAACAAATTATGGTGATATTTAGGTTCTCCAGGAAAAACTACGCCAAAACTCTCTTTTTTTTACTGTTCGAGCTTTCCTTTAAATCCGTCACTGATCGCACTAATTCTATAGACCTTTTCTTTAACGGCGCCGCCATCTTGAGAATTGCGGCGCCGACGACGCCGTCTAGCGGTTTAGAAAAGAAATACCGGCTAGTTCTGGCAGCACAGCTATCTGGGTAGGCAACGGTGTGGGTATGGGGAGAACTTGGCTAGACTTGGCTATGGTGGGCTGCAATAACTTGGTTGGAGCTTGTCCGGTTGAATCCAGCTGGCTACTCACAGGCTCCTTGCCTCTTCGAGAGAACGACGACGAAGACGGTGGGGTGTTTTGATTGAGTTTCCACAGCGAAGTATATATGAGCAGTTTAATTTAGTCTATGCAGGTAAGCTCTCGGCATTTGATAGCTCCATCTTGAGTGGTGGCATGTAGACTTTTTCATACCTTTCACATACCATGGGGCTTGCAGTGATAACCTACCATTCCACAACCCAGGCGATAATAAGGAGTATTCACTGGGCGCCATATTTGTGGGTGATGTCTAAAGCGCATGCTCTGAACGAGCCCAGATCAATAGGCTGCTAAGACCGGCAATGTTGAGGGTGCGAAATGCGCCTTACAAAAGAACTGTGGAAGCTCGCCATCAGCACGCGCTCAGCAGTCGTGCACACAGCTATGGCCGCCAGTGAATACTTCCTATAGTTCCGACAGCCGAAGGCTACACAGTTCATCGGCATGATTGCAGTGCACGTCGTAATCTAGAATGGGCGTCGTCAGTACGTTGACTCCTGTTCACCTTGTTCGCAACATCAAAACTTGAGTCTTGAGGGTCTCCAAGGCGCTCAAAGGCGAGAAATGCAAGATGGCGGATTGTTTGGAACTAGATACTCTCGAACCCAGGCGCATCAAATACTCCGCTCATGCGCACCACGTATTTCTACAAAAGGTCCATTGGACCACCTGCGCCGGGAATTAAAATCGGTCCTCTTGTCGTAGACGAAGTGGTCGAGAGCTTAAACGTGACGTTGAGTCTGATACGAATCTCTCGCGATTCAAGCTCGCAATCGACTGACTTCATAAATAAGGATTCTTGGGGAAAATGCGAAGCTCGAAAACATTGCAGCCACACTCGCGCTGCAGCTTCTTGTGCTCATGGCACACTTTCTGCTATTGTTCTTATGCTTTTAAAATTATTTATCCATCCGACTACCACGCAGTGGTAGCCAGACAGCCGTAGATTTTCGGAAATTGCAGCACGGTAAAAAGGAGCACTCGGAACTACCTCATGCACGACGTCCGTTTTTAAGCCGTTTCGCCCATACCCTTGGCGGTTGCATACCCTGTGTCAGCGGGCAATCCAAAAATGCACCAGGTCGAGGGTACGTCAGTTACTGGCTGGTTTGAGGTTATGCGAAAAAGGTCTATATCGCCGCCTTATGATTCAAGAGGAATTCTTCAGGAACTATAATATGCTACTAGTACATTGTGCAAGTACTTCTATTTGAAGAATTTAGTCACATGTGTCAGATTTTGTGCCTTATAGTTCGTTTGGCCAACCCGTCAATTTTTATAATACACGGCCCTAGAAGGACATTGAGGCACCCTACCTGGCCCTGTTTCGCGGGCATTTCAAAGCCATCATAACAAGGCCTTTGGAGAATAGGCAAATCAGCTTGCGATTTCGACTCTGCGCGTGCAATCGGCATCTGCTGCTTCGACTGATTTATTAAGGCCTTTGCGACGAAGTCTTTTAAATTACCCGTGAAACAGGGGTATATATCATCCTCGCTCAGGATTAGCTCTCGAAAACAAAAACATGCCCAATATTCTATGTTCTGTTGTTATTATGCCAAAACAGCGCAGTCCAATCTGGAGCTGAATGCTATTCGTTTTTACTGTGATTAAAGTTTAAGGAGCTTCAAACTTGCCGTAGTTGCCAAAATACAAATACAAACCTTTGTTTTCCTGCTTATTTTCAGTAACTTTGTTTTCAATACTCTAAGACAGGCAACATATCGACATAGCACTGAATATCGAAATAGCTTCCGTAGTTTCTTTAGTATCAAATATTTTGCATTCGATTTTGACTAGGCGGGAGCGCGAAAAATAATGCGAAGAAAATGCTTTTGAAGCCAACCTGAAAACGCAATTTCCACACGCAGGATGAAAAGACATGTCGGCAGGATATGTTTCTTCTTGTTTTGTTTTTTTTACTTATCTGGGGGGGGGGGGGGGGGATAAATACGGCCGATTTTGTTTTTCTCTAAGATGCAATAAGTGTAACATGATGCAGCCCACTTACTTTAAGGAGACGTAACTTACCGAGCGTAAACGCACAAAACTTATCTGTACAAGTAAAAGTGCCGAGCAGCAATCGTGAGCTCAGTGCTGCGCCGTCGCACGCTTCTGATGAATATGCGGTGCACGCGTATTCACTGAACTTCTTTTAGACCTTTGGGGAGAAGCCCTTTTCAAAAGAAAGCTCGCTCCATCGTGGTAGCTGCTGCAGCAGTTATATCTCTATCCGCCGTTGTTAAGCACGCGCTTTAAGCAAGTACTGTCCAGCAGAGCCGTATATGGGGAGAGTTTGGCCAGTCTATGATCTCGCCGCCGTAACACCCCCCTTCCTAGTGAGCCAATCAGCCCGCGGCGCAGAACGAGAGGCGCGAGCGCATGTGCGTGAACTCCGGGCTGCTCCCAGCTGAGCGGGGAGGGCCGCCATTTTTATTAATTCGCCCGGTAGAATGCATGGGATCGACATCAAAATTTCGGTTTTCTCTTTTTATTTGGCAGACTCTGGCAAGAAAATGATATAGTGTTATTCCACGGGGGCCTAAAGAGCTAACCAATAAAGTTTCTCCATATTTCAACGCAAACTTTTATTCAGGCGAAAAAGAAATAAGCCCGTAGCAGACGACGCGTAACCTCAACAGTGCTCGGCGCGCCGACAGCGTTGCGTCAAAATGACGGTCGTCTCCGCTTTGTTCCGTGCTTTCTCTTTCGCTCCTTTGGCGCTCTCTTCCCTTTCCATCACTTTTCTCCTCTCCAGCGCCTTCGTCGCCACACCCACTGGCCAGACTCTCCCAATATACGGCTCTGCTGTCCAAGACCGCTGAGTCAGTGTGCGGTGAGGGCTCGCATTCAAACACGCCTTTCGTGGCCCAAACAAATGGCGTATTTGAAGCATCACCTCGGTATATTCGCTTGATGAGCGCCGTGATTATATTGGTGCCTGTTTGATTCGCCCCATCAGATCGTAGCGGCGGCTGTGGTCGAACTTAGAGTGAAAAAGGTGTCTACAAGCGTGAAAGATCAAACAGCTAAAACAAAACGGCAGCTTACTGTTGATAAACAGACACCGCTCGAGCGTCTCGGGGTAGTTGGCGTCGTACTGACCCATCATCTCCCTCAAAAACTCGATTACTGGAAAAATAAAGTCAGATATTATTAGGAATTGACAATTTAAGGGACCAACGAAGTCGCCATTAACTTGCAGCGATGGCTGCATATACCTTGGAGGCTGTACACCTGTTTCAGGCTGAAGTTGTCGTAGTCGCACACAACGGTCAGAGTCTCCACGCTCTTCCCCAACTGGAAAGCGAAACAGAGGGTTATCAAGTTGAGAAGCCACCTGCTCCACCTGTTGCGCAGACATATCCGGTGTTTCAGCGAGGTCTGCCAATACCACCTAGAACACAAGGCCTACGCGTTTCCTCCTCTAAACGTCATTGCTAGTAGTAGAGTTCCTGTATAGGCTCCCTACGGGAGCCAGAGTTGCGCGTTCACGCATGGCATGTGGATCCAGCTCCTCACGTGACTGAATTCGGCGAATAGCAGCGCCGCGCGTTCGAGGCGCGCGGCGGGCTCAAAAGCCTGGGAACACGCCGGGGCGCGTGCAACGTCTACTTTGCTGCACGACACTTGATACGGCTCCTCACGTGATCGGATCTCGGCGAATAGCGACGAGGGCGGCACGCGGCATGTGGAATCAAACGCGCAAATCTGGCTCCCGTAGGGAGCCTATACAGGAACTCTAGCTAGTAGATCCCCTCAGCGCCCCCTAGGTAGCCCGGATGAACACTATCGTCTGCTACATCGTCTGCGACATCGTCTGCTCCATCGCCCGTTTCAGTGTTTTGTGTATCAGATAATGAAACAGATGCTCACGCCGAGTGCTGGGCTGTGAAGATCGCACGCTGGACTGTGATTTTGTAAACATTGGAAAGGTCTATAGACCTTTGCAGAAATCGCCTCCTGCGCGCTGCCATCTTTGTCTGCTGGGCTGTGGAACGCCTTCCAAGCATGCGCTGTTGATCTGCTGTGCGGTATATCGGACGATGCCCATGCGTCCACAGCTCAGTGACTCAGCATTTTTGTCCGGTCGCTTCGTTCGAGACTGCCGCTGGAAAGGTCTATAGCATACGATGAAGTTAGACGTTCACGTGGAGCGTCAAATGCATGCGTGAAAGTGCCTTACTGATCCGCGTAGGGCTGCAAAGCCCTTCGCTGAACGCTGGACGTTGGCACTGGAGGCCATTTTTGAGGGTGCTGTTTATATTCCGTTCACTCTTAAGCAGAGAATGCAGCCAACGCCACCAGCACGAGGGCTCGAGGTCGCTGCTTTGAAGCGTTCTTCCGCAGGACGAGCGCGAGCGCTAGAAATGCACATCTCAAAGCGGGGAGCGCGTGCTAGCCCACGCTCCTGGCCGAGGGAGTGTTCGCATGCGCGTTGCAAATGAACTGGAAGCTCGCTATCAGCTCGCGCTTAGCAGTCGCGCGCGTACAGCTGTGGCCGCCAGTGAATGCGACGCAGTTCTGACGCTGCCCCTCCTCTCGTCAAGCTTCGGGCTGTTTGCCGCTTGGGGCGGGTCGGGGATCTACTCACGATGACGTCATGCGCAGGCCTTGTCTTCGAGGTGGTATTGGGTCTGCGCAGTTCCTAATAGAGTGGTTGAAAGAAAAAAAAATACACTTTTAATTGTCAAACTGCCAGCCATGGCAGTTTGTTAATTAACTTCTATTCAAAAAGAAAATTGCTGAGCGTCAGTCGAAAATATATAAATCAGTCGATTTTTAAAGCTGAAGCGTGAGAGTGCGTTAAAGTGCGGCAGGCTCAAGCTTGCTGGTGATGCGAAAACTGGGACGATAAGAATATCACCCGCGTCTTCGCGGATGATATTATTGTATATTTATGTGTCATTCTCTCTCTCTCTCTCTCTCTCTCTCCTTCTCTATTTCTTTTTCTCCCTTTTTTTATTTCTTTCTCTCTCTTTTGGACACTTTTGGAGGAACGCCTCTAAAGTTCCACTCTATGGTATTTTCTCTCACCTTCTCACTCTGGCTTTTCATGTCTGCAGCGACTTGCTCAAGTTGATAGAAGCACGCCTTGAGCACCTCCTCCTTGGAAACACACTGCAGCATTCCTGAGTTTGGAAATCGAAACGGTTAGAGTGCCTCCTCTCCAGCTGTGCCAAGCGCCACAAACACGCAGACACGCACAAAACACAGACTGACCGATGTAATGTACACAAAAGTAAATGCCAATTCAACTGGTTGCTTTTTTTTTTACTAGATTTTTTTTTACCAGCTTGTAAAAACGTTTGCAATATGTTTCCGGATCTCTACTGATTCAAACGCAGCAAACCTGCTGTGTTTCGACTGCATCTAAAAATCGATAAGTGATATTGTGCAAAACATTGTATGGAGGCCATCTTCAAATACCGATAATGCCTTGGATGCACACTACCTTACGTGTCTTTTTTTTTCCCCTTCTTATTAATTTTATTTGAATCAGAAACGCTTCTGGCGTAAAAGCTGCTCTCCCGCCATGCCATTTTTTTAACAAATTTGAGAACATTTTGCTTTAACTTCTGAACAACCAAAAGGCACCAAATGAGCTGATAAATATTAAAAAACAGAGCCCGTATCACTGGGGTCGCTTGCATAAGAACGCCGTTAGCTGACTTATCGATGAGACAGACTTGTTCCGAGGTTGCTCTTGTGTGCAATCAGTACCTGATCTCCTTTAAATAAACATTTGTTGATCCAGTCTCCTTGAGCGCGCGAAGAGGTGACAAAGATTTACCACAGGCTATGTATGCTGTGATCGCACTTGGTCAAAAATAGTACGGAGACGGGTATAGCTTAGTTTTAGCTGGGTAACGAAGCGGCAATATGAGCGGGAAGCAGTCTGCATAGACGTGAATAAAAAAAAATATTACGCAGCTATTTGTTATTATATATTTCGTGGCCACAAAACCCTTTTTAAAAGAAATGTTATAGCTGTCCGGTTTTGACGTCCGAACGGTCCCATATACTTCAAATATGGTAAACTGGGGGATTTTTACTGCCACTTTTAAGGCTCCCACCTACTATTCGCTAACATGAAGCACCAGAAGCGCATTATTGCCCAAAGAAAAATAAAAGACGTTTACAATTTTCTGTAACGCCGAATTAGAACGCAGCTCTTGAGGAGGAGGAGGGGAGGGTATGGAGGCGAGAGTTTGCCCCTCTTCGTTCCCAGCTAAATTTAGCGGGGAAATGTTTCCGCTAAATATATCGGGAAACTTTTACCCTCGTGACGTCACACGTAACGTCACGTGCGACGTCTCATGTGTCGTCACACGTGACGTCACGAGGGTAAATTTAGCGGGAATCTTGGCAATGTTAGGTGCGTGTGACATCACGCGACGTCACACGTGACGTTATACATCACGTGTTTCCTACAATGACATCACACGTGATGTCACGTGTGACGTCACGAAAGTAACGTCGTGATGTTTCCCTCATAATCCTCGCACGGGTAACCCTCGTCACCCTCGTGAAGGTAACCCTCGTAAGCCTCCTGGGGGTAACCCTCGTAACCCTCGTGAGGGTAAGCCTTGTAACTTTCATGAGGGTAGCCCTCGTGAGGTCGCGTGTGGTGTCATTATGGGAAATGTCCCATAATGCAACGCTCGGTTACGCCGACGCTGACGCCGACGACTCCCCTCAAGACGGAAACGTAAAGTGTGCTGCGATTGACAGCGGTAGCTGCTGCGTTGTGGAAGAGCTCTCTCAATTGTGGAAGTCGGGGTCCCGCGTCATTTGTAGCTCTCGTGCCGTTGCGAAACTTTGCCTACTCGGATCGCTACGGCCTTGGCTTCTAGGAAGTGTTGATCAGCGGCGGCCTACAGGGGACAAGAAGGGGGGGGCGAGAGGCAGCTGTGTTGCTGTTGGCGTGTATGCAGGTGGAACGACGGGGAGAGGGTGAGCAGTGCCTCTGCTGTACAGCGGGGTTTCGCGTTCGTTCAAGGGCGTTTTTTACCGGGAAGGGGCACTAACAGCTCTAACATATAAAGCACATTCGTATGGAACCATCCTTACAAATCAGTTGTTGATTGGCTTCCGTTAATTTCAAGAATTGTTAGCTGAACAAAGTACATTTGCACGGCATTGTTCATCTTGAGTCACCTTTATAATCAGCGTTGCCGAACCGCAAAATCCAGACGGTCCGGCCGCCTCGGTCGTGGTTGCACATCCCTCCCGGAAAATAACGTTTCAGCACCTGCGATGACAGGGATCAATTGAAGCTTTCGGCAGTAACCTTTTTAGAGCACAGCTCTTATATGCGACCGTATCCGCGTTTCACGGCGTCGGCGTAACCGCACCGCTAAATTTAGCGGGAAGTTGAATTGGTGTTGAGGTCACGTGACAACAATTTCCCCCAAAACTTAGCGGCGAAACTTAACCCGCTAAATTTAGCGGGAAAATGTTTCACGCCAAATTTATCGAGAAAGTTTTACCGCTAAATTTAGCGGGAAAATTTCCCGCTAAGTTTAGCGGGATAAGGAGGAGGAGGGGAGGGTACGGAGGGGAATATCCTCCCCTCCGTACCCTTCCCTGCTCCTCCTCAAGAGCTGCGCTCTAATTTCGCGTTACAGGGTTTGTAAACGTCTTTCACTTTAACTTATTATGAACACGGAAAAAAAAGGAAAGGCGCTTGCAAATCTCTGTAATGCGAAATTAGAGCGCAGCTCTTGAAGACGAGAAAGGGAGGGTATACCCCTCCTCGTCCTCCGTACCCTCCCCTCCTCCTCCAGTTCTTTCTTCCTCATCCTCCCCCCTTCATCATCTCCCCCTCCCTTTCTCCTCCCCTCCCCTCCTCCTGCTCCTGTGTACCCTCCGATCCTCCTCCTCCGCACCCTTCCCTCCTCCTCCTCCTCCATGCCGTCCCCTCCTCCCACAGATTCCCCGCTAAATTTAGCTGGAAAACTGACGCCACGTGACCTTAACATCAATTCAGCTTCCCCACTAAATTTAGCGGGGGAACATGACATCACGTCACTTCGTGTCACGTCACCTGTGAACAAATTCAGTTTCTCCGCTAGATTTAGCGGGAAAATTGACGTCATGCGACCTCAACACCAATTCAATTTCCAGCCAAATTTAGCGGGGCGGTTACGCCGACGACGACGGCGACGCCGCTAACCGCGGAAACGGGCGCCTAAGAGCTACACTCTAAAAGTCGGCACCAGCAATAGAACATGCAAAGATTTCCTGTATGGATGTGCTATATGGTCAATGACAGCAGAGAATGGCAGGGTAGTTCGGTTGTCCCGCCCCCAGGGTGAACTGACCTTCTATGGCACATTGCCGTCTCGTGAGCTTTTAGAGTGACCGTGCGGTGAAAGCACAATGGAAGTCATGAGCGCGTTCTGCGGGTCCGGCATCCCAAAAAGACGCCATACCGTTCACTTTCTGTATGTGAATATAGTCGGCCTCACCGGTTGTATTGTGATACAAATCCGTTCTCTTATGACTGCGAAAAAAAACTTTGGCACTGCGAACGCTTTACAGAGAAACAAGCTGACACAACCTTACTACTGCCGTTTTCTACGAGAGGAGGTACATGCATCAAAACATAGCGCATCAAGCGAGCTTTACTGACACACTTTATAATAAGGTGAAACACCAGTACATTGCTCAGGGATGTACAGTGCGCCTCAAACTTAACGCCGCCACGGCATTTGCCGTTTCTGGTAGTCCCTGCGGCGGCCGATTGAATTATCTGAAGAATCTTTGGGCTCCCGATTTCTATCCCATCCTGAGAAGGCATCCCGAACATTTTGGTGACAAATTTAACAGTAAGTAGCCGACACGAGCTCAATGTTTGGGAACCCGGCGGCGGCGTTAAGTTTGAGGTGCACCGTACGTCTTACGCCGATCAGAGCATCGAACAGATCGAACAAGATACTAAATAATTTATATGAAACGCAAATGAGGGCCGTTGCGATAAAGCTCCCTCTTTGTAACACTGAGTTGATTTTTTGTTGCTACCTGAAATGATGACTTTGCTGACCATGTTTAACATTTGACATTTATCTGTAGATTTACGGAGATCTCTTGAACATCATCGTGACTGAAAATCAGAATGGCCACGTGGCGGCATCTCCTAGTTGCAGCAGCTAATATCAAGCTTGGTCGTCTTCAAGATATTCTGAAATTCAAACTTCGAGGTTCCGTTTTCACTTTTCTTTTTTTTACCGCAAAAGAGCTAAGCCGAAAACGGATTGGTAACTTACACCATCTACATATTTCAACGTGCTTGGTTAATGTTCCAATTATACCAGCATCGACATTAAGTCGGAAGGTAGAAAGCTAAAGAGGGCAGTACTCCAAAAGAGGGGATAATATAAAACCAAACAAAATTATCTGTAGAAAGGATGCTGTAATTCAGCTGTTATCACGCCGACTAGTTGTCCCTTTAGTACTGTTGGAGTCCACCCAATTCGAGAAAATAACAATAGACCCTCTAAATTTAATAAATCCAAGCTCTGTAATATAATTCGGGCACGTCAATCAAAGCTTTGGTCAATTACTTCTGTATGTTTCTAAATAAGGAAGCAAGTCAACTCGTTTTTTTACTTCAATACTAGATTTCAAATGTTTACGATATTCTTTCTACGAAAGCCAATATCTCCAAATGCAAGGTCTATTGTCTCTCACTGTTGACGAGACAAACCAGGTTGTTATCTTACTTCAGTTCTATCTACACACACACTGTCTACGAGTTATAAACACACCATTGAATATAAAAAGAGGTTGAACTCTGAGTTTCTGAAAACATTTCTTTACATGATTAGTTTTTACGCATTCTCACTACACAAAAGCTGTCGAAATCAAACTGTAGATGTCACCTCTGGCCACTGGTACGTCTCTAGGATGGAGTCCATGTTGTTTCGACGTCGCCATTCTTGATTCTGTAAGAAAGCGGACAAAAGCATTGTTCGTGACAATACCTGAATGGGCGTGGAGCGAAAGCTCTCGCTGCGGAACCCAGGGATCTCAGGTTCAACCTCCGTCCCCGCCCATGTCGATCTTGATGAGCATCGTACCGACGTGCGCTGATGCAATCACCATTTCGTAATATCCGTCAAAGACTTCGGGTTAAGATTCGTTCTGCTCTTGCCAAATTGCTCACCTACAGCTCAGCTAGAAGCTGCCACATATTGACCGCTGACTAAATTCCGGCCGACTAAACATCCACACACCCCAATTTTTAAAACAAAATAAAAAGACAATGTTTACGCGTGATGTTGGAATATACGAAACTTGATCTTGGAATATAAGAAAACTTCTGTGAAGAACGCCCAAGCATACCAAGATATCCACTGCCACAAAGAAGAAAGCCAACAATTTAAGATATCGGAACTCAATAAATTTCTCCTGGTTTCGGTCCGCGTAAAGAATTTTTCTGTGTTCTGTTTTAATATTTCAACCAGTTTTCATTTTTTCAAAGTGGAACTGTTAAGGGCTAGCTTCCCCAGTTTCGTGTCCGTAAACAAATAACTCTCGACACAACCCTCTGGACAGCTACCGCCATCTATAGGCGACGGCGGCAACCAGACAATCGGCTTGCCGATTGTCTGGTTGCCGCCGTCGCTTATAGATGGCGGCACACAGTACAGCTCCGCTGGTCTTCCTTCTTCACCAGAGTGGAAAGGCTGAAAGTTTTTATTTCAGGGTTAGGACGTTTCTACGCATACATCACAACGTGCTAGAGAAGCTACAGCCCTTGTCTGTATTTGCTTCATTTTCCAGGCATACTTTGCGAGGCGTTTCCAATCTCATTCCACTCCAGAAGAGGCTGCCTGCCGAGGGTGTTCTCTGCTAAGTACAGGCAATAACAAGCAACATTGTGACCAAATTGCGCTAAGTATTCAACGACTATATTATTTGTTTAATTATTTTTTTTTGCAATCGCCCATTTTACATTTTCACAAATGAAATAGTTATGACTTTGGCATTCTTATGGGGATGTCACATTCGGACTCAACATTTCGCCAAATCAAGCGGGGATGTGAATTTTGCGCGCGCATTCGTATGGCCCACAGTTAGAGCCGACACTTTTCGAGCATACTGATATTGTGTTTTAAAAGATTGTGGCTCTTTCATCATTTCCGTCGTTTATGCTTACCTCACGTAGCATATGCTCCGCTTTGTTGACGTCGAAGTCCCGTGCTGTGGAGGAGTCAGAGAAGTAAGCAGACACATTTAGATGATGTTACAAAAAATGAAAGACGTTTAAAATTCTCTGTAATGCCGAATTAAAGCGCAGCTCATGAGGAGGAGGAGTAGTAAGGGGAAGGGTATGCCCGTGTGACCCTCGTGACGTCACTTGTGACGTATTATGGGAAACGTCCCACAATGCAACGCGCGGTTACGCCGACAAGGACGGCGACGGCGACGCCGCTCAACCAGGAAAGGGGCGCCTAAGAGCTGCGCTCTAAAACTTGGGTACACTATTGATGCTACTGTAAGAACTCAGGCAAATTAACCCGAGAGGTTCACAGATATAAAAAATAGTATATGTTATACCAATGAACGTCTCAGATTAATTTGACTGAGTTCTTAGAGCAACCGTCCATTGTGTACCCAAGTTAAGACTGCTTACGAGTAGGAAGGCGAAAGGCATTATAGTCCCGCGGGAGAAATGTTTTCGAGTAATGTTTCCACACGTATTAATGTTTTAGGACGATGTATAGAACGACGTCGAGGACGACTTTCTAGAGATCCACGCCAAGTACGGCGCCTAGGACGACCTCTAGGACAAAATCTCGGACGACATCAAGGACGACGTCTAGGACGATTTCTTGGACGACCTCAAGGGGACGACGTTTAGGACGACGTCGAGAACGACGCCTACAGGACGTCGTCAAGAACGACAACTAGAGGAGGACACTTAAGGAGGCTGTGGCGTATTTGCGTGGGCGGCCACGTTTGTCTGCGGAAGCCGCCGTCGATGTAGGCGCTGCTGCCGATGTCGAGGCCGGAGATGTAGACGCGGTCGCCTCACAGTCCATCGCACGAAGCACACAACGAGCACAGATGGAGTCCGAAGCGCACCTTTTGCACACGGCGTTCCGGTGGTGACATCCCGCTGATGGCGCATGATGACACTTGGCTGTTGACGATTGATGAGGTATTTTTATGGCCATCTTTCGGGCACAACTACGCCGCTTGTCTTCACGTAATGGGACAAATAAGATTGTCCTAGAGGTCTGGGACCACTTCTAGAACGACCTCAAGGACGACACCAAGCACAGCGTCATCCTTGAGCTCAATCGCATTTTTATGGCCATTTACTCTGATGTTTTTGCTCAACGGGACAAGTCATGCTTTCACCTTAAAAATTGTATATTTCATGAGGGTCAGGGAGGTGGACACACAACAAAAAATTTCTAAATGTAGGTCAACTTAAATTTAAGTGATGGTGTTTTGCTTGTTTTTCTCCCAGTTTTTTTTTTTTTTTATTGATTGCCTTACAAATGCATTTAAAGCTTCTTTTTTTCGTAAATAGTGCAGCCCGTCGTTTTCAGTCTATAAGGTGTTTTCACTGGCGTAATTTTGTCCACCATTTTGTTGTTGTGAGCTGTCTGGCGTGTGCCGAAGGCGAGCATTCCAAGGATTTACATGACCCCTCAAATACATGAAGCACAGAAGCTTATGAGTCTTACCACGTTGACATCTCCTCAACAGGTTGCGATGTAATCCTTCAAATTAGTAAATTTGTTTGAAAAAACAAACCAACAACAAAATGGCGGATTGACGTCATGTGAAAACACCCTATACTCGTTTTCACTTCAAAAACCGTAGTAAAAAAAAGTCCAGCTCCTCGCGTAGCATTGCTAATAATATTGACGTCATCAGTGACATTACGTGACGTCATCATCATTGTCACTGATGACGTCATCGTCATCGTCATCATCACGGATGACGTCATCGTCATTGTCAATGTCATCGTCATCGTCACTGATGACATCATCAGTGACGTCACCAGTGAATTCACGTGTCCCATATTGCACCGCGCGGTTGCGCCGACGGCGACGCCGCTCAAGCCGAAAACGGGCGCCTAACTGCGCTCTAAAATACGTCATCAAGCACACTCCGCTCACGCTCACGATCAAGTGCAAGAGCGTGATGTCACCGCCGGACCGCCGTGTGCAAAATGTGCGCTTCGGCCGTCATCTGTGCTCGTTGTGTGCTTCGTGCGATGGACTGTGAAGCAACCGCATCTACATCTACGGCCTCGACATTGGCAGCGTCGTCTACATCTACGGCGGCTTCCGTAGGCAAACACGGCCGCCCACGCAAATACGTCACAGCCTCCTTAGTGTCCTCCTCTAGGCATTGTTCTAGACGTCGTGCTAGACGTCGTCCTTCAGGTCATCCTAGACGTCGTTCTTCACGTCCTTTAGGACGTCATCCCCGACGTCGTCCTAGACGCCGTTCTTGACGTCGCCCTCGACGTCGTCCCAGACATCGTCCTTGAGGTTGTCCGGGAGACCGTCCTCGGCATCGTCCTAGACGCCGTCCTTGACGTCGTCCTAGAGGTCATCTAGATGCTGTACTTGGCGTCGATCTTCTACGTCGTTCTATACTTTAATGCGTGTAGAAACCAGGGATGAGCAGTATCGCGATACACATGTATCGCGATAGTATCTTAGAGATACTTTCGAGTATCTGTAGTTCTGTATCGAGAAACATTTAAAAAAATGTATTTGTATCTCGGTAGTGAAATAGCTTCACAATGTAACGCTTGCATCGCGATACTTTGCCAGACTTAGGTTTCTCGTTACATTTTTTGCCGTTTTTTACTATAAATTTAAAAGATAAAAACATGTTTGGTGCAGGCTGCTTCAGAATTTAAAATATAATCCGGCCCTACAACGTGATCTATCAAAGTAATTAACATTTGAAAAAAGCTGGTTTAAGAAGGTTACTTGCAAGAATTACAAAATAAGCTTCTCCCATGAAGCCCTCCACTATTTTTCAATTTAATAGAGCGAACGCTGTAAAGGTGTTGTGTGTAGAAAATGTACGGCTCTGTTGTCTAATCTTCCCACATAATGGGTGACTCAGAATCATATAAGACGACAGTTTGAGATGCGCCCTCACGGCAAAATAGGGTTCATTTCGAGCAGACGGCTTTTGTCAAGCGAGGCACGCAGTCTTTACTGATCAGTAACTATGTGGTTCAACAAGCGTACCATATTCTTTTTTTTCTTTTTTTTTTTTTAGCGGCAGTAATGAAGTTGATATGCAAAGTGTCTGAGGCAATGCGAAGTGCACAAAATGACACAAAAAGACGAGCACAACCATACATTACCATTTGCATTCGCCCTGAACTACACCCTCCCCACGTAGCACCTCTCGGGAGCAAATGTATTTCTATAAGTATACCTGCGTTTGTATTACTGAATACTTTTTCGTCATTTTTGCAGAAGTATTTCAGGGATATCCCGTTGCGTAATAGACAAATGTATCTCAGCACCTGTATTTTGGGCCTTAAAACACATGTATCTTAGTATGTGTAGTCTCGGATACTTTTTGGAGTATTTCTGCCCAGCCCTGGTAGAAACATTTCTCCCACGGGACTATAATGCTTTCGCTTTACTACAGGTAAGCAGTCTTGAGTGTCCTCCTGTAATCTTTTTACACCTAGGATTCTAAACTCGTCAAACACAAAGTTGGGGCCGAAGTTCACAGAGCGCACCGATTGGCCTATCACGAAGATGACTTCGCGCTTTGTTCGCCAACGTCCAATCGGCGCGCTCCACGAACTTTCGGCTCCAACTTTGTGTTTGACAAGTTTAGGGCCCCTACAATTTATTCGCTGATATAATATTAGAAACACTGAGGAGCACATCGTATCTCTTGCCCAGGGCTGCCAACCCAATGTAAATTTCTCAGATTAAGGTAATATTCAAGTCTATGCGGGAATAAGGGAAATCTTGCTAGTTTGAAGGAAATTTTGGGCGCCGTGCATATCTGGAATTTCATAGGTCATTTCTTCTTTTTTTTAGATACCATCAAATTTTAGCGGTTTTGACTACGTTTGGGTTATTTCCTCTAGCCGTTTGGCGGTTTTCATTTCATTTCATTTCATTTCATTTATTATCCCTTAAAGGCCCCGCCAGGGGCATTACATAAGGGGGGGGGGGGGGGGGCAATACAAAGAAGCACACAAGTAGAACTTTTATACAATAAAAACAAAAAACAAAACATAGAAACAAGATGTGGCTGAGCACTGGCCATAGGTAGGAGCATCGCACTGATTACATATTAAATATAGACGATACAGCATGTCTGAAGAGTTCAGGGTCACTGATGAGCACTACATGGTCTGGTAGATTGTTCCACTCTATTATGGCAAGGGGAAGAAATGAGCTGTTAAAAGTGACAGTGGAACCATGGATGCGACGTACACTAAGGGAGTTAAAAAGTCGTCGGGAGGAACGATGCGGTTCTAACAGTAGAGACTGTCTGAGTAGAGGGTGGTAATAAAAAATCTCCTGGAAAAGACAGATGCGTGATATTTTTCGGCGAGAAATGAGAGTGGGGAGGCATAAGGAAGCCTTCATGGCCAACACACTGGCAGTGCGTTCATAATTAGAAAGAATGAAACGGGCAGCACGATTCTGAATAGATTCTAAGGTGTTAGTGAGGTAAATCTGGTGTGGGGACCAAATGGCAGCAGCATACTCAATCTTCGGACGCACAAAAGTTTCGTAGGCCAGCTGGCGCAAAGCTGGAGGGGCTGAGTGCAGACAACGTCGAATATAACCAAGCGTTCTGGAAGCTTCGGCATGTATGGAGTCAATGTGGAGGGTCCAAGACATACGGGAAGAAAAATGAACGCCAAGGTATTTGTACGATTGAACACACTCAATTGTTGATGAGCCTAGAGAATATTTGAAAAGAGATGGGGAATGTTTTCAAGAAAAACAGACAAACTTACATTTAGAGTGGTTTAGTAACATTAGCCATTGATCACACCATTTGGTTATATTATCGAGGTCTTTCTGAAGAAAAAGGTGATCGGAGAAGCAATTTATTTGGCGATAAATGACACAATCATCAGCAAATAAACGTATGTTAGAGGTGATGGAATTTGGAAGGTCGTTAATAAAGATCAAGAAAAGAAGCGGACCTAGGACACTGCCCTGTGGGACCCCAGACAGGTTTGTGGTGCGACCATCTGGAAACACTGAGGAGTACTGGGCTAGGTGGCGCAAGATACCGCCCGTTATAAAGGGTACAGCCGTTAGCATCCATCCATTCATCCATCCAACTATTTTCGGCAAAATCAGTTTTCATTGTCTCCTGAAAAAATATCGAGGAATTGGTACCAGCCAAGTCGAAGATGCTGAGAGCGCCGCTGTGCCTTTTAGAAAGAAAAAAAGATTGAGTACAAGAAGAAATACTGCAATGTCTCGAGATATAGATTTACCATGACTAATAATATTTCGTGAAGCACCGTCTTGTTCCGTATGTTCGAGTTCGAGAACACTCGCTTGTGTTACACCTTTTGTTTTGAACTGACTATTATAAAAAGCGCTAATGAGTTATTAAAGGGGCGATCAACGATTTTTGTATTTTGCGAAAATACCGCTTAGAACGGATCCCTGACGTTATTGACCTGTGAAATACCCGCTCGTTTTTCACCACACGCAAATCGAAGTCACAGAAAAAAATTAAGAAAAACGAGCAGAGTTCACCCCCTCAACTCGCAGCCAGAACAAGCGGCCACGTGATCTGGAGCCGATTATATGCCGCCAATGTTGATCATAGCCATGCGCTGGGGTTGGCAAGGCACAGGACACGCGCTGAGTTCCAGACATTGTTATGGTTCGGCTGTTGTCGTCATTGCAGCGATTGGACACAGGACACAACCCGAATGCGTCTCGAGCTATCGATTATCACGAGCCCAAATCGAGTGTCCACGCCATGCTCGGGTCCAATCCAGACTTGTACGTAGTTCAACTACTCTACTCAAGTTACTGTAGTTTAACTACTTTTCTGAGTAGTTTAGTAACTTTCAATTACAATTTTATTTTGGTAATTAGTAGTTTACTTTAATTACTTTGTTTTAGTAAATTCTACTCAAGTTACAAATTACTTTGGAATTTTAGTGGTTGTTTTGCCTATCAGCAAACATTTCTGCACAAAGGAGATAAGATGTTAAAAGATCAGCTGATATTTGCAAAGAGGGGGAAGCATGTGGCGTAGGAAGGGGGGGGGGAATGGTTTGGAGAGTCCGAAATCCCCCCAAAATTTTCACAAGCCCCCCCCCCCCCCCCCTTCATTGCAACAACACTGCTTCAAGGCACGGGGAGCGATCAGACACGACGCAAGAGAGGCCGTGTAACTGCGGGATTAGCGCCGATGACTGGCATTTCTCTGCGTCCCGAAGCTCAATTATACTTGACCCATTTGAAGAAAGGGCTGGTCCCCGCTTCTCCCCATCGTAGGAAGTCTCTCCCACCACAGGAGGCGCACACACTGCATCCTCACTCAAAGGAGGCACCAAAATGCAGCACCTGCTCATGAAACTCATCTGGTGCTCCCGTAGTTTGTGCTGTACTCGAAGAATCGCGTGCTAAAGGGCAACGCAAAGATTACCTTTTTGTGTTGTCTTTCCTCTCAAAACTCAGAATATGCAGATCTTCAAAGATTCTAAGATCGTTCGAGAAACTTGTAGTAATTCTTCCAACGTTTTTATATAAAAAATAATAAACAAGCAGTGTTGGGAAGTACTCCATGTACATGGTACTTAAAGTAGGTACTGTTCAGAAAAATTGTACTTTACTCGAAGTAAATTTTCTGAACATGTACTTGTATTTTCCGAGGAAAGTAAAACTCCCGACTTCAATGTACATTCCTCCATATTTGAAAAAAAAAGATGGCGGTATCGTCGTGTGAAAACGCGCTCTTTCGAGACGTCATCTGGTCATTTCTCTGAGTGAAGTAATGGCGGCTGTAAGACCGATGGAAATAAGTGCCTTATAAGTTGATTGTGTCAAATAGCTCGTCAGCGAGAGTAGAACAACTACTCTACGGCGACTTGCCCTTATACAATATTTGTTGCCATTTCCGTAAAAAACTGATGCACCTCCGATTACCCCTGGAGAAACGCATACCAGTTAAAAAAACACTGTATATGGAATGACAGGGCATCATGAAAGGTTGTGTTAAAACTGCGTGTACTTTGCCTTGATATGTATTGTTTTTATATACGTTACTTCAAGTACATCGCACCCGGTGTACTTAGTAGTTTACTTGAAGTACATAACCTCTCATTTACTTTGTACTTTACTTCAAGTACTTTTAAGATGTACTTTACGGAACACTCTAAACAAGCAAACACTGTCTGCAAAATCAAGCTTAGAGAGTGCTAAACCACAAAGTAGAAATGACACATTCCCAGTACATCATTCACCAAACAAACAAGAAAGTACAAAACAATCAGGAACGCAGAAGCAGAACCAGCTATTAAAGCATTTCTGTGAAAAAACAAGCCGATTTGTATTTGGCTAGCACAATTTCGCCAACGGGTCAAAACCTATGTACTTTCTTTTTACTATAAAAAAACATATAAAAGTAACTTCAAAAGTAACTTCAAAAGTAATTCGCTACTTTTTACGGTAATTAGTAATTTACTCAATTACTTTCCATTTGAGTAATTTCTACTCTACTCAAATTACTTTTCAGGCCAATACTCAGTAACTTAACTTAATTACTTTTTTTGAGTAACTTGTACATGTCTGGTCCAATCTATCAGCCGCATTCAAATATCGTCACTGGGCGGTACTGCTACCGCCCAGCTACGTCATCAGGTTTTGCGAAGGAGAGATTGAATGAAAACACTCGGTTTTGTCCTCGAAATTACAGCGCAACAAAGGAGTTTCTTGGTCAGTGGCGTTGCGTGCGAGTATCCTTGAGTCCCACTAGTGCCAGTAAGCTCGTGTAAAGTGAAAATCATTCCAATTGAATATCGTTGCACCGCCCCTTTAAAGCAGTATCATGTTCTGATGACGTGCATAACATCTAAGGCGAAGATGGCGTTTCATTCGTCAGTTTTAATCTCCCCAGTAGCACTTTCCCTTGCCAGATTTGCTTTGGCCACGGTTCTGGCCCGATAAAACTAATTTATTGCGAAATGGTACGTGAGGCGTAAAGGCTATTCGCAGAGCAAGTCATCTGCTTCTTGCGCACGGGTTGCGGTGACGTCAGAACGACGCCCAGCTCTGATTGGCTTTGATTGAAAGGATAGTGGGTAGACCTCGACGCTAGATGCCTTGAGGTCTACCCATTATCTTTTTCCATCAGCCAGTAAGAGCTGGGCATTCTGACATCATCGCAACCCTTCTGCAAGAAGAGAAGAACTTGGGCTTCGAATCTAATATATTTTTCATAGTAAAAATGGAAGTGATGCAGAAAACAACGAATATTTAGTATTATATAATTATTTTGGGCAAGGGGGAAATTTCGGCAGAAATAGAAAAATCTCAGGCGTCCGTTAGGGAAATTTTGACTTTCCGTGTTGGCAGCCCTTCTCCTGCCGCGGCGTCGCAGTGAAACCCGACGAATAAATTAAAGATAAGCTGCGCTACTACTATTTAACTAATTTTTCTCTTCAATCATTTTTGCACTACAGACTATCCCAAATACAGCGCGACATTTTTGAACGTTTCGTAATCGACAATTTTCTTTTGTGGTAGTTCACAAGTTTTTGTGCGTGTGCTTTTCTCGCAGAAACTTTAAAGGGGTACTCCGGGGATTTCTTGAGCTATCCTAAGTAATTATGATTTCGGAATCCCCGCCCTTTACTTATTCCGGTATGCTATTTAGTATCGCGAAATTTAGAATAGTTATTACGAAATCGGCAAGTGAAATTTATGCCAAAACCAACATTCAAATTTAGCCGCGCGTTTCAGTGGCGTGACGTCAGAGGAAGGCAGGCTTGCACTTCGAGCGGTCAGTCTAAAAATGGAGAATGCCAAGCATTTGTTTCGTGCTGCTGTGCGGGTGCTGAAGCAAGCTGCCAACGCATTCATTTGACACCATGAACCTGCTCGTAATCAATTAGGAACAAAGTCTACAGCCCAAAGAATGAATCCCTGCCTTCCCCCGACATCACTTTATATATATATATATATATTTTATCATTGTTGTTAGTAGAGACCTTCGATTTGAAAAACACAGTGTGGACCGAAATTGCAAATTCAAAACCTTCGACAAAAAAAAATTATTTTGACCCAATACTTGGGTTACTATTTCAGCGATTTTTGTTCGCGTGATTAGCAAATTTTCAGGCCCATCGGGGACTATAAAGAAAACACAGGAGTTTTAAGCCGCGGCCAGACTGCTCATAAATTATGCAAAATACGGCCTGCAGTCGCGGAGCACAGAGCGTGTTTTTTTTTCCTCTCTGAAAGTCTCGTCCCATTGGTCGTTCAAGAAGTGGCTGCAGACACGCGTGAGGCACAACCAATTGAATCGCGTGGTTCAACGGGAAAGCGGCTGCATCTGAGGCGTGTCCTTCCAGCCCGTGCTGAAAGCCTCAGTCACACCGCTCGTGCCTCGTGCAAAAGACGCGGTCTCCAGACACGATGACAGTAGTATCCGCAAGCACAGCCTCGAGCAGTCTTCGAAGCAATAAGCTTAAAAAATGTTCAGGGTGTTTCCAACAAAAAACAAAATGTACAGTGTTTTTTTGTGTTTTTTTGTTTTTTTTTTTTTCATCGCAAAAATACACTATGCGTGGCCGAACGCTCATTCTCCGTCGAAAGGTAGCGCTAGAGGTTTGGAAGCGCGAGCACGGAAGCTCCGTGCGTTCAGGCTTTGCTCGAGCGCGCGAGCTGGGGAGAAATGCAAAAAGCGCTAGTCTCGCGCTTCTAGCTTTGGCTTCGCTCGCAGATAAAGTGAAACGAAGTATAATTTGAGCCGTGCCGAGCGGAACTCCGCGTCTCAAGACGCTCGCGCACCCCACCCTTTGCACTGCTTTCTTTCAGCCAGTCTCAGGACGCTGTTCTAGCAGTGCAGACAAAGGCATGGGCACGAGCGCGTGGCTTTGGAAATTGCCTCCTATGCACGAGGTCTCATACAAACAAATGCGTTTCGCTTAGCTAGGCTCACGCGCCTGTGCCTTTGTCTTCACTGCAGACATTTGTGAGATGGAGTAGAGGTCTCCTGAATGGTCGACGCTGTCACAAATTTAGTTTACGCTCTAAGCGTGGGGGAATATTCGGCGCTGGCGGCGGCCTTTGCTCCGCCTATTGTCCAAACTCTCCTAATATACGGCTCTGGAACCAGATACCAAAGTTTCAGCAAGAACCGATATTTTATTCAAAAGCTAAAAGTGATTTTCTGAACATTGCAATGGAAAAATGGGGCCCATTTTCGCCGGTTTTCGCTTCCTGGTGCCATAGAGCACGATGCATTCGAGAGCTCCATCGGCCACCATTTTCCCATTGACATTTTCGGATAATAATTTATAACGTTTGAATAATATATCGGTTCGCGCTGAAACTTTGGCATCTGGTTTGGACCTCTAGCGCCACCTTTGGGCGGAGAATGAGCGTTCGGCCATGCATAGTTTATTTTTGCGGTGAACAAAAAAAAACTGTAAATATTTTCGGGGGCACCCTGTACATATATATATTTACGCTTCGAAAATGTCTCGAGACAGTTCTTGCATGACAGTGTCGCAAGAACGTCATGCAAGAAATAAACACGCCTCCGACACTGTCTGCAGTCTGTTTTTTGTTCGAGGAATTAGCACTGCGACCGGGGCTTATTAGAAAGTTTTAGTAGATCGTTCCTATAACGATACGCTATAACGATACGATAACCATACGATACCGATACACAGAACAGGAATGCGCATTTGCTATACCTGTTTTCACCTTAAGAACCGAAGTAGAACAAGTCCGGCTCCTCGCGGAACATTACTAATTTCCCCCTTTATGTGGATAATGAAGACATATGTAGGTGAATTTTAGATTAGATACATGTTATCTTATCAAGATGTACACGTTCCAAACGTCAAAGGCATCGCTTTTTCCTCCGACAACCGAACCTCGAAAGAACTATTTCGCGCCGCGTAGGAACATTGCGCAAAACGTACTTTTTTCTTGAGGTGAAAACAGGTATAGACCATTTTGAAGACGATACATCCGATACGGTCGCTTGAGGCGCTGGGGCGCTCCCTAGTGGAAACGATTTGCACTTTTCAAAATGAAAAATAACAAATTAAAAGAAAGATGTTTCACTGAAGGAAAAATAACAGTTCTTACATTTAGTACAATTAAAAAAAAAACCTCAATTAAGTTTTATAAGTTGCAGAAATTACAGAAATGCAGCAGCAAGCTACATCTAGCCAAGTAGAGACAAGCCAATCTAGTCCTCCCCGGTGGCTTGTGGGTGGCACGGCAGTGCGCGCGATATTTCCCGATATTCCCGATACCTGCGCCCGAAACACCCGATACTCTAGCGCATGCGTAATGGCTCCGGCGCAGTATCGGGTATCGTTATCGGAGTGAGAAACGATCTACTAAAACTCTCTATTGGCTGCCGCTGCATACGGTGCTCGCACGCTTTGGCCCGCATATCGACTGCGCCTTATTGTGCTGATATCAACACATCGTTTTGTTTTTCGCGTGTGCTTCTTTTGTCTCGCTATCATATGCAAACCTTCGATTAGATCAGGTGCACTCGAGCAGCGGTAAAATGAAAAACGAACACGAAAAGCCACCACTAGTAGAAGCTCGCTATGTTTTCTTTCATGCGCCGGTCTGTTACACCCCCATCAAGTTTGGAGCACCGTCCCAACCAAACAAAGTTCTGTGCAAGGCAGCAGAGCAAAAGTATAATTGTGCGGCGTGTGTGCTTCGACGAGGGGAAATTGGGGAATCGGTGGCCGAGGGGGCTGGCGCACACGAGCTCGCAGCACGTGGAGCGAAAGCTCGCGCTGAAGACCCCAGGGATCTTGGGCTCAATCCACAACCCTGCCCGCTTCGATCTGTATGAGCATCGTACCGGCGTGCGGTCGTGTATCACTACTGCGTGATGCACGTTAAAAAACTAAAAAACCCAGGCTAGCGGTTTGTACTGCACTGGCTAAATTTCTCATCTACAGCTGGGAGACAAGTCGTCCGTTGAGGCAGACTAAGTTCTAGGCTGTATAAACATACACACACCCTAAAAAACGAGGGAACGTTTCTCGGCCCCAGTAGGCGTATGGTGTCTCTCCGCTGAAAATGAGAAAGTGTGCCAGTGCAGTACCAATGCCAATCTGGGGTCCAATACATGGCGGACAAATTAAGGTAACCAGAAGCCAGATTCGCCAAACGATCTTTCGACAAAAAAGTGCGTACGACGAAACGTACGCACATCCTTATTCACGAAGCGAAATGCTCGTAAGTTTTGCGCGAGTTACGCCAGATTTTTGACAGCCCCAGAGGTGTCTTTCGCACTTCTCTCGATCAAATCAGCATGGCTGACAGCGTCGCTCAATTACTCGTTACGACGACCAGAGGACATTTATTCACGCCTGCACCGACATCAAGCAGCAAGAGAAAAGTACTCGAAACCGACCACGACGGACATGAACGCGGGATCCACAGATATCCGGAAAAAGCTACAACAGCAACGATCCCACCGACCAAGCGACCGCCAAGGGCGAGCTCGGCACTAGGCCTAGTAGGGCACGCCGACGCTGCATTGCTCCGACGGTCCCTGGCCAAGACCGTCTACCTACGACCGACTGGCTTGCCGAATGGAATATGCCCGCGCGACCATTGTGGACCCTTCCCGTATAAAGAGTTTGATCGCTGCTTTCAGAGGCAGTGGTGGAGAACGCTCCCGTGGAAAAGGGACAGCTCTCATCGATTCTTTCTCTTTTTGCGTGTGTGATATAGAGCTCAAATTAACGTCATATGGATTACTTTCGCAATATATAGTACGTACACTTTGTTATTAGTATGTTTTTCGGGGTTTTTTTGTTGTTTTTTTTTTGACGCGACCATACGTATGCACTGTCGAGCAGTACGGGGAGCTACACGATGCCGGTCCAACCTTCTTCGGCCGAGTGTCACGTCAGCACCGAGTTGCATTCGAAAAAGATCGGCCACGAAGCGCAAGACGCGGTCCAACAGCGCGGTTCCAGCGCTTCGATCCAACACTCGCGTGCCCGCCCCCAGTGTGAACAGGTATCTACGTGGTTCTTACTGAGACTCTCGTAGTTCAAACGTATCTTCTTCGACGTCGGCTCGCTCTTGCATCCCCGAGGCCGCGAAAAACGCCGGGGCAATTTGTTTCCATGTATGAATGCCGCTTTGCACACGAGCGGCGTGGGCGATCTCCTTTTAGCAACGATGATAGTGTGTTAACTTAGTAGCGATCAAGTTCGTATCAATCGACGACGGCGGTTAGCCCGGCCTCGGCATTCTGGCCCGTTTAAATCGGGGTAACATCGACATTTGACGGCACGGAGACGATGCCCAGACAAGCATTGGCGGAAAAGCAACCTGCGTTTGTTGTTATTCAAAGTCCGCGTGCTCCGAACCGTGTTGAGCTCTCCGATTGGCTGTTCGTGTTGCCGAAGGCGCTGTCGCCATAGTAACAGCCCGCTCTCGCGTACAAAAACGTCGCGTTCCTCCTCTGGTTTAAAAACGCGATCGTGAATACCGACTTCTCCAGATGCGCGTAACTTACGAATTTCTTAGCTAAGTTGTCGTGGCCTAAGAAACTCTTCGCGAATCTCGCCTCAGGTCCGTGGACCAGAGAAATGTTCGTATCACATGACCTTGACGTCATTACGAACAAATCCGTAGGTAAGAGAGAACCACCACGCAGCGCACGCGACGCTCGATTTGCATCCAGTCAGCGTCTGGCCAATCTGCCTGTGAAGGAGACAAAGACGAAGGGCCCCAGCAACGAAATGGCGTTCTTTATAGTTTTACTCGTGGAAGAATTCCTACAACTGCAGTACCTTCAATACCACAAGTACTGAGAGAGAGACAAAGAAATGAAGGTCGTAGAGGGCTTGGCAGCCTTAGAAACAGAGCCGGCAACTGCATAACTTGAAAGTGAAAAGAGGAAAGCTACGATGGTATAAAGAAAATAAAAATGAGAAAAAAAGGAAGAAAGGAGGATTACAAATGTGTCAGAGTCACAGCAGCACAAACAATAAGCGGGTGGCTATAAAATATCACAAAGCCCTTGCTCTAAGGCACCCCGCAAAACAGGTAAAGTACAAAAGTTATCTTTCAGCTAGCACTGTATACTTCTTCGCTAATTGTCCACTGCGAAGATACTCATCCCTTCCACGCACACTGCACACCCTTGCGTTCACTCACTCGTACATGTGAAAACGAACATGCACAATCATGGGTTGGTCAATGTCCCAGAACGCATTAGCTATATATCTTCTAAAAAATCGCAAACAATGCTAAGTGCCCTTTTGAGAATTTTGCAGAGTGGCCAAGAGCCCAGTAGTTTTGCTAAAAATAGGACACATCTGTAGAGAAGTTAAAGACGTATCTTCATCCTATGCCTTTCAGTGGCAAAACGTTGGCACTCTAAAATAATGCGATGAACATCTTCAAATGGACTACCGCATTTCCATGTTGGAGACTCACGTTGCCGAATTCGGTGCCAGAAGCTACCCATAAAAGCCACTTCGAGTCGTAGTTAGTAAAAAAAATCACCCACCTTTTTTCTTTTTTTTTTTTTTTGTACAAGGTGGTAATTTATGATTAGGGTCAATATGGGGACGGAACATGCTGAGCATAACGAAAAACCACAATATCAGTCAATTTAAAAAAAAATTGATTTAGTGGTTTTTGATGACGCTCAGCAAATTTCTAATCGGAACTATACGACTATTTTCATTAAATAAAATGTTAAATAACAAATTTTACTTAATTATCCGACTTATCGCAAAATTCAGCCACCCACATAATGTCCCCCTGATCGTAAAACTCACTCACACAAACTGCATAAGTGTACCTTTCATGACTTTTTTAAACAAATCTGTAAAGAATAAAAAACACTCCGTATATATATATTAATGCCGCGAGCGCAGCTGACCAAGCAAGCAGCGCGCTCGTGGCCTAGCGGTTATCGCGCGTGCCTTCCACGCAGGTTCCTTCCACGCAAGTCAGGGTTCGATTCCTGGCCGCGGGGACGCATTTTTGTGGACTCTGGCGTAATGTTCTGGTAAATTCGAGAACCGTGTTGCTTGTTCGAGGTCAGAATGTTCTACACGCAGAACCTTCTGACCTCGAACCTCATCACACCAATTAGGAGATGCACTGCTCGCGTCGAGATCCATGGTGAGACGTGCCCTGTGAACTTCGTCGTTTTGCAAAACTGTGCGAGGGACGTTATCCTCGGAATGGACTTTCTCTGCGAGTATGGCGCCGTCATCGACCTCGAAGCAAACCGGTTGACGCTACGAAAACCTGTTTCACCATCGGAGGAACCCAAAGCGACGTCATCTGCGGTCCGAGTCCTCGCAAGCCACGTGAACTTGCCGCCGCGGTCGAGTGTTTTCGTGCCCGTCGGCATCGCCGAAGCTTTCTACGGCGAAGTTCTGCTCGAGGGAAGCCTCCAGTTGCTTTTAGGAAGAGGAATAGGCGTCGCAAGAGGAGTAGCTGAATTTCAGGATGGCCGCTACTGTGGTCCTCGTGACAAACTTCCGAAATATAACGCAACACCTAACAAAAGGTGCAGCCATTGGTCACGTCGAGGAACACCAAAACTCCGCCGAAATCGCCGCCATTACTGACGAATCATCGCCACCTCAGCAAGGCAGTACGTCGCCAGCGCAGCTCGACATTGACCCTGAGCTTCCGGGCCCGAAACGACGGCAGCTGATTAACCTCCTCGCCGAATACGCCGACTGCTTTGCGACATCGTCGAAGGTACGCCAAACCACCGTTGCGAAGCACCGCATCATTACCGAGGACGACGCGCGCCCTGTGCATCGATCGCCGTACAGAGTCTCCGTAGAAGAAAGGGAGGTAATCCAGCAACAAGTTCAAGAGATTCTGAACGACGACATAATCCAACCTTCGAGCAGTCCATGGGCCTCTCCAGTCGTACTGGTTAGGAAAAAGGACGGAACGCTTAGATTCTGCGTGGACTACCGGCAGCTGAACGCGGTGACGAAGGAAGACGTCTATCAACTCAACCCGTATCGACGACACGTTAGACCGGCTACGCCACTCTCGATACTTTTCATCGATGTACCTGAAGAGCGGCTACTGGCAGATCGAAGTCGACGAAGGGGGACCGAGAGAAGACAGCTTTCGTCACGCCAGATGGATTGTACGAGTTCAAAGTGATGCCCTTCGGACTATAAAACGGCTCCAGCTACTTTTCAGCGTGTCATGGACACCGTACTGGCAGGACTGAAGTGGCAGAGCTGTCTCGTCTACCTCGACGACGTCGTAGTGTTTTCCGGCGACTTCGACGAGCACTTGCGACGACTCCGAGCTGTTCTCCAAACCATACGGACCGCCGGACTCACCCTCAAGCCGTCAAAGTGTCGGTTCGCCTATGACGAACTGAAGTTCCTAGGTCACGTGGTTAGTAACGAAAGCGTTCGCCCAGACCCAGAGAAGACTCGCGCCGTCGCAGCATTTCCAGCGCCGAGAGACAAGAAGGCCGTGCGAAGGTTCCTTGGGCTATGTGCCTATCTATCGGCGCTTCGTTCGGGATTTCGCAAGAATTTCCGCACCGCTCACAAACCTCACGAAGGACGCCGAGAAGTTCGAATGGGCTGAGGAGCAGCAGCAGGCATTTGACGAGCTGAAGCGACGTCTCCAGACTCCTCCTGTTCTCCGACATTTCGATCAGGATGCGGAAACCGAGAATCACACGGACGCAAGTAATGCTGGACTTGGCGCGGTACTGGTTCAAGTGCAAGAAGGCACCGAGAGCGTTATCGCATACGCAAGTCGGACACTATCCAAGGCGGAGAAAAATTACTCCACGACTGAGAAAGAATGCCTTGCGGTCGTCTGGGATATCACGAAGTTTCGTCCGTACTTGTACGGGAGCCCGTTCCGTGTAGTCACGGACCACCACTCGCTCTGCTGGCTTGCGAACCTCAAGGACCCGTCAGGACGCCTCGCTCGGTGGAGTCTCCGACTACAAGAGTTCGACATGACTGTAGTCTACAAGTCGGGCCGCAAGCACAGCGACGCCGACTGCCTGTCCAGAGCCACCGTCGAAACACCTTCCGGCAGCAGCGACGACGATGACGACGAGTGCTTCCTAGGCGCAGTGAACACCGACGACATGGCACGACGTCAAAGAAACGACCCTGAGTTACGCGCGCTAATCGAGCACCTCGAAGGACGGGGGGGGGGGGGGGGGGGGGGTACTATACCCCGTGTTTTCTTGAGAGCCCTGCCGACCTTCGTCCTCCAACAAGGTGTACTTTACATGGAGAACTTCGGAGACAACAGCTCGCCATGGCTGCTGGTAATCCCTACCGACCTTAGAGCGGAGATCTTTCAACCCTGCCATGACGACCTGACATCCGGACACCTTGGCTACAGCCGTACGCTGGCCCGGATTCGTGAAAGGTATTATTGGCCCAAGCTGCCGAAGACCGTACACCTCTACACACCATCGTGCCACGAGTGCCAGCGACGCAAGAAACCGCCGACGAAGCCGGCAGGTCTCCTGCAGCGGATTGCTCCCCCAACCGCACCGTTCCAGCAGATCGGAGTGGATCTACTTGGTCCTTTCCCACCATCGACGCAAGGGAACAGATGGATAATCGTCGCCGCAGATTATCTCACGCGGTACACCGAAACGAAAGCCCTTCCTTCTTGGACTGCTGTGGAAGTCGCCAAGTTTTTCATCGAGACCATCGTCCTCCGGCATGGCGCTCCCCAGGTTCTGATCTCAAACCGAGGATCATCATTCATGGCCCAGCTGACGCAAGAAATCCTTCGTCTCAGCTACACCAGCCATCGTCGCACCACTGCGAACCACCCGCAGACCAACGGGCTGACGGAGAGACTCAACAAGACCATCGCGGACATTATCTTCATGTACGTCGACGTGGAGCACAAGACATGGGACGAGGTGTTTCCGTACGTCACATTTGCCTACAACAAGGCCGTACAAGAGACCACCGGGGTAACACCCTTTCAACTGGTGCATGGTCGCAAGGTAACGACAATGCTGGACGCGATGTTACCCCACGAACCGGCTGTCGACGTAAGCGACGATGCCCAGGTGGTTGTCCAACGGGCAGAAGAGGTCCGTCAGCTCACCAGACTCCGGATTCAAGCCCAGCAACGTGTCCACACTGGCCGCTACAACCTTCATCGTCGGGACGTCCACTTCCAGCCCGGAGACAGGGTGTGGGTGTGGACACCGATCCGCCGCCGTGGTCTCAGCGAGAAACTCTTGAAGCGCTACTTCGGACCCTACGAAGTGCTTTGTCGATATAAGGTTTAAAAGCGCAAACAGACCGGGACAAGAGAAAATAACACAAACGACAGGGACAAGGCGCCTTGTCCCTGTCGTTTGTGTTTTTTTCTCTTGTCCCTGTCTGTTTGCGCTTTTAAACCTTATACCTACCATGGACCAACTAGCCCAAACCAAAGTTTTAATGCTTTGTCAACTCGGGGATCTGAACTACGAGGTGATGCCCGACGGAACAAGAACATCATCACGCCGCCCACCACGACCTGAAGTCGTCCACGTCGTGCGCCTGGAGCCATACTACGCTCGATAGGACTGTGGACCTTATGTGTTCCAAATGACTCTTTAGTTTACCGTCCTTTTTATTTGCTTCGTTCTGTTTTGTGTTGCATCGGGGCGATGCACTTTTTAAAGGGGGGGAGTAATGCCGCGAGCGCAGCTGACCAAGCAGGACGCGCGCTCGTGGCCTAACGGTTATCGCGCGTGCGTTCCACGCAGAAAGCCAGGGTTCGATCCCTGGCCGCGGGGACGCATTGTTGTGGACTCTGACGTAATGTTCTGGTAATTTCGAGAACCGTGTTGCTTGTTCGAGGTCAGAATGTTCTACACGCAGAACCTTCTACGCTGATTCTTCCAGAACCCCCCGCGTGTACATAACACTCTAAGAAAAAAAGGGTGTAGTCGGGTGCATCGGGCGCACATGCACCCTTTTCCTGAAAGATGCACCCTGCGTTACCCAGCCAGTGTACTTGTACACCGACAATGAGCATCCTCCTCTCCCTTAAAAACCTCTAGGTGTATCAGTGCACCCCCACGCTAGCCACTCGCCCCGATCAGCTTGTGCTTGGATTCCCTCTTGGAGGTCACTTTTTGGGTTGGGCAGTTTCTTAGGAAGTATGGAGCTATCCTGTACACTCGGTATTGACGGTAGAGTAGACGCTATGCTTGTTTTAGGCCAATCGGGTCTCCGGGTAGGATCACGTGACTACAGTCTCCAAGCTATAGATAGAGGCACGGCACCTGCTGAAGGCCAAGGCCACGGGTAGCATCCACTGCACTATTAACTTTTGGTCGAACTTTCAAGAGGATATAATTGACAAATCCTTTCGTTGTGTTCATTGTTGGGCTGCCCCTGAAGATAAGCCTTTGCGAGGGGGCCCCCCTTTTGGCCTTGAAGGAGCTGCTATTTTCTTTTTCTTTCTCTCCCTAAGCTGAAAGCATGGAAGAAGGTGCGCAGTTGCCGGACCAATGAACCGGCAGCTTTTTCATCCCTCGACTCCACTGTCTGGGCGCGGGTGACGGCGGGAGCGTGATCATGTGGTAAAGGTTTAACGGATGACGTAGTAGCTTTTCCCGACCTCGGAATGTCTGCTTCTCGGCCCAGTTTCTGGTGTGCTGTGCTGCGACCAGCGGGGCTACCGTAGATTTCGTCCGCGACAACGTATTCGAGTTTACCAAGATTTCCAGTGTTTGAAAATTCCTACGCGTATATCGGCAACAAGCGATTTCTTCAAAAAAGCCCAAGGAATTTATGTGATGCGTTTGTTCGGCAAATTACTGCTTCTGCCACATCGTGTTGAATCTTCACCGACCCCCTTTTTTTTGTTTTTGTGTTGTGCTGCAGTGCCCGTGTCGACATATATTTCGGATTACATATTTCCAGTCCGGTATTTTCATCGTAAGTGCTCTGCAATCTACTCCTTTGCACCAATTGACCGTTCCGTTCCGGATTCCCTCTAGAATTAGGCAGTGTCTATTTTCTAGCAGCCGGGAGAATAATTTCCCCGAAATTCTATCGGCAGTCGCCTGCCATTAGCTGACTACAATCATGTGACAACTGCAGGTAGAATACTGACTTTCTTAATCTCCTGGCGTTCTGTGAAAACACATTTTCGTTGATGCACGTTCTGTAGACTCGTTTCATCAACACTGACGTTTCATCGTCACTCGTTAGGCGTAATGCACGCTGCGGGGACATTTTATCGCGCGTGTATCTCTGAGGCGCGTGCTCACCGACTCAGCACACCCGTTCACGCCGTTTCATGGCGACAGTCTGCGGCGGCTCATTACGAAAATGTTAACCAGCCTGTCCCCCCCGTACACGTCACTTCGCGGGTACAGCTGTCGATGGAACGTCGTTCGATGAATAAATGGCGACTGCTGGTGGAATTTCGTGGAAATAATTCTGCCGGCTGCTTGAAGAATAGACACTTCCCAAGACTCGCTTCCGTTTCTTGTTTGCTTACTAATCTTCTCAGTTTTGTAACAGCTTCTTCGTACCTCTTCGCATATCACGGATTGCTTGCAAGTTTGTACTTGTTTACGAAATGAGCTGTCTAATAAACTTCTATGAGATTTGAAAACAACCCCGTGTGTCCGTTTACCTGCCTTTTTTCTATCACCGGGGCGCATACATATTTTAAGGGTTTCCTTGATGTCTGAAATAGGTTTATGAAGTTAGTTATGAAGCGGGTGCTTAAAGTGGTGTGACCATGCACCTTTGAATCGGGTGCATCTGTGTTCTCTTCGAATCCAGTGGGTGTAGAAAGAGGTGTAACAGAACACTATTGAATGGGGCGCTCCTGTGCTCCCTTTGAGAGCAGTAGGTGTAGAAAGGGGAGTAATGGTACACTATTGAGCGGGGTGCATCTGTGTTCCCTTTGAGTGAGGCGGGTTTATGAAGCGGTGCAATGGTACACCTTCGAACGGGGTGCATCTGTGTTCCCTTTCATTTCATTGGGTGTAGAAAGAGGTGTAGCCGTACACCATTGAATGGGGTGCACCTGTGATCCCTTCGTGTGAGATTTCTGTAGAAAAAGGTGTACATGTGCACCACACCAACGGGTGTACATGTACTGCCATATTTGGGGTGTGCAAGTGTTCCCCCAAAGGGTGTAGTATATGTGACAAGCACTTACACCCCCTATGGGTGTACCCCATGACACCCTTTTTTTTTAGAGTGAAGAGGCCCGCGTGGCGAGCCGCAGTCAGTTTCGCCTCAGCGTTCGATCTTGCTGCTTCGCGGCCTTCCATGCCCGCGACACTCTGTTTTTATCTTTCTTTTTCCTTTTATTTTTGGGCACAAGTTCGCCCCATTAAACGTTCAGTTTACTCAGTCATTCGCCGCCTCATCACTTGTCATTCGTGACAATATATATATATATATATATATATAACAACGCGTGCGTGCGTGCCTGTGTGTGGTGTGTGCGTGTGCGTGTGTGTGTGTGTGTGTGTTTGTGTGTTTTTGTGTTTTTCCTACCGCTTGAACCAAGTCCTAGGGGCATTAAACGCGTCCAGCTGCCAAGTATCAGCGTTTTTCAACCTCCTCGTAACAATCAGCTTTTGTGCCGAAATAAAGCATCTCTCTTTCTCGCTGAGCTAAAATGATATGTTATTCTGTGTGCGTGTCCATAATATGCATATTTATCGGGCACTTTCACTATTGTACGTGGTTTCCAAGAAGTAATAATTTAAAGTATGCACATGAATGAGCCGCACTTGTTCGAATGAGTCAAAGTCTACGAAGCCGCCGAAAGACAAAATTTTTGGCAAACCAACCGACCAGAGGTTTTTTCTTTTTTTTTTACAATTATATTTTTTGTGCCGAAATCGAAAGTATTTCTCTCTAACTGTCTCGCTGCCTCTATCTCTGTCTCTCTCTTTCTTTCTCTTTTTTGTTTCTCTTTAGTTCTTGCTTTCAACGTAAACAAAAGTAATAAAGGGGTAAGAACGTATAAAAAATGGGTACGCCATTTTTTTAAATACATTTTTTGTCACCTAAAGCCGCGGTCACACTACTTATAGGAAGTATTCACTGGCGGCCATAGCTGTGTGCACGAGTGCTGAACGCGTGCTGATGGCGAGCTTCCAGGGCTCTTTGGAACGTGCATTCCCCACCTTCAAGATTGCCGGTATTAGCAGCATATCAATGCGGGCTTGTTCAGAGCATGCGCTCTAGACATCACCCACAAATATGGCGCCCAGTGAATACTCCTTATACATCATGCAAAAGACAATCCGCACAAAGATTCGAACGCGAGTCACCGCGAGATCCATGCTTCGAATGCCGCATAGCAGTGAGTTTGTGCAGAAACTTGGCACGCGGCATTCGAACCACGAATATTGCGGTGACTCGTGTTTGCAGACCGTCTTTTGTATGAGGTATGAGCAGTGTGCACACAGCTTAACAGAAAAAAATTTTATTTTAAGGCCTGTTCACACAGCACCGTTTGCTTACGTTGCGTGATCTTACAAATGCTTACGTCGGCTTACGTCGAGAGCCACCGACACATCTGTGCTTCGAATGAAGCGTGGCAACCAATAGGGGGCATTCACAGGACGCCATATTTGGGGGGCGATGTTTAGCGCGCATGCTCAGAACGAGCTTACATTAATAGCCTGCTAAGACCGGCAATCTTGATGGTGTGAAATGCACGTTGCAAAAGAACTGTGGAAGCTCGCCTTCAGCATGCGCTCAGCAACCACGCACACAGATATGGCCGCCAATGAATACTCCCTATTCAAGGAGTAGACTAGCACGTGTGTCTTAAGAACACGTAAGGAAACGCTTCTGTGTGAACCAGTCTTTACGCTTGTTCATACGCTGCCCGAAATAGTTCTTCAAAGCCGATTCTTAAAAAAAAAACGGTGTTTGTTTTTGTTTTGTTTTGACTTTTTTGATAATATAGCAAACAACTAGTTCTAAATTCACATTGAAGTATCTTAATTCACCACATGAAACGGGTAATTACTAATTATAGTAACGTTCCCCGTGTAGGGTCACACTGCTTATACATCAGACAAAAGGCCGTCTGCAAACACGAGTCACTGCAATATGCGTGGTTCGAATACCGCTTGCATAGCGTCTCCTTGAAATCGTTGCCATGCGGCATTCGAAGCACAAACCTCGTGGTGACTCGCGTTTGAATTTGTTTAAAGACTGTCTTTTGAATGGTATTTACAAGCAGTGTGACCCCGGCTTAACGTTATTTGGGGTGAAACCGAATTGTATTGAAGATGTTTGTCTTCCTTTCGCCTCTACGTGTTTATTGTTTTTGCTAACGTTAACCGTATTTGTTTCATCTTATTTTTTTATGCTATTTTATTCGCGAGAGCCGATCATAGTATAAAGAAGTAAACAAAGCGCTCTCAGGCATAGTCAATTTCTGTTCGTCAAGCTTAGTGCAGATGTGCAAGCAAGCAGACAACTGAGCTTCACGAACGATTTGTCTTTTGTATTTCGTTCTGAGCGCGTTCATTATTCACTTGTCAGATTCATTTGCGCAGCTTGGACTTTATCCTTGTTGGGGAAATATGTTTTATAAATTATGAGATTCGTGACGGATCGAGGCGGAGCAATCTGTGCAAGCACAGCTAAAGCAATAGTTTAAAGCGCGCCTATGTTTTTTTTTTGTTATTTTTTTCATTCATGGTAATTTGTTTTTCTACCTTTACATTCTTAATAAATGGTTTAGAATAAAAAAGAGGCCCATAATAAAGCTGCATGGAGATTTCTCACAGCTCATAATTTGTAGGGACGACCTATGAAATACGTATTATTATCAGGGTGTCGAACCGAACCCGAACCCGAACCGAAAACCGGATCAAAACCGTTATTTTTGACCGAACCGGTACAAAACCGAAACCGAAATCGAACGCTTCATATTGAACCCGAACCGTAACAAAACCATAATCCGATGTGGTGGTTACCTTTTCAACGAAAGCGGTTCAGGGCCGATTGTGTCAATAATTGGTCTTAATAGAAAAAGTTTAGGGCGAATTTTTTTCTTATATTGCCAAGACTAATCCTACATACTGTCAGATATTTACATTTTGTTATTATTGCATACGTAATAAAACATACATCATTATCAAAAGTAGAGACACAAAGAGACCGCGTGGTCAGCGAGCTCGCTCAGTTACCGCCTCTACTTAGGCATCTGGAAAACTTCAACTTTACTTTGTTTCTTGGATTGACCCTGGCGGCGCGGTAGCGGCGGCGGCGATTTCGAACCACCGCTTGGCTGCTTGGCTACGAACTGTCCAAGTGTCGGAGCGAATCGCGCCAGTCCAGGGGTTTCCCCAGGAATTGAAATAAGGGGGGGGGGGGGGGGGGCATTGTAGATAGAAAAGTCGTTGCCAGTTAAGGGGGTGCCTTCAGAAAGACAAGGGGGGAGGGGGGGGGTGTACACCTCCCCCCCCTCCCCTAGGGGATGTGTAGGGAAATCACTGCGCCACTCTAGCCATGGAGGCCTACGCGTCCGCGAATGTTTGACCTCAAGATGGACCGCAGTTGCAGTCGATGAGCCATTTAGCCAATCGTGTGCAAAATACACCATAAAAATGGAAAGGCGATCGCTTATATATGGTTCACTTAAGAACAGTATTATACAAGGCCACATTTATGGTGTCTTTTGCGCACGTCACTGCGCAGGGGTTTCAGAGCTGCCTGAAGAGGGAGTAGATTTTGGGATGGGTCTATTGCAAGTATCTCGTGCTCAGAAAAGGCTAAAGGAAGTGCTCAGTCAAGATTCCAAGGTCGAGTTAGGAACCGGTTCGAACCGGTTCGGCGCTTATTAAAACCGGTAACCGGAGTGATAATAGAGAGTTTTAGTAGATCGTTCCGATACCTCCGATACCCCCGATAACGATACTATATATGTAAGCGCAAAGGCGGAGGCAGAGTATCGGGTATCGTTATCGGAGTCATCGGAACGATCTACTAAAACTCTCTATTATGTGAGCTACCCTAAACCGAAACCGAACCGGAACAAAATACAATGCTATTGAACCCGAACCTGAACCGAACCGAAATACTGACCGGTTCGACACCCTGATTATTATTTCTGAAAAAATACTTAACTAGACGGAAGGAGACATAAAAGTAATAAGAAAAACGGCTTGGCAAGATAAGAAAAAAAAAAGTTTCGTTAAACGTTTTTAATCACGTTGATCTTTGCTTTGCTGGTGTTGCCTCCCACTTGAGAGGTGAAACGGAAGCAATATTTTTATTACTTTTATCCTTAGTTTTTTGCGTGTGGTGTGTAATATAAAAATGCAATTATCTTCTCATCTCTTGCTAAAAGGAAAAATTAAGCCTGGTAGGCAAGATATACACATCAGAGGTTTGTGTGTAAAACTGCGTTCAGAAACCGACAATAGCTCAAAAACAATTTGTTCAACTCTTTGTTGAACTAATTAAAATCAATGTGTTCTGGTTTTACCTTGTACACTCTAAAAGAAGCCCATGCCCGCACAACACTCGGAGAGCCAATCACCGCAACTTACGCAGGCAACTCTTCGAATGACGATGCCGAAACTTATGTTTAGACCAAAAAACGCAGTCTGAGTTGTGACATTATGCAAGCGTAACGTTTTGCATTGCTTCATGTCACAACTCAGACTGCGTTTTTTGGTCTAAACATAAGTTTCGGCATCGTCATTCGCTGAGCTACCTTTGTAAGTTGCGGTGATTGGCTCTCCGAGTGTTGTGCGAGGAAGCAGACCCACGAGCTTTTTTTAGAGTGTAGAGGCGGCAATAAGGCGAGATTTATTGGAAACTATATATTGTTACATGACTTCTGGGATCTAGAGTATAGTACTTTCTGCTTTTGGTTTATTTATTAAAGACATTGTTGCTTCTTATACAAAGTGAACCCTACGTTGTTTACATTGCGCCTACCTGACCTTGTGTCGAGAAATAAAATCGCGCTATCACTCAAAAAAAAAATTTGTACGTCTACTTTCACGCACAACACTCGGAAAGCCAATCACCGCAACTTACGGAGGCAGCTCAGCGAATGACAATGCCGAAACATATGTTTAGACCAAAAAACGCAGTCTGAGTTTATGGCATTAAGCAATGCAAAACGTCACGCTTGCATTGCTTAATTTCACAACTCAGACTGCGTTTTTTGGTCTAAACATATGTTTCGGCATTGCCATTCGCTGAGCTGCCTCCGTAAGTTGCGGTGATTGGCTCTCCGAGTGTTGTGCGGGAAAGCAGAAGCACAGGCTTTTTTTAGAGTGGCAAGCGCATATACCAATAAAGGTAAAACATGCAGGTGGTGTACACGCACAGTACGCCTATTAAAAAAAAAAATTTGTCACTGAACAAAGTTTCACAGGCGTCTCTGAAAAGAGCGACGTCCTCCAGACCCGCAACGGATTCAGGTAGACTGTTCGTCTTTAATGGCTAATTGCAAAGGCGATTCCGAAATTGTTTTGTGCGACTAGGTGATAATCTTATCTTGAAGGGATGATCAATTCTAGGAGAAATACGGTGCGGAGGGAGCAAAAGTAGTTTCTTGAGTTCCTGGTTGAAGGAGTAGATTTTATGTAAAAATAAAAGCCTCGCCTGTTTATGCCTGCTACTCAGTGATTGCAAGCCTGCTCTCGATTTCAGGGCAGTTACACTGGATGAGTGTGAGTAGTCTTTAAAATAAGATTAAATAAGATTTATAAATAAATTATACCGGCCTCTTCAGTAGGATAGGCATCGTTAACACCAAGAGTAAAATCAAAATGAACTCCGAAAACTCGATGGCATTTGCCGCCGGTGCTCTCATCTCATCTTCTTCACTCTCATCAACCAAAACAATATTGGCATAAAGATGTTACTAATGCTTCTTGTATGCATGACGAAAACACTTAAGCGCCTATAGCCTACATAGAACGTAACGAAGTATTAAGTCTAATGTTAAAAGGTATACGTTTGCGGGTGTTTGGCTTTTTGTGATTTCGGCTAAGTCTGCTTACGTTCAGCGCTATCAAGATTTCTGACACAAGAGCCTAACTGTATAAAATTTATTTATCTTCACCAGTACTCCGGAAAGAAAGTCACTATCTGAAACATGGAACACTGTAAAAAGTAAAAAATGTTTTCCGTGCTTTTTTTCTGTATTTTAAACTGCAAATATGGTTCCGCTAAAGAAGTGATGAAACATTTCGTGTACTTGCAGTAAATTCCGCTTAGAATAATTGTTTTACATTCATTACCTGTGAAACACGCGTTAGCTTTTGCTTCGCGCAATAGTAGTCGCAGAAAAGCAAATCGAGGAAAGCCAAGCAGGGTTCACCCCTTGAAATCTCAGCCAGAACAAGCGGTCACGTGATCTGGAGTCGAAGCGAGATTTGACTATTTTGATTGGTACCAGATGGACAGAAGAGGAAGGAGTAGGAAAACAGGCTGCGTGCGATTGGTCCATGCTCGATGCAATACGCTATAGGAAGTATTCACTGGCGGCCATAGCTGTGTGTACGACTGCTGAGCGCGTGCTGATGGCGAGCTTCCACAGTTCCTTTGTAACGTGCATTTCGCACTCTCAAGATTGCCGGTCTTAGCAGTCTATTAATGTGGGCTCGTTCAGAGCATGCGCTCTAGACATCACCCACAAATATGGCGCCCAGTGAATACTCCTTATACGATCGCATTCATGTAGACGTAGCCACAGTTTATCATAACCACGCCCTGGGGTTGACAAAGCACGGGGCACGCGCTGAGTTCCACCTTCCCGTCATCGCACGCCATTGGGCACGAGGAACCACTGCCCTAATGCTTGTCGAGGCGTTGACAAGCAGCGCACGGCCGAAACAGAAACGTGCGTTGTCGCGACTGGAAGTCCCACGGTTGAGCCACATCGTATAGCCAGGACTTAAAGTCACCACGGCGTCTGTCTGTCTCACCTCTGAGCCATCGAAGCAGGAAGTGATCCGTAAACTCCTCTTTCCAGATGTCTTGGATACGCCGCTTGAACTGAGAGTGCAGAAAACAATAACAGTCACCGCATCGCTTAAATTATGCTTTGAAGCCGATTCAACGCGATCAAATCTCACCGTGGGAAAGCTCGAAAGTAGGCGAATGCACAATGACAAGAATCGTTAAGATACACTTAAAAAATTAGTAGTCTTTTTTTTTTTTGTACTATCAAGTTTTTTTTATTTTTTTATTTGTTCTTGCACATGTGCACGGCCTCTTGAATTTTATTCCGAATAACAGAGAATAACGAGAGTATATTAAAACTAGGGGTGTGCGAATATTGAAATTTTCGAATACGAATCGAATACTAATAAGACAAAAAACGGGCTTCGAATATCGAATATGTCTCTTGTAATCAAAAATTACAAAACAAAAGGTAACAGCAGGTTTTATTGCCTTTTCAAAATAAATCAATGCAACTGCATTTTACTTGGCTGCAGCAGGCTAAAGATGCTTCTAGTAATGCACTCATTACAATTATTTTATAGGAAAATTAACTGTTCAACTGTTCAGAAAGTAAGCGCTCCCTACGCGCCCTGACAACATTTCCGCCAGTAGAAAGACCCTTAAATCGGGAAACCTGCGAAATTTCCCTCAAGTTCGAAGAAGTTTGACTTATGGACAGTGTTACTCGGCTCCTACACGAATATTTCGAATTTTGGGAAACAAATAATATAGAAAGTAGTTTATTTTAGTTTTTATAAAATGGTAACCAATGTTTACTCTATATAAAAGCGAAAATATGCGCTTTTAACGCTTTCATTAGTTATTAATGTGAACCTGTGATGCCAATAAACCCAACAAATATTGCACTTTTCCTCCGCCAGTTGAGTCAATTAGTTTTTTTCATTTTTTTTTAATATTAACGCATGCGCACAAAAGTAGAACTTCAGTTGAACCTTTGTCGAACATCACGTTGAAAGGTCGAAACAGTCGAACTTAGTCGAACTCGAAACTGGGCAGGTTCGCGATATCTCTAATTTTGACTGAGCGGGAGTGGCATGCACTGGTGGCAGCATAGAGATCATATACTGGTGGCAGGAGTTGTTGTCAATGGCGATGCAATGTTCTGCTCGCCCCTAGCTTTTTCCTTTTTTTTTTTTTTTTTTTACTCTTTCAAACATTTATATTAGATAACACTCTCGAGATATATTTTAGATTTATATTTCACTCTCGAGGTTTATTTTATTGCATCAAGTTATAGAACGTGCAATTGCATCACATATTTCTATATCAGCGCCACACAACAAAGGGCTTGGTGAAAAAGAAACCGAAACTGATCCTGTCTTCCTGTCACCGGACAGATAGAAACGAAGCAGACCGATAACGCACGGATCATACGCCTTTCTCAGTGAATAAACATATTCATAGGGGAATGCTTGGCAAGCATATTATTCCTTACTTGCTCGAATATTCGTAGTTTTTGCGAATATTCGCCGTTTTTCCCGAATATTCGGCTTTGGCCGAATATTCGGGAACTTCCGAATATGCAATTTTCGAATCGAATACGTTTCGAATAAGGAAAATATTCGATTCGTATTCGAAATTTCGAATATTCGCACACCCCTAATTAAAACATAACTTTAAAAAAATGAAAGCCGTTTACAACTCCCTGTAACGCCGAACCAGAGCGCAACTCTTGAGGAGGAGGAGGGGAAGGTACGGAGAGGAGGCTATGCCCCTCCTCCTGTCCCGCTCGCCCTCATTTAGGGGAAAATTGCCCCACTAAATCTATTTCCCCGCTAAATCTAGCGGGAAAAATTTCCGCTAGATATAGCGGGGAAAATATTCCGCTAGATTTAGCGGGGAAAATTTTCCGCTAGATTTAGCGGGGGAAATTTTCCGCTAAATTTAGCGGGGAAATTTTTCCGCTAGATTTAGCGGGGAAAAGTTTCCGCTAGATTTAGCGGTGAAATTTACCCATCATGCACCGCGTGGTTACGCCGACGGCGACGGCAACGCCGACGCCGACGCCGACGCCGCTCAAGCCGGAAACGGGCGCCTAAGAGCTGCGCTCTAAAATGTTTTCATAAATTACGACTAATAAAGCAATGAGTAACAGAAGTCATCCCCTGTGACGAGAGAACAATAGCGGGCAGCTCTCCTTTGGGTAAATGTAATTACTAAAAAAATTATTAAGATAAACCAAAATCATATAAAAGCGGGGATCATGTCACTTGCAAGAGTTCACCTAGAGTTCTCAAGAAACCCAGATAGCGTCGTGGAGAAAAGCTAATTAACAAAACTATGAAGAAATATATTTTAGAGCGCAGCTCTTAGGCGCCCGTTTCCGGCTTGAGCGGCGTCGCCGTCGCCGTCGGCGTAACCGCGCGGTGCGTTATGGGACGCGTGACGTCGATGACGTCATCAGTGACGTCACTGATGACGTCATCGGCATCGGCATTGTCACTGATGACGTCATCAGTGGCGTCACTGCTGACGTCATCGGCATCCGCATCGTCATCATCATCATCACTGATGACGTCATCAGTGACGCCACTTATTATGTCATCGGCATCCGCATCGTCATCGTCATCATCACTGATGACGTCATCAGTGACGTCACTGATGACGTCATCGGCATCCGCATCGTCATCGTCACTGATGACGTCATCAGTGACGTCATTGATGACGTCGTCGGCATCGTCATCGTCACGTGACCCCCCAGGTCAGGTGACCCCCAGGTCACGTGACCCCCTCCCCCCCCCGATGTCACGTGACCCCCGCCCCCGCGAGGTCACTTGACCCATCCCCCCCCCCCCCTCAGTACCCTTCCCTCCTCCTCCTCAAGAGCTGCGCTCTAATTCGGCGTTACAGGGAGTTGTAAACGGCTTTCACTTTTTTGTTAGCATTGTTTTGTTGGTGTTCTTATTTTAGTTCTAGTTTCGCTTTTATTGCTGTTCTATTGCTACGGTTGTTTGTTTTTTTCTCTTCGAGGGCAAGCATTACATAAAAACAAACTAAGCGAATCTAGTTTGCCTCCAGCAAGAACCCGTAGATATCACGCGTGACCTCTGGTCGCAATGCTCTTACTTCCGAAACTGCAGCACGAAAAAGTGTCTTCTGATTGATAAGCACTGTTAAAATCAATCTCAAGATAATTGCCAAAGTAGTACACATCGTCATTCCCTTTTTCTCGAGCGTAGTGTGTGGTCGAAAAAACAAAACAAAAAATAACAATTCTAATCTTTTTTTGTGCATAAGGTAATTATTTGTTTGGCAATATCGCTCTGTGCGCGGGAACGTTCCGACAGCGAGCTCCATACTTCCTTCACCCCCAAGTTGGCACCCCTGGTGGAAGGTACGGGGCTCACTGGGCCAGTCATACGCCTATATTTCGCCACATGATCACTTTTCCGCCCATGCCCAAGCGCAGGTTGAAGGCATTACCGAAAAAAAAAGGTAATGAAATACGTAACTCGTTACTTGCAAAGTAAAGGAAAGCGTTACCGATCTACGTTACCTCAAAATCAAAAGACCGCGTTACCGTTACCGATAAAAAGTAACGTACGTAACTTTTGCGTTACTTTTTATTTATAAATTACCGGTAACAGCGGATTTTTTTTTTTTTCGAGAGCATTTGTTCATATAGAAACAAAGGGCGTGGGCGTTGTGGTTTTTCTGAATTGGAACTTTTTACGTGGCGAGAAGGCAGGCACAAATTTGAAGGTATGTGGTATGAGTGCTATCATTAATGACTTGGCACCTATGCTTTGCTTTCGGCTTAAGTCGAGACGCAATCAAGCTGCCTTAAAAGCGAAAGTCACAAGGCCTTCTTTTTTTTAATGATTGGTTTAGCGATGACTGTACACGTACAGAAACATGACAAACACCATGATGGCGCCCTTTTGACGTTGTCTGATCGGTCCCATCAGCGCTACAGCGTCTCCTGCGTCTGGACTTGAGGTAAAACGAAGTGTAGAAAAAGAGAAAAATGTAAGTGCGCTTTTTTTCGGGTTTTAGGAAAGAAGCTGTAACGCGTAACGTAACTATACGTTACAGAAAAAAGTAACGCGTTACCGGTAACGCCGTTACCTACAACGAGTTACCGCCAACACTGCCCATGCATTGAGCGGTGTTTGGGGATAAAAAATGACCGCATCTCCACGTGGTCAATGATATTGATTGGGGTGAAGCTCTGGTGGTTCTGATGATACTGATTTTGTTCATAGGTAGTGCTGATGGTGCTGATTTTTTTTTTTTTTTTTTTTTTTATTGCTCATAGGTAGTGCTGAGTTCCGGGTTGCGTTTCGACTTCATTATTACAGCTTTATGGTCGGTGAAATGTAGAACCAGTGGTTCTTCTAGCGGATCCATTCATTTGACCGCAGCGCCCTCTCGTCTATAAACGTTGAGCCAATGCATGCAATGTTTAACGCGATTATAAAACGCATTTGACCGCAGCGCCCTCTCCTGTATAGACGTTGAGCTGCTGCATGCAACGTTTCATCCATGACATCCCCAGCTCTTGAGTTACTACCACATCTCAGAGCCCCCTACTCGTCCCACAGTCGTGGCCGAGTGGTTAAGGCGATGGACTAGAAATCCATTGGGGTCTCCCCGCACAGGTTCGAATCCTGTGGATTGCGCGAAGATTTTTTTTTAAGAAGACAGATGGGACGGACGGACGGACAAGGCTAGACCCTAAGGAGCTTCGCCCCTAAAAGAAGGCGGTTGACAGGCCCCGCAAGCACCTTCTATACCGCCGCAGTCAGCTTAAAGAGAAAGGGAGTATAAGGTGGCTCCCTTTGCAAGGGGCCGCGCGGCATTGCCAGCTGCTCGCACTCATTAGCCCGTCAATGCGACCTTGGACCACAGCAGACCAGGTATCGAATACATTATGAGATGATGTTTTAAAAAAAGAAACATTCCATAAAACATTTTACAACCTCTGCCAGCTGGGTGTTAGGTCTTACTACGAATGCGCTTGCTATCTTGCCAACAAGAGTACGTCATTTAAGCATAAAACCAACAATTTTTTTTTCGTTTTAGTGGCTCCAATTAACTCTATAAAGGCTTCGGCGATGCGTCTTGACCGACTGTTTATTTATTAATTTTGCTGTATGAGCAAACGCACCAGTATCAGCTGCCAAAATAACCTAAATCAGCATCTTTTTTTTTTTTCTTCTTTCTTTATAGCTTTTGTTGCAAACGCGGAAGGATGTGAACTGAACGTCCGATAAAAACACAAAATATACGGCTTGCCGCGTTTGCTGCCAGTTCAGGGTTGGCGAGAGTTCAGCTAATCCATCTGGTTGCTTTCCGATTCCGGAAGGGTCGAGCCATTTGATTTGAGGCAGTGTTCGCGAGAACGCGTTACAAGTAATGGCGTTACCGGTACCGCGTTACCTTTTTGGTAACGTAGTAACGTACTCGTTACTTTTCAAAACCGTAATGGGTAACTTACTCAGGTGGTTATTTCAAGCAACGTGCAACGTAGTTATATTACTCGTTACATCTAGTTCAAAAAACTTGAAAAAAAAAAGTACACTTATACCCAAATCACACGGCAGCGTAAAGGTACCTTTAGCCCAGGTACCTGTCGTAAAGGGAGCTGGAGATCGTGATCACACAGCGCATAAAGGTCCCTTTCGCTAAGGGAGGACCTGTGTTAAACGGAGCTCGCCGAGCTCTACAGGGAGTAGCCTCGGACCCACGAACTCAAAATAATATCACATGTATATAAATATATCTTGTTTAAGGCATTATAACAAATTGAATATATATAAGTATCAAATTATGAAATGATTGTGAACACAAATGTGATGGAATAATACAATAATGATGAACACATACCCTAGGTAGCAGGTAGCAGCGGCGGCACGTCGAAAACAATGTCTGCTACGAACCCGAACGCGATGGACCACTGCGAGCTCTTTTTCGAGGTTGTAGACGAGTCGCCCGACTCTCCCGCCCAGGACCCTTTATCTTCGTCGTCGTCCATCCCTTTCGATCGCGTCACTGGCGTAACCGTGAGAATCTGTCGTGGTTCGTTTCTGCCGGGCACTATTTAGCTACTTCAGTGAGAGCTTTGTAAGAAAATGGAGCTGGTAAACATAAAAAGGTCGTCCACCTCGCAATGCAAACTCGTAAACGCAGATGATTTTGGGCCAGTGTGGCCAGACGGGTAAGACGTTTTAAAGCAAGACTCATTTAGGTGCGCCCTTAGACTTAGAGAAAAAAGTAAAGTGCCGCAAAAGCAGACAGAAATAATATTTCGCATCCAATAATAATAAAAACTTCGCGTCAAACCGATTTCAAGGAATACATATTTATCACGTGCTCCTCTCGCGGTTAAGCTGGAATGCAATCGACATCAACCTAAAGTGCTCCGTTTATTTATCGTGTGATCAAGAACGCCGTTTGCTACAGCTACAGGTACCTTTAGCCAACGTTATTTTACGGAACTGTTCCTAGACGCTGCATGCACGAACAGTACCCCCCCCCCCCCGTCACTCACCACGACTCGCCCAGATTCGCTCGACGCGCCGCCGGACGGCTGCTTTGGTAACTGAATCGGGATACGTTCGTTTCAACGTCACTGGAAACGTAAAAACTAACGAAAAAAACTCTTTTTGTAGTAACTTTTATTGGAGATTAGTACAAAATGGGGGCGGGTGATGTTTTCTAAAATTTTTAGTTTTCAAGGTTTTACAGCACAATTAATATTGTTTTTATACAACCATGCCTCAGCGGGGATTTCAGGTAGCGCGTCCCGACCTAGGCGCATTTTAACTGTGGGGGTATTTCGCGGCGCGTCCGCTAGGGAGACGGGGGTGGAACTCCTGTAACGTTGAAGCCAAAAATAGATGTCACGTGCAGTTCGTAGAGTGACCGCTGCGGGAGAAATGGCGGGTTGTGATCGCCATTTGGCGCTTCAGCTGTGCTCTTTAGAATGCACAGTTATGAAACGAAAATATAGATGGCGCTTCGAATGACTCTAGGCTAGAGTTCCTGTATAGGCTCCCTACGGGAGCCAGAGTTGCGCGTTTGATTCCACATGCCGCGTGCCACCCTCGCCTCTATTCGCCGAGATCCGATCACGTGAGGAGCCGTATCAAGTGTCGTGCAGCAAAGTAGACGTTGCACGCGCTCCGACGTACGTTCCCCGGCTTTTGAGCACGCCGCGCGCCTCGAACGCGCGGCGCTGCTATTCGCCGAATTCAGTCACGTGAAGGGCTGAATCCACATGCCATGCATGGACGCGCAACTCTGGCTCCCGTAGGGAGCCTATACAGGAACTCTACTCTAGGCGGATTCAGGTGAGTGAGGGGGGGTACCCCCCTCCGTGGGAGTTTCACAACTGAGGTAATCTAGTAACGTTGCCTTTAGCTAAGGGACCTAAGCTAAAGGTACCTTTACGCTGCCGTGTGAATGGGGTATTAAAGGGGCTATGAAACGAATTTCGGACTGGGATAAATTATTTTGAATTGGGACTTTAGTAATCGCATATCGTTTAGTTGGCCAAAAGAAAGAGGGTAGAAAGTCAAAAGCCAGCTTTTCGGTACGAACATTTGAAAATATAGCGGACTATTTTGTACCTTCTTTCCTTCGAAAGCTCTCCGCCTTTTCACTATGATACATCCGCGGTTCCCAAAGCGCGTCAGCGGTGCCAACCTGACGTCAGCCGAGCCCAGCTCACGCATTGGACACGAGAACTGCGTCACTCGGACGTATACATTCGTCAACAATCAATCCGTCGACGAATACTTGGATTCTCGTTTGTGGCCAATGAGTGCCCTGACGGAACTTATCGTCACTGGGGAATGACAAGTTCTATGGTGTGCATAAAAAGCACGGTGGAAGCTAGGAGTCATCGCACCGGTGCCGAAGAATGTCACGACGACGTGATTTCACAATTCGCATTTGAGTTGAGGATTAAAGCTGAAGAGGAAGAAGTAGGAAAATCGTTTCATGACCCCTTTAATTGTTTCTTCGTTTTACCTGATGTCCAGACGCAGGCAACCTAATAGCACGATGGGACCAATCATACCGCGTCAATACTAATTGGGGTTGTGGGATATTTGGGCAGTGCGTAGTTGGTCAGCCATTTCAAAGATGTGACGAGTCACTCGCTGTAGATGAGAAATTCAGCCAGTGCAGTACAACCGCCATCTCCTGACTCGGCTTCGTCAGGACATGGCATACATGTATGCCATATCTCGTGACGAGCCTCTCGGCGAAACTGTCGTAATACATACAATAAATTCCTATCATAGCAACTCCGAAAGTACGGATCTTTGACTTATTATATATATATATATATATATATATATATATATATATATATATATATATATATATATATATATATATATATATATATATATATATATATATCTTTTCTCAGATTGTTTAGCACGGTATATCGCAATATCGAAATACCCCAAGAGAGGAGCAGGAGGAGGAGGGAAGGAAGGGAGGTGGAGGAAAGGGGGGAGGAGGAGCAGAGGACAAGGGGAGGAGCACGGGAGGAGGGGAGGAAGAGAGGGTACGGATGTGGAGGAGGGCATACCCTCCCTCCAGTGCCCTCCCCTCCTCCTCCTCAAGAGCTGCGCCCTGATTCGGCGTTACAGGAAGTTGTAAATGTCTCTTTTTTTTTCACGCAAAAAGTCTCACTTTAGAAAAACCCCAACGCCCACGCCGTGCGTTACTTTTTATCAGTAGCCGTAACGCGTTTCTTTTATTTTGAGGAAACGGAGGTGTGTAACGCGTCTTTATTTTGCAAGTCACGAGTGGCGTATTTCGTTCGATTTTTTTCGGTAATGCTTACAACACCGGTTAGCGCTGCGACACAAAGATAGCACAAATATACCACTACATAATCCGCGTTTTGTTTTTTCTTGTATTTTTTAAGGAGCAAATTTGCCTCATTCAAAAGTTAGAATTTGGAACTTTAATTTTCCTACGGCCCAATTTTTCATTAATGGGTTTCCGCGTGGACGAGCTGCCGACCAGTCCTGCTCGTCCACGCGGGAACCCATCGCTCTCGAGTTGCTGGCTGGCGCCGTCGGTCGTTCGACCATATTCAGCAAGGTTCGGTAGCGCCATTTGTCGTTCTGCGCCGACGGTAAGTGTCGGGAAGCTTTGATAACTTTTAATGCGAAAGCACCAACTGTCCCATGAAGCCAACCGACTGTTGCAGAAGTTGCGCGCGATTTAACTCATAACCATATCTTCACGAAAACAAGAACTGCATTTACACTGATAAAATAAATGTATAGACCTTTTTCCGCAAGGACGCCGCAATCTTGAATTCTCGTCACTTCCAGTATGAGCGAAAACATTGTTTTTCCGTCGCCACGCCAATAGAAGGCATTTAGGATATAAGCGTAACCGTCACACATTCTCGTTTTGCCTCCTCTCTATTTTTTTTTACTATTTACAGGTTGAAACGTATTTTTGTTTTTTCGCCTATTAGGTGGCTGGGACGCGAGTGCACGAAAAAGGTCTATAGACCCGTTGCTCTCGGGCAGGGGGCGCGAGTGCGTCCGCAAGACGCGACCATGTTATGCTGGCAGCACTATCCAGGCGGCGCTGTAACGTTCGATTCTGTAACGATTCTGCACGTGCCACGTTCGAATGCAAGCGTCTGTCAGCATCTGTAGACGCGCGATAATGAAACGCCTAAACAAAGAAAAACTCAAATAAAAAAAAAGAATTATGCAGCTCGCGGCCTCAGCGTTCCGTTCAGCTTTATCATTTGATTGCGTTCTTTCATAGCTTCCGTGAGCCCGTATGTTTCACTTTACGTGATAGCGAAGCCGAAGCTACTTGCAAAAACATGTTCCCCTGAACGATGCTCGCACTGCACGAGCGCGCGTGCTTCCTTCGAAGGGACACTGCAAGCTCGGAGCTCGCTCTTGTGGCTTCTGCTACACTGGCACTTAGAATGGAACGGAGTATAAAAAACTGTGGTGGGGAAGCGTGATGACGCACGTTCAAAACGCGAGCCAAATATTCTATTTTGCTCGCCTGGAGCGCTGCTCAAAACTTGAGAGCTACAGGCTGCAAGCATTTCAGCGCCAGTTCAAAGAATGCGTCGCCAAAACGCAAAAGAATAATTATTAAAGTTATACTCCAAGATAGAGATCCGTGGACGGACCGTGTCTGGGGCGCCGCGGAGGAAACATTTCGTTCTGTTCTGTTCCATCGCCGCGAGGCCCGTAGCTCTCAAGTTTTGAGCAGCGCTCCAGGCGAGCAAAATAGAATATTTGGATCGCGTTTCGAACATGGGTCAATACGCTTCCCCACTACAGTTCTTTACACTCCGTTACATTCTACGTGCCAGCGTAGCAGAGGCTACCGAAGCGAGCTGCGAGCTTTCAGCGTCCCTGTCAAGCACGCGAGCTCGTGCAGTGCGAGCATCGTTCAGGAGTACGTGCGTTTGCGAGTAGCTTCGGCTTCGCTAACACGTAAAGTGAAATATACGTGCTCGCGGAAGCTATGAAAGAATGCAAAGATGAAAGGAATGTTTAATGGAACGCTGCGGCCGCGAGCTGCATTTTTTTTCTTTTTTAGATGTTTTGCTACCGCGCATCTACAAATGCTGACAGATGCTTGTATTCGAACGTGGCACGTGCAAAATCGAACGTTACAGAGCCACCTGGATGGTGCAGCCAGCATAACATGATCGCGTCTTGGGTAAGTATTCCGGACGCGCTCGCGCCCCATAAAAATTTACAGTTGAAGATTCCCAGTTCATGGCGTTCGTCTCGTTCGATCCGTCTCGTCCGATCTGTCTCGCGCGTCTCCTGCCTCGCGCGTCTCGCGTTCCGCTCCTTCCGCCCACGATCACGAGCTTCAACTCCTTTTTCTTTCTTGCTTTTCGCGTCGCCGGGGTTTCTTTTACTCGTCTTCTCCCTTTTCGAACACAGTCACATGCTCTCAGGCCAACACTGAACAGATTTCACTCGCGAAGGCCGCAACAGACCTATTATACTTCGTCTCACCTTAGCATGGACTAACCGAGAAGGCTGTGCTAGCGCGAGCGGCGAGCCTTGACTGCCTTGACTAGAGCACTTGCTGCACGAGCGCTCGTGCAGTCGCCGCGGCTTCATTCAAAGCGACTAGCTCGCGCTTTTAGCACGCGCGGCTAACAATTGTCCATACTAAGGTGAGACGAAGTATAGCGGCGAGATGTTTTGGTGGCGCCCTCCTGTGGTTCCCCCTTGTGACGTCATTACCTTGCAAACAACAAGTTCGATGGTGTTTGTTATTAGTATGGTGGAAGCTTGAAATCATTGCGCTCTCAAAGGAACACTACCAACACCGTCAAAATTAAAGTTCTTTCATTCCTCTTATTTCCGTCGATGATAAATCCCCTTTCCGACGTCATAGTCAGCGTTCGGCCAATCGTGGAAAGCCGACCACAGCGACGCTTTCGGTCGCGCACGGGGCTAATAGGGACGCTCTTTTACTTTTAATCTAGAATGGCTCAACTCTGTACTGAGCCGTACATCACGTTTGCTTTTTATTTTTAAGTTTTGGTTGAGGCAGATATTTACGTCGATGATTTCGGAAATTAATTGCACCACATGGCTGTATTCGCCTGGTAATTAACAATGTCGGAGCTTTCAGAACTAATTTTTGAGGCTGAATTAATGCGTTTAAATATTCAATCGTTTTTCTTTGTTTAAGAAAATCTTGTTTCGTAGATATAGATGTCTAGGCAGCGCGACATTTGCATCAAAATGATCTCCAGTGCCTTTTTATTGACGGGAAATTCTGTTGTACGACCGCAAACCGGGGATATATAACGTGCATTGCGCAGTGGTGGCATGATCACGCGGCGGTATACGATATGCTCATACATAGCAAAAGAGGCAGAGGCTGAGTTCTGCAACGTGAGCTTTCTCAGCATTTTTAGGAAAAGCAACAATTGTAACATGAATAAGCGTTGATTGATTTAATTTAATTACTACTGCATGGTGAATGTTAAATTAGCGGTGCAACGATATTCAATTGGAATGTTTTTCACTTTACACGAGCTTACTGGCACTAGTGGGACTCAAGGATACTTGCACGCAACGCCACTGGCCAAGAAACGCCTTTATTGCGGTGTAATGTCAAGGACAAAAGCACTCATTTGCATTCAACCTCTCCTTTTCAAAAATTGATGACGTAACGTGGGGATCGCAGTACACCCATATGACGATATTTGAATGTTGTTCATAGATTGAACCTGAGCATTGCGTGGTCACTCGATTTGGGCTCGTGATAATTACTAGCTCGAGAAGCATTCGGGTAGTGGCCCGTGTCCAATCGCTGCAACGACGACAACAGCCGAACCATAACAATGTCTGGAACTCAGCGCGTGTCCTGTGCTTTGCCGACCCCAGCGCGTGGCTATGATCAACATTGGCGGCATATGATCGACTCCAGATCGCTTGGCCGCCTGTTCTGGCTGCGAGTTGAGGGGGTGAACGCTGCTCGTTTTTCTTCAATTTTTTTTCTGGGACTTCTATTGCGTGGGGTGGATAACGAACGCGTGTTTCATAGGTGATTAACGTCAGGGATCCGTTCTAAGTGGTATTTGCGCAAAGTACAAAAAATGTTGCATCGCCCCTTTAAGGATTTCAAGTTGACAGTCCTGCGCTGTCATTCACAAATTCCCTCCTCTAAAAACAAGGACAACAGGCGCTAAACTTCAAAGCAGATTGACTTCTTGCCGTCAATACATTCATGCAACCAGCTGCTTTAGTACCTTGTGTATACCTAAAGTCACTAAAAGCGATGTCTTTTTTCTTAGTAAATACTAGTTGTTGTTTTTTTTTTTGCTCTTTTTTTTTATAGGGCTGCACTCTAAAAAAAAGTCTGTGCGTCTACTTTCCCGCACAACACTCGAAGAGCCAATCACCGCAACTTACGGAGGCAGCTCAGCGAACGACGATGTTAAACATATGTTTAGACAAAAAAAAAACCGCTGTCTGAGATGTGACATTAAGCAATGCAAAACGTCAGGTTTGCATTGCTTAATGTCACATCTCAGACTGCATTTCTTGGTCTAAACATATGTTTCGGCATCGTCATTCACTGAGCTGCCTCCGTAAGTTGCGGTGATTGGCTCTCCGAGTGTCGTGCGGGAAAGTAGATGCACGGGTTGTTTTTTTTTTTTGTTTTTTTTTTTGGAGTGCGTTGGTCACTGTCTGTGCAGTGCCGACTAGTCAATTTCAGTTTGTAAACTGTATACATTCACAGAGCTGACGCACTCACCTCATCAAGGGCTTGCTGCTGCTTTTCACTAAGATCACCAAGGTAACCGCTCATGTCGGTGGCTCTTTATGCCGGCTAAAGAGGCTGCCGCACCTTCCCGCCGCAAATGATAGAAGAGAGGCTATAGCTTCCCCGAAGCGGCCGCGATCGAAGAGACGCGACGAGTAGACGAGATCGCTCGAGAACGAGGGAGTCGAGGAAAGAGAACTCGCGCTGCGTCACGTTTCGTGATTAGCCAATCACTGGGCGACGTTCAGATAATGTTATTCGTTGGGAGCTTGCGTACATGCCGAAAAGTCAACGGCCTCCCCCCGCAAAGATTACCGATTAAAAAAAAAGGCATTCTTTTTTACGGTACATATTCGGAAATGTGGCTCTTCTCGTGCTCCTAATGAAGATAAAATAATCATTTTGCTAATGTGTCTGGAAAAGCTGTGGCGGTGGTCTACACTGCAATAAGAAGGACGAAAGTTTGGTTGTTGTTTTTGCGATAATTAAAAAGAGGAACAGTTCCAAAATAGACGAAGGATGAATGATCGAAGTGCACACACGAGACGCTTTCTTACCGTTATTTTCACGGGCGGATCTATTTCAGCCATCAGCGGCTGCTAGGAATCTTAGACCTTCACTACCTCTCTGAAAGGAGAATGATGCGTGATTTGTAATTTTACATAAATGTCTCCAGGCTTATATTAACTAGCCTAAACTAACCTCGTTTGCTTTTATCTCCGCACAAAATAGGATTCCTCGCTTCCATCGTGGTTGCTCTGAGCCAAAAAGCGTGCGACCCCTCGAACGCATTCAATACATTTTTAATGGGTCGGAAGGGGTAAACTCGTCTGAGGTAGATATTTTTACGCCTGAAAATTTTAGTATGCGACTACTGCTAAAACTTCTTCGAGTAAATCACTTTCTTTCTTTCTTTCTTTCTTTCTTTCTTGCTTTCTTTTTTCTAGTTTTTTGGGATTTAAATTTGTTCAGCCAGTATTGCTGTTCGTGCTTTCTTGTGTGTCTTTTTTCTTTTTTTACAATGTCGCAGATTATATTTTTTTTATGCTCCACATTCACATCCGATAACGTTTTTAGTTTGATTTTTCTCACAACATATATTTTTGTGTCACTCCAACCGAGCACGCTTTTATGCGTTTTATATTTACATCACAATGCATACGCCTGACAAAAGGTGCGCCCGGCCCAACGTTACTGGATCGGAGAAGTTGACAAGCTCCGAGAAAAAAAGTGACGCGCTGCCATTCACTGCCGCGTAGCGGCGCTCGCGTCCAATCCCGCCAAAGAAAACAGACAGCTCTGGCTTGGCCATACAAGGGTGCCTATGACAATGTGAACCAAAAAACTCTGTGGGACATAGTGGAGAGCTTAAACCTAGATGAAGGACTAACAGCAATATTAAGGAACATTTACAAAGATAATAAGGTGATTATAACATGGGAAGGAAAGGCAACGGGGAAAATAGAGATAGGACGAGGCCTTAGGCAGGGGTGCCCGTTATCGCCTTTGCTGTTTATGTTGTATCTGAGAGGATTGGAGGATAGACTAGAGAAGAGTGGGCTTGGATTTGACCTTTCGTACAGTAAGCTAGGCCAAACAATTCAGCAATCTTTACCGGGACTGATATATGCGGATGATATCGTACTAATGGCTAACAACAGGATAGATTTGCAGGAATTAATGAGCATCTGTGGTAGGGAAGGAGAGGAATTAGGTTTAGAATTCAGTAGTGAAAAATCAGCAGTCATGATTTTTAACAATGATGATGTTGAGAGACTGAAGATACAGAATATCACAGTTGAGAGAGCTACTAAATACAAGTATCTAGGAGTATGGATATGTGGTGGTGCAGAATATCTCAGTGAGCATGAAAAGTATATAATAGGTAAGGGCAACAGAAATGCGGCTGTAATGAAAAATAGAGCACTTTGGAATTACAACAGGTATGAGGTGGTGAGAGAGATTTGGAAAGGGGTCATGGTGCCTGGCTGGACTTTTGGAAACGCAGTGCTATGCATGAAATCCGAAGTGCATGCAAGACTAGAAATAAAACAGCGTGGAGTAGGTAGGCTGGCTTTGGGGGCACATTGCAAAACACCGAACCAGGGAGTACAAGGAGACATGGGATGGGCGTCATTTGAGGGCAGGGAAGCTGTGAGCAAGATAGAATTTGAGGATCGGTTGAGGCAAATGGGTGGGGAGCAATGGGCAGCTATTTATACATGAGGAGTATAGACACAAAATGGAGACAGCGCACTAGGAAATTAAGAGGAAAGTTTTTAGGCTATAGTGGGGTTACGGAAGAGCAGGTCTCAGTTAAGAAGAAAGTTAAGGCCACAGAAAGAGATCGGTGGCTAGAGGGAATGCAGACAAAGAAGGCTCTGGAAGGCTATAGATTAAACAAAACAGTTATTGCCAAAGAAAGCATTTATGACAATTCTAGGGGAAGCTCATTGTTGTTTGAGGCAAGGACAGGTGTTTTGCGAACCAGAACATACAGAGCGAAGTACCAGGAAATGGACACAGTGTGCGCTGCTTGTGGAGAGGAGGACGAGACGGCTGAGCACTTGATACTCTACTGTAAAGGGCTTCACCCTATGCATACCGAAGACAACATAGATTTAATAGGATCATTGGGTTTTAGAGACAGCGAAGGAAAAGTGGATTTCAAGACAGTAGAGATTACCAAGCAAAGATTAAGTGAATGGTGGCAGAAAGCGCGAGAAAACTAGGCATTTTCTTATTAACTGATGGCAAGGGGGATTTATAGCCTCACTTTCTTTTCAGTACATAGTGAATATAGTTTTCACATTTAAATATTCTGATAAGCTTAAAGGGTAAGCTTAAAGATAAATATAAGCTTAAAGGGTAAGACAAAATGGCTAGGTGGCGTAAGCTACCGCCCGATCCAAAGGGCTCAGCCGTATTCATCCATCCATTCATCCAGCCTAGGGTGCCTACATGTCTGTCTGTCTCAGGGTGAAGACATCCATTGTTGCACTGAATGTTCAGCGCGTGACGCTCTCGCGCACTCGTTGCGTGACCTGGGCGCTAAATGGCGTCTATACATTAGCCAAAGCTACGCGCTCGAGCTGATTGACACCGGATTGCGCGTACTTCAAAATGCATAAAAAAACGATTGGGCGTAAAAAATGGCTGAGATATCACCACTCAATCAAAAGCGCGCGTGTGTATGAAGGCACTCTCATCCCGCCCGACTCGTTCGGTCTGGCTGGCCTCGGTACCCGTGGGTACGCCGTAAAACATCGTGTTTGTGTGGGCTCAGAAAGTGTATTGCTGAGGACTGTTGCCAGTGTGATAATGTCCGGATTGAGACAACATTTCCTGGGACTTTTGGGTAAATTTACGCCCGCCTGGCCTTCTTAGCTTTGGCAGTTTTCCGACATTCGGCACCAAGGCAAGCAACTCGGAGAAATGGCTGCGTCTATCGTTCGTGGTTTCCTGCACATGGACCGTTGTGTTTTGGTCGTCTGCGGACTAAAATACCGTGAACTTCCCTCTTCTGGGGTTCTGTGTTTGTGTCAGAAGTTCAAGCGTAAACTGCTGCATGCATACCAAAGCCGCACTAGGAAAGAATGACAATTTGAAGACGTCTTCGTCATTCGAATGAATCGGGCTGTTTTTGTAATTTATTTGGCTACGTCGAGGCCTGCTACTGGTGAAAACAACTGAGTTATTCCTCTCGTGTGTTCTTTACGTGTGTGACAACCTCGCTCCCTTGCGTGCGTGCCATTTCGGAGACGTGTGACAAAGGGGTAAGAATTTCAAGACATCACTTCCGATCAGCTGATCAGCGTGGATTTATGTGTGCATATTTAGAGATTTACGTGTGAACGTGCGGTAGATGTTAGAACCGTTATTTTACAGTACCTGCTACAGCTTCGCGGCAACAGTGAACGAATTGTGAGACACCCTCGTTGGCTATGTGAAACTAGTTCATTTGTGTAAGTGTACGCATGCTTCATGTGCCTGACAGCAACATGCTTGTTGACGTGTTTATAAGCGCGCGTTAATTTAAATTCGCTTTATGTTAACTACTATTTTCTTAACGTTGCAGTGTTCCATAAATTATAATGTTGTTTTATTGATCTCGTGACGTTTCTTCGATCTATCTCAAGCCAAAATGAAGACGTTTTAGCTGCCCTGAGAATGCGACATTGGAAGACGGGGGTTGTTAAGAATGGAACCTTCGGCGACCTTCTTCCGAGTTTCAACGCTGCGGAAACGAGTCCGGAAACGAGTCACGATCTGTTCAGGACCGTCGCCCACCTGTCGAAGCTTGCCCAAAACGAGTCTCAACGCGTCCGTGACGTCAACGGGACGTGTGTGTGTGTGCGTGTGGGTTCGTGCGCTCCGGAAGGGGAGAGAGGCCTGGCCTAACTGCGGAGAACCATGGCTACGACGCACTTCTGGCTACGACGCGGCGGACTTTGCTGCAACGCACTTGGCGGTCGCACCTGCTGCCCTGGCGGAGAGTGAGGGAGAAAACGGACCCTATATAGACCTTTTTCGCATAACCTCAAACCAGCCAGTAACTGACGTACCCTCGACCTGGTGAATTTTTAGATTGCCCGCTGACACAGGGTATGCAACCGCCAAGGGTATGGGCGAAAAGGCTTAAAAACGGACGTCGTGCATGAGTTAGTTCCGAGTGCTCCTTTTTGCTGTGCTGCAATTTCCGAAAATCTACGGTTTTCTCGCTACCACGGCGTGGTCGTCGGATAGATAAATAATTTTAAAACTCATAAGAACAATAGCAGAAAGTGTGCCATGAGCACAAGAAGCAGCAGCGCGAGTGTGGCTGCAGTGTTATCGAGCTTCGCATTTTCCCCAAGAATTCTTATTTATGAAGGCAGTCGATTGCGAGCTTGAATCGCGAGAGATTCGTATCAGAGTCAACGTAACGTTTAAGCTCACGACCACTTCGTCTACGACAAGATGACAGATTTTAATTCCCGGTGCAGGTGGTCCAATTAGGTTATCACTGCAAGCCCCATGGTATGTGAAAGGTATAAAAAAGTCTACATGCCACCACTCAAGATGGAGCTATCAAATGCCGAGAGCTTACCTGCATGGACTACATTAAACTGCTCATAAATACTTCGCTGTGGAAACTCAATGAAAACACCCCACCGTCTTCGTCGTCGTTCTCTCGAGGAGGCAAGGTGATGGCCTGTGAGTAGCGAGCTGGATTCAACCGGACAAGCTCCAGCCAAGTTATTGCAGCCCACCATAGCCAAGTCTAGCCAAGTTCCCCCCATACCCACACCGTTGCCTACCCAGAGAGCTGTGCTGCCAGAACTAGCCGGTATTTATTTTTCTAAGCCGCTAGACGGCGTCGTCGGCGCCGCAATTCTCAAGATGGCAGGGGGCGTGAGGCGGCTCCAGTGGTTCTCTCGGATTTGACGACTGTATCGCTACCATGTAATTAAACCGTTCGTTACGTTACCAATTCTCCCACCTCCACTGGACCCCTGGGTTCTTCACTTCGGGGAATGGTCGTCGTCACGAGCCAGGAGGCCTCCGGACGTGCGGCATAAACCCCGCCTCGAACAGGGTGCAAATACCACTTTTGAAAACTGCAATGCCTCTTCGTTGTAACGGAAACGCTCTTCTACGCGAGATACATCAATCGAGAAACGACGGAGAAGGTGGCTGTAGCAAACAAGAAAGCTCGGCTCCTGTGATCACCAACTACAGGTATTTTCAGTCCTGGTGTTTTGCATTTCGCTCGCGATTTTTTTTCATGCAAAACACAATAAATGTTGCACAGTATTTGTCTGCAATTTTAGCCTTGATTTGTAGTGGTAACAAATAAAAGGCAGAAAACGTATTTTCTTCGTTTTCTTGTGACAAGTGGGAGCGTTTATCGAGAACTGCATACGGCGCTGACAACGCATGCGCGAATTCGAGACATCAATTATGATATAAATCCCGATGTACTTTAATATTACACGAACATAGAATCGCACTCGGAAGCCAGACCCAAAGCTAGGCACCCAGTGATTTCCCTACACACACCCCCAAGGGGGGGTGTATACCCCCCGTTGTTTTTCTGAAGGCACCCCCTTAATTCACGACGATTCCTCTATTCTCAATGCACCCCCCCTCGCCCCCCCCCCCCACCCCCCCCCCCCCCCACACACACACACACACATTTCAATTCCTGGGGAAACCCCTGTAGGCACCCATGCTGCTATCTGATGAATTATAGAGTAAAAATCAAAGAAATCATTAGTGTGCACAATTACAATCGTGACTGCAGCAGAACCTACTTGCAGAGTTCGTTTCTTTGAAAGAAGTGCGCAGGGCCGCCGACCGCCT